>OZ038435.1:18066474-18800671 GCA_964036275.1 Litoditis marina | reverse complement strand
TCTCAAGCTATAAACACCCTATGCGAATGAACTTCATATTATAATTATTATTATTATTATTATTATTATTATAAAGACTCCTTACCTTGATTCTCTCCTCTCTTCCCCTAAGACGGGCCTCCATCTTGGGCAATTCGACACGAAGGTCCGCGTTGTCGCGCACCAACTGAAATCATATTGTTATACAATAAACAATTTGTAATAAATACGCAAACAATATGTAAACAATGCGTAAACAATACGTAGGACGTGGGATACACCACGTCTGGTGAATATTACCTTTTCCTGATTTCAACTGTCTATTCAATTACGTGAAACTTTCGCACCAAACATAGAGAAACTTTCCCAATACTAACGAAAAGAGTCTTTTTTTCTGGTTATTCGCACAACTTTACCGGACTATGACAATGAATGTTTACAAAAATTCCAAATAATTGATAGGAAAGAGTAACCTACATTCTTGAAACAACAAGTGTGCCACAATTTAGAAATCAATAAGCACCAGAGTACAAAGAACAAACTACAAACCTGCTTGTGAACCTTGGTCAACTTGTCCAGATTGTTCTCCAGGAACTGAACTCGTTGACGTTGGGCGGGGCCGGAGAGACATTCCTCGTCTTCGGCACTGGCCTGGAAAAGAGGGAGAATTAGAGAGAGAGAGAGAGAGAGAGAGAGAGAGAGAGAGAGAGAGAGAGAGAGAGAGAGAGAGAGAGAAACACAGAGAGAAAACATTCCCAGATGTCTGCCTACCTGGCATTTTGCCTGCATGATTCGGAGGAACTCCTTCTTCAAGTTCTTCAGGGAAGCGATTTCCTGTAAACGAAATATAGGCTTATCTTTACATACTCACTTGATACTAATTTGGATTAATAATGGTTTCTACAGCAAATAGGCCCTTAAAACCTACTTTCTTGTATCATAAACCCAAAAATATTCAGGGAAAAAACTACTAAAACCCATGAAAAGCGCCAAAGACTACTGTAAGTACAGAATGCGCCCGTTACCTCCCAGATCAACCCTATTCGAGAAAGCCTCTACAACCTACTTTCTACTTTTTCAGAACCTAAAAATCGATAAAATGACTCAAACTCAAGAAAAAATCGATAAAATAACTCAAACCCATGAAAAGAGCGAGAACTAGTCAAAATAAATACCAAACGCCATTTGACCTACCATATTGACTCTATCCGAAAGGGGTTTCAGTTCCTTGGTGGCCGTGTCACGGATCAGCAGCTGCTTGTATCTGAAACAAAAACTCCTACTAAGAAAAAGTAAATGCGGTAAACTATATGTCTAACCGGATTTTTGGTATCCTAACCCGTTCCCGGTTACTAACCGAGAATTGAAAACAGGTTACCCAATCTAACCAAGTGACCATATTTGGTTTTTTACAGTCAATCCTCAAAACTGGGTTAGATATAGAATAAATCAATAACCAACCGCCTCAGGGTGGTACGAGTGGAAAAGCCGTTTTCCTAAACGCAATGCTCACGCGAAACAATTCTTCGCATTAGAGAACGCAACCCGATCGCTAGTCCTAATCAATCAATAAATCAATAACCAGTTGGAATGAATCGATACTCACTTGGCGGCATCCTGTCCCTCGAGGCTCGCCGTTTCGGCCGATTGGGCATTGGAGGCGGAGATCTGAGCCTCGGCAGCTTGGGCTTCTGCGGCACTCACCTGAATAGAAATAGGTATTTTGTAATAATGATAATAACAATATTATTATTATTAGCGAAAGAATACGGTATATAAGTGTCCGGCCACCCAATATCGTTGACGGGCACTAATTCGTAGCGATTGAAATCGTTTAGTTGAAGAAGGACGATTATGTGGACCAATCCCTTGTCAACGGTCCTTTAAACTGCAATTGAAAAATGTATTGCAGTTTAGAGGACTGAAGCGTTGCGATTGGACCATGTAATTGTCCTTCTTTAACCTCCTTTTCTCAATACGAGCCATAGTTCACCCGAAATAAACATAGTCTAGCATGCGCCAACAACAAGAGACAACGTTTCATGTTTCACGTGAGAAGACGAGAGAAAGAAACAAAAGAAAACGCGACAAACCTCCTTGGCTGCCGAATTCTCACTGAACATCTTGGAGACTCCAATGCGAATGGTGGAGAGAAGGTCGTGGTCGGGCAGGTGGTCATTCTGAGCGGCCTGGAGGAATATTAAAGTAGAAATATTCAAGTAGTTTGTATAAAACACCTTACAATTACATTTTCGAAAAGTTGAACAGTTTCGGAGCCAATTACACTGAATTAGTCAGGGAAACATGCCACCCTTGGAATATTTCCAAAAGTGGTTGTTTTCGTTGTTTTCTGATAACTCGGTGAGAAGCTAGTTCCAAACTATAGTTTAGTCTGAAATGCCACATTTCTCGACGTTGCAACATAGTACATATCCCCCCCCCCCCCCCATCGAACAAAGCATCGCCTCCAACTCCCAAACATACACCAGTAAAGTTGTCGAAATAGTCAGAAAATTTTGAAAAACGGACTAGTTTTTCGCCGAAAAGCAGACAGTCGGTGTGAAAAATCATAAATTTCCATGTGTTTACGTATGAAAACGGACTGATTTTTGTCGCTTAGTCGGACCTTACTGGTGTTTGTTCCCAAACCCGTTACAGCAAACGAAAACTAACCAATTCAGCCACATTGTACTCCCTGATTATATTGTAGATGCCCTCCTTGAAGTGTTTGATCTTGGGGGCGCAGTCCAAAATGTGGGCGCTCAGCTGGTTCTCCGCCTGGTTGCGGCGGTCGTCCAATTGCTGGTTCTCTTCCTGAAGAGAGAAAATCGATAAGCATACTTTCTATGTACATAACATATTTCTATACGTTCATTGTCCATTTCGATTGAGAAGCGGTTGAAGCAAACTAAAGCCTTTTCCGATTCATTTATAGGAAAATCGATATGCATGCTTTCTAGTTGAATATCATTTTTCCGATTCGCAAAAACCACTAGCTGAGCATCAAAAACAGTCACGTCTACGGTGAAACTTAAACTATTTTGATAATTCACAAAAGCTTGCTGGCGTATAAAAACAGGTAAGTATAAATGAGGAAATCAATAGATCAATAAAAATCAATCAATACCTGAATTCCCTCCAGGTCTCTCTTCAGCTTCTCGCATTCCACCTGGCGCTCGTCCAAATTGGCAGCAATCTCCTCGATTGCCCCGAGCATCTGGAAAATCGATAAAATAAAATTTTAAAAGCAAAGTCTTACAATCTCCAAAAAATGAGTAATTTATCTAGCTTCTGAGCAACTCAGAATTATAATCACAAACTCAGTTTCGAAAAGTAAGAATCGCTGGTAAAAAGTTAGTTGATCTCCTAAACGGCCACATATCTCATTTACTTTCTATAATTTTACAGTACGTTACTGTAACTCCCTCCCGTACAGTTACAGTCCCCCCGTAGAATTACAGTACTTCTATCGTATATCTACAGTACCCCCTCTACAAGTACAGTAATCCCCGATAAAACTATGGTATCCCCCTATAATTACAGTATCCCTGGTACATCTACCGCAACCCCTATATAGCTACAGTAACCCCCCAATATAGCTACAGTACCCCCCCCCCCCCATATAGTTACAGTAACCCACATCCTTGCTCTCGGCCTGTCGATCGTCAGCCTCCTTTTGGAATCGCAGGTTCTCCTCGCGAATCAGCTCCTCGTTGCGGCGGAGCGTCTCCATGCTCTCCTCTAGTAAAAGTACCTGGAAATGAGAGAGTACAGGAAAGAAGAGGCGCAGAGACAGAGAGACTGTGAACTCTCTGAACTCTAACTCTCTGAACTCTAACTCTCTGAGACTGAGAGACTGTGAACTCTCTGAACTCTAACTCTCTAAGACTGAGAGACTGTGAACTCTCTGAACTCTAACTCTCTGAACTCTAACTCTCTGAGACTGAGAGACTGTGAACTCTCTGAACTCTAACTCTCTGAACTCTAACTCTCTGAGACTGAGAGACTGTGAACTCTCTGAACTCTAACTCTCTGAACTCTAACTCTCTGAACTCTAACTCCCTGAACTCTAACTCTCTGAGACTGAGAGACTGTGAACTCTCTGAACTCTAAAGTGGGGCCCATCTAATTTACCCTGTCAGTCAAATGTTCATGATCAGCCTAACAGTACAGAACTGGAAAAATACCAACTTTCTCAGAACATCAGCGTGAAATTGAAAACAGAAAACATCAAAATAAGGAGTTTACTGTATGAGTGTACATTTGAATGATGTGAACTGTACGAGTGTATAGTCACGGAGTCTACTGTTACAGTTCACATGGAGAACGACTATACCCGGAGCTCTGAAGTCTACTGTAACAGTTCACATAAGATTGAAAACGACTATACCTGTTGGCGGTACGACTCGAGGTCCTGGCTGGTTCGCTGTATTTCGTCGTCCTTCTCGTCCAACTGCTGGTACAGCTTGGTACGCTCTTCCTCGTACCTGAATGACACAATAATAAATAATATTAGATACATCGAAATAACAATATAACACAATATTATAGAAGATTTCGCCAAATTTAACCGTAAACTTATCCCAAAATTACAGTCTGTCTCCACGGGGAAAATTGAAAACCAAATTTCAATACAAACTTATAAGCCGAACACGGACAAAAAAGTTAGTGTAGAATTACTTTTCTTCGGGACAATACTTTTCTTCCCAAACAAAAACTGGAAATTGATTGTTATTTAGACAATTTTCCGATTCCTTCATACCACTGCAAACTGAATGCAGATACAGAAATCGATAACCAATAATCACTTCTCCTTCTCCTCCACATCCTGTGAACATAAATCGGTACCCTTGAAAAATCGATAACCTCTAAAAATCAATAATCACTCACTTCTTCTTCTCCTCGTCTGTGATTGGTCCGGAGACAGACGTCATCATGGGAGGGGCGGGGGCGATCATGGAACGCTCCATAGAGGGAGTGGAGGGGTCTGGAAAACACAACGTTCGTGACCTACTGGTAATCAATAACAGGATACGGTTGGTGTTATTGTATGAACCATAGATAGGATAGTGTCAGCTCGGGGGTCCATAGAATAATAAATCACCTCATTGAAAAGCAAAACTTGTAGGTCTCATTGGAAATTTCAAATGAGTTCCGACATTCTTTCTAACGTGAAAATGTGAAATCATCGTTACAATATGGGAAACCGAGTATATCTTGGAACGGTGGTAAATGTATATGTACACGTAGGAATGGATAGGACTATCTTGAAACGTACTCTCGGCCAAGTATATATTGAAGGGACTTGGTGAGTTCACAACATTCACGCCAGTCACGTTTAAACGTGAAAAAGTCACGTAAAAACTTGAAACATCTAGTTACGAGTGTAGAACCTATATCTTTGAAAAGGTCTATTTCGAAACGTACTCTCAGATACGGCCATAGCTCCGTCGCAAATGGTGACCCAATCGCATTCGGGTACTCGGTCCCCGTTGCGCCATCTCAACATCTCGTTCTGCGCGGATTGGAGTAGCAGGTGGAGGCGGGAGACCTGCAACGACATTGTTGAAGAAGGACAGAATGGAAAGCTAGTTTAGGTACCCCTAGCGTTGCGCACCCCAACTAAAACATGTGAACCGTATGCAAATTGGGTTTGTTAGTTTGCGTAAAAAAGGTATATATCAGTTTCTCTTGAGCAGCTCTTTCATATAAACTTTCCTTTCTGTCCCCCTTTAAAGAAGAACGATTATGTGGTCCAATGCTAACGCTTCAGTCCTTTAAACTGCAATACATTTTTCAATTGCAGTTTAAAGGACCGTTGACACGAGATTGGTCCACATAATCGTCCCTCTTTAAAAGATGGGCCGAATAAAGGAGAAGTGTATGGTGCTCGTGTAAAAAAAGTGTTGCTCACTGATGTGTTTGGTCCACTCACAATTAGAACAGACAAACTTAACCTCTCTTACCAGAACCTATAAACACGTGTCAACACGTAAATCTAGAAACACGTGTCAACACGTGAATCTAGAAACACGTGTCAACCCGTAAATCTAGAAACACGTGTCAACACGTGAATCTAGAAAAAACGTGTAAAAGTACCTTGTCCTTCTCCTTCTCGTATCGTCGTTTCCACTCTTCGGCAGTCAGCTCCTCGTTGATTTGGACGACATTCTTGATCGTCTTGGCTCTGAAATCAATCGATACGTATGAATTACATAGAAACGGAAGAAGAGAGATTGGCATATTTAAACAGGGATTAATAAAAACATATACTATGTGAAAGCTTATGTTGACGTACTATTTATATCTCAAATGCTGAACTGAAAATAGGTGAGAATCTAGAGAGACAGAGAGGGAAATAAAGAAAGAGAAAGAGAAAGAGAGAGTAGAGAGAGAGAGAGAGATAGAGAGAGAGAGAGAGGAAAAAAAAGAGATCCTAACCTCTGTCCGAACATGAGTGTCGACTTTGTCTCAGCCTCGTTGAAATGAGAGGGCGACGCACAGATAATGACTGTCGTGCGCGAGTTTCCTCCCAGAGATTCTTGCAGGATTCTCGTCAATTTCGAGTCACGGTACGGTACATGGGACTTCTGGAAAAGAAAAGTACATTAATATTAATGACTAGAATTCAATAAGCTACGGTTATGCTACACACTAACACCCTACTCCGCCCTTAAGCGTTTTTCGACTGCATTACGTGCGTTTGCGAACAGAATAGGGTTTCCAGCCACAAGTAGAAAGGAAATTACATTTCTCACAACGGTCAACTTCTTTCCGAAGTAGAATCGAGGCGATTCTTTCCGAATCGTGTGGTTCGTTTCAAGACCGAACCAAATTTGGACTGACAAAGGTTGAACCGAACCAATTCAGCTAATTAATGCTCAAGTTGGCCGACTACGTAACGTTTGTTAGGGTTTGGTTCGGTTTCCTGTCGGTTTGAGAACGGAAGTGGTTCGGTTTCTTACCGAACCAACTGGTTCGGTAAGAAGTGGTTCGATTTTGGTTCGGGAAGAGATTTGCCACCTACAGCTGGGGCGGGAATGTCTCCCAATCATACTTCAAATGGAAGAAGGAGGATTGGGGGGGGCTAAAGTATAATCCATAATCCCCAAAATCTACCCACCGTTCCCTCAGCCAATGCAGAAATTACAATTCCAAGTGCCGTCAACGATTTGTTGATGTTCTTCGCCTCCTCCAGTACGGTACCCTGGGCACCTGTCTTTGAGACCTGAAATTGGAATCGATTATAGGACGTTGTTGTAGTTTGTAGTTTGATCTGGATATCCGTCATGATTCGACCGAAGCACTGCGATCGAACGACAGACACAGCGGTATAGTGCAGCATGACATACACTTGCTGTGGAAAGCGAGGTGGTCAGCAAAAGGAACTAAGGGTAAAAGGAACTAAGGGGGGACGCATGGTAAAAGGAACTAAGCATGTGATAAAAGGAACTAAGGTTAAAAATTAAGGAAAGCCGGAAAGAGTACTACTTCATCGGGTTTGACTGATTTGTGTCCTATGGAACGTTTGTTTTGACTATCTATAGACGATATAATAGTTAATCACAGATTTCAACCTTTGGTGGTCTGGATATTTCTGAAACTTAGTTCCTTCTTCCATAATCCTAGTTCCTTTTACCCTGAGTTCCCCCTTAGTTCATTTTGCTCTTAGTTACTTTTGCTGTTGGCCCCTACAGAGAGTCCCTTTTACAGAGTCACAAAAAGTTAGATGAATCTGTGGAAAAACGAGCAAAACGTTTTTTCGAATTTTTACGAAAAACAAGTTATAGTCTGCACTCAACTTAGGATGAGCCACTAACACAAACGTTTTAAAATACCCATTATTCTCTCTGAACTATCACCTTTGGAAAATAGCAGAATAACATCTTTAAATTGCCTGGTGAGATTGATAAAGCCTCATAGTTCGGGTAACATCAGAGAAGGACGATTATGTGGTCCAATGCCATCGCGTCAGTTCTTTGAACTGCAATACATTTTTCGATTGCCGTTTAAAGGACCGTTGACACGGAATTGGTCCACATTATCGTCCTGCTTTAAGAAAAAAAGAAGCGGGGTAATAGTAAATTACCCACCTTTTCGGAACCGGCCAAATCGACCAGATACAGTTTTCCGGACAACTGTTTCTTCGTGACGAGGTTCTCCTGTTGAACGGTGATGAGGAACACGGAGTGGGAGCGCGACGAGTGCTCATTCATGTCTGGAACACAGAGAGACAATTATTGCTAGCGAAATGCACTGTCACGTGGATCACGTAAGCACACGTGTCCATATTTTCACGTGAAGCACAAACTTCGTCGCGCGCTTACCAAAGAAGAATCCTAAAGCCCTAAGATTCCCAAAACTCGAGCAAATTTGTCTTCAGCAGCTTAGGTAGAGAAAACGGCAGATTTCATAACTTCAGATAACTTTGGAGGGGGGGGGGGAGTATAAACTACCCTTAAAAACCCAATATACCCGTGATTACGTGATATTTCAACAACTCACTGGTACAAACTACAAACTACAAAAAACTCACTAGTCACAGCCACCATTCTGGCGGACTTTCCGTCCTCGATTACGTCCAAGACGTCCTGGGGCGTGGAGACGAACTTCTCCGTGGCGCCCTTCACGTACGGGACACGGTTCTTGTCCTCGTGAATGGACAGATTCACCTTCTCCGCTGAAATGGGAAAGGGATCAGACTACAAACTACGAAACATAATGGAGAAATCGATTATGACTTGTATATAGTTCGGTCAAACGTTAACCTTCTCAGCTGGAACTAGAAATGGATCAGACTACAAACTACAAAATAAGGAAAATCGAATATGACTTGTAGCTTGATCGGTCAACTGAACAGATTAACCTTCTCCGCTGACATAAGACAGCGATCAGACTACGACCTACAAAATAACTGAAACAATCTCTGACTTTTAACTAGATAGGTGAAACCCAACGGAATCAGAGAAACACCGGGTTCAAACTACAAACGCCGAAGTCTCTGCTTAGGCGATGGTGCGGCCGGTGAAACATTTGAACACATTGAGTAAACATCCCGGCTACGAAAACTCACACATAACTCTCTTTTTTCGATTTCGAAAATGATCGAAAAGTGGGTCTGGAAAAGTGACATCTGATAAAACTAACTGTCCAGCAGATCCCTGATCTTCTCGTTGTAGATCTCAAAGTAGGAGACCTTGATCTGGAACTGGAGGTCCGCGTCCATGTTGAAGATGTGGTCGAAGATGTCGGCCACAATACGCGGGATGATGCCCTGCAGACCGTCGTTCCCCATGACTCCCTGGAATGAGAAGGGGGGTTCGGAGAAAAAAGAAGAGAAAATGCATGAAATGTTACAAAGGTAGGGAATATGCACACCGATCAGGTCATTTCTAGTTTCGGCTTAAAGGTGGAATGAATGAAAACAAGATTTAGCTAACAGCTGGTAATAACTCTGAGACGTGTAATTTTATTCACATTTTACGTCTCTATTTGACGTAATCAAAAAACTAGCGTGTTTCAAGGTATACAAAGACAAAGAAAAATGGTCAATAAAAAACAAAGAAAATTAATCCAAAACTCGACAAACCTCCATGGTATGGGTCTTTCCTGAAGAAGTCTGACCGTAGGCGAAAACGGTTCCGTTGTAACCGGACAGCACATCCTGCACGATGTGGTACGCGGCACCCTGAAAGAGTACCGTATTCATTTTCAAAGATCATAATTTAAAAAACAACAATTGGTTTTCATATTTTTCCATTGACAAAACTATACCACGTGCACCTTGGAGAACAAGGTTGATTATCGATGAAATTTGGAAAAAGGAGACTGATTACACTTAAATAAGGACGATTATGGGGAACGATCCCGTGTCATCGGTCCTTTAAACTGCAATTGAAAAATGTATTCCAGTTTCAAGAACTGAAGCGTTGAGATTGGAGCACATATTCGTCCTTCTTTGCAGTCGAGTCTTTTTAACAATCGACTAGTAACTACTCACCTTATAAACCTGTTCCTGGGTGGTGTTCGGCTTGAAAACCTTGTCGAAGACAAATACTTTGCCCTGAAATGATGAGAATGAGAAAGAATATGAAAAAGTAAGTGTGAATGTATACATAAATAAACGAATGTAAACAACTTGTAGAACCACCCCCCCCCACCATTTCTATCATCCACACTCTAACGGTGAGTTCAGGTTACTTCAGTAGGTAACCTCTTGGTTACCTAAAATGAAAAATCACAACCTTTACCAAAAACCGGTTAGGTTACCAAAAAAACCCGGTCATATCGAAAATTGTTCCATTCCAACCCCCTTTCCCGATATAGATTTCAGGTTACTTCACTAGATAACCGATTAATGATCTACGATTGAATGAAAACCGAAAATCTAGTTACATTGAGAATTGGTCCATTCCAACCACCCTTTCCCGATATCGATCGCGGTCTCTCCCAAAAGGGGGCATTTACTCTCACAGCTGCACCAGCTGTCATGTAGGTAACCGGTTAATAACCGAAAACTTAGAAGAAACCAAAACCGGTTAGGTTACCAAAAACCCGATTATATCGAGATATGGTCCATTCTAACCCCCTTTCCTAATATTGATCGCGGTCTCTCCCAAAAGGGCCATTTAATCTCACAGCTGCACCAGCTGTCGTGCCACAACTGTATATTTTTCACCCATTATGTACAGATTGCCCCACGGATATGCGAGAAATGTCGAGAATAGTTCGTTCTAATTTAAATTTTTTTCACGTGAAAATCACGTGAGACGTGTTAACATACACACGAAACAGCTGTCAACAAGAACGTCTCTAACGGTATTTCACGATTATTCAAGAACGCAGCGCGTTACGACGCATAACAGTCCTTCTCTGATACCAAAAATTGCTACATCTCAAAGAATCAACGGCTCACATAACTAAATACGTCATATAGACCGTTTAAATTACCAAATATACCCCCAAAACCGACCAAACTACAGAAAAACCACATATACTACAACCAATCAATATTTATGTGTGTTAACTCTATTCATCGATTATACACTTGTTATTACAAGTGCTTTCCCTAACACCAAAAAGTTGCTACTTTAATCTCAAAGAACCAAAAGCTTACCAAACTAAAAACCTCCATATTTACAGTTTGAAACTACCAAACCTACCCCCAAAACTCAATATTACAACAGAAAAGCCCATTTATCTCATGTTAGAATGATTAATTTTAATAAAATGAAATTCTCCCACCCCAGTTATAACATGTGTTTTGTCTCGCGCAATGTGTCAGCGAATTGCGCGGCGGCCGCCCTTTCCCTGTGTGCTAACCAGTGTTTGTTCTGCTAACTACCTTATGCAAACGAATGATCTCTATTTCTCTAACTCTCTCTCCTCCCTCTCTCTCCCCGCCTCTCTTTCTCTCTCTCTCTAATCCTACTACACCCCCCCCCCCTCCCTGTCTCTCGTTCTCTCTTACCTCGCCTCAACATGGCCCTATCTAATTAACTAACTACTGGTGCTCCGAATTTAGATAAGAAAAACCACTTGTAACAATTACCCCAAACTGAAAAAATCACCTAACTCTAAAACCTCTTACATAACCCGTTGAAGGACCCTCAAAGACAATTACAGTAACTCCATCCTTATTCCTTTGAAGGACTAAACCCCGACTACTCTTGGCGTAACCCGTCGAAGTAATGTAACCCCCGAACTACTATAAATCTCGTAGTTAAAGGACTAAACCCCCGATTACTGTATCTTTTGGCGTGAAATAGTTCCGCCACTCCCTCCCCCATTATTTGGACATTCCATGATGACACACCTGCTGCTGAATAGAACCACACTCTGTCCGCCGCCTCACAAAAACCAGCCGCGCACGCCAATTATCGATTTTACGACAATTAACACAGAGAAAATACCGGATACAGTAAACGGGCTAGAAACCAGTACTGCAAATTATTCATACCTAGTTCCTTTAACTCCAAGTAACTTTAACGGGTCAACAAACTCCAAAAAACCAATGATCATTTGCTAAGCTACAAACTACAAAAATAATCAATAACTAGATATTTGACCTACCCCTAGACTAATCGAGTCCTCCGAAGGAAACTTGGGCAGGAATTTGTCGGCATTCTTTTCTTCAGTCTTGTTCAGAGGTCGAATACGACAGAACACCTGTAAAATTACTAGTAAATATTGATGAAAAGTTACATTTGAATGAATTTTCGAGCAATAACTCAAATCAAGGATGGATGTTTAAAAAGCACTCCCAGTGAGTAACAGAATTTCGATACAAACAGCTGAAAATCCATTCATCAAGTTGGAAAAAATCGCTTCCGGTTAGGCCCAGTTTTTTTAATATTTGTCGCCTGACAAAACATACTATTAAATAACGAAATGTTGTTATAACCGGCTGAAACAGAAAAAATCAATAACCTAATTTCCAAAAAGTCAATATTTGTTACCAGTTACCTGTACGCCACACTCGGCTGGTCCTTCGTCCGTTTTCGGATCCATGCTGCCAGCCGGAAATCAGTCGATAATCGGGCCCTCTGGATCAATAGCCTGAAATCAATATCACATATCTAATAGAGTATGTTTAAAGCGTCACAACATCTAAAAGAAACAACGTACAAAGTTAGCGTTTTGTATTCTATTTCGAGAAGTGTAATAAGTAGCAAGGTCGTGAGTTTCAATTTCGAATTCGAAGTACTAATATTATTATTAATATAACTATTAAATGTATTATAATACATCAAAATAGCCAATTGTCCGCGAACGCGCGCTGGCAGATAGATAGGATCAATACGTCAAATATGTCATTGGATAGATGAGTCAGTGTCCGTCGCATACTAGCCAATAGTCATTAATCATATAATAATAATAATGATAATTTTAATAAACATTATTCCTAAATGTGTATAAACATAAAAAGCTGGGTTCTTTGTCTATTTCTAAGGTTTTTCAGGCTTATAGTTTGAAAATGTATTAATACTATTATTATACAGTATTAATAGTATTATTATTGTTATTATTACTGAAGATAGCTATCAATTACAACTCACCCTTCTCAACTGTACTCCAATACAAAGACGAGTAGACAAGCGAGCCTTCAACCAGGGAATTCGGCTGGAAATAAGAAAAACTTATCGATTGATTGATTAACTATAGCCAATATATATTTATCGATTGAAAGATTTACGAATACATAGAAAACGTAGTAAACGGGTGAAAAAGATAGAAAATGTTAAAGATAAACACTAAAAACGTAGTAAATGGGTAAAGTGAACATGAAGTAGAAAGATAGAGAATGGAGATAGAGTGGCGACAAAGATAAGCAAATGTCGCGTCCAATACAAAATGGCAACAAAGACCTGATATCGGCAGTGACCACCAACTCTTGTTTCTAGTTGTAGTTTGATTATTGATACATTTTCATAATTTACGGAAAGCAAGGGATCAAACTACAAACACAGCAGAATAGAGTGACATCGTATAGGCTTTCTTTGGAGAGAGCAAACCCTATAGATTGGAAGTTTATCTGACTGAACTAACAGTTCTCTTTGACTAACAGGCTTCCATACAACGTGATACGTGTTACTCACTACGTGAAAACGTGATACGTGGTAACGTGAACGTGATACGTGTTACTAGTTCCAGTGGCAAAACGTGATACGCGTTACTCAAGATTCAAACTTGAAAACAGAACTGAACACAATTTTAGGTCAAAAATGCGACAGCCGCCGCGAGGTTAAAAAGAATCCATTTGAGAAGGGAGCCAAAGAAAGAGTACAACTGCCCTTCCCACAAGTTACTTTTCCATTCTCTATCAAAAACGACTTAGTGTCTCAGTCACAGCCAAATAGTTTACTTAATCGGTCACAAGTTCTGAAAATGTGTCAGTATGCCTTAGAAAACTTGCCTAAATGCTTAGAAAATTTTCAGCCTACAACTTTCCGACGTCAAATCATACAATTTGAAGAAATTCAGTCTAAAACAGCTTGTTTTTGGGTAAGTCGTGGTCAGAAACCACGAAACTTGTTGCATTTTCCAATATGGTCAACGAACGGGAACTAGCTAACGAGACCCTCTTTTTACTGGTATTCGATTGGGGTATTGCGAAACTGGGGTAAGAGAGAGGATATTGATTGTAGCCCCCGAGGGCAATTCCAAGCGCATTCTGCAAACGATGAAATAAAAAGAAAAGGCAGAGAGAGAGAGAGAGAGAGAGACGGAGAGAGAGAGAGAGAGAGAGAGAGAGAGAGAGAGAGAGAGACGGAGAGAGAGAGAGAGAGACGGAGAGAGAGAGAGAGAGAGAGAGAGAGAGAGAGAGAGAGGGTTGGGAAGTCGTAACACCTACACGTCACACAACGAGATTCATGATGATTTGTAGGCAAAACAAACTTCAAACGAATTGTATAACTTTTAGGGTCTATTAAATGTTAGCATCACCGATAAGATTTGAAATGCCTCAGTAAAAAGTACCACAATAGTCCTAGTGGTAAAATCGATACAAACGCCCCAATGAGCCCAAAAATCGATACAAACGCCCCAATGAGCCCAAAACCTAGTGGTAAAATCGATACAAACGCCCCAATGAGCCCAAAACCTAGTGGTAAAATCGATACAAACGCCCCAATGAGCCCAAAACTTGCGGAAACTATCATCATCGAACTTTGTTTTAAAGAATCACATTTTTATAATTTTCCCGGTCATTCCGAAAATATCGTTCGAATAATGATACATTTTCAGAGAAAGCATGTCTCTAACAAGCTAACTTGGCGGTTTTACCGGAAAATTAAGAAAACTGGGTACAACTTTTCGAAAGTAGTAAAACTTTATTGATCTATCTGTTAGTCATTGTTAGTCGCCCCAAAATTGTTCCGCATGTTTCTAGTCCAATTAGAACACACAGCACATTAGCCGAAAAATAAATCGATTTGCGAACGAGAGAGCTATGTCCATCTAACAAACTACCGCGAACAGTGTGTTAGGGTTCGATAGAGTTCTTTTCTAGGGTTCTAGGGTTCTTCGATAGGGTTCTTTCATTTGAACAAAATATAATTGTGTCACTAAGACTTTTGTCGATGTCTTCTCTAACTTCTCTTGAATCAGGGTCGAAACGGCTTTGAGTACATCTCTAACTAACTGAGCACACTTCAAAACACCATCCAAAAGGTAAAAATATGTTTTTTGTTCAACTTTATGCTCGTTTTCGTATGAACTACTACCGTGGCACAGATTTTCTCACTTCAAAACATGTTATTCATACCCATAATCCTTCAAACCTCGTCTGATGATACTACCTACACACATAAACCTCCCTCCACTCACGAAACCCAGTTTCTTTTGAGAAAGGGACATAATTAGAGTATCAGTTGTGAGTTGCAAAGCAGCGAGCAGCAATTCTAACCTAACAAAAACTACCCCTCACTACTGGTAAAATTCCACATCATTCTGATGTTTACCATACTTTTACGTGACACAAACGTGACTACATGTAACTAGTTACTAAGTAGACTGAACTAAAAGTCAACTAAGACTCAACACACTTGGAAATGATGCGATATCTACTCCGTACCTACTTTGTGATCAAAATTTACACGTTTTCACGTGACACAAACGTGACTGAACGTTACTAGATAATGTAAACAGAAAGACGGTGTCTCACATGTTAATTATATGATAAATGAGGCCAGAGAAGGGGTAAAACACCGAAAAATCTTTACCTGACTACAAAAGTAAGCACATTCTAATGAAATTTACACGTTTTCACGTGAAAGTAACGTGACTAAACGTTACTAGACGAAGCAAACAAAGAGAGACGGTGTCTCACATGTTAATTATATGATAAATGAGGGTAGAGGGGGGGGGGGGTGACCCCGAGAATGCTGTGGGTTTTCGGGGGACGACCGCCCATCACCCATTGGCCGGCTATCGAACCACCGCGTCCCGTGTCTGCGTCTCCGTTCAAAGTATACTCTCTCTCCCCGTCGCGTGTCTGCGTCTCTTCAAACACTATGACCTCTCACGTCCTCACGTGTCTGAATCTCCTCTTTTTACACACTCTCTCGTCTACGCAATTCATTACTCTACTCTTTTCATATGCTCTCTCGTCGTTGCGTGTCTGACTCTCCTCTTTTCTCACACTCTCTCGTCGCCGCGCCGCTTTGTCGCGCGCGGCCGCCTAAGCGTACAATGAATGAAACAACTTTTCGGGCTCCTCTACTCGGGAAACATGATATATCAGGGCCGGCACCATATGTTATACCTCGTTCCACTCCGACGTGGACACTTACAGTAACCAGGATGAATCTTATTGAACCGAATTCGAACTAACCAAACGTTTGCTTTGGGTTTGGTTCGATTCCGTGCTGTGTAGAGTTCGGAATCGGATTGCTGGTTCGGGAAGAATCGGTTCGACTTTGTTTCGGAAAAAAACATTCGCCTATCTCATGCCATACCCCCATCCATTTCTACGTCTACACTTACAGTAACGAACATGAAACACAGAGTTTAGACGAATAATACGTTTCCACCTAAAGTTTCACAGTAATCAGTTCAACTCTCAAAATGCTCGTTCTAGATAAAGACAAAGTGGTCACTACCAATTATTTCGACTCTCGATAGAAACAAATGTGGTAATGCGAAATCGGTGAATTCTATATCTAACCGGGTTTTTAGGTAACCTAACCATTTTTTGGTAACCTATTTTTCAGGTTACCTCAGTAGATAATAGGTTGGTAACCTAAAATGAAAAACCGGTTACCTGTCTTTCTAACGCAAAATTTGGTTTTCACCGTTAGTTTGAACGGTAACCGATTTTAGTTTCAGGTTACCTACCAACGTAACCTCAAAAATGGGTTATCGAAAAAGAGTTAGGTTACCTAAAAACCCGGTTAGTTGTGGAATTGGCCTGCGAAATCTGCTATCAAATGGAAGTTTGTGATTCACAGTGTTCGTTTTTTTGGGCCAATTCCACAAGGAACCGGGTAATTCGTTAACCCAGTCAGTTAACCGTAACCGGGTTACCTGGTTTACCCTTTTGTTAACCCCTTGTTAACCCTCTTCTACAACGTCTTTTGGGGGAAATTTGGGGTTATCAAGTGGTTAAAAAAAGGGTTAACCAGGTAACCCGGTTAAGGTTAACTGATTGGGTTAACGAATTAAAGGGTTAAATAAAGAATTCACCGCTTTTTTGACGTTTTCGAAATGTGTGGGCGAAAAGAAAGAAGGAATATAGTTCACACCCTTCCTACTGAGACTCCTACAGTAACCTTACAAACTTTCCGGAGGCTCTTGTGAAGCTGAAAACTGAGTTCATCAAAAATCCTCTCGTACATTAACTGTACCCGAGAAGGAGAATAAGATGCAAAAATCATCCACCTTTCCGATCAAAAGTAAGTGAGGAAAGCGGCTTGAAAGATTCGAAATCCTACTGTAGGAGTCTCAATAGGAATGGAAAAGACCATAGTAAACACATTGCTAGTTGCGCAATTGGGTACCCATACTAGGAATTCACATAAATACCCGCTTCACTTTTGCCCAATCTGGCATTCAGATATTAGTAACCAACCGGGTGCCGGTAAATCAGCTTACAACTTTGTAGGGAGAAAAAGTTCTTCTAATATGAAGAGTCCTATGTGGCCCTCTAGTTCCAACCAGCTGCTTGTAGTTTGATGCCAGTGCTTGGTGAAAATCCAAAATTTCTGCTGTGTTTCAAAGTAAAACCGACTCAATTTCCTTAGCATGCTTAATTAGCTAGCATAGTGTACTCGATTCGACCCTACTTAATTTCACAGAATCAGTCGCACCATTTTAATCGAAAATACATTGTTATGATTGAAAACACACTGAGCTGAAAACACGATAATATTGTAGAAAACTTTATTTCAATTCAACAATAAAGAGCGAAGCTCCATTTCCAAATAATAATAGCCGAAAAAGACTGCCAAACTGGCGAATAAAAATGGGGTTAACAAAAAGGTTAACTAAATTGTCGTGAAATTGGCCTGCCGAACCACCCTAAGCTGGGTCCTAGCGGCATGCAAGGCGGTTGGATTCGTTCTTACGTGGAGCCCCCAGGTTGGGAGACAGAGGCAAACTATAATTACCGATTAGATTTAATCGATAATCATGATTTGCATGTACCTCCCACACTGGGGGCTCCATGTAAGCACAAACTCACCCGCCCGGCATGCCGCGGCAGCCAATTCCGGAAACAATAACAAAAGACAAAATAGGAACATAACAAAACAAAACAATAGAAGTTTACTAAAAAAAATGAATCTGGCTTACAGAGAGATTTGAAATTGAAAGATGTTATTAACGTTGAAGAAAACCGGGAAGTTCGAATGGCCAATTCCACAAGGAACCCGGTATTTCGTTAACCCTACCAGGTAACCTTAACCGGGTTAACTGGTTAACCCTTTTGTTAACCACTTGTTAACCCTCTTTTACAATGTCTTTTGGGGCAAATTTAGGGTTACCAAGTGGTTAACAAAAGGGTTAACCAGGTAACCCGGTTAATGGTTAACGGCTAGGGTTAACGAAATACCGGGTTAAATAAAGAATTCGCCAGTTCGAATTCGAGTCTCACAGTAAATATTTCCAAACCGAACATGATCTACCCCTATTAAACATTCCCCCTTTTCTTCAACAAATTGGCTAACAAAAATGAAACAACACTGCTGCCAGGATGGCGACAAAAACAATAGGAACTCTCGGAGGGAGAATTTACGGTTTACGGAGAAGAGGAAAAAAAGAAAAATATCAACTACCAGTCTTGCGAGCCAGGGGGTTTTAGAGAGGAAAAACAAAAACTATAGTAAAGATACTTAACAAAAACAGACACCGTTTAACAATAAAAGCATTATACTAGAAGTCAATTGAATAGTCATATAAAGTTTTGTCATTGCACGTTTCTGAGTTCTGCTGTGTTTAATATACGTGACTGTTCAATTGACTAACAGTGAAACAAAACAAAATACACACCGTTTAACAACAATAATACCACATATCGACCATCTAGTGCAGGAATTTACACTTCTTTCCCAGGGGACATCCGTCCGGGTGGTTGGCATTCATCCAACAGGGAGAGCTGGCAGCACGCGCCGACGGCTGGCGCGAACTGCCCCAGTCACGCAGGCTAGCCACTCCATTCACTACCTCAAATGGAGAATTCATAATAATAACAATAATAACATAATAATCACCGAGAAATCGGATCAAAACTTCATTACAACCATGCAGGCTAGCCACTCCATTCACCACATGAAACAATACAACACAATAGTTCAATAATGAACAAAAGTGGCATGGTTTTTGGTGGCAATTAAATTATTCCGAAGGAGAAGGAGATTTCTTTTAAAAGCTTTCTCCGAAACGTCAAGGTTTGACGTATGACGTTTCGCAGAATCGTAGAAACCTTTTTATTGAGAAAGAAAACTGTTTCTATCCCGAAGGAGCGGAAAGTGCTGAATATGACCCGAAAAGAGCTTTTTTTTTATAAAGTTTACATCAAAGATAGTATGGACAAAACAATTAATACCTGGAACGTCTGATAGGCATTCTTGAGGAATGTCTGGAGGCCGCCGTCCTGCTGCTTCAGAAGCGCCTTATCGTCGTCGGACAGAAGGCGAATCAGGGCGGACAACGGAAGATTGCCACCACAGCGCCAACCACTGGAGAGAGAAAATTGGACACCAATCACAGTACCGTAATCATACAGAGCTGCCCAGATTCGATTTTGCCACAATTGGAGGAATTGGCATATTATTGAAGCAAAATCAAGAATTTCAAGAATCTATGATTAGAAAGATGTGTGACGGTAAGAACGACCGCATTGCATCAAAAATATTCTCAGTTGTTTTCGTGTTTTCGATTTGATTTCCCCAAATTTCACAAAATAGTCGTGAAAAAGTAAAAACTGTGATATGGGCACCCACTCTCTGGTCTCGTCACTGGCGTTGAGAATAGCGTTGAACATAAGCGAAACGAGGCGGGTACGCGTGTCTCCAGTGATATTCGCACAGTTACGGACCTGGAAAGACAACCCGTTAGAATACAAACTACAAAACTGTCAGGCACCTAAAAAGACAGTCAGAAAAGAAATCCAGGAAACCGTTTAGAATACAAACTACCACACTGCGATCGTATCTCTCAGTTATTAATGAACGCGACAAAGCGCAACATGCTGAACAGGAAAAGCGCCATATTCAAATTTACTAAGATGTTGAAAACTACCACGCCGGATCCTTTTAACCTCGTAATCTCCAATCCAAACCAAGAACCTAGTAAGCCTTGAAATGAAGAATCACCCTCAAACGAAATACTGAGGTTGAGAAGGAGTAATAATAATCATATACCAGTAAGGTCCGACTGAGCGACAAAAAGTAATCCGTTTTCGGATGTAAACACGTGAAAATTTAGGATTTTTCATCAAAGGTAGACCGATTTTCATCTTTTCGGGCGAAAAGTAGTCCGTTTTCCGAATTTTTCTGACTATTCGGACAGCCTTGCTGGTGTATGATAATAATACTGGACTGTGATGATAATACTGAAAAGCTGGTAAACTGCAGTGGAGAAAATTAGCCCTAATAGTTTTGAGTTTTGAGCACCACACCTCCTGTTTCTTGGCTCTCGCGACGAACGCTTTGGCCTTCTGCCCGTCTCTTTCCCTCGTCAGATCAGCAATGATTTCCTCCACATTCGAGGGAAGACCCTGAGGGGGCACCGTACACACGAAGCACAGCTGAAAAAGAACGATGTACACATGCGATCATTAGAATTGATTTTGTTACAACCACCCCCATGTTCAAACACGACCACACAATCGACGTGCTAGCCACCCCTCCCCCTGTTTCCCTTCCAGAGTCATAAAACTACTTAAAAATCTGTAAATATGTTGCGTGGAAAGCTCACCAAAAAAGGCAAAAGCATCCTCCCTCTCCCTATGTCCCTATGATCCGTTAAGCAGGAGAATTCGTGAAGGATGTTTGAACACGTTACAAATGTTTATATCCTTTCTGACTGTTCATACAAGTTTGCAGAGTATGAATACAAGATAGACGTGATCCGCAATCCGCCGCGAAAGACTAGTTGAGAAATACATAACTCTCAACTGACCCTCTTGGTGCTGGGAATGCTCAATCGATCCTCCTCCACAATGTAGCCCAGTCTCTGGCAGACGTCCTTCACAAAGTTGATGAAGCACGCGTAGCTGAAAATAGAATACGTATTTCGATGGATAGATAGATGCATGGGTGAATTATACATTTTATAAACAATAGATAACGTCAATTTTTCCGGCAGGCGTAACTGGAAATAGGGTATCCATATTGCTATATATATATATAGCTGAATAATACACTTTTGATAACCAGAACTAACAGTTAAATCAATTAAAGCAGGACGATTATGTGGACCATCTCCGTGTCATCGGTCCTTTAAACTGCAATTGAAAGTATTACCGTTTAAAGGACTGAGGCGTTGGGATTGGACCACATACTCGTCCTTCTTTAACGTGGATTCATTCAGGCTCATATAAACAAGTTCTACAGTTTTAAGCGAGCCTTGTGTGCAAGTTAATAAAATAAAGAAAATGTGCATACTTCTCCTAGTCACTTCCCTAGATGAGCAACTGCGTATTTCTACTCTTCTACAACATTGCATCATGTATTCAATTGCAAAACATGATCAGAAACAGAAAAACGTGTATAGGGTAGAAAATAGTCCAGTACTACCAATGCCAACCGAATTAAGCTCCGCCCACCTGCTGCCGTTGTCTCCGGGTCGTGAGTTGTATTTGCCATGGAAGTCGAATGGACAGCACGGGATCAGGACAAAGTCTATACCGAGTCTGCAAATACTTCACAATCAGACAGACACAATAACTATTCCAATTTCAATTGGTTATGTAATATCAATAATGAACGGGTAATCTATACGAGAATGATATGGACAAAAGACTAGAGACCAAGAATTACATCAACACTTGCCATTTGAACATGGAATATCTGAAAAAATCAATAGCTCTTATAACCCATTAAAGTTGTCCGAATCGTCAGCAAAATTCGAACACCTTCTGTCGCTTAGTCGAACCTCACTGGCGAACGGTAGTTGTCGTTACCATATCTAGTGAGTATATGTGAAAGAGGAATTTTTTGCCGGAAGAGGAAGTTTTGAAGAAATCGTTTTCCAATTTGGAATCGTTTTTGAACTACCATCAAAAAAGATCAAAATCTTCGTTTTTCTTCAATTTCTCACCACGCCTCGCTAGAGAATACCAACTACCGTATACAGACTACAAACACCAAACTATACCTGGCAGCCATGACAGGAATCCAGGGAGTCAGTTCGTCACTGTGGTTTCCTATCAGAAAGTCGACGCCGGCCGGAATTCCATTCGGGTCGAGGGTCGGGTCGATGGTCGACTCTCTGCAATCATACACTAACTTAGCCTAGTTTTGGCGGAGGGGTTGCGGGTAAACATGTCAAGCATAGATGGGTCCCGGTGCATTCTCAGTATGAAAATAACAAAGTTATTGTTAAAATTAGTCGGAATACTTATATTTCCGGTTGGAAAGGGGGGTTGCGGGTCACATTTATTAGTGGTATACCGGCCACAAAAGTCTCAATCCAGTGTCTTCTTTCTTGTAAGTGTATGTCTGCAATCAACGCCACACTAAGAATAGAAATAGCCATCATTACAACTGTTTATAGCAGGAGCTTTGCGCACGTCTGCACACCAATCACTAAGGTTATGCAGTTGAACGAATACCCCAACTCCCCAACAGCCCACACAGTTTTCTCGAAAAAAGTTGATATGGTCTGGCTCAAAATGTCGCGTAAAAAATGCACAGAGTGTAGCTGATCAAAACAGTTATCCATATCCCACAAATGTAATCTACCTAGTTGTTGCAGCAGAAATGAGCAAATTTCACGCGCAGGGGGTGTTAGGTTTTTCATTGAACATTCTTCCGCCCAAAACTTGATTGTGGTTATGAAAATCTAATTCACTGCAACCAATAATCTATTTTTCAGGATCTTCCCGATCCCGTGAACCAAACGCTCATCATCATTCATTCTGTTTAAAGTTATGAAAATAGGTTTTTCATGTACTTTTTGTAGAAATCCATTCATCACGTATGTAATCTTGATTTAATTGTTGTTGATGTAATTCTACATGGATAATGAATTATTATTATGAAACCCAACCTCAGATCGGTACCCTCCAGTACTTTATCCCAGATACGACGTTTCCGAATGTCCAGGCCAATACCGGGCACCTGAAAACAGAAAGACAACTATATAAAATGTAAACAGAACCGAGAAGGATAAATTCATACAATTTATTCAATGAAAGCATACTTTATGTAAAATACGCAAAAAAAAGGTTTTTGTTGGTCTATGGATGAAAATGGACCAACAAAAATACAAAAGAATTGGCTACTTGTAAGTAATAGATGAATCTATCATGTAAACGTACCCCCTCCGCGTTGAGTAGATGCACGAGAAGACCATTTCCACATCCCAAATCGGCGAAACAAGAGGGAGAACGACCGAGTCTCTTCCACGTCTCCTGGAAATAATGTATGGTTATGGAACAGCCACTCAGCATACACCAGTGAGGTCCGACTACTCGACAAAAAGTAATCCTTTTTCAGATTTTTTAAACACGTGTAAATCAACGATTTTGCTCCAAAAACTGACACGTTCTCTTGTTTTTTGAAAAACCGTTTTCCGATTTATTCTGGTTATTCGGACAAAATTACTGGGATATGCCACTCAGATATAGAATGTAAAAAGATGACCACAGACCGGAGGCCACATGCACACCTATCCCGATGGACGCCCATAAACCTTTCCCCTTCATGTATTATATTCCACTTTTTAGTAAAACTATAAAACCTGTTGAATACATTGGGTCTTCAAGTCTGAAAACGAAATAGTTTGAAAACCAACCAGAAGGTAAGTGGCAATGCCGCAATCCTCAAACACATACTTCTTCGGATCCGTCTTCTCAGTCCAGTTCTGAAATTATGCTATTATACTATGAAAGTAATTGAAAAAACAGAAAAACTACTGGGGTTTGAAATTGAGTCCTATATTTGGGACTTTGGGAAAACTTAAGTTCCGCAGGGAATGGTTCCAGGAAGACGGAATGGTCCGCAGAAAGAACCTCCCCATCGAGTACAACCCCTGAATAAAGCGTGTTTGTTAAAGAAAATAATTATGACAAATAACAACGACACTGCGTTTCCCAGACGGAACTTTCATATTTCAAGACAAAATGTGAAGGTGAAGGCTTGAAATACAATATGTGCGCACAGCGCACTTCTATTTCGATATGCACAGACAACTCCAAACTACAAACATCAGACCGGGAACCAATATAGGACTCACCTCCACAATTCTCTGGCCCTGTGTTTCTTTGATACTTCGGTATCGATCGGTGTATCCTTGAAGGGACAGCAGTCTGAAACATTTATATTCAATACAGAGCACTGATCTACACAATAATACATCTTTTCACTAGTTGAGCTGTAGATAAACTGAAAAAAAACCTGGAAAAGAAACTGGCCACGCGAGACAAAGCATTATACAACGCTAGCTTTTTTTCTTCAATAAAATTAGTTTGAATACTACGATTCGACACAAATAAAAGGATTGTAGTGTGATTCACCTTACTGCGTACAACGTACAGTCTAACTATTCTACAAATATTACCCCTTATAGTAAGTTCCCTGAAAAGTCGTGAAAGAAGCCTGTTTGAAACTTTGTTAGTGGATGATCAATGATAACTATAACTACGACGAGAGAGTATGTAGATCAAAAATACGCTGACGAGCTGGCAGCTGGGAAGCCCCCTACTAAATTGGCCATACGCCGTCCACAACATTCTGACGAGAACTATAGTGTGAACTACCTATTGGAGGGTTTGGGGTCCTTGAATGGATCAATTCTCTGCCCTTTAGACCCCCCCCCCCTCAAATCTGTCTCAAATTCTCGGGATATTGGATAAAAACATCCCTTTTTATTTTTGTGAGTAAGCGGACAACTTTACTGGTGTGTTATAGAGTATTGCATTGTGATCTACCTATTGGTTGGTTTGGGATCCTTGAATGGATCAATTCGCTTCATCCACTTGAGAATGCCCGGATATCCCGTCTCCTTCAGCCAGAAACACTCCTTGTCCGTCTTAGAAGATGGCACGGAGAGCGTGAAACGAAGACTGGAAAGCACAATTATACTAAATAGTTTATATCACGTGTATAACTATCACCTTTACACAGGAGTGACCGAGAAGTTCTAAAAATGGATTTCACCGAAAACATGTAGTATGTTGTCGAACTTCGGGTAAGTAGTGGCGAAAATCAGTCAAATTTGGAATTCCCGGCGTGCGACCCGTGATAACCATTGCCTTTGCAGAATATGCAGGATTGAGAGCAATTACAAGTTACGTGAAACAATCATAAAAACCTAATCTGAATAGCCAAAACTGGAACAATTAGGGAATCAGAAACCATCAACATTCAATTTCTGCCAAACCAAACACAAATAAATGGTTGGTTGTTGAATGGAATGCAATCTTTTAGTTGCGAATCGCCGAACAGGTTGACTAGCGGCGCGCTGCGGTATATTTACTAGTATCTTCTCTTGCACTCTTGCGCAAGACAAAGGACAACGGCACGAAAGCTTTCTTGTGCTCTTGTGCATTTGGTTACATTTACAGGGGTTTTCACTTTTTCCGATTAGTAACCAAAACCCGACCTGCTTTCGTCGATGATTCTACACGAGATCCTATAGGGGAATGGAATGTGTGGATGTTTCGACTCGGCAGTCACAGGATCAAGTTGAACGGGTCGGAACACGTACGCCAGCTGGTCTGAAATTAACACTCTAGTAAAGTTGTGAAGATAGACAAAAAAAATCCAAAAATAGATTCCCTTTTCGTCAAAATCTGGAGAAATGGCCTATTTGTTGATGCAAAATCATTGATGTTCACAAGTTAAAGAAGGACGATTACGTGCTCCAATCTCGGCGCGTCAGTCCTTTAAACTGCAATACATTTTTCAATTGCAGTTTAAAGGACTGACGCGCCGAGATTGGAGCACGTAATCGTCCTACTTTAATATCTAGAAACGGACTCCTTTTTGACCTTGTACGGAAATTAACAACGTACTCGCTGAAAAATTAAACTGAACAGAACAGACAGAACAGTTCCTAACAAAGAGGGAACTTTTCGACATCGGAAACCCTTACAGTCGAGCCTTGGTGTCTACAGCCACAGCAATAAACAGAAACCTGCATGCAAGTAAAAGTAACCATAGCGTCAAGCGCAAACTGATTACACACATTTCAAGATTTCCATTTTCAAATGAACTCTTTCCAGAGTTAAAATGTTGAAAATGATCAAGGAATGAAAACTAACCACTAGAACAGGGCTCCTCGTGAGAAGCTTCGTAGCACTGTCGCGAGAATCCAATTTGTCGGGCAACCAACTTCCGAATTTCGATCGATAGAGGGTCGCCTGAATAGAGCAGAAAATATAACATATAAATCCTTTCGCGCATCTCATTTTAAAAAAAGGTGGAAAGTAATACAACATCTTCATACCATCTACTAGCCTGAAGGCATAGGTAAAATACCCCGTCAAAATGGCACTGACCCACACTCAATTTCGGCATCTTTCTGGAACTTACGATCATTTTTAGAAGTGAAAATTGCCAGAAACCAAAAAACGAGACAGATAATCACTTTATTATAACCATTCTCAGGGTTACGAACGATCATTTTAGTTGGCCTGACATTGAACCATTTGACCTATGCCTGAAGGTAAGAAACAGTGTTCTAATAAGTATGCATTACCGACCATCTATAAATTGATCGACTTCTGAAAACGGAAAGGCTTGGTTGGATGAGTGCTTTTCAAATGTGAACTGAGTTGATTGTCATCTTTAACGCAACCAAAAGCTGTCTAAAGCAGATACCACTAAATCAAAAACTAGCACATCGCTGCACGAAATTTTATTGGCGTTTGAGAAAACCCAGCTGCATTTCCAAGAGAAACAGGATTGCTTTGGTTGCGAGTGTAAATAATACACCAATAAAAAGACTGGAAACGCGAAAACCCACTAGGTATAGTCAGTTCCGTCTGTGCTACCAGATGATTGTAGACAGTCGCAAACTCGTCCGAAGTTCCCTCCAAAAGGACAGAGCCCGTGAGACGACGGTTCAACGACTGACACTGGGCACGCCAGATGCTGATCAGCTGGAAAATGTAACAAAATGAAAACAAATTCCTGGTAGTGAACATACACCAGCAAGGTTGTCCGAATAGTCAGAAAAGTCGAAAAACAACTACTTTTCCGCCGAAAACATGAAAATCGGTTCTCCTCTGATGAAAAATTCTGAATTTTCATGTGTTCACATCTGAAAACGGCTTACTTTTTGTCGCTTAGTCAGACCTTACTGGTGTATGGTAGTGAACTACTAATACGCCCACAAGGTATGACTACCTCCCGAAAGGTGTTTGAGCTAAAACCAACAAGAAAACACATGCAACTTCTGATACTAACCAGCTGGAAAATAGAAACATATACATATATATCGTATAAACTTCGCCAAATGGCAAAAACAATTTAACTCGGCATGAAATTACCAGAGTAAATTTGATGTTTCTTGTTTCTGATGAGAAGAACCAACCAACCGACAACCAAACATACCCTTATACACATCAAAACACAGAGACACCGTACCTTGTTGAAGTAGACTTCGCTGTCCACCTGTTCTTCGTACGTCACCACGTCCTCGCACAAAATTCGCCAGTATTCCATTTCTATTTTCAGCACTAATCTACGTGTAGATATAGCTGAAAAACAAAGAAAACCTGTTGAAAATGTCAAATTGAACCAAGATAGTAAACACAAAACACACCAAAATGGTTATAAAGATAGGGCTTTCGCCGTGGCATAAACCAATATAACATTTGTTATTATAGAAGTAGGTCAAATTGATGAAGCAAACAAATAACAACAACAACAAGGTAGGCAGCCAACAGTAACATAACATTGCGTAAGCATAATAGAGATCAATGCATAACGAAATCATACGTGGGGCGACTTTGTTGTCAACAGAGATTTTTTTGGAAATTAGGTGTTTTATTTGAGTGAAGATACTTTAAAACTAGATTTTCACCAGTAAATGTGACATTTTCGGGACTGGATCAGTTCAAACTCTTGATTTTGAAGAAAAACGGGTGATTCAACTTTTAATTAAACAAAGTCACCCTAAGTTTGAACGAAATACAAGAAATGAGACACAAATCTTTTCTAATGATGATTCCAATCACACGTATCCGTATCCCTTCAAGGGATTCGTCTCATCTGGGGTTTCCTGCGCATTCGAAGATGGATCCACTGGAAATAGTCATCATATATCAGTAAAGTGGTCCGAATAGTCAGAAAAACTCGAGAAATGGACTACTTTTTTGCTGAAAACGGTAGAATTTCCCTGATTTTCGTGCAAATTCGTCAATTTTACCGTGCTTTAAGCTAAAACAGACTACTTTTTGTCGCTTAGTCGGACCTTACTGGTGTTTGATAGTGATCTTGGTTAGAAAACATTCCCTCACCTCTCAAGAAAAATGAGATTAGGTTATTTTACCAGTAAAGTGCAACTATTGCTGAAATTAAGCTATTTAAAAGTGGTAATAAAGATGGGTGATTTGATGAATCTTTACACAAACACGTCCTACATTAGTTTCAACTTGCGATGCCCCTTTTCCTACCTTTATTGATATAGCTCTAAAACCTTTAAAAACTCTAGCGACTAACATGGTTCGCGTCACCAGGTTATCACATCGTGTTCGGTTCGAAAAATAAATAGAACTCAACAATCATACCCCAGTAAAGTTGTCCGAATAGTCAGAAAAAAAGGAAAAACGGACTAACTTTTGATGCAAAATCACAAGTTTTCACTTGTTTACATACGAAAACGAACTATTTTTTGTCGCTTAGTCAGACCTTAGTGGTGTTTGTCAACAACAAGGTGCCGAGGTTCATCGACAGTGAAGAATACGGAATAAAAAATGAAACTAACCGTGATCCCCGCTACCGTAACCCGCCATCGAAGAGATGTTGCTGGCACTATAGTTGTAGGCGGAATGGAAGGATGCCTGGGAATAGGCCAATTGGCCCGCCCGACCAGAACGAACCGATTCCTCGTCTGAAAAAGGAATACAAAAATAATACAACACATTTCCTGATAAACTTAGCTGAAAAATGATAAACTGATCCAAACATACCCTAAATGTTCAGCGTTTTGAGCAAAACCCCCCTGGTTTTGGTCCGAAGATTTGGGCGAAACCCCCCTCAAAAATTGTCTGACTTAGCGATTTTCTAAATTAAGGGCAAAACCCCCTTAATGGCTGAGGGGGAGGGCAAAACCCCCCTGTTTGAAAAAGTCACAACTCTGAGACATTTAGGGCATGGATCCAAATTATGCGAAACCTGCGAACATTTGGAAATTTTTTAACGAAATTTCGAGAATACGACATGTTACTTGCGTTAGGTAACATGTACAAATTGAACTGAACACTTATTGATGTAAACAATCACAACACATGATTATACTAGTAGTGGTTGAGTCTGAACCCTAAATGCTCAGCGTTTTGAGAAAAACCCCCCTGTTTTTGGTCCGAAGATTTGGGCAAACCCCCCCCCCCCCCTCAAAAATTGTCTGATTTAGCGATTTTCTAAATTAAGTGCAAAACCCCCTTATAATGGCTGAGGGGGAGGGCAAAACCCCCCTGTTTGAAAAAGTCACAACTCTGAGGCATTTAGGGTATGAGTCTGATTCGATTAAAATGTAAGGGACAACTGCAGAACCCAACACTGATCTCTAAAGGGATATCAATCAATTATTAGCTTCTGGAATATTCGATTGCGCAATATGACGCAACTTCTGCTCAATATGACGTCATAAGGAAAAATCCGGAAATTCAGAGCATCCAGAATATTCTAACGCTCACACAGCCTAGCAATAAACACCATGACCAAATTATTTACAGCGCATTTTTGAACAAAAACTACAACTCCGAAAATTCGTAAAATAAAACCACTGTCAGGGTTTTGTTTTTGAAAATTGAAAATAGGCAATTTATTGTTCAAGTCATTCTGGAAGACACTTTAACAGCGTTTCACACAGATTTACACCATATTTGAGTAATTCGAAAATTATATAATCTTTCACAGACGGTCTTTCCCTTGTTACCATGTAGATTTAGAAGTGGAGTAAACTTTTTTTCACAAATTTTTGAGTTTGCACGTTTGCAGGCCGAATTTTCAGAACTATTGAAATTGGAGTAGATCAATCCTCGATTTATTGAGCCATCCAACACTAAATACTTACACTTGTAATAATTGGCGTATCCCCCGTAATCGGCGTAGGGTTGCGTTTCGGTCGATTGGGATACGGTAGCACATCCTGCCAACAATGATGGCATGGAAGAGAAGAACTGGGGGGTTTCGGAGGGAGGACGAGCACTGCTACTGTACCCCGCATAACCGTGTTTACTCTGGAATATGGGTATACAATGGAAATATAAATGAATTGAATGTTTATTGTTAAAAATACGACTGAAAAATTGGAGTAGCAGGACTAGCAAGAGATAATACTACTATCCCGCATAACCGTGTTTACTCTGGAATAATGGTATACAATACAAGTACCGAAGAATTGGATGTTTATTAATAGTTCCACAATTTTCTTTATAGATTGGTAGATGAGTAGATGTGACAATACTTTTACAAAGAGCAAAAAAAAGAGTATCAGAGTATTGCAGTACCACTACCCCACATAACCGTGTTTACTGAACAAATTGTAGATGGTAACAATCATAGGTGTTTTCCTACTTCATATACTCCTACTATCTCGCAATATGCTATTTGTTTTGATTGTGTACCGATTTGAAGGAATAAACATTATTATTATTAGTAGTATGAAGTAGGATAATCACATACCAGTAAGGTCTGACTAAGCGACAAAAGGTAGTCCGTTTTTAGCTTCAACCTTCAAACACGTGAAAATTGATGATTTCGAACCGAATCTAGAGAAATTCTACCGTTTTCAGCAAAAAACTAGTCCTTTTTCGAATTTTTCTGACTATTCAGACAACTTTACTGGTGTATGATAATATTATCAATAACCAACCCTTTCCTCCCGGTCCGCTCGTTCTCTAGCGGTCTGCTCAGCTCTCTTCACATGCTCTTTCCGAATCGCCTTTCGCACAAAAACTGACCTAAAATAAGACTAAATAAACTTCCTACCATGTTAAATTTGAATATATTTGAACATACAAAAACTAGATTTTCTGGAAAAGAACGCTTTAGGAGTTGATTTTGTAAAAAAAAAAACCTATATAAAAAAACCGGTGACTCTGAGAGAAGCCAAGTTTCAGATATAACTTGAAATATTGTCAATTCAAACTTCAAACCCAGAAAATGGTTTAAGCATACCTGCCATTCAAGCAATGTTGTTTCTTCATACATTCATCCACTGAAGTCTCGTGAGCAAATGTGACTAGACAATAGGGTAGAAAAGTCGAACCGTTGACAGGCTGAAAATATTTTGCATATTACGCTAGTTATATGTTACTGCTTGACAATCTAGTTCGAATCGCAGTGGTATGAGAAACTTTCAAGTACTTTTAATTTTGACGAACACAAGTGCTCAAAAACAACCACTTATATGTTTGCCGTCGATCGCTCGTTGGAACATCTAACTGTGTCGATCCAGCCGACTTTTCAATATTTTTTAATGGAAAACGTAGGTGCGATACCCCGGTTAGCTAACTGGGGGATCCTTAACTTTTCCTTCAACTGGGCTAGGGGGACCAATAACTATTGTGATAATGTTGGGTTTATTGGGTAATTACCAAAGGGTGACCTATAACCTTTCATCTTTTCTGTGGAGGGGATGTTTAACTGTTCAACTCCCCGAACCGACACTATCCCACCTATGATGGAAAATAGGGGCACAAAATTTGAAACACTGAGACGCAAAAATTGGGGTCTCGACCGAATACACCTTTTTTTGAAGAAGTAGGTAAGTGCCCTATTATTAAATAAATCTGGTCTCATGGAAGGAGGAAGGAGGGCCGCTCACACAAAAGTCAGCTGGTGTATGTGGATGTGGACAAAAACGTACACTATTCTTCGAAACGGCCCAATTTAATGGAGTTTGGCAGAAACTACGTTTTTTTCAATTTCTGGATACACAAATACAACGGGTCAACGGGTGTTGCCGGAGTATACCAAAAAAGGCTCAAACAGCTGATAGCAGTCATACCTCCGGAAAGTAGACTTCGGTGACGGGTCCATACTCTTCGAACGCGTCTCTCAGCGTGGTTTCTGTGACAGAAGGTACCCCTATGAAGGAGATCAGCAGTTTCTTCGAACAAATGGACACGGAAGAATGCGAATCTGCCTGAAAATAGAGTGGTAGTCAAACACCAGTAAGGTCTGACTAAGCGACAAAAATTAGTCTGTTTTCGTAAGTAAAGAAGTTAAAATTTGTGATTTTTCATCAAAAGCAGACCGGTTGTCTTTTTTTCTGTGGAAAAGTAGTCCGCTTTTCAAAATTTTCTGACTATTCGGACAACTTTACTGGGTATGGTGGTAGTTCACATCGTTCTACCCTATACTAATATTTGTGATTAAAACTTGTATTGAGCTCCGTACATGAAGTGTTCGTGGTGGGACACTGAACACTGTATCCCACTGTAATTTGTTATGATCTTTTGAGAGCATAATTTTGTGTATCACGCTTATTTCGAGAGCGTAGTGAGTTATAGAGTTAAAGTTACTGGACGCAGTCATATTAGGCACATCGCAACTGAGAACCCATGTGTATACACATTCATGAATTTTCACCCCACCCAATCATGAATTTTCACCCCACCCAATCATTAAGACCAATTATATGCAAACGACGCCTGCAGAATGGCACCCAGGGTAAGGATGGGCAGTGCAGGACAGGACAACTAGCGCAGGCGGTAACTCCTTGAAGTTTGAATTTAGCCACTTAGAAAGCATAAGACACTGAGCGCAGAAAAATGTGAAAACCTTTTATCTGAACGAATTTCTACAAACGATACATCATTTTGAAGCTGGGGAAAGCGAGAAATGCTCACTTATAAAATGATCATCGAGATTCTTAGTTTAACTGATTTGAACGTACAGTAAACCATGAAGAAAGAGCAATGAAATTCTAATAGAAAACGTTCCTATGTTATGGTTATTAATTATTATTAAATGTCTAATGTCTCAATGACATTATCGCAAAACCAAACATTATCGCAAGATCAAGCAGTATTTATAAATTGCGTAAACAGGCAAGATAAGAATGAGTAACGATTTAGGTTAAGAGGAGAACGATTCAACGTGTATAGGAAGGCTGGTAAATGACCATTGTATCAAGAACCTGTATAATTTTAACAAGATAGATTACCTACAATTTGCATTCGAAATGAGATATCATTAAGTTGACCAAGCGTTTCATATCGTTAGGTGGAAGTGTGTTGTGAGGTTGTGATAATTGGCTACATTTTACTAAGTTAAAAGCCTCTCGCTGAAGATGACAGAACAAACATGCGTAAGATGAGTACATAACAGAAATGGCTGGAAGGTCTCGCGAATTTCGATCTTTCGAAACAACCCTAGATGGAGATGCGAAGAAATAATGACAACCATCTTGTAAACGGAACGAAAACTCACATTCTCGTCGACAACCTTCGAAACGGACAGAAATCGACCATTCACTCTGTGGGAAGTTTCTTCCAAGCACTTGTGTAGAGAATCATCCTCGGAATAGGTCAGGAAAGCAAAACCACGACTCTCTCCTAGAAAGTATGCATACTACAGTGAGGTACTACTATTCTTCAGAAATAAACCCTTTTTCTATTCAAGAACGCAAAACGCAAACTTTTTCATTTTTCACATATTATTGCAGTGAAATCTCCTGTTTTGCGAACACACTTTCATAGCCAGAACTGGCGTACTCATAGAAGTCTTCGCAAAGTTTTTCCATGTTATATCAAGTTTATACACTTTTTAAAGAGAATAACAGCAGAAAAAGGTTGATGTGGTTCCTCGCTGATCGAGCCACAGACTACTTAAATATTGACTAACCTGTAGAATCCACCTGCAGCTTGCATTCCGACAAACTACCGAAACTTGAGAAATGGAGCTTCAGTTCTTCTTTTGTGATGCTCGAACCTACTCCCGAGACCAACAGTCTTCGTGACATCCTAAAACATGGTCAGTAACAAACTCTAAATATCCGGAAAACAGAAACTCAAGACATAACAAAACAAAATTGAACAAGTTTCAAACTTTGAAAAAGAATTCAGAATCGAATCGGCAAATTTCCAAAGTTTTGTTCAAAACTTTGTCTGTGTGCCATCTAGTAAAAGATGTCTCGCCCAGATGTAATGTACGGTGGCCGCGCAAAACGTCGCGCGCGGCAGTGCGGCGAGATTTTTCGATATCGGGTGCCGCGCGCTTCGAATTTCCTGCGTTTTCCTTTTTTGTTTTCATAGTTTCTGAGCATTTATCATTCAAAATGATGAGTTTATATTCACTCACAAGTGGTTGGGAACTAAACCTGACTTTGTCCTGTTGAAAAAGGGGTACATAAGTCCGATTTCCAGTCAGGTTTCGCGTATCAACTCAATACTATCATTTTTTATGTCGAGTTGACACGTATGAACACCTACATTTTTAGCTTCGAAAAATAACAATAGAAGTCTCCGATGAAAGAAAACAAACAACGAATAATTAGACGTATAGGCGGAATAGCACAGCGATCAGACGCATCAAAAAGCATAAACGTACTTGTTGCTCGTAGTTGTCTGTCTTGGTTTCTTAGTCCTGAACGTTTTTGTTACTTCAACTAATATATAAATAAACGTCTCTTATTGTCTACGTACACACACGTGAGTATTTGCTAATCGAAGCCTCGGAAAAATAAATGAAAACATGGGACCCCAGTGCATTTCTCAGTCTCGCATTTACCTCTCCTCTCTGTGATAGAATGGCAAACGAATCGATTTATGGGATACATAAGAAGTATTACATAGACTACGGAATGACTGTAGTGGTTTGAATTAGAGTTACATAGTTTCATTACTTCTTGAAACAATGTAACTTCGAACCTATTCCTCTTCTCCTCTGAACTGATTTCCTCATATTCTTTCTAATGTAGTAATAAATAAACAATGAAACAAGTAACCGTTTCCAGGTATTGAGCTGTTCTCTTATCGATGTCGAAGCGTCTGTCGCCGCACAGCGATGGATCTGACGATCCCGATGATTCTCAGACGGGTTTTGACGAGGCCGCGGTCGCCAAGAAACGTCGTCTGGTCGAGTTCGAATCCGTCCGTCTACTCTCCGTTACCGCCGTCGTACGTTTAGCTTTAAATTTTGTTCATATTGCACTAAGGGGAACATTGACTTTTTACCCCCCACCTTTTTGAATTTATATTGCGTTTGGGGAATTGTAGTTTGACCCCCCCCCCACCGGGGGGTGATAATTCAATTTATCACCTGCAATACAAAAGTTTGAGGGTGGGGGGGGGGGTAAAAAGTAAACATTTCCGGGTATTGAAGTTCAGCCCCCCACTCGTTGAAGTTTGACCCCCCCCCCACCATTGAAGTTCTACCCCCCGCCGACCCAGGTGGGGGGTAAATAGTAAATGTCGAAGTTGAATTTTGCCCCCCCCCCCCCTCCTAGATTTTCAGGTTTCAGCTTGGGTGGGGGGTTGAAGTGCTACGGGGGGGACCCAACTAAAGTGGGGGGGCGATACTTCAATTTTCCCGCACTAAGTAATAAATAGTAGTTCTTTCCCGCTCAGTCTGAAAAATTTGAGAGTACACACCTATGTAATTCGAGTCGTCGGGTTGGAGTCTGTTTGTGACTTCGCTGTAATCGCTGTCGTACTTTTTTATCTCAAATGTTTGCCGTACATGAAAAAATAAGAAGAAAACTTTCTTTCAAATTCAAAAAACCAGTAATTTTTAATTTTCGTTTCAGTTGCAAAATCATGTTCAATGTTTTACGTACTATGCTTTAATTTCTCTATTTGGGTACGTTCAAGGGCGTCTAATTCAAATTAAAAACTAAGTGAACTGAGTCTTCGAGCAGGAATTTTTCGTTCCGTGCTGGGAGAAATACTTCTTACCAATACACTTGAAATCAGCTAACTTATTCCACTCTAGACAAGAATCCAAACTCCTAGAATTGAGTTAAGGAGGTCCTAGTTTTCAGTTTGTTTGCTCTTTCGTTCCAGTTCTATACTATTTTCGAAATTCGTACATTTTTCAGAACGACATCGATGATAAAGCTGTACGCGTGCAGGCCTACAAACTATCGGAGACTGTTCGTAATAAAAACAGGGTTAGTTTTTTTCTTCTATGTTATCTCCTATTTTTTTAAAAGAATTAATAAATTAATTGTGTTTCCAGGTGATTGCTCAGAAGGAGCGAGAGATAGAGAGACTTCGACAACGACAGAATACGGACGAGAATACGAGTTGTACGATCAACCGGCATTGGAATAATGTACGTTTTCGGTTTGATTTGCTAGTTTGAGTATTAGACATAGTCACGATTAACAAGAAAATAAGATATTCATTAAATAATGGTTCACGTTTCACAGAGGTAACTAGAAAATGAGCTTCTTGCGTTTTCAAGTCGGTGAACTGCAGAGCAATTCTTTCAGTTCCTTGCTTTCGGTTTTCTTTTCAGTTCATGTTTTGGAAATTATTTGCAGCGTGCGGTAGTTTTTACCAGTTGTTACAAATAAGTAATGAAACTTTTATGTGAAGTCAAACTTCTATCATAGTCGCTCAGTTTTTGCGAGCAATACCAGTTTCAAAATCATAATTTTGTAGAAATTCTATAAACCCATTGTCTTATTTTCAGTTGGATGAGCAGATGCGTCTCATCGTGTTGCGTGGCTCGAGCAGTCAGGAGCTGGACCAACTTCTGAAGGAAGACGTCGCTAACGGGGATCCCTCCTCTCATTTTCTCGAGGAAGTCGTTCAAATGAATGAGGACGAACGACAGAATGTCTACGATAAGCGTGTGCAGGCCAGGTTCGTTCATTCGTTGGTTTATTGTCTCAATATCCAAAAAAAGTGTATCATTTTGTAAAATTTGAAGAAGGTACGTTTCTTTTCCTGTGAAATGTCCAAAAACAGTAGTACCTTCCAGGGTCTCGCGATCTTGTCCTGGTTGGATGACTTTTTTACTGGTCTTCTATCTTGCTCACAGTACTGTGTTATTTACCATATATCACAATTTGAAAACGTTTATGAAATCATGCTCCACATTCTAAAGCCTGTCTCACGCCCTCGATGGTTGTTTCGACTTGCCAGCATACCCTAAATGTGCCTCAGAGTTGTGACTTTTTCAAACAGGGGGGTTTTGCCCTCCCCCTCAGCCATTATAAGGGGGTTTTGCCCTTAATTCAGAAAATCGCTAAATCAGACAATTTTTGAGGGGGGGGGGGTTGCCCAAATCTTCGGACCAAAAACAGGGGGGGGGGGGGGGTTTTCTCAAAACGCTGAGCATTTAGGGTATGCTTGCCAGCCATTCACACTTTTAATTGTAAGCAACATTATTCAATTTTATTTTTAGCATACGGCTGCTACAACAAGTTCTACAACAGTCATTGGCGAAATCGGAAAATCTCAAGACGTTTAGCAAGAAGATCAAGAGTTATATGGAAGGTATGCATTATGGGCATCCAATTAAAACAAGTACAACTTCTCTGAAAGTGCGGAACACTGAAATGAAACCTTTCTATATTTTGAAGCAACATAAGGAAATTCGCCTCATTCAACCAGAAAAAAACGGGTTTCTCGGAGAAGAGGAGTTATCGGACCTTACTGGTATATCGTTAAGCAATCATCCCAAATATAAGTATACGTAGCGAGTGTGCTTGATACTCAAAATTTTAAATCGCGCGGAGCGCGAAGCGCTCTGCGTGAGTTGTCTTTGGTTTGGCCATTGCGGACTCGTTTTTTCCTTTTAATTAACAAAAATCTTCAAACATATTCTTTTTTGAAAACTAAAAAGAGAGAACGTTAGAGAATCACGAATTGAACATTGTGTGAAAATTTCAGCCAAATCGGATAATTTTCGCCTGAGTTATGATTTCGTGTCGTTGCTGAAAAGTTCCGCCGTAATTCGTCCCTCGTCCCTCCTCCCTCGTCCCTCACGGAATTCTGTCCGCATCGTAGTGGAAAAACTACTGAACCAATTTGACTGAAATTTGAAACATCTATTCTATGGCAAAATTTGAAACATCTATTCTAGCTCGTCGCGCCAAGTATGAAATGTATATGTAATCTCTGGCGCCGGGCGCGGGCGCCAATAGGCGCCAAAAACGACTATTGGAGAAACTATCGAACCGATTTAGCTGAAATTTTAAACATGAGTTCTAATGCAAAATTTAGCCCGCCGCGCCAAATATGAGATGTATAGCTCTTCATTGGCGCCGGGCGCGGGCGCCAATAGGCGCCAAAAACCACTATTGGAAAAACTATCGAACCGATTTAGCTGAAATTTGAAACATGTGTTATAATGCAAAAGTTAGCCCGTCGCGCCAAATATGAGATGGATACATCATTATTGGCGCCCGGCGCTGGCGCCAATAGGCGCCAAAAACGGCGAAACACCAACTAAAATATCAACTAAAATGTTGAACACTAATAGAAATTGAATATTTTGGTGGAAAGTGTGAAAGTCTTTTTCCAAAACTGAAATTTCTCTTCTGGCGCTCGCACCAGGCGCCAAATGGCGCCAAAACCCAAACTCACGACAGCGTCAATGGAATTGTCTGAAATTCGGTACACTAAATAACTATCACATGGCAAGTAAGATGCTCAATCTGAAAATCAAGAAAAGTTCTGTTGGCACTGTGCGCTGGCGCCAATTGGCGCCAAAGTTGGAAAAATATCAGTTATCGTCAATCAAACTGTTTCAAGTTAACAGATATTAAATATTCCAGTGTGAAATAAAGATCCACAAATTAAAAATCGAATTTTATCGTCTGGCTCGGAACAGACGCCAAATGGCGCCAAAACAAAAACACACGAAACTGACAATTGAATAGTTTGAATATTGCTCCAATCAGTAATTGACACATGTAGTGTGTACTGGTAGCTCAAAAACCTAGAAAATTTCGTTTCGTCCTGGCGCCAGACGCGTGTGTCAATTGACGCAGGAATGAAAAAAAAGTTTCAACGAAGGTTTTTGATGTGGTATTGGAAATAATGGCTATATTGTAAGTGAGTTGGTGTCTCTAATTGCAGGTTTGTCAATGGCGCCAATCCCCATCGCTTATCGCTGCTAAAAGCGGTGTACATGTCAATCGGAACGTTTAGCGTTTTTGTTCAGTTGTTGATAGTCACAGAGCCAGTAACCTGCGTTATATTAGAACATCAGCAATTTTATGGTCTGCATTCGGCTTCGTGCACACACAAAACTGAGATTTCCATAATAATATAATGAGTTCACAAGATCCACTCTGTGAATAGGCAACATATGAAGTTGTAGGAGTACAACTAGCAAAAAAAGGACAATTAGTAAAAAGTGGGGGAACCAACAAATGTGTGAGTTGTGTTTGGTTCGACCTCGATATCAGCAAAAAGTGAACGATACGAATTGCTGTGATACTGTAGCAGAAGTATTCTGCAAAAATAGAACAATAAAAATGTTGCACAATGGTTCACAACGCACGCATGTCGTCAAAGTACACATGAATTACCCTTCGGCAATTTCTGAAATATCATGCGGGCTTCGTGAACCATTGTGCAACATTTTTATTGTTCTATTTTTGCAGAATACTTCTGGTACAGTATCACAGCAATTCGTATCGTTCACTTTTTGCTGATATCGAGGTCGAACCAAACACAACTCACACATTTGTTGGTTCCCCCACTTTTTACTAATGATTCTTGTTTTGACAAACGTTCCTGTTTTTTGCCTTTTTAGTCTTGGTCTCAATTTTTGATTTCTAGTTACTCAGTCCATTGTTTCTCGTTTGCAGCGTCCACATCAGCAGAACCCACTAGTAGAGACGACGCGATGAACGAGTTGGTTCACAACAACTCTCAGCTATCCGATGAGAATGTACGACTCTCAAAGGACTGTGTCAGGTTGCAGAACGAACTGTCGGACGTCAAGTTGAAGGTTGGTACACGGTTTCATAGGGGTAATTTGAAAACTGAATAGGGGGTCCGCTATGACCAAACCTCACACCACACGTGCGATTAGGACGAAAATCTCTTGAAATTTGGCTCAAGCACAGGTTCTGATTTGTACTTGTAGAGTCCAGAATTGTAGCATCGTTCTCTTTTCTCTAGGAGTATAGGGTGATTATTCTAGAAATCCAGTTTGTATTGATGTCTTGTGAGTGCCGAGAAAGATCAAGTTTGTAAATTTTCATTTACAACATAACAACATCACTGGTACAATCGCTGAACAACCAATCGGAATGCTTTTATTATTTACACTCTCTTATTTAACAATTTGGCGTAACCACCATGTATAAAAATATTCCCTGTCACATGTTTCGGCCGTACATATGTGTATTTCCAGTGGCGCGAGGCGGTGGACAAGAATGGTCAGATCGAGACGAGGAACGAGGAGCTGCTTCAGGAGGTGGACGAGGTGAAGTTCGACTGCGACAAGGCATGGAGACAAGTCAACAAGCTCGACTACAAACTGTATACGCTGGTCAAGGTGGGTAGAGGGAACATGATATCATACACCAAACACCCGTGAATTTGTCCGAATAGTCGGAAAATTTCACAAAACGGGCCACTTTTTAACCAATTTTGGGAACATTTGCTGTTTTATTGATGCGCAATCATGAATTTGTATGTATTCTAATGGAGAAACGGAGTACTGTTCGAAGAATAGTCACACCTTCACCATACTGGTGTTCGCATTCTCACAGTCTACACCATTCTCCATTCGCTTCCGCTTGTAGGAAATGAATAATCTAGTATTTAGCATTGAACAGAACTTCAATAAAGGTTATGCTCAAATACTGGCGAAAATCTTTTCTCACTGTCGAAATTCGAAAAAATGAGCTCTCAGGACAGTTATCAGTAGAACAAGCCCTGAAATGTACGACTTGTTTAGGTTCGGTATGTGAAATATCTACATGTTACATATAGATCCTGGGAAAGTTTCGTGTATTCCAATAATTATGTTTCACTTGTAGGAACAACGTGCGTGTGGTTCTGGCCATGACGCGACAAGTGCCCCCACTGCCAATGGAGCGAAGAGCAACGGGGTGGTCAATGGGGAGTTGGACAACAAACAGGTCAGTAGGCGATGGTCGATTGATGACTCACTTCGAAAAACAAATACTTTTTCGCCGAAAACAAAAAAATCAGTTAACTTTTGATTGAAAAATCATGAATCTTCACGTGTTCCAATCTAAAAACGGACTATTTTTTGCCGAGTAGTCGGACCTCACTGGTGTTTGGAGAAAATTTGTCAATGTTTGTTGCAAAATCATTAATTTTCACGAGTTCCAATCTAAAAACGGACTGTTTCTTGCCGAGTAGTCGAAGCTTACTAGTGTATGGATTCAGTAAAAAGAGTCAAAGAGGAAATCAGGAAATGAAAATTATCTTGCTCAGGGGTGACCAAAAAGTTGACCGATCATACCACCGGTACGACCCCTCCCCCTTAAAAAACAGAAATTTGCCGAAAAATACAAAATTAATCTTCAAAATTGCGATATTTTCACGAAAACCGGCAAAAATCACCATAATTTTCTGCCTTCGGGGGCTTTACGACCCCCCCCCCCCCCCCCTAAAAATGTGGCACGCGTGCAACTTTTGGTCACCCTTGATCTTGCTTTTTGGTTTGAAAATCGAAATTTCCACGAACTTTGGGGTTTAAGCAAGTTTGGTTGAAAATAGCTGTTATCTCTTCCTAAACAACAAACAACATGTATTATGTTGTGTTGATGGTATTATTTGTAGTTGGAGGAGTTGCGTAGTGAGTGTGAGCAGCAGACTGAGTTGGCCTCCTCACGACTAGCCGAAATCAAGGAGTTGAACGAGCGGATCCTGAAATATGTGGAAGATCTGGAAAGGGCAAAGCTTGAGGTTGGTGTTTCAAATTTCATTAAGAACCATATGGCAGATTTAGTAGTACTACTTGGGAAGCGGTGCATTGCTGGAGGTGGACATTTATAAGCTTTTTGATGAAATGTCATTAATTTTCTCGTGTTGAAAACGAAATATTTTTCTCTATTAGTAGGACTTTTCTGGTGTATGTGAACAGGGATAACTTTGTCTTTACTCAGATAGTCATGTAAATCAGTAACAGGGAATTACATTCGGTTTTTTTGCCATTTCAAAGATACCGTTAAATGCATCACTACTCATTTTTAAAACAGAGGGTTTTCATTAAAAAAAATTCTCACATCCACAAATTCCAGTCGACCAATGTTTCAATGGAGCAAGTGCAAAGTACGAAGGATTTCGAGGATCTCAAGACGTATTTCGCCGTAGCTATGGACGAAAATGCACGTCTCAGGTATGTTTTTTCCCCATCTGCATCATATTAACATTAATATTCCTAATTTTAAATTTACACTTCATAATGTGGAAAACGTTTGATTTTCTCGGGTTTTAGTTGGTCGATTTTCTGATTTGAGTGTTATCAGTAACAGGGTACGGGGAAGTGCATTTCGTTTTTTTTAGCTCCATATTGGGGAAAACGTTGATTATTTTGTTCTAGTTGGTCTTCTTCGACTAGATGGTCAAAAATGTTCTGTTTATTTCCAGAACCGTGTTCACCCGAAGAGAGATATTATTATCGTTATTTCAGGCAAGATCATCAAACTGCTGTAGAGGAACGCGATTTGATTCGACAGGAAATGTTCACTATAGTCGAGGAAATGAAGGTAATGCCACGAAGATCGTTATTGTAGAAATATTCCAAGTTCAAGATAGATCTTGGCTGTTTCTGGACATATAGCTAAGTGCTCTTCTTTTTTGTTTTCTATGAAAGCTGTGTATTAACGAATTAACGTTATTACATTCTGTTGCATATTGTACATTTTTTAACCTGAATGTATTTTAATCTGTTATGTTTTTAGCGCGAGGAGCAGCTAGCCATTCGCAAAGTCCTCTCGTCGAGTGAACAGATCAACCAGGCAAATCTGCAAGTTCGCTCCGAGTACGACATGTTGCGAATGGAGTTTGAGCAGTCGCTGTCCACCATTGGAAGTTCGGTTAGTTGTTGTTGTTTACCTGTTCCTGTTGTTTATTCTGAAAGGGAAAGTGTTGACCAAATTGATAGCTTGTTGTACCATGGTGATAGTAAGAACACAATATCGCACTTTTTGTTTTTTTGTGGTAGGTTGTAAGTGACATGTAGCGACACAGACTAGGGTGTGCTTATTGGACTGTTCTACACAAGGAACAGTTTCTTCAATTTGTAAATGTAAATTTCCGCGAGTTCGCATCGAAAATGGACAAAGTGTTCCGGTATTTCCCAGTTTCCCTAATCGGGATTGGATGCCGTCTTTCGATTTCGTTTGGCTATTCGTACAACTTAGTGAAGTGTTCTTGTAGCAATTATAAAGAATGACAGTTTTTGTTGATTTTCTGACTTTAAAACATTCGCAGGACTCGAATACGAATGACGTGAAGACGTTGATCGGCTCCCTTCGATCGCAGAATATTCAGTTGAAGTCGGAGCGACAGCGACTGCAGAAGAAGTGGAAGGACGCTGTCAACATGCTGGCCAAGGTGGGTAGCGGAAATAAGGAAAGCCAACCATTCTTGCTCAGAAGCAAAGCGCGCACATAATTTTTTCTGATTCGGTGAAACAACCTGTGTGTACCTTTCATTGATTTCCTTCATTTTCAGTCGACCAAAGACCTGGAGGCGGAGCGTCAGCGTATCGCCCGCAGTCTCCTGATTGAGATGGAGGATGCCGATTCGAATGAGAAGACGGAAGGGCGGAGTCCCGAGGAAGGGGGCGGAGTCAACGGAGATGGGAAAGGAGAGGGACCGGAGGGGGAAGATAGCATGGATTGCGGGTGGGTTTTGTTATTGTGGTGAAATGAACCACTTTTCTTTCAAAATAACAAAGAATTAATAATTTTCATGCCGAATGGGCATAAGATGTAATTTAACATGCTTTCTGGAGATCTTACTGGTGTGTGGGCTCCTTGGTTTTGTGTGATCAAACGCCAGGGAAAAAAGTGTATATTTATTATGTGAGGTATCTTTCACTTTTCAGGTATAAGTATATACATATTCTAGGAAGTTGAAAGAACGTCTGGCGGATCTGCGGTCAAAGTTGGAAGCCTATCAGAATGTGTCGAGTGAACAGCGGGAGTTGGCAACGGTTTGTCAATTGTTGCCTTGTTTATCTTTCAACTTGAAAAGTTTTCCTATACATAATGGTTTCATATGATTTCATTAGTTGAATTGTGATATTCGTTTTAATATGTAGTATAATAAGTTTATGTATAGTATAAGTCCAAAATGCTCTTTGGGCTATGTTGGAAGCCGAGTAAAAGGTTTCAGGTTTTGGCGCGGGAACGTCGCTTGAAGTTGGAAAACGACACATTATTGCGTCAAATCCGGCGAATGGGAAACATGGAAAAGAAGGAGAAACTGCGATATTTTGAGGTAGATAGACTATGCGTTGTCAATGCGTGCAAAACTAGAAAAACACAGTTCACTTCAAAAGGAAATATCTCGGAAAGAATGGTTTGACGTTTTCTCATCTTAATTTTCACATTTGCAGGGTGAACCATCAGAAATAATGGGGTTTTTTTTTTCAAAGAGCATGTCAATTTTGAGACTTTCATTTCATTTGCATTAGCCGATAAACATTTTACCCATGTTTTTCCAGACAGAGTACCAGAAGCAGTTGACGGCAAAGGAGGCCGAGTTGATGGGACTGAAGAAGGAGCGGGACGACCTTCTCAATGCAGAGGGGGCACTCAATCAGGAACTAGAGTCTATTGGACAGGTATGTTGCTGAAGTCATACGCTGGTACTCATACGTATTACGCCCACGTTTATACATACACCAGTAAAGTTGTCCGAATAGTCAGAAAAATTTGGAAAACGGACTATTTTTAGCCGGAAGGAAGAAAATCGGTCTACTTTTGATGGAAAATTATAAAAAAAATTATAAAATTTCACGTGTTTGCATCTGAAAACGGACTACTTTCTGTCGCTTAGTCAGAGCTCAGAGCTTACTGGTGTATGCGTTCATTCTTTTGAAGAAAACATGTGTGCCAATTGAATTAAATGCATGATATTCATATTAATGTATGAAGTAGATGAAATGTTACGCCGGCGTGGGCGTAAGAATTAAGTTTCACGCATTTTTTTCGAAAAGTGATCTCTTGATTTGGATTCAATTGTTGTTTATGTACGATTTTCGCTTTACGAAATCACTACATTCGAGTACCATCTCAATATTGTAGGACAGTTAAGTCGAAAACCTTACAAAGTCAAACCCGTTTCCCATCACATGCTACTCTAATTCTTGTGAATGACGTGTACCATTTTTGTGAAATACGATTATTTGACTTCAAACCATACACTAACTTGCTCTAGTTTTGGCGAAGGGGTTGCGGGTAAACATGTTACGCATAGATGGGTTCCGGGGCAGTCTCACTATGAAAATAACCAATCCCATATTGAAATTAGTCGAAATGCTACTATTTTCGGTAGGGAAAAGGGGGTCGCGGGTCCCATTTCGTAGTGGGGTACGGGCCTTAAAAGTCTCAATCCAGTCTCTTGTTAGTGTATGCTTCAAACACCACTACGATGTTTCAGTTGATGTATTTAGGCGTTGGAGGAGCTGCAGGAGCAGAACAGTAGTCTGATGCGACAGAAGCAGTATCTGGAGGAGGAGAAGATGAAGATGATGGGCGACCGGATATCCAGCAGTCAGATGCAGCAGAAGCTCAAGGAGGAGAAGGTAGGGTCTCATCATTACTTAGCTTTGGTCCTTTGGACAAGCTTTTTGCTCCGAATGGCAAGAAAAGTGAAAAAGGGCTACTTTGGCTACTATCGGGAAAATGTGTTGTTTTTGGATGCAAAATCATGAATTTTCACTATTTAAATAGAAAATAGAGTTTTTCTGTATAATAGTAGAGAAATGTGGGGCGAGGCAGCAGAAACTTAAGGGGGAGAAGGTACCTTTTTGCTAATATCGCGAAAAGTTTGCTGTTTTCATGTGTACGGCGTCAATAGAGACTAAACGTGGGGCGACTTCGTTGGATGCTGCATTAAATCACCCGTTTTTCTTATAATAGAGGTTTTGAACTACCCTATTTTCAACAATAAGCGCACTTTACTGGTAAAGACCTAACATCAAACCGTGGATTTCAGTTTGTACACACGTAAAAAACCTGATTTCCATTAAATTTATGTGGACTACAAAGTCGCCTCCTGTATGATAGAGACCTGCGAACATAGCCTAGTTTCACATCAACAATAATCAAAACGGGAATCCCCTAGCCTATTTGCAAAACTTTCCGATTCACTTTAGAGTGATTTTTGAAACAGCGCTGAGGTTGGTTTTTCCTGTTGGAAGTTTCCATGAAATAAAGTCGACTTTCACCCAAACAGCCACGTTTGTATTGTCTCTGGTGAAATTACCTTCCCAATTCCTTCCCAATATTTCCCCCAATTCAGGTTCTGCTGGAGGCTCAGGTGAAGAACTACGTCCATCAAATGCAGGCACAGGTTAGTCTTGGCAGATCATACACCGCCAAGGCCTCTTTGGATATGGAGGGGGGGGGGGGGGGGGGGGGTTCAAACTAATTTTTGTGAAAAGTGGGGATCGCGAGTTGAGAACCAGCGAATTTCCTACAAAACTAGTGCAATTTAATCAAAAATTGATGAAAATCGAGGGTTGGCGACTGAAAAAAGTTCAGTTTCGCGAGCTTTCAGAAAATAAGGGACCCTTGGCGGTGTATGTTGCAGATATATCTTTCTGTCCATTATGCTTGACATTTATGTTTTTTCTACTCTCGAAATTGACTAAAGATGCTCATTGATTAGTTTGTTTTGCCTATCAGCTGTATGAGGTGGCTTTTTGTTTGTGAGTTCTGACCGGCGAGTATCAATCCTGTTTGGACGTATTTGTAGTATTATTGTGTATTCAGGTTTGTGAGCATCAGCACGTGAAGGAGAGTCTGGCTCTGGCTGAGGAGGCAATCGCCAAGAAGACCAAGGAGAACTTGTTAGTTTGTTTCCCACGCATTCATTGGGATAGTTACGAAACTTGGTTTTTTTCCCTCTTCTTCTACCTCTCCTCGACAGAACAAGATCCATTTTCTCCCGCGGTTAGCTGCTCTGACCTGTTGCACTTTTCCGTTTGCACGGAAATTGTTGATTGTTGAACTTCATTCTTCAATAATACGATCATAATTCCTCTATGTGCAAATGGTTCAAAGTTCAATGGTTCAATCTGTTGCACTTTCGGCGGAGAGCAAATGCTCGTTGGAGTCGTTGGATCCTTTTTCCTATTAGTATCTTTTTTGATGATTTGAAATTCCAATAAGTTTTTAATTTCATCGTGTTATATATATATATATATATATATATATATATATATATATATATATATATATATATATATATATATTGTGGTGGATGTATTGCAGGAAGCTGAATCGTTCGCTGGAGACCCTTCGAAAGCAGGTTCTGGAGCAGTCGATCAAAACAGACGGACTGGTGACGACGAACGAGAAGATGAACGAACAACTCAAGTCACTTCAGGAGGTACGTCCTTAATATATGACATTTATCTTTCATGTATATGTTGCGATTAGTAGTAGCATGATCCCTGTATCTATCAATACAAACATAATGTATAGTTATTTGTAGTGTTCATCATCTCGAGACGACTGAAGTGTTTGACTTTTTATCCGACATTCTTTCCTACTCTCACTTTCTTTTTTCTCCATCTCTTCATAACTGAAGAACAATGTATGAAACGGAAAATGCCAAATTCTCATCCAGGGGCGGGCACAGAATGGTTTGACGTAGAGTCCACGACCCCCCCCTTTTGGTACATAAAAAAGTCAAATTTAAACAAATAAACAGGAAATTTCGAGCGAAGTTTCGTTCCGGTTGCTAAAAACGTGCAGCTTTCCGCCCCTCTTGACCAAAAACGACCCCCCCCCCCTCCTTGATTTTTTTTTAGTTTGCCATGCCAAGCCAGATCTGCTCTCCCCTGTTCATATCCAATAAAGAAACGGGGAAAATATCGGTATTCCTTTAGTGATATGGTTTTTGAGATGGTGTGTGTGATAGATAGTATTGTTGTCGAACGACAATGTGTAGATGCCAACGCCCTTGGATTATTTTGGGAACGTTTTCCATTGTGTTAGCAATTTGTCTTCTCTCCAGGCAGTTTGTTCGAAGGCCGGCCAGCACGAGTTGGACATGCAGAAGAATCGAAGATTGGAGGAAGAGAGGAGCATTCTCAGGAAGAAACTCAAGATGTAAGTTGTTTTGGGGATATTGCTGTGAAGAGCATTCTTTTTGACCTTTTCTCTCAAGTTTGCCGTTTTAGGCTCCTTTTCCGATTCATTTCGGCTTTGGGAACTTCATGTTTGGAAGGCGACCTAATTAGAATATTTATTTATTGAACCATGTGATTCAATTGTAGAAAGTATATTTAGACACCAGAAATAACCCAACAAAGACTGAATATAAAACTCAAAAACGCAGAAATAAGTGAGGGCGAAAGATTCTGAAGACTGTTCTCTATCCATCATTTGTTCATTCCTCTGTGCAATACGTTTGGTGGTTTTCAGGTCGAGGAAAAGTGAGAAATTGGGCAGCACCGACGCGGTTCTTGTGGAGGAGATCAAGGAATTAAAGGTTTGTTGGGTTGCCTGGTTTCATAGTTTTATAGTTTGTATTCAAACAGCAATAAAACTGTGATCATTTATATAAATGACCTTTTTCGATTCTTAAACCTCAGTATTTCCTTTTTCCCCCGGTCATTTTGCAAGATTTGGCAGAAGTCAGTTTTTTCAGCCATTTGGTTCATACCCTTAATGGAGTTGTGACTTTTTCAAACAGGAGGGTTTTGCCCTCCCCCTCAGCCATTATAAGGGGGTTTTGCCCTTAATTTAGAAAATCGCTAAATCAGACAATTTTTGAGTGGGGGTTTTGCCCAAATCTTCGGACCAAAAACAGGGGGGTTTTTCTCAAAACGCTGAGCATTTAGGGTATGATTTGGTTAGTTTTGCCAAATATAATCTATCGTTCTATCTAAATCTATCGTTTGACATTCAGAAGAATAGAAACTGGTCGAACATAGCTGCGCCTGCGATTGGTGGCTGTCATTACTCACTGTCACTGAAACTATTTTAGTACTAGAAAAACTGAAGTCAGAAAAATCGTAGCGAAATTGTAACGAAAATAAATGATGATCATATACCAGTAAGGTCTAACTAAGCGACGAAAAGTAGTCCTTTCTCAGATGTCAACACGTGAAAATTCATGATCAAATGTTGATCGATTTTCTTCTTTTTGGTGAAAAAGTAGTTCGTTTTTTTTTTAAATTTCTGACTATTCGGACCACTTTACTGGTGTATGATGATTGATGATGATGTATGTTCTTCCAGGAGGTGCTCACGTGTCCCTCGTGCAAAGTGAACAGAAAAGACGCCATCCTCACCAAGTGTTTCCACGTTTTCTGTCTCGATTGTCTGAAGACGAGGTGAGACTAGATTTCAATCAATAGTATCAAGTAATTATTATGTAATATAGAGTTTTTTCTCTGTTGCAGTTCTGAGATTCTGAAGACCTTGAAAGCGTTCTCATTTGGTTCCATGAAATCCTATTCGAAATCATTGTTCTGCACCATAAAATTATTTGATGATAGGCTATAAAAAATGAAAGCTATAAAATGCGCGCGGATACAATGTGTTATTGTTTTCAACCCATTAATAGTCGATCGAGGGATCCAGTTATATATGTTTTCACTAAACTCTGGTCGAACAGCTAGGATTTTTCGAAGTAACGCATGCTTTTACTAGAAGTTGACTGTTTTCCCAGTGATTATACGAAAACCTACTTTGTTCTCCGATGAAAAATATTGAAAATCAGGTGTTTATCTGTGTAAACGGACTACAAAGTGGATGGAAATTGAGGGTTTTTTACCAGTAAAGGTGACAAATGTTGAAAATAAGGAAGTTCGCATCCCGATTTTGAAGAGAAACAGGTGTTTCAATGAACAATCTGACAAAGTCGCCCTAGATTTGTCCAGTGTTCATTACTTGAAGAAGGACAATTATGTGGTCCAATCGCAACGTGTCAGTCCTTTAAACTGCATTACATTCTCCAATTGCAGTTTAAAGGACCGTTGACACGGGATTGGTCCACATAATCGTCCTACTTATTGGCTTATTGCAGATACGATACGCGCCAGCGAAAGTGTCCAAAGTGCAACGTGGGTTTCGGTGCCAACGACTTCCAACGGGCCTATATCGGATGATTGATGACGTCATTCAATATGGGGGGGATGGATCGATTCGATTTGTGCTGCTCGCGGTAGGTCAACCTTTTTCATTATGTTCTTCTTCTGACTGTCATCCTTAAAAGTTCAAAAATAGTTTATCGTTTAAGTGTTTACGTTCTATGGAGAAATGGAGGACTGATTGCGTTTTTCTTGGAACTTGTGGATATTCCTTATTTTTGAAGAAAAGTCAAGGTGAAAGTTCACGTTTATATAAGTACAGTACTGCTTGTTCAATTCGTTTCTTTCAGGGTCTCGTCTGACGTGTTTCGGTCTCTCTTCTCCGTCTCTTTTCTTCTCTTTTTTCATCTCAACGGTGCCTTCTCTTCTCCTTTTTTCTCTCTCTGCGGGTTTCTCCACACGAATGCATGTAGTTTTCCTGTTAATCATGGTGTAATGTAAGATGTAAGTTATCATTATTAGATTTCCTTTTTACCGACGAAAGTCTTTTATATGACCATTCTTCTGTATTTTGTACGTGGCTAGGTCCCATAGTCGAGTTAACCCGGTATTTTTCGTCATTGTTGCTGTAATATTTATGCTATTTATGCAATTCGGTATTCGGGCTCTCCCTGATATTTAGGTACTTTGAGAGAGAGAGGATACCTCTGTGAGGAGGTGCGTGGCTGTTGGTACCTAGTTAAGGTTATTTTTAACGTACTTAGGTACAGAAGTTGAGGTTATTTTTAACGTACTTAGGTACAGAAGTTAAGGTTATTTTTAACGTACTTAGGTACTATAGAACGCGTGATCTTGTTGTGAACGCGAATTTGGGTGATTGTTGCCAAAAAAGGTTTTTGTGCTATTCGCGCTTTTGAGAAACGCTAGATAGGGGTTGACTATCACTTTTGAATACTTTGACTTTGTAATTTTTTTTATTATTTTTCGTTATCACAAGATTCACTTTTCTAACCAACAGCTGGCACCTCGAACTCCTGCTCTGTCTTTTTGCTATTTATCGTTGTTTTTTCGAAAAGGCAAGCGATCTCGCTAATTGGATTCCTGTGTATTCTGTTTTTTACCTGGTGTTTTGTGTATATTTCGTGATCTACGGCCCATATTGTTGTCATTTGTTCCCGGTCTTCTTCTGTATTCTAAATGATATATATATATATTCTATTGTTAGGATGTACTGCTCTGCTCCCTACTTCTCTTGCGGTTCGGTCCTCTGGGGCTGGCCTTAGTGTAGTATTCACTTGGTTCAATAAGATATATCCAGTTACAAGTGTTTATTTCTGTCTATCTCGGGTTCGAAAAGCTAAACGTGGCTGAGTAGACAGGTAAAATTCAATCAACGAACTTCTTTTCGGGAAATTCGAGTTATTTCGGTATTTTACCCACAATCATACAGTTGAAGGGTTTTAAACTGAAAAATTAGCGTTTTGAGATGTGTACCTGTGTATTAAAGAAGGACGATTATGTGGTCCAATCGCAACGCTTCAGTCCTTTAAACATACAAACACAGTTTATTTTTATAATACTTTATTCCCTCTCAGTCGATGTATGGGCCAAATTTATAGGAAGTTCAATCAACAACCAGTTTACCACGGTATCTTGACTTACTTCGATCGTTTTACCCGAAATTTAACCGAAAACTGGGTTTATTTTCGAAGAACAGTCACACATTCGGTGTGTGAAATTTTGGAAATGACAAAGTAATTGAAACACAGTTTGTTATAATATTATTTATGTCCATCTCTCAATCTGATATATCGATTCCGTCCTACAGTTCATCATGGGGATCGGGCAGCCCACCTCCACCAGCCATGAATGGACAGCCACCCGCCGAATTGAACTCGGCAGCGGGGAGGGAGGGGGTGGGGTGCTGGAATGAGATATGATAGTGGCATTAATTAAGCATATAAACTTTGTATTTTGTATCTTTTTTATTTTTCTATAATAATATGTTACTGAACCCGGTCGGAGGGAGATAGTAGGTCACAACACAACAGATATGTAGATAGAATTGATAGTTTGCCTTCGCACCATAGCAAAGTCCCGAAAACTGTGAGATGAAACTGATTGCGGGGGCCTAATCAGCTGGATGTCATACGTGAAATAGTTCCGAATCGGGGTGAAAAAAAGTGAGCATCAGCAGGCCCGAAAACACAACATACTAGTAATTTCGCCTGGAATCTTTAATATTCACCCCAAAAAGTGAGCATGGCCTAATCGGAATCGGGTAAAAGTGAGCATCAGGCAATATCAGAATAAGGGGGTAATTTACGTATGGCTGATGTATAAGCAGCGTACTGTGGGTGATCGGAACTTTTCGTCAGGTAGTAGGGTTGTTAAAGACGAACTCGACTCGACTCGAAGAAACTCGAAATTTTTCGAGTCGAGTCGAACTCGATTGTTTCTAAAACTCGATTTTTTCTGAAACTCGAAAACTCGAAAATTTCCAAAACTCGAAAACTCGAAATTTCCCAAAACTCGAAATTTTGAACTCGATTAACAACCTCGATAGTTTGACTAGATTGATTGACGTACCGTATGCTCGAACAGGGTGTGATCGGGAAGGATTACGGTATTCTGAGGCCCGAAAACTTGGTTCACTTGGGCTACCTACAAGCACGAATAATTGTGAATGAACCTAGATTGGTTAAGTGTGAGCTAGAAACTTCGACTCCTCGAGAACTATGGCTCAAACGAAATCTTTTATTATGATAATGACTAACTAAAATAATAATAATACTTATAATATCAAAAAGGGACAATTAACAAAATTACCTGGAGCATGCGCAAAGGATGCACGTCTTTGGGCGAGAGGTCGACTGAAAATAAATCAGGGGTAAAAATCGATAAAGTGTATTTCCTACATTGAATTACTTGTTTCAACGTATGTTAGAATGGAAATTGAATAGAGAGAAAATTAAATGAACTGAGAAATAATCGATAAAAGATAAACCGAAAAAAACAATAATGTACCATCGGGCTCCATGTCGTCAGTGTGCTGCAGCCATGTCCATAGTTCGTCGACAGTGTTCGATTCCAAAACCTCGAGCACGTGAACTTTGTACTGGAAAACGTGAGAAAATCATGTTACGTAGAACAATACGTGAGATGTAGTTTGTTGTTAGAGACAGCGAACTACAAAAACAGAAGAAAACAACATATTATGATCACTGTTGTTGTTCACACACTAAAAATTATCGGAAATCCGAAAACGAGTTTGACCTACGCCTAAATTCGGAGCTACTTCTTAATTGAATCAACAAATGAATTTGAGAATAAGCTGGTGTTGTTATTTTCTGAAACCTACCTTTTGGAATAGAATGACTCGCGGCAGTGCTCGATCCTCAACAAACAATCTGTCCAAAACGTCGTCCACAGCCGAGTTTTTCTCTCTGAAGACGGGAAAATACATTTACAAAAACACCTGCTTCACGTGGAACTCGAACCCGACTCAATCTTTTAAGGAGCACTATCTCCTTATTTGGGATCGGCTGTGTCTGTGCCATTACGATCTCTAGAAATAATGGGTGATGGTGATCTACCTCTACATTGAGGTCTTTCAGCTTCCACCAGCAATTTGTCTAAATGTTTTTAACAGTCTGTTAATCTTAATGTTCTGTGTGTTTTAACCTGGGTGTCACAAACTGACCACTGACATAATGTTTCTTAAAAACTATGTGATCATTAGAAATCATCCATTCGAACATTCGATGAATTACTGTAGAAGGTTATATCTAGATAAAACGGAGAACGAAACTATACCTGTTCATAGTGATGAACATGTAGTTCTTCCTGGCGTCCTCCCTTCCCGCCAATTTCTCGAAGTTTTGTAGATCAAAAGTGGGCGGAGCCAGGAGACAGATCAAAGAACGCGACTGGCGGAACAGAACGTCTGTCGTGAAACCGGATGAGACGTCCAACTGAAATCATTGATGATGAATTTATCTGAGTTGTACTTTGATTCGCGCCGATCATCGGCGTATACAATATAGTTCGCACACTCAGACAATTCCCAGCCAATTGGCCAGCCACTTTTTTATTGGCTGAACGAGAGAGCGTGCAGGTCAGAGAGACGCAGACTGTCTTAGCCTGTCTGCGCGTCATTGACCTGCATGCTTTCTCGTTTTGTAGCTGGCCGATTGCAGAAAATTGGCGCTAATCGTTCTGAGACATTTCCCAACTGGACTTGGGCAGCTTGCCAACGAACTTTCAAGGCAGTTTTTGAACATGTTGAAATACTTCAAAACAATAGAAATTAATGAGAAGGGTTCATCCCCTTACCCCCTTAGTTATAATTCGTATTCAGGGAAACTTTCTGTAAAATATTTGTTTTCTCTAAATAACAGTCTTCCAAAGTTTTGGCACGCTGCCAACGAGTCCAGTTGGGAAATGTGAGCACTATAATAGTCAGTAATAGTCATAATTACAACAAAATTTCGAACTATGATCCTATTTGTTATCTACAAGGAATACGCCGATGTTCTCGATGAACGTGTCCGAAAATTTGAGAAACCTAATAAAAATAAAAATAATATCATAAAAAACGACAAACGGTAGTGGGAAGTGAGGACATAGTGACGAAAGAGAGCAGAGAAGATGGATCGAAAGCGCCCTCATATGGTCGTCTTTTCCTCTTCTCTGACGGAATGTACGTGGAAAGAGTGGCAGTCGATCTGGAATTGAGGGTTCAGACAGTGTTAGTCAAACCAGTTTCAAGTTTCGTTTGTCCGATTTTCGGAAAAGTGAGTTGAAACGAGAATAGCTCCCTTATTTAGGGATCAGGAACAAGTGGAGAACTTCAAGAAAAATGAACAGGTTATCAGGTTTCAATCTATGGGACCCGTGAACTGTTGTCGACAGCGTACCGGCAAATTTTGTAGAGTTTGAGCTTGGAACGAGCTGCCAGTGCATTAGCGTATTTTTGACCGCGACACTTTCTCATATGCTGACAAATAATCACCGACCACTCCACAATGCTCTAAGCAATGGTCTTTGCTCTATTGGTTCGGAAACTGCAGACTATACTAGAGTTCACACCATTCCTACTGAGACTCCTACAGTAACCCTACAAACTTTCCGAAGGCTGTTGTGAAGCTTGAAATAATGTTCATGGGAAAAGCTCTCGTACATTTACTCTACCTGAGAAGGAGAATGAGGTACGAACATCTTCACCTTCTCCGATCAAAAGTATGTGAGCGAAACGGCTTGGAAGTTTCGAAATCCTACTGTAGGAGTCTCAGTGGGAATGGAAAAGACTATACGTGACCCCTACATAGAAACAACAAATTGTGAACGTGTTTTCATTCTCACCCACCCTTCTTTAACGAAATACGCCATTGCGTATCTGCCGAACAGTTTCTGGGCGACAATGGACAAATGGTTGAATTCCGTGCACTCGGTGTCCGGGAATATTCCTACCGTAATCACCGGAAAATGAAGGGAGTTGATGTCACCTGAACAAAAATCGATAATCAATATTAAAGGTTGAAGTATAAAAGAGTTTAGTAGAGTATTAGGTTTTAGTGATCTAAATTGTTTGTGTACAACTTAGATGAAATGTTAGAGTATAAGTACGTGTGCTAGAATGTTCTGGCACCGTGATTTAATTCTGCGTCTTTTTTGTGCACTATTTCGCCAGACTCTTTCATCTCGGCGGGATGTTAGAGCAGAGGAATAGAATAGCGTATGTTGGAGGAGACTCAGGATGGGACGTGACAATCGGGATATTCCTGAGTATGGCCTCAGCTAGAGAGCGTGTAAGAGACGCAGGTTCTGCATAGCACTTTTAATAGTCTCGAAGAATTTTGTAACAAAAAAGCGACAAAGTTGTAAGGACAAATCTAATCAATTGCGGGTTGGTTGATGACTTTTGCTACAATCATTATCAATGAGCTTGCACTTGCACGTATAGTCGTCGCCAACACGCCAGCGGAAAGACGAGAGGGTACTGTGTATCTCACTTTCCGCTGTGTACGCACACATATCTTTGATTCCGAAGCTTACCAATTATGGCTCTAATAGCGCAGTGTTTAGCGCCCTGCTATTAATCTTTTGCTCGCGGGTTCGATTCCGGCGAGCGACAGAAATTTATAAATTTGGCACTTACTATAGTTCAAACCGCAAGCGTACCTTTCTTGGCCAAATTGTATTTCTCTTGAGTTTGTAGTCTGATCAGCGGGCCGTTCAATACCCTGAACAAATATAATGTATTTAAGAGTGAACTTTAGACAGAGGCAGACATTTTAAACTGTAGAATATGCATAGCATTTTCAATGTAACATGTTCTCAGCAATTAGATTTATGTTTTCAAAACGAGAATTTGATAGATTTGAAGCTCTTAAAGCTCAACATTCTTAAACTCATTATATTTAAATTTTATTTAAATTTTTTTCGAGTAAATTTTGTATTAATATTGACGCTTAATGTTGATAAACTCACAAATTCACCCAATTCTTGTAGTATTCCACGTCTCCGATCAAATGAGTGGATGCCACGTTTTCTCCGTCCCTGAAAGCAAAAACATAGAAAAACTTTTCACAATTGAGGCAACTACTGTACACATCGTTCTTCTGTGTCCCTGCCGAATAGCGGTAGTTGATCCAGAAAATAAAGTTTTCGGGTGCTGAAGTTTTTGAGATTCGAGCTCTGAAAATTGAAGCTCTGAAAGTTCCGAATTTCCAGTTGAGTTGACTCGAAACTTGATCAGTTTTATCGAGTCTCAACAACTCCAATGACATTCGACATTCGACCCTGCTGAATAGTAAGATCAGTTTGTGATTTTTAATTTTCATACGTGAACCTGAACCATTACGTGATTGGGCATAACGTAACTTTTCGATAGTTTTTCTGCCGTTATGCACGTTTCCAGTTTCTGACACGTAGTTTGACACAGCAAAAACAGCGACTTTTCACGGAACCGCATTGGGGTCAGACTACATTAGGGAGGATTGAGATTGAGAATATTCCTAGAGCGCCTATTGTTTGCTCGCAGTCAGTAACGTAGTTCATGATTCTACTGAACTCATGTAGTCGTTGTCATTTCTACGTAAATCTTACATAAACGTCTGCGTCTCTCTCCACTTGTTATCTCTACATTTTCAAGTTTGCGCTATACTCTTAGTCAATTGCACAGTCACGTGAAACATGTTGAGCACAGCAGAACTCAGTAACGTGCAATGACAGAGTTCACGATGCCTAATTAGAATGCTAACCTTACGTGACTATTCACTTTACTTCTAGTATAGAATGGCTGCATGGATAGTGACCGAACTACAAACGCATCACACATCAGAAAAGGACAAAAGTTCAGGTGGGTGACGATTAGGCTTGAACACATTGAGCGGATGTATCCTATTAAAAACCGTATGAATGTTTTTTTCTGCAAATTTGTACAAACATAGTTTTTTGATGTAAACTATCCATTCTGAACTCTCTGTTGATGTTCAAATTTGAATTATAGGTTGTAGCTTAATGCATTTGAGCCTAATCGTCACGCACTCGTTTGAAGTTCAAGAAGAAGTCCAGTTGTTCATAATGTACTTTCACAATACCTGTAGGCTACCACCGTCTGGAAGTCTTTCGGCTTTAAACCCTCGCAGAAATCCGCGTGCTTGTGACACTCAACATGAGCCAGAACTACGTTTTCTGAAAATGAAGAAATCTAATTAATCTTACAACCTAAATCTTAATTATGAATCAAAACCCCTAAATCTATATCTTATATCTGGAATCTGGAAGTCTTGTTAACGACACATTGTTATCAAATTTGTCAGATGGCGTGCGTTCTCACTTTTTACTACGTGTGACCTAAAATTGAATCACTATTAATTTGCAGCAAACATATAAAGATAGCAGTCTCTTAATGAACTGAAATGTAACATTTTGAAACAAAATTCACTAGTAATTGTATTAATTAGTTCCTTTTTGAAATAGACTCAATAAGCTTCTGAAAGTAACATAATACGATTGCGTGTGGGCTTTCGCTCAAAATTGCCACCCTCTATCAATTATTACGAAATGAGCAGCACATTTTGGTCTAATTTTGTAAAATCTTGTTTAGAATACTTTGTAAACCATTAGTCTATTTTTTAACTCACCATTTTTAATTTCGTTTGAAACTCTGGCCCATAGGTTGTAGGTGTGAAGGCTGATGGCGTGCACTAAAAGGTTGAAGTTAGAGAACGGCAGTATAATAATGAAAATAATTTAAATAATAGTATTTATTACAAAATTTCACATTACAAATTGTATTACCTCAAATCCTATATGGGTAGTTTTTTTTTGTGGCTACTCTGGTAATGCTCTAGAATAATCATTTGTACAGAGTACATAATGTATTGTTCTCTAGGTTTCGTTACTTTATATATTATAGTGGGTGCCAAACTTATAAATTTCGGTCTCATGCCGGAATCGAACCCGCGGGCGAAAGTTTGTAGCAGGACGCGAACCACTGACGCTATCAGAGAACGTACTCGCAAGCTTTGGAAACGAAGAAATGTGTGCGTACACAGCGGAAAGTGAGATATACAGTACCCTCCCGCCTTTCCGTTCGCGACGACTATATTGAACATTGCTTTATGTACATGCGATGTAACATGAGTTTTCATTCAATATAATCGTCCTACTGAAAAAAGAAGTTTACAAATTCGTATTCCAGTCGCAACAAAAAGTTCATCATGAATTAAAACTGGGTCCTCATTAGTATAGTCGTTGTCAACGCAAAAGGCGGGAGGGTACTGTATATCTCACTTTCCGCTGTGTACGCACACACGTGTTCGGTTCTAAAGCTTGACCGTTATGTGCTCTAATAGCGCAGTGGTTAGCCCCTTGCTACCAATCTTTTGCGTGCAGGTTCGATTCCGGCGAGAGACAGAAAGTTATAAATTTGGCACTCACTATGGTGCAAAGTTTTCTTTCATTATTAAATCGTACTCTGAAACAAAGTTCCCAATTTTATATTCCAATCGCAAAAAGAATTCCGTTCACGTCATGAAAAGTTTTTTCTAGTTCAATCACCATGTCTCATTTCAATTCGAATCTTCCCTAGCTCACGCGCTAAGTGATATCAACGCTGCAATTATCATTGAGAAGGTCCTGAAGTCCTCAATTAATGGGGATAATGGCACAATTATCAGCTACAGTTCGAAAATTCACTTACTTGGCTTCCTTTACTTTCGAGAAGCGTTTATCTTTATATTTTTCCAATCGCAAAGATGTTAATTTAGCATAAAAACATGTCGAAACCGATTTATAAAACATTCTGTTCCGTAGCAAAAACATTGCGTGTGATATCATACAATTATTAAACCGAATGACGTCACACATTTAGTGGTTTCAAAACTAAGTTGAATCTGACTATTTGAATCTTAATTTTGAATCTTACTTGAAACCAACCGTTGCTCCAGAATAACACGAAAAGATGCGGTGATTTCTCCAAAACTTGATCGAATTGCTCTTGAGATGAAAATGACGTCAGAGTGTTCGCCACCGTATCCAGGCCCTCGCCGTGTCTGAAAGAGAGCGGAAGTTGTAGTTTGGTTCCAGTGGCCATATTTTGTAAGCTCAAGTAGCCATGTAAGTTACATGAGAAATTTTTCAATGGGTAATATTTGTCTCAGTTTTCAATAGTCCTCATGTATTTCGTTTGTTTTCAATGGTATAATTCAATTCTTCAAAAATAGGCAAAAAACTGTCGAACCAAGAGTAGAAGTGATTAATTTTCCATTCAAAATTTGTCCATGTAACTTACATGGCTACTTGAGCTTACAAAATACGGCCACAGGTGTAGTCTGATCAGGAAACCCAGCACATTTTCCTACCTACGACTAAAACCGGCATCAAACTACAAACACACTAGAAACACGGTGACGATTAAGCTCAAAGACATTAAGCCACAAATTATAACTCAAGTTGAACAACAACTCAAAGTGTCACAATGGGAAGTTTGAGAGAATAAAATATCTTTGTGAACGTTTGGAGATGATGAACTCATACAGTTTTTACTAAAAGACATCCGCTCAACGTGTTCAAGCTTAATGGTCACCCACTCTTAGAGTGATCTCACTTTTCGAATAACAATTGCGACATTCAGTAATTATAGTATAGTCGTCGCCAACGGAAAGGCGGGAGGATACTGTATATCAGGGTACTGTATACTTTCCGCTGTGCACGCACGCATGTCTTTGATTCCAAAGTCCAAAGCTTGTCGGTTATGTTTATTAATAGCGCAGTGGTTAGCGCTCTGCTACTAATATTTTGCTCGCAGGTTCGATTCCGGCGAGAGACAAAAGTTTGTTAATTTGGCACCTACAAGGGAGGTGGCAGACGGTGGCTACTTTACTTATTTGCGTCACGTATTTGGGCTCAACTAGCAATTTGTGAGCTCGATTATGTTTGAAACTGAAAACTTGTAGAGCACATTTTGAAATCGTTTCTTTCTCGCTCCAATTTTCACGAGAATATGGTAATACAACCAAACCAGACACTACGTGAAAACTTTTCGAAAACTGGTATTTCTACACGTGTCACGTGATTTCATGTGAAATCCATTCCACCTGAGTTGAAGATCAGTTTTCTCGCCTCACCCAATTCTCCAAGCATAACTCGTTGCCCAGTTTCTCACGTGACTTTACCTGACTTCACGTGACTTCACGTGACTTTATGTCACTTCACGTGACTTCACGTGACTTCACGTGACTTCACATGACTCCACGTGACTTCACGTGAACTCCATTGTCCCACCTGAGTTCCAGCAGACTGTTCTCGATGAGTTTCATCTCGAACGGACTCCAGGTGGCCATCGTTTCCTTCGTGGGTGGTTTGGCGAAGGCCGCGAGTTCGCGCGCGTCAATCGCGCGAACGAATCCAACCTCTTTTTCTGCCGCGCGCGACGCGAACGCGAGAAGCGGGTGCGGCGAGTGACGGGACAGGGCACTGAAATATAGTAATAATAACAATGTAAATAATAATATAAATGAATATGAAACTAATAATAATAACATTTCAGGAGAGCTCGGAATACTGTAGTTTAGCCCCCCCCCCCACAATACTGTGAAGAAGCACTTCACCAGCACTCTGTAATCCTCCACAGAATGAGAGCTTTATATTTGCCTGAGCAATATGAACATCAAAATGGTACTATAATGTGAAAGATTTCCAGAAAATTATATTTCAACACTACCTCTTCCAGGCACAAAAACTTCCTGCCTCTCTATAAACCGGTGCTCTTCAGTTGTTCTGCAGTACTGTTAATTTCGGAATTTTGACTTGTGTATAGTTCGCGCATTTCCCAACTGGACTTGGGCAGCTTGCCAATGAATTTTCCAGGCAGTTTTTGAACACGTTAAAATATTTCAAAACAATAGAAATTTATGTGAAGGGTTATTGCCCTTAGTTACAATTCGTATTCAGGGAAACTTTCTGTAAAATATATGTTTTCTCTAAACAACAGTATTCCAATGTTGTTGGCACGCTGCCAACGAGTCCAGTTGGGAAATGTGAGCACTATAACTGCAATGATACATAAAACCCGCTCTGCTACAGTCGACATCACCTTACACAGTACACATTCTATACTGTTAGTACATTGCACAGTCCCGTGAAATATGTTAAACACAGCAGAACTTAGAGCCTCATTAGAATGCTAACGTTACGTGACTATTCAATAGACTTCTAGTATAACTTGAACTTCCCAATTATGTCTTGTAATCATTCAAACGCGATATTTGTGAACTTCTCCGATAAGTTTCACGTAAGGAAAGGTTTTATGATCTTACTGTAGAAGTAGAAATGGAAAAACACATCAAATAAAAATTGCAATATTTCCGTTCAATCGAACCCGCCCTCTACCTCCTTCCACTTTTTATTCATGACTTCATCTAATTCGTGGTTAACCGACAAATTACGTATCTACATTCACAATGCAAGGAAATTATAATATTAATGAAGGGCTCGAGAACTAGTGCGTTTTCAGTAAACACGTTCCACGTATGGAAACATTCTCTGAAAATTTCCAATTCTTTTCTTGAGACACCTTTTTGAATGTCTCTCTCGCTCTCTCGCTCTCTCGCTCTCTCGCTCTCTTTGCCTTTCTCTCTTTCGCTCTTTCTCTCTCTATGCTTCTCTATCTATATCTCTCTTTCTCTCCCAGACTCTCACTCTCTCGTATTCTCCTAACACCTTCTGATTACTTCCCATATTGGAAGTGTTCTTAATGCAAAATTATAACTTCCAGATTAGTCTAATGCAATCATTTTCTAACCTTGTGTGTGAATTCGTATACTGTTTTTCATTCCTACCGAGACTTCTGGAGTAAGCTTTTTTGTAATCATAATTGTAAATTTGAATACTACTTATATTTGACTCATTATATTCTAATTTATCATAACTTTTCCTTTCTTCTTTTATTGCAAAACTTGGAGTTCGCTTTAGTCCAGTGAAGTGAACGTTTTGACAAAACCTCACAATTCGAGCATTCGATTTATGATTCTATTTTGGAAGAGGTTAGGTTAACAAACGAGTCATGGTAAAGCTCGAATGTGTACTGTAGGAGCCTCAGTAGGAATGGTTTCGACTATACACAAGATAGATTGTCATTCACATAACATGGTTTTGATCCATTTAAAACTCTTTTCAATATAAAATCTCGATCTGCAAAAGTTTCATCTCAAAATATCTGAACGAAGTTTCTGATCTTTTCATTTATTCATGTCCTAATCATCTATTCCCGACCCGTTGACGCAGTTCATTTAGAATTTTCACGAGACCTCAAAAAACACGAAGAAGCAAAGCGAAAATCACAATATTCTTGGTCTATTTCAATACGCATTTCAACAGTAGATCTTCACTTTTTCAAAATTCGTCTTTACTCGGTTCAAAGAGGGACGATTATGTGGACCAATCCCGTGTCAACGGTCCTTTAAACTGCAATTGAAAAATGTATTACAGGTTAAAGGACTGAAGCGTTGCGATTGGACCACATAATCGTCCTTCTTCAATCGAATAAGCTCGTGCCTCAACCTTTCCATTGTTCCAAATGTTTCTCTTGAACGTGTTTCTTGAGTAAAAGCAAGCTGTTTGGTTTCCAGAAGTTTCTCAGGTTTCACAAACCATATTTTTTCATGAAAAAGAAGGCAAGTATTGTGGAAACAGCACAAGATGGTATTGCAACCTCGAAGTTATGAACCAAAGTCAGTTCAGCGTTTCAACCCCAACTTTTCCTCTACCTCTCCCCAACCCTTCTCTAGTGATTGAAAAAAGCCCGACATTGTTAGACTGGAGAAATTTAGTGTTCAATTTCTGAAGTTTCTTTGGCAAAGTCAGAATGAAAACTCCCCTTCTTTTCGGTGTAAGCATTGAAAAACAATAGAACTTGTAACCCTCACTAATGAAGAAGACGCACGAAAATTGTCAAACTGAAAAGTTTAGTGTTTCAACTTCCAAACCGCTTGGAACGGTTAAAAAGCCCCATGCAACTGAAAAACAATCAAATATTATCGAACTACCACAATGTGGTATTTCAACTCCAGTTATTCTTCGAGAAGTTCAAACTCCCCCCCCCCCCCCCCCCCAGTTTTTTCTCGAGATATGTTGAAGAGGCCCAAAAACTGTCGAATAAGAGAAAATTAATAATTAGTGTCTCAACTTCTCCAATTCTCCTAGCAAAGTTAGAATGAACCAAAGTCAGTTCAATGTTTCAACTCCAGGGGTTCTGCTAATCCCACCCTCTACCAATGAAAAACAAAAAAAACTTTGTCGAACCAGGAAAAACAGTGTTCTAAAACAGATGGGGTTATTTAATAAATATCTACTTTTGCCATTTTAAAAGAAGGGAAGTATCATCGAACAAGCTATTTGTCTTCAACTCTTTTGGGAAAGTTAGAACCCCCCCCCCCCCTTTCTTTGCGATGTTGCGTGTGTTGAAGAAGGCACTAATTGCCCGGAGGAAATCCCTCGTTCTCTTTTCTCCAAACACAATTCTGATGTCATTCAAACTACTGAATATTGGTCTTTCTTCCAGGGATTAGGGAATTTTGTTGAGTTGTGGTATAGTTATTTCCATTCTCACGTGAACTCTACGTGGTGCTCAACAGTTTTTATGGTTTGTATAGTTCGTTTCACCAATCGATGTCCTTCTACAGTAATCTGTCACATGTTTAGAAGGCTTTTACTAATCAATAAATCATTATTTTGGTTTCAAACTTTCAGTGTTTGTGATAGCATAGATATAAAACGCAATAGCTAGAATTGAAGTGATTCCAAAAACATCAAACTACGAAAAGTTGATCTAGAAGTTCTCAATGACTACTGTAGAGGGTTATAAGTGCGTGGAACAGACTATACTCAGTAAGTACCCATGACCTTCCATAGTAAGATGAAGAGCTTTTTTGTCTCAACACAATTCTGATGTCATTCTAATAGCTGAATCTTGGTCTTTTTTTCCAGGGATGAGAGTTAGTTTAGTTGAGTTGTGGTATAGTACTATTGAATCGTATTGCCATAACCTCAACTTCACGTTAATTCAAACATTGTTTCTTTGCGCTCTCAACCTCTTCCTTCCTCGTTCAAAAAGCACATGAAGCAAGTTGAGAGAACACCATGTGATACATTAGTTCATGTTTGTACCATGTATCGAGTACATGAATGTGTTGAATAAATATTGAAATAGTACTTTCCATTCTTACGTTGACTTGACGTGGTACTCAAATATCTTCAAAGTCTGCTCCATGTACTTATAAACGTTTACAATGAGATTTTCAAACTCCCAAACGGCGTTATTACAGGTTAAATCTTGGAATTCTTGAATTTTGGTACTTTGTTATTTATTGTAACTTTTGAAAACCTGAGTGATTCATAGGAATATGAAATTATTTTAGTGATCGCACTTTTCGTTACTTTTACTATTTTGAGAACCAGAGAAGCTGCGAATGTTTCATGACGGGTAGTGTTAATAGACGACATTATCTCTCACTGTTATTTTTTTGTTGGTTCACTCCCCACCACACATTACATACATATTGATTTCCACCGATTTTGGTTTTGACACACATTTTAGTGATCTCAGTTGTATGAATTGAACGAGTGAAAAGAGAGTTTTCATTACCAGTTTCGAATTTGGTTCTATTGAAGTTTTGTAAGTTTTAGTTTCAGTTCTTCGACTTTTGATAATAAACATTCTCTACTTTGCTTCTCCTATATCATTCCTATGACTTGATTTTTACTCTATACATAAAATAAAACTTTCTCTCGTGTATAATTGCAACCAGTAAATGAGGGAAAACTACTGTCGCTGCCAATTTCTGCTGTGGAACTTTTTCAAATTCGAACTCACTCCAAAAGTGCCATCTCAATTTTTCCTGCATTGTTCTCATTGTATTTCTTCTCCAAACTGTAGACAGCCGCTCCGTGAGATCTGAAAACGGTAAAATAGAAATTTCCGATTCAGAGTTGTAGTTTGATCCAGAATAATTTTAGATTTCAAGAAACTGGGATCTAACTAACATTCGCGTAAAGTTACTAATTGCTATCTTGGCGAAGTGATTCATATGAGACAAACAAATGGAAACAAGTGATTCAGGCTCACTTTTGTTGAATATATTTATGATCGAATCCGCTGAACTACTCTTTCCACTCTGATATCTTCTAAAAAATTGCAGAAAAGTCTTTTATTTTATTTTATTCCCGTTTTCGTCGCGTACGTGATCATTTCAATGTTTGCTCGATCGGATATATTTTTTACTGTCTTTCGACCGTATTGTTCGACAGAAAAGTCTCTATTGATATATAGTCTGTTCCACCCACTTATAACCTTCTACAGTAATCTGCTATCTCTTCCAGGTCAAAGTTTACTATATTAGCGTATCCAGAAATCCTCAAAATCTTCATAGTGTCTTCTGCATGTTTACTACTACTGGCTCTGGAAATTTAAAACCAAACTAATGACTTTTTCATTAGAAAACACCCCCTTGAATAATTGACGGATTACTGTAGGAGTACATCGATTGGTGAAACAGACTATAAAAGTTTCCTCCACGTTCCACCACGTGACTGCATCTCAATAATGGCAGACCTAGATGTTTTGTGTTTTGATTGGAACTTCCAGAGGCGATTATAGCCACTCAAACACTTCTTTCAAGTCATTTCCCGTGTCTGGCGAAAATTGGACCGCGTTTAACCTCATTCATATTTGGCTGCCTTTTTATTTTAGGTGGAACTACTCTCAAAACGTGAAAAAACGTGTAAACACGGTAGAAATGTCATGTTTATGTTATGTTTACCTACTATGCTTTTCATGTCAACTACTCCTAGTTCGATAGCATACGAAACATTCATATTTGTCTGCCTTTTCATTTTAAGTGAACTACTCTCAAAACGTGAAAAAACGTGTAAACACGGTAGAAATGTCATGTTTATGTTATGTTTACCTACTATGCTTTTCATGTCAACTACTCCTAGTTCGATAGCATACGAAACATTCATATTTGTCTGCCTTTTCATTTTAAGTGAACTACTCTCAAAACGTGAAAAAACGTGTAAACACGGTAGAAATGTCATGTTTATGTTATGTTTACCTACTATGCTTTTCATGTCAACTACTCCTAGTTCGATAGCATACGAAACATTCATATTCGGCTGCCTTTTTATTCTAGCGGAAACGCTGAACTTGGATGCATTACACGCGAAACTGGTTGTAAAACAGCGTGCGAAACGTGAAAAAGCATCGAAGAAACGTGGAAACCCAGCAGAACTGCTATGCCCAGCCATTAGAGTGGTTAACCAATTCCAAAAATCAACTCAATTCAATTCTAACCAATTCTCGAAAAATTTCGAAATTTCAATTCCAATTCTTTCAATGTTTTTAAAAACCAATTCAATTCAATCCCAATTCCGACCGATTCCGACCAATGCTTGAAAATCAATTCCAATTTCAATTCTTAAGGCATTTTTTCTGCAAAAAAGTTCGTAATGTTGCTTTTTACAACAAATACATTTGAAAAAGATAGAACAAAAAAAGAAACTGTCATTTTCAACACCTTTAAAGTTTCAATTATGAATCAATTCCGGACCAATTCCAATTCTTTTTACCAATTCTCAAGAAAAAACAATTCAATTCAATTCCTATTTTCTCTTAACAAAACCAATTCAATTCAATTCAATTCTTAGGAATTGGTTTCACTCAAAAACCAATTCAATTCAATTCTTCAGAATTGGTTTTCAATTCTTATCAATTCCAGTTCCAATTCAATTCAATTCTTTAAAGGGACTGTTTCTCTATAATTTGAATCGATTAAAAAACATGAAGTCTTAAGATACCGCTTTGATAGTGTAGGATGGTCCCTTACTATAACACAAAAAAAGAAAAATGGAAATCAGTCGAGAACCAAGGTTTTTATGAGCCAAACTATCTTAAGGGTTACTGTATCGCAAAACTTTTGGTCAAAAGATGAATTCGGTTTTAATACACACAACTCCAATCTTAATTAAACCAAAAAGAGGCAAAGATAACTTAAAACACTTTTAAATATGTCAGTTGTTACGTGATTGAATTTATGATACGTTCCACGGACGTTTTGCGGACAATTTGTGCGCGTCTCCATGAAAACACGTACGTGCTGTGGCTTCCGCGTTGTGGCCGTACCCAAATTTGCTCAAAAACGACCCAAGTTGCGGAACTTTCACTAATTCTGACTGTTTTGTCCATTTTTCGTCCCCATGTGTCCACTGATAACTCAGATCATCAAATTAAAGAGGTACGGTCCCTTTAACCACCCTACCAACCATCATAACTTTTCACGTTGATGAATCTACTTCATTTAGAACGCCTCCAACTTGATTTACAATGCAATTTTTTTTAAATTTTGACCTTTTCACACGTATTGTATGATCAACTTCTGTATCGTCAAAAATTACATGTGTTTTTCACTTTTAACCTTGACTGTTCTGAAAAAGAACTTTCTCTAATTCCAACTCACGAGTCTTCTACAATGAGGAAATGATAGCTGCCTCTCTTCGGATATTCGGCACAGCGATAACTTTCGTCACCCTTCGAGCAATCGATCTAAAATGAGTAAAATAATCAATTTTTTTTACAAAAACCGTTGGTTTCAATAAGTTGGACTTCTTAAAGCTTTGTCTCATTAATTGAGAACGGATAAATAGAACTGTTGTTTATCGGATTCAAAAATTTAAATTTTCAGTTATGGAAAAATTGAGCTTTCAAGTGTTTCTCAAGTCGAGTCGAGTTTCGAGTTCGACTAGTCCACGAGCAAATAATGATACGGACGTTTTTTTCAAGTTGTTATCCCTCTCTGAAGCAGACAAAGGTGTGGTTTGCATTTTCTTGCTGTGTTTGTAGTTTGATGGTTTGATCCCACAACTTTTTGTATCGAGTTCAAACTACAACGCTGCTATGGTCACCCTCTACATTAGGCATTCTGCCTACACTCCACTTGTATGCACTTTGCACTTTTTTACGCTGTAGTATCCCCAAAAATAGCGCTTTCAAAGTTATTCTTGAGTTTGAAGTTGGTCTTGAGAAGCTTGTTTTTTGCTCTGTATCTCTTCGCTCTTGTGCCCTTTGTCTAACTCTCTCTCTCTCTCTCTCTCGCTCTTGCTCTCTCTTTCTCTCTCTCTCTCTCGCTCTTTCTCATTTTCTCTTCTTTTATCGCTCTTTCTTCCTTCTTCCCTCCCTCTCAGCATTTAGACTTCTCCTCGGTCTCCGAGGAGAGGTTGCGTCTTCGGACGACCAATTAGACTCTCTTCGGAGAGTTGTACCTTCGGGTAACCTTTAAGCTTTCTTCGGAGAGTTACGCCTTCGGGCGACTTTTATTTCTACAAAATTCGTTTACTTTCAATTACAGCTACCAGTTGTAGTTGATAAGATTGTTAGTCAAAAATAAGAAATCTCGATATATCCTTGTACAGTACAAGTTATGGTAGATCCAAATGCATCCTGATATTATGACACCCAGCTCAAATAAAATCTGTCATAATTATCCTATATTTCCTCAACGTTCTTTCCACCCATTTTATATCCCAAATTATTTCACCTCACATCTCTATTTTTGCTTTATTTGCGTACTTTAACATATTTGTTTTCCACCAACCCAGCTAATGAAAACTGTTAAAACTTCAATAAAACCACATATCTCAGTCTCCCTATCGCATAACTATCTATTACACGACTAAACTTAATACGAGGGCCATCCCTCGTTATAAAAATAGGGGTTCGAGATTGATGGGGTTCACAAAAGGTGAGGGTGGTAGCGGAGTACGTTGCCCTCACCGCCTCCATGATCGGACCTATGTGGTGGGCCTTTACCAAGCCCTCCCTGAAGGCAGCAGCCCTGCTAAAATTACGTGCTCTCTCTACCAGGTGTGGCCACCTCGGTAGTTAGATTCAGGCCAAACAAACATACACAACTATTACCAATTGCTTCCCAGAGTTCCCTAAATTATTTTAAAAATTCTTTGTTTTATAGCAAAAAATACGGAAAGAACGTTAAGGAAATAGTCAATTTTAAAACGGATGCTACCGGAACACGTTGCACTAATAATAGATGCCTGATTTGCCCAAAAATAAGATTCAATAACTATATAGTTAGCTCAGTAACAAACTACAAAATGGGTACTGTTAAGGATAATATCGCAAACTGCAAGTCTAAGTATGTCATTTATGCAATTACGTGTAAAACGTGCAATATACAATATGTTGGAGAAACTCAAGCCATGCTAAGAGATAGAATGCATCAACACAGATCTTCTATGAGGAATGAGGAGCGTAACACATATCTTTGTAATCACTTCAATGAACCGGAACACGATTCAGAAAATTTCTACATTGATATTCTTGACAACATCGAAAATGATGATAAAAGAACTAGACTTAATAAGGAATTATTCTGGATCAAACTACTCATGACTCCTTATCCATTTGGTCTCAATGATCAAGTTATTGGCTATGGTAATATTTCTTCGGAAATACTTCCATTTGACAAGAGCTCGCATCCTTACTATGGTTTCAAGATTATACGATTCAAGCAGAAACGTAGTAAAAGAAAGAAACGACACAATGTAATACATGATGGAAATCAAATTGATACCTCTGCGATTATTGATTCTATTAGTAAACAACGTACTCATCAGCTGCACTGCACTTTAAAAAATCTCAGTAATCGTAAAATAAACAATTTGTTTCTTTTTCTACGTAATAAACAACTCGTCGACGAACTCGATAATGAAACTCATCTAAAGATTGTCGGATTTTTAGCAAAGTTCTATTGGTTTAATAATGACAAGATGCGTCAAAAGAACGTTCACACTGCTCACAACTTTAATTTAACGTATTGGGGTAGTTACATGGAATCAGCCAATATACCGAAAGTGATATATGAAACTATTAAATCGTACATCCCTAATTATCAACGTAATATATTGAACATTCGAGTCACATTCAAGTACACCGATCCTATTAGTACTCGCATTTTGAACTATTCCAAGTTTCTAAGAAATCTATCTAGTCAAGAAATGAATAATATTCTGAACACACCCTGTGTTTGTGAGTCAATTAAAGATTGGGTCGACCCTCACCATGGCCATATTTGCACTGGAGACGCTACATTATTCTCTCACTTGTCTATACATAAAATATTGAAAAAAGGTGCAAATTTCCGACTCAAACATATGAATCCTAATGTTGAGGCACTGTCCCAGGAAATAGCCAAATCATGTACGAAGTTAACCAACGAGTTATGTAAAAAGATTGATATTTCTGAGCCAGTACTAGAAGAAATGAAAACAATCTTGAGAAATAACATGACCAATGCCATTAAAAGAAGATTGAATAATAAAAATGCAGCTTTCAATCAGTTAAAAGATAATTATCATAATAACCTTGCACATGATCAGTTTGATCAAATACTTACTAAAGACCTATCCGAAATTCACAAAGATTTTATAGTAACTTTAACTGATAAAGCTACTTCAAACTATTCATTCACTTGTAAAAAACTCTATATTATGTTCATGAATGAAGAAACTGGGTATTTTGCAAATACCACTACGTTAGACAACCCATATCAAAAGTATACCCTGATGAACGAAGAAACTCTGTTAAATAAACACTGTCAGCTATCTTCCAAGTGGAATGGAGAACTAGATGAGCAACTATCTATGACTATTCCCAGAATTTACGGTGCGCCTAAACTACATAAATCACCAATAAAATTGAGATTTATTACAGGAGCTAAGACTAGCAGTATCAGAAATCTGTCTATTAATGTACAACGCTTGCTCAAACACATCAAACTACATTTTCAACGATATTGCAGAGTTATTGAAGGACGTACAAATATTAAAGCATTTTGGTCAATTGATGGAAGTTTACAGCTTATTAAAGAGTTAAGGCGTTGCAAAGTTAATAATCCTAATGTTTATTCAGCTGATTTCAGTAGCTTATTTACTAATTTGCCGCACACCGTAGTTAAAAAATCAGTGTTCAGTATAATAGACCTATGTTTCAAAAATGCGGGAAAACTTATTGATTATATTAGCATTGAGGGCCAACACACGTTCTACTCTAAAGAACAATCAAACAAACCAAACGTCAACAGTTATGGCCAAGAAGAAATCAGGGCTATGATAAGTTATATTCTAGATAACAGTTTCGCTAAATATGGTGGTCAACTATATAAACAAACTAAGGGTATTCCGCAAGGAAATAATACGTCCCCGTTACTAGCAGATTTGACTCTCAGCTATATGGAATATTCCTTTGTTTTAAAAAACAAAAAACTGTTCTCGAGAAGAAACATCATAGCATTCAGATATATGGATGATTTGCTATTATTTTATAACAGAAATAACCCAGATACTACACAACTTGTATCTCAGTTCGGTAATGAAATATATCACAGTTCACTATCACTCGATAAAACAAATGATACTGATACTAGTGCTCACTATTTGGACTTGAATATAAATATCGATAGTAATTTGGGAATTTCTACTGCACTTTATAATAAAACTGATGATTACAGGTTCAAGATCATGAGATATCCTCATTTCGACTCTAACATTCCACTAAGATTAGGACTAAGTACACTACATGGAGAAATTATTAGATTCAGTCGCAGCTGCTCACTACTAGACGATTTCATAGTTAGAGTGAAAACCATAATTCAAGAATTTGTTGATAACTCCTATCCCAAAGCCATCATCCTCAACAAAGTTAAAAACATAGTTAAAAATAATGAGTTAATCAAATTCAAATATGATCCTAATCTTTTAAGATTAGCTTTCAGAGTTATTTGATCTTTGAACGATCGTTTTATCTAATGTGTTTGTTTCCCACCAATACCACCGTTTCTTAGAACACACCAGACATTGTTACCTCAGTCTTGCTCATGGGAAGCTACTATTGATAAGGTCGATGAAAAAACAACAACAAACCGCGCAAATGTGGATATAAATAGAAAGGACAAACATTAGTTTTTCAATCGACCGTAGTTTTTGCTTTACATTTATAGAATCTGATAGCTTTTAAAATAGGACATAACAACTGTAAGATTTAATTAAAATAGATTAGCTACTCTTAGTTGAATTTTAACAACGTTTGTTTTTGATAATTTGTAGAAATAAATAATTCAATATATATTCCAAATTTATGGCTAGCGGGCTCTCCTGATGAGGCTCGACCGCTAGCCAGTGTAGTTTCGTAGAGAGTCGGAGCCGAAACGAACTGCACTTGTTTTTAAATATAACTAACTTCATCAAATGACAGTATTTAAGATTCTCACCTATTTTAAGTTAAGCGTTCATTATATAAATAGTTAATTAACATAAACCCCAACTTTTTAAATGTTTTCATTAATCTCTCTCGATTGGTAAGCCTGAGAATGTCAGAGGCAATTTTATTGCCCATGTCTCACTCTGATCCGATCATTAAGTTTTATAACATGTTATACTATAATTTTGTAACTGACCTAACTATTACCACGCTTAACTCATTAATATAAGTTTTGAGTACCTTATAAGGTACAGCATTTAGACTTCTCCTCGGTCTCCGAGGAGAGGTTGCGTCTTCGGACGACCAATTAGACTCTCTTCGGAGAGTTGTACCTTCGGGTAACCTTTAAGCTTTCTTCGGAGAGTTACGCCTTCGGGCGACTTTTATTTCTACAAAATTCGTTTACTTTCAATTACAGCTACCAGTTGTAGTTGATAAGATTGTTAGTCAAAAATAAGAAATCTCGATATATCCTTGTACAGTACAAGTTATGGTAGATCCAAATGCATCCTGATATTATGACACCCAGCTCAAATAAAATCTGTCATAATTATCCTATATTTCCTCAACGTTCTTTCCACCCATTTTATATCCCAAATTATTTCACCTCACATCTCTATTTTTGCTTTATTTGCGTACTTTAACATATTTGTTTTCCACCAACCCAGCTAATGAAAACTGTTAAAACTTCAATAAAACCACATATCTCAGTCTCCCTATCGCATAACTATCTATTACACGACTAAACTTAATACGAGGGCCATCCCTCGTTATAAAAATAGGGGTTCGAGATTGATGGGGTTCACAAAAGGTGAGGGTGGTAGCGGAGTACGTTGCCCTCACCGCCTCCATGATCGGACCTATGTGGTGGGCCTTTACCAAGCCCTCCCTGAAGGCAGCAGCCCTGCTAAAATTACGTGCTCTCTCTACCAGGTGTGGCCACCTCGGTAGTTAGATTCAGGCCAAACAAACATACACAACTATTACCAATTGCTTCCCAGAGTTCCCTAAATTATTTTAAAAATTCTTTGTTTTATAGCAAAAAATACGGAAAGAACGTTAAGGAAATAGTCAATTTTAAAACGGATGCTACCGGAACACGTTGCACTAATAATAGATGCCTGATTTGCCCAAAAATAAGATTCAATAACTATATAGTTAGCTCAGTAACAAACTACAAAATGGGTACTGTTAAGGATAATATCGCAAACTGCAAGTCTAAGTATGTCATTTATGCAATTACGTGTAAAACGTGCAATATACAATATGTTGGAGAAACTCAAGCCATGCTAAGAGATAGAATGCATCAACACAGATCTTCTATGAGGAATGAGGAGCGTAACACATATCTTTGTAATCACTTCAATGAACCGGAACACGATTCAGAAAATTTCTACATTGATATTCTTGACAACATCGAAAATGATGATAAAAGAACTAGACTTAATAAGGAATTATTCTGGATCAAACTACTCATGACTCCTTATCCATTTGGTCTCAATGATCAAGTTATTGGCTATGGTAATATTTCTTCGGAAATACTTCCATTTGACAAGAGCTCGCATCCTTACTATGGTTTCAAGATTATACGATTCAAGCAGAAACGTAGTAAAAGAAAGAAACGACACAATGTAATACATGATGGAAATCAAATTGATACCTCTGCGATTATTGATTCTATTAGTAAACAACGTACTCATCAGCTGCACTGCACTTTAAAAAATCTCAGTAATCGTAAAATAAACAATTTGTTTCTTTTTCTACGTAATAAACAACTCGTCGACGAACTCGATAATGAAACTCATCTAAAGATTGTCGGATTTTTAGCAAAGTTCTATTGGTTTAATAATGACAAGATGCGTCAAAAGAACGTTCACACTGCTCACAACTTTAATTTAACGTATTGGGGTAGTTACATGGAATCAGCCAATATACCGAAAGTGATATATGAAACTATTAAATCGTACATCCCTAATTATCAACGTAATATATTGAACATTCGAGTCACATTCAAGTACACCGATCCTATTAGTACTCGCATTTTGAACTATTCCAAGTTTCTAAGAAATCTATCTAGTCAAGAAATGAATAATATTCTGAACACACCCTGTGTTTGTGAGTCAATTAAAGATTGGGTCGACCCTCACCATGGCCATATTTGCACTGGAGACGCTACATTATTCTCTCACTTGTCTATACATAAAATATTGAAAAAAGGTGCAAATTTCCGACTCAAACATATGAATCCTAATGTTGAGGCACTGTCCCAGGAAATAGCCAAATCATGTACGAAGTTAACCAACGAGTTATGTAAAAAGATTGATATTTCTGAGCCAGTACTAGAAGAAATGAAAACAATCTTGAGAAATAACATGACCAATGCCATTAAAAGAAGATTGAATAATAAAAATGCAGCTTTCAATCAGTTAAAAGATAATTATCATAATAACCTTGCACATGATCAGTTTGATCAAATACTTACTAAAGACCTATCCGAAATTCACAAAGATTTTATAGTAACTTTAACTGATAAAGCTACTTCAAACTATTCATTCACTTGTAAAAAACTCTATATTATGTTCATGAATGAAGAAACTGGGTATTTTGCAAATACCACTACGTTAGACAACCCATATCAAAAGTATACCCTGATGAACGAAGAAACTCTGTTAAATAAACACTGTCAGCTATCTTCCAAGTGGAATGGAGAACTAGATGAGCAACTATCTATGACTATTCCCAGAATTTACGGTGCGCCTAAACTACATAAATCACCAATAAAATTGAGATTTATTACAGGAGCTAAGACTAGCAGTATCAGAAATCTGTCTATTAATGTACAACGCTTGCTCAAACACATCAAACTACATTTTCAACGATATTGCAGAGTTATTGAAGGACGTACAAATATTAAAGCATTTTGGTCAATTGATGGAAGTTTACAGCTTATTAAAGAGTTAAGGCGTTGCAAAGTTAATAATCCTAATGTTTATTCAGCTGATTTCAGTAGCTTATTTACTAATTTGCCGCACACCGTAGTTAAAAAATCAGTGTTCAGTATAATAGACCTATGTTTCAAAAATGCGGGAAAACTTATTGATTATATTAGCATTGAGGGCCAACACACGTTCTACTCTAAAGAACAATCAAACAAACCAAACGTCAACAGTTATGGCCAAGAAGAAATCAGGGCTATGATAAGTTATATTCTAGATAACAGTTTCGCTAAATATGGTGGTCAACTATATAAACAAACTAAGGGTATTCCGCAAGGAAATAATACGTCCCCGTTACTAGCAGATTTGACTCTCAGCTATATGGAATATTCCTTTGTTTTAAAAAACAAAAAACTGTTCTCGAGAAGAAACATCATAGCATTCAGATATATGGATGATTTGCTATTATTTTATAACAGAAATAACCCAGATACTACACAACTTGTATCTCAGTTCGGTAATGAAATATATCACAGTTCACTATCACTCGATAAAACAAATGATACTGATACTAGTGCTCACTATTTGGACTTGAATATAAATATCGATAGTAATTTGGGAATTTCTACTGCACTTTATAATAAAACTGATGATTACAGGTTCAAGATCATGAGATATCCTCATTTCGACTCTAACATTCCACTAAGATTAGGACTAAGTACACTACATGGAGAAATTATTAGATTCAGTCGCAGCTGCTCACTACTAGACGATTTCATAGTTAGAGTGAAAACCATAATTCAAGAATTTGTTGATAACTCCTATCCCAAAGCCATCATCCTCAACAAAGTTAAAAACATAGTTAAAAATAATGAGTTAATCAAATTCAAATATGATCCTAATCTTTTAAGATTAGCTTTCAGAGTTATTTGATCTTTGAACGATCGTTTTATCTAATGTGTTTGTTTCCCACCAATACCACCGTTTCTTAGAACACACCAGACATTGTTACCTCAGTCTTGCTCATGGGAAGCTACTATTGATAAGGTCGATGAAAAAACAACAACAAACCGCGCAAATGTGGATATAAATAGAAAGGACAAACATTAGTTTTTCAATCGACCGTAGTTTTTGCTTTACATTTATAGAATCTGATAGCTTTTAAAATAGGACATAACAACTGTAAGATTTAATTAAAATAGATTAGCTACTCTTAGTTGAATTTTAACAACGTTTGTTTTTGATAATTTGTAGAAATAAATAATTCAATATATATTCCAAATTTATGGCTAGCGGGCTCTCCTGATGAGGCTCGACCGCTAGCCAGTGTAGTTTCGTAGAGAGTCGGAGCCGAAACGAACTGCACTTGTTTTTAAATATAACTAACTTCATCAAATGACAGTATTTAAGATTCTCACCTATTTTAAGTTAAGCGTTCATTATATAAATAGTTAATTAACATAAACCCCAACTTTTTAAATGTTTTCATTATTCTCTCTAATACCTTTCTGCAGACCTCCCTGGAAGGGATTTTAATGCAAAACTATGACTTCCAGATTAGTCTAATGTGGTCACTTCCCTTAATCTGCGTAAGCGCAAAAAAATGAAGTCATTTTTCTCAAAATTGCCCTTTTTTCTATAAATTATAGATATTTATTCTACAAAAAAATCATTATGGAAATATGTGCTCAGTGAAAGGTGCCACTAAAAATCGTTTCGACCCTGATTCAAGAGAGATTTTGGTGTTGTTCTCAGAGGGTTGGGTCATCATCAGTTGAACCCCTCTGAGAACTTGAAAAACAGGACGAGAAGACTTACCACCGTCTTCTGACGAAGAATCGTTTGAAAATCTTGGGATCACGTTGCTTTCCGAAAAGGTTGTTTTTTGTTGAAGTTCGTTCTTTGAATAGTTGCTTTTCTCTTTTCTCTAAACTTCTGCTATTTCTTATTAAACTTAGTTGAGTTTTCTATGAAAAAGAGCTCGGGAACATTTTTCCATTGAGAATACTAATTTTTGGATAAACTGCGATTCTAGCAGTTTTTCCGCTGTTTTTAGAATTCCGGTAATTTTATCCCAGCGTGAGAAGATTGAGATATTATCTCACGCATCCCACCCTCAATGGAATACAGCTTGTTGGGAACTAGAGATTCCGTTTCTCTCTATCTCTCTCTCTCTCTCTCTCTCTCTCTCTCTCTCTCTATCTCTCTCTCACTCTCCCTCTACCCCTTCTCTCCCAAGCCTCTCCTCTTCTCTCTAAAATTCTCGAAAGTCGAGCAATTAAATGGGAAAAAGAGGGGCGATTAACGCATGAATATTTCACAATATCACACGGAGAAAAGCGCTTCGTAGGAAATGACGCACGATACAAGGGTTTCCAACGGATACTTGGAGGGAAAACATCTCTCTCTTTCTCTCTCTCTCTATGTCTCTTTTTCGGTGAAACAAAACCAATTTGGGGCTGAAAAAAGTGGAACCGAACAAATTCAACTAGTTAATGCTAAAGTTGATCGACCACGTAACGTTTATTGGGTTCGGGAATCAGTGGTTCGGTTTTGGTTCGTGAAGAGTTGGTTCGCAGAAAACATTGCCCTATATCTATCTTTCTCTCCACTCTGTCTCTCCCTCTCTTTCTTTCTCACAACCTACCTTCCCTTTCTCCCCTCTCATCAGCTTTGAGCTCTGCTCAAAGTATAGTTCGTTTCACCAATCGATGACTTTCTACAGTAATTTTTCGAAAATTCAAACGCATTTATCTAGTCAACAAACAGAATCTAAGATTCACTGTTTTGTATGCTCGTAGTAACCAGAGTGGAAAACGAAATCACACAGTTTAAACTATGTACAACACCTACAAGATATGATAAATTCACTTAAAAGTTTCATAATCTTACTGTAGAGGACTATTGTTTCGTGAAACAGACTATAAGCCTGAACCGTGTCTGTTGCTAAATGTAGCTGTGTTTGTAGTTTGATCCTGTGATTTTTTTGTCGAAATTTGTTAACTGCCACAACAAAATTTTGGTACTAGTTTTCCCTTTCTCCACTCTCCCCTCTTCTCCCCTTTCCCCCTCTCTGCCCCTCTCTCTCACTCTTTTTCTTTACTCTCTTTCTCCTCAACTCCTTGTTCCCAATATTTTCTTCTGCTCATTCATTACGCTTTCGAACGTCATATTTTCCAGGCATGTTTTGTGAGCCGGAAATCTAATTTTTCACTCAACCGAAAGTTTGTTTTTCCACACCTTATTTACGCAATTTTCCCCAAAACTACAAAGAAAGGCACTGAGAAACTCCAGGCTCCAGAATGTTTTTGAGTATCGGTTTCGAGTTTTTGCTTTTCTACTCGCTTCCATGGCTTCGAACAGCGTCAAACTCCAGACGGGGTGTTTTTCAAAAGTTGAATAGATTATACTATCTCCCCCTCCCTCTACAGCGGATATTCAAGAAATATTATTTCTTTTTAAAACCCATCATAAAAGTTTCATTGAAATTATTTATAACAAGTTCCCAACTTGAACTGATTAAACCGTCAGTAAAACTAAGTATGGGAAATATGCCTCACAGTGGAAAAAAAATTAAACCAACAAATCACCTTGGCACATTGAGTTTTGTATGAAATGGTGGTGAAAAAAGATAACTTTCAACTCAGATCCGCAAAAAGTTTTCAAACACAGCGGAAAGTGATGTACACCGTACTTCCCCCGCCCTCACACGGGTGACGATTATAATAGTTGTCCACTTCCTATGAACAAGAATAGCACGTGTGCAGTCGCAACTACCCCTATATATACGTCAACTAATAGGCTCTCTAGGTGTTCAGTTTTCTTACTGTGTTTACTTTACTACTTACTTTATACTAGTTTTTATACTATTCGATTTTCCGGTTATCATTGGGTTTTGGGTGGTTAAATAACTTTCTATACATTTTCTGGAAATGTTCCAGCAGATCAACCGTTCTTATCTTATATGACTGTGTTTCACGAATTCAAATTGACTATTTGAATTATCAGAAACTATAACATGTGATTTAGAAAGTTCGCATACGGTGCGCACGAGTTTCCAAGCTACCCCCTCAGCGTCCACCAAGAACATAGTTTGGAAAAGTATGTCTATACTAATTGCATCCATCTATAACTACAAGCACGTAACAGGGATACTATTCTTTCCATCTATTTTTTCCTTCTTTTATCTCACAATTGGAGTGCCACATTTCAAAATGTGGAAAGTCACATGTTGAATAAATCTATTCTATTCTATTCTATTCTATATTTGCTGACTGAATAAAGCCTCATGACTTCACGAAGAAGAACTTATTTCTTGGATTGGATTTATATAACAACATGTAGTTTTCCCATGTAGTACTAGATGTTCCATAAATGTGATCACAGGGTCACTATAACTCAATGATTTATTGTAGTTAGTTTGGTCCCCGTAGCTAAACCGGTTACTGTAACTGCTCGGGTTACTGTAGTTTGAAGAATTGAAGGCTAACTGGGTTACTGTAACTCCACAGCTCACTTACATTCTCGTTGTCGACGGTGATGCGATAAAATAACTTGGAACTGAACTGTTACCGAATGGGCTACTGTACTGCAAGATATTATTGTGGGTCAGAGGATTACTGTAACATTTTGGGTTACTGTAATCATAGTTTTCATAGGTTACTGTACTCACATTCTCGTTGTCGACGGTGACTCTGGCCTCCTTCTTCAGCCTTTCTTTCACGTCTTTTAGAGTTTCAATCAATTCGCGGGCGTATTTTTTCTCGCTTTCTGAAAATAAGAGAAAATTACCATAGGATAGCAGTAATTAGGCAGGGAGAACACACCCACACTCTAGATAACACTTAATTGCCAGCTCTCTGCTATCTAGGTATATCTCTCTGTGTCTATATCTCTCCGACCCCCTTTCTCTCCCTCTCTCTCTGTCTCTCTCTCTCTGTCTTTCGATCTCTCTCTCTCTCTCTCTCTCTCTCTCTCTCAACACACTTAATTGCGAGATCTGCTATCTACGTATATCTCTCTATGTGTCTCTTTCTCTCTCCAACTCACTTTCTCTCTCTATTCTTCTTTGTGTCTGCATCTATCTTTCCATCTGTGTTTCTCATTCCCTCTCTGTTCTTGTCACTTCATGTTCTTTTCTATCTCTATTTTCTCTTTTCTGCTTCCTTTCACCTATACTGCTTAGTCTCTCTCTCGTCAAAATAAAAAAAAAACACGATGGTGCAATACAACATTCATTTTACACTGCAAACACAGTTAGATTCATTTGTATTTTCTCATATCTCCATCTCTCTCTCTCCTTCTCTCCTTCTCTCTCTCTCCTTCTCTCTCTCTCTCCCTCTCTCCCTCTCTCTCTCTTTCTCTCTCTCTCCCTCTCTCTTTCTCTTTCTCTCTATCTCCCTCTCTCTCTCTCTTTCTCTCTATCTCCCTCTCTCTCTCACCTGTATTACTCCTATGAATGATGGTTGTCTGTATGAAATGTTCCCTCGGAACACTTCCCGGCGCCATTGTATCTTCATCCCAATCCCAACCCTGAGAACAGAAAATTACCAAAACAACAAATTGAAAACCCATTTTGGCTGAGAAACAACCCTATATTCAACGTGAACTTTTGACCTACTTGACATGGAAATAATGAGTATCACCATCGCGAATCAGTATATAGTCTGTTTCACCAATCGATGACTTTCCACAGTAATCTGTCGAATATTCATGGGCATTTATCTAACCAACAAACATAATTTCAGATTTACTGTTTTCTCTGCTTGTAGTAACCAATGTGAAAAACAAAATCGCGAAGTTTAAGCTATTTAAAACACCTACAGGATGTTAAAAATTCACCTGAAAGTTTAATAATCTTACTGTAGAGGGCTATTGTTGCGTGAAACAGACTATAACTCCTCATTTCACATGTATCATGATTACCCAGTTCTATTCATTTATCAGATACTCACTAGAGTTTTTGTCATAAAATCTTTTCAGAATTCATATGTATATCGTAAGAAGAGCAACAAAAGCAGGGATTGAAATAGAAGCTCAGAAGCATACTGTGGATGACCATATATTAGTGATATAGACTATACACACGGACCTCATCTCCATCATGCATTTCCAAGAATCTATGAGATACTCACTAAAATTTGTGTATTGAAATCTACGGTATTTTAAAAATTAAGTGTAGGTGATCACGTAGGAATGACACAATGTATGAAAACTCACAATCGGGAAAAAAATGTATGTAAAGTACGCGTGATGAATTTAGATTCTCAACTAATCGATAGAAAGGCTACATTTCGTTTGAGTCGAGTTCAATTTTTGACGATCAACCACCAAATTTCAAAAGAGTTTTTTTGTGAACCTCAGAACGATTAGCGCCAACTTTCTGCGATTGGCCAGCTACAAAAACGAGAGACCATGCAGGTCAATGAGACTGCAGACATCTGCGTCTCTCTGATCTGCACACTCTCTCGTCGAAGCCGCTACAAAAGTGATAGAAAAACCATTCTGGGAACTCAGACAATTCCCAGCCAATTGGCCAGCCACATTTTTATTGGCTGAGCGAGAGAGTGTGCAGGTCAGAGAGACGCAGATGTCTGCGGCCTTATTGACCTGCACACTCTCTCAATTTTGTAGCTGGCCAATCGAACGAAATTGGCGCCAATCGTTCTGAGCACGGAAAACATTGGAAAGTTCAAAGGTACTGTAGATGACCATGTTGGAATGGAATAGACTATAAAATCCTACCTCATCTCCATCTGGCAGTTTGCCAGGCGGGCTTGGTCCACTGGGGGCATTCATCTTGATGCCCATCATATGGGGACAGTGACATCTGCAATATTTTAATTTTATGAAATTATCAAAACTAGACAAAATACAGTATTACTCTTTCATACAATTGTTAATAAAGAATATAATGTGAAGTTTTTGCGTTGTATTCAGTGCTATTCTTCTGTCTTGAGCTTAGTAAGTGCTTCAAACGCACTCATATGGGGACAGTGACATTTGTATTATTCAGAATAATGTAACATTTACTCAACAGGTTTATGTGGTACACACTCAGTATTACGTGGTGTTCTCTCAACTTCTTAGTTTAATTAAACTTGAACAAACCAAAGAAAAACGACTGTTTCATAAGTACTAGTGTGATTAGCAAAGTTGGCGATCTTGGAGGAAATGTTTTGTAACGTATGGGTGGTGAATTCTCTTGAGTTCCGAATTTTCACAAAACTTAATGATGTAAGTGCTTCGAGAGCATACGGCTCGATGTTTGCGATACTCAAAAAACTACTTTGCTCTTTAACTTGAGACTGAGTCGGCTAATTTAAAGTGTGTGTGATGCGAATTTAAGAAGATGATCGACTTCTTTTGGACTCTAGAACTAGATGTTTCTGATTCAGTACTTTTTCCTTTTCGTATTCTAGTGGCTAGCGAAGAGAACTTTCGAGTTCAAACCCTGAAGATGATGAAACTTCTGAGCTGAATTACAAAAAAAAGTCATTGGAACTTCTTTCCAACTAGGTGACGTGTTGCAAGTAAAACCCTTTACTAATGTGCACTGTCTTTGGCAGTTAATGCATTTCTGAGGGATTTTTTGGCGCACTGAAGTTGAACTCTCGCACCGCACGTATACCTCTAGCAATATGAATTTTAGACTTTTGGTACGGCTTGCAAATTTTTAAATGGTTGAAACGTGTTTAACGTTTGCTTTTCTAATTAGTAGAAAAGCGGAGTTTCACAGTATGAGTTTTGTACCTTTCGCAGCTGTTTTCAAAGTTTTTGAGAGTGTTTTAACGTGTTTAACGTTCACCTTTTCGATTAATACAAACGTAGCCTGTCACAGTATGTATTTTATACTTTTGGCAACAATTTTCTAAGCTTACAGAAGGGTTTCAATGTGTTTGACATTCGCTTCTCCGATTAATACGAACAAAATGTTCATTCTAGTCGAGTATAGTCTACATCATTCGTACAGAGACTCCTACAGTATGAACTAACATTTTCCACGGATCGTTGACTGTTTTATGAAGTTCCATTTTGTCGGTAATCATTACGAACACTACGCTTATTCGAGTAAAACTACCTCAACGTTTCGTATTCATACTGTAGAAGTCTCAGTAGGGATGGAATAGACTATACTTGCAGATTTTAGTTGGGAAATAATTTATCGTTAGTGCGAGTTTAGACTTTATGAGATCTCCGCCTTTGTTTTGCACATTTTATACATTTTATTCAAACAAGTCGCTTTGAGTTTGAAATTAAACTACGATGACGTCATCATGGAAGTTACGTTTCCTGGGTTGAGTTTTTACGATCTGAGTGATGTTAAGAACTAATATACCAAAGAAGGAAAATAAACATCGTTCGTTCAATTTCTGTTTATCAATTTGGTTGGCTTTTTTTTTTCAATTTTTATAGTTACGTATAGTTTCATTGACAATGCTCTGTTGCAAAATTGGATAAAATCAATAAAACATAAAACCGAACTCACCTTATAACTTGTATCAAACAGCATAGGAGAATAATAGTTTTCATAACAAAAAGAGAATATTCTTAGAATATCGGATCTAGGGGGTAGAGGGCGATAATCAATATACGCCGCCGTTTGAAAACATTACGGCCTTGAACCCGCGCAGAAAGTAGGTCTCCTTTAAGGGTAAGCAAATCTCAGGGAGGAATTACTAGTAGTAAATGACCGTATACGTGACACGTGAGGGAACGCGAGAGAACGTGAGACATATGGTCTCGAAAAACTCGAAATTTCCAAAACTCGCATAACTTGAAATTCGAAAGACTCGAAATTTGTGAAACTCGAAAAGTTCGAGTTTTTCGAGTTTCGAGTTTGGCTTCGTTTCAAGTCAGGAATGAGAGACAAATGAGCGTTTTATAGCCCTTTCTCAGCTTTTTCAAAAATAAAATGCTTCTCTTTCACGATTCTCGCGTAATCATGTGAAAAAAATCAGAATTAAAAAAATTTCATTTTTAAATTTCATTTTTTTTGTCTCGATGAAGTCCTGAAACTTAACGACCAAACTCGAAAACTCGGTTTTCTCGAAACACAAGAAACTTGAACTCGAAAAACTCGAAATTCCCAAAACTCGACTAACTCGAAAATCGAAAAACTCGGTTTTTCTCAAAACTTGAAAAACTCGAAACTCGAAAACTCGAAATTTTCCACACGATTAACAACCCTATGTGACTGACACACAGCGTGAGAAATATGTATTTTCCCACGTTTCAACTTTCCTAGGTGAGTTATACTTAGTTATAGTCACGTTTATGTCCAATACACTATATACCAGGTTCAAAACCAACTTCACACTTCTCGAAAAGGATCTTGCATGATCAATCAACTTCACACTTCTCGAAAAGGATCTTGCATGATCAATCAAATGTCATTTGATTGATCATGCATTTTCTATGCAACGTTGTTTTTGTGCATTTTAATAAAATTGATATCGTGTGTTTACTTTTCATTTAAAGCAGGACGATTATGTGGACCGATCCCGTGTCAACGGTCCTTTAAACTGCAATTTAAAAATGTATTGCAGTTTAAAGGACTGATGCGTTGCGAGTGGACCCTCAGAATCGTCCTTCTTTTAGTTGAATCTCTTTAATAACATGGTACATTCAGGCATTTCTCTTACAAACTCATATTTTAAGCTGTTTGTGACACTTTTTGTGTCAAAATATTACTATTTTCTTCCAATTTCTTTGCTTTATCTTTCTGATCTACCTAAATAACCAACTCATTTTCTCATTCTAATACCTCCTCGTAAAACGACAGTGATTCCAATTTGATGACATGGATTTGAAAGAGATTTAATTACTATTACTAACGAGAAAAACGAAAAGAGAAAAACAGGTCAATAACCAGAGAACCTTTCTCACCACCCCTCTCTCTCTCACTTTCTCTCTCCCTCTCGTCTTTTCTCTCTCCTCTCTCTCTTTCCCCCTCTCTATCCCTCTCTCTCTCCCTCTTTCTCCCTTCCCCCTTTCGCTATCACTGTCTCTCTATGTTACCCTCTTCTCTCCGCCCTCTCTATCACTATCCCGTTTCTCTCTCCGTCTCTCCCTTGTGACCTCTTCCCCCTCTCTCTCTCCCTCTCTCTCTCTTTCTCTCTCTTTCTCTCTCTTTCTTTCTCTCTCTCTCTCTCTCTCCCTACTCTCTCCCTCTCTCTCTCTCTCTCTCCCTCTCTTTCTCCCTCTCTGCAAATGTCTCTAATTTCACCCCAAACCCAACAAGGCGTGCTTCCTCAATCAGTTCTCACATGGCATTGTTCGGTTTCCCAACTCATCCTTCCGTTTTCTCCACAAACGTGATTTTCGCTGTGTTTTCCAGAAATAACATCACCCGGGAACGTTTTCCTATAGTGAGTTCCAACTTTATAAATTTCTATCTCTCGCCGGAATCGAATCGGCGAGCAAAAGTTTCGTGGCAGCGCGCTTTTCCTATTAGAGGGCATAACGGGCCTGTTTTGGAATCGAAGACATGTGTGCGTACACCGCGGCAATTGAGATATACAGTACCCTCCCGCCTTTCCGTTTGCGACGACTATATCACCTCCCCCCTCTCGTATTTGGCTGGTGAAATAATTCTCTAGAATCTGGCGAGCATTTACCTAAAGCTTGGAGTTAGACAAAATTTGGAAAATTTCACAAATTTTCATGAATCCAAGAAAAATCTCGAAGTTTCAAAGTTCACCTAGCAGCGAGAAGAAGTTCAAAAGAACGTGCAATTATCACCGTGTTGTGTTAAGTCTTCCTAACACGAGTAAAAGGTAAAACTATGAAGATTGTATGCCAGAAAACACAGCGAAAACCAGGTTCATTGATCAAACTACAGTACATTTTTGGTCCGATGTACTGTGATGAACGATCTGTGTACATATCTCGGGATGAAACTACAAACACTTCATATCACACCCCAACATGTACCTTTTGATCTACCCTTCTCTGAGAACATCTGAATTCCATATTTAATAAGCTCTTCGGCGGTCTTCTTTAGGTTCATAGAACAAATTTCGAAGTCACGCCAGAATAGTCGATACGTATATTTTGTGTTGCGCAAGTGCTTCCATATATCATTTGCACCTAATCCGTAATTCTTATAATCTCTCTGATGTCTGCGATTGAGAATAAAGAACGTAATACGAGAACATTCTGAGCTGCTCGTCACAATATCGTCATTTTAGTGGAGATTTGGGTTTAGTGAAAAGAGAAGATTTTCGGATTTGAGTCTGGGTGTAAGAAGCGTTCGAAATCAGAACACTTGCTAGTTGATGTTTTGCAATTTCATGTTTTGTTACAAGAACATATTACGATTTTTGTACCGAAAGTAAAGACTAAGTTTGTAAAGTGATTACAAATATACAAATATAACCAATAATGAAAATTTGTAAAAAAAAACTGGACTCAACTACTATAGATCAGATTTCAATTGTCCAGGTTTAGAACAAATTGTGCGCTCAAAACTATTCTAGCCGAGTTTTTCAACAAGAACACTTTCTCATTGTTTTATCTTTTATTTCTAATTTTCGATAAGCGCACTCTGCTTGATTAGAAACATCGCATTCCGTTAAATATCAGCACAAAAACTCCCTCAAAGTCCCTCGAAAATCCTTTGTTGCGTCAAAAACTGATAATTCGAGATTAATATTAGTATTTAACTTCAGGGAGAACGGAAACTGTCATTTCGTCAGTTTCAGCTACTTCTCTCTTGCATGTTGGAATGAAATGTTAGAGAGACCATTTCCCTATAATCTGAAATGCATGAAATTACTCGAATCTGAACAGAATGATCCAGTTGTGTTCCGATGTCCCCAAACGCCCTCAAAATTCAAAGGGGAAGCATTGCTCAATGCCATTGAACAAGTACAGGAACATAAACATTTTTAGTGTGAGGCAGTCAGGCTAGGTAAATTAGTTATTCGATCAATTTGATGCATTCACTTGAATTTCGTAATGTGATAGGTTGTATATTGAAATAGTTATATGTTATTATTAAGTTTTCCAAGCTCTTTTTGATGGAACTGCTAACTCGAATCTCAAAATTAGAGAGAAAAGGTTATTTGCTAGAGAGCGCAGTGTTTGAAAGAACGTGGAACATCAAATGAATAAACGTGAGATGAAATATATTTCATTAAAAAACACGTTTATGATTTTCGTTGGTTGATAAATTTCGACAAGCCAAAATGTCAGTGGGAATAACTATACTGCTAGTCAATTGCACTGTCACGTGAAACATGTTGAACACAGCAGAACTCAGAAACGTGCAATGACAAAGTGCACGATGCCTCATTGGAATGCTAACTTTAAGTGACTATTCAATTTACTTCTAGTATAGCTATAAATTATTACCCTAGTGAAAGTTTACCATTTGTAATATTTCCATATATAATAATATATTTTTGCATTCTGCTCAAAGAACACTTTGTTACGTGATAAAGTGTTGGTTTTTGCAGTTCTCGGAAAATTGGATTTTTGTTCGCAACGCATCTGATAATGCTTTTCTCACGTCATTTCTGATTGGAATAGATTATTGAAACCTATAAAAGAAGGTGGGAAACTGACACTTTTTCCTGTGCCAATACTATTTCTTAGTTACTTTTCTCCGAATTTTTGTATATTTTCCCGTCGTTCGCTGTTATATATTGTAGAAAACAACATTCATGAAGAAATGCGCATGATTTTTCTGTTTCTCCGATTTCACCCACTCACGAAATTTACTTATTTATGAAATTTGGCGTTTTGCGTCAGGTTGCATTAGGAAAAGAACGCGAACATGCAAAGACAATCTATTTTATGTGGTCCGCTTCCGTTAATTAGGAAAGCTTTTTGGTTTCTTTTCAGTCTTAAAACCAACAAGTAGGTACGATACGACATATCTGATTTTCACTTTTAAAGACAAATTTCCAAGTAAAACCACTGGAATAACTGCCATGCTGCTACTCGAATTTCAAGGCAGATAAAGCGTGGTAAACAGGAGCACTTCGAAAAACGTGTGACGACAAAGTACACGAATCCTAACCTTCTTTCACGTTACCATAACCACTACTATATTGAATTGAATAGTCACGTGAAGTTAGCATTCTAATGAGGTATCGTGCACTTTGTCATTGCACGTTCATGAGTTCTGATGTGTTTAACATGTTTGCAATGAATGGCGGAAAAAAAACTTTTTACTGAGAAAACAATAAAGCTAAATCTTGCAATTTCTACTTTCTGAGTCTATTGTGTATTTATACATTTGCGCTTTGAACAATGACATGTTGCTCTGAGAAAATCTTTCTTCTAAGTATTCGCTAAGCTGGAGTTTTTCTACAATTGAGCTCGTGTATTATCTATTTTTCAGTGGGCGTTCACAAGTGATTCTAGTCATGTTAGTTGCCACTCTTAATTTATGATTTCATTACGTTTTTTCGGACACCACTTAAACTATGTTTTCTACATTTTCTGGTAAGTAGCGTCAGTTCCTGATCAACAATTGCGTATCTTTCTCTCCAACTGTTTGGAAATCCTAACTCATAGTCATAGATTGCTTTACATTTTATTAAAACACATACGATCCTCTAGTGGTAAATTTTAAAATTTTAGTTATTCAAAGCTGGCTTACTTGGTGTTGAAAACACCAATAATGTTTTTTTTGTTGTATGATCTAAATATTTACCATCCCTAACATGGTTACTTACATCCTCACTCCACTAGTATGTAGTTCTAAACTCTGTCCACAATATTAGTCATCTCATCCTTTTGAGCAGGGTAACTAACCTTAGCAGGGTTCAGCAGCTCTCAATCTACCGATTTTGAGTCGGGTGTGCAATCGCGAATAAATTACATTCTATTCTATTCTATCCTTTCTGTGTTCTACATCGCGCGCTCTCATCGTTCAATAACTACCTCTTTGTCTTCTTTCACGTGAAGATGTATCTTGTACATTTCAATTCTGGATTTCGTCTAATTATTTGAGAACAGAGGCGTTGTTTTGTTTGTATTGTACCATTGCACAACACAATGGTTCTCTAGTTCTGGCGTATCGAGATCTTTCAATGTTCTTCAGTCCTGTTCGTATGGTCGTTTTCCACACAGACGGTCATACTCTGTACATTCTCATCTATCTGAACTATACTAGTTAAATTACAGGTATGGTCAGACGGGCGGTGCTATTTCTTCTCTGCGTCTCTGCTACAGTAACCGCATTCGGACTGTTCTCGCGACCGAATCCCTTCTCGCGCGAGGGCTTGAAGCCACCCACGAGGAAACAGGGTGCACTGAAATTGTGCCCACCTGGTAGGTCAAAAGACATATGGGGTTGTAGTTTGATCATATCGATCAATGTAAGCTACAAACCTCGGAAACGTTGCCTTTTATCCCCCCTTATATTCCGCTGTGTACGGACACATGTACTCGATTCCGAACCTTGCCAGATATCGGTTCTCGTAGCGTAGTGGTTACCGCATGACTACGAACCTTTTGCTCACAGGTTCGATTCCGGCGAGAGACAACAATTTATAAACTTGGCACGCCCTATAACGTTCGAGAATTCAGTTTGATCTGCACACACAGTGAACATCTACAATCATTTCACAGTTACTTAGGAATATCCGATGTGACTGAAATAATGTAAAACGCATGAAACACAGCAGAATTTCGAAAATTGTTGAATTTCCCACGTTCAAAATGAGTAGGCGCTCCATTAGTTGTGAATCTGTTTAAATATTAGCGCTATCCAATTTATTGTTATTTTGTTGCTAGTTGAATTTGATTAAAGAGTCGTCATAGAAGTCTGGAACTAGATCACACATAAATCAAAAGTGCACAACTTTGTCTGGTCAGACCCGGAAGCCAATTTCATAGTTGCTGTTTAGGAAGTGAGTGCCAAATTAATAAATTTCTACCTCCCGCCGGAATCGAACCTGCGAGCAAAAGAGTCGTAGCAAGGCGCTAACCACTGCGCTATTAGAGCATGAAAAGGCAACGCTTTGGAATCGAAGACATGCGTGCACACCGGAAAGTGAGATATACAGTACCCTCCTGCTTGCCCGTTGGCAACGAATATATGTCATTTGTTGAACAGTAGCGAAAAGGAAGCGGGGGTTCTACAATCATGCTCAAAACAAAGAAAATGAATAAAATTCATCTTGCAATTCTTTTCAATACAAAGTTTGTTAGACGTCGTTACGCATTTTTGGCACAAGTTATTGAACAGGAAACTTGGTCATCTCTAACATTAATACTTACTTGGTTTCTTTCGAAATGACTCGAAACTGACGAAATGTTTCCAAAATTCACCCTGTTTTCGATGAAAACTAGATTTTCAATGAATTTTTCGATTTGCAGGTGGTGCCTCGTTCAGTGACGCGTTCAACCTGATCTGTCCCATGCGTCGTCGTCGACGTAGCGCCGAACTGGAGGAACCCAAGGGGGCGGAGCCTAGTTTCGCACGAGAACGTCGCAGTTCGTTGATGGCGCGCACCATGCAGCAGTGCTGCATCAGCGGTTGTGACTTTGCCGACATTATGCCACTTTGCAACCCATTCAACTGATATTTTGCAATGGAATAACTAGCTGGACCTTACGTGTGCGATAGTTTGATCTCGTTATTGTCTCTTTCTCCAAAGTCTCTCTTGTCTCGTACTCTCTCTCTCCTTGTATGCTTGATGACGTCAGAATAAGCTCCGCCCATAATTTGTATATTGTTGCTCTCTGGATGCTCTAGATCGCATAAATACTTATTGTTGATATATCTCGATACTTGTACATAAAACGGTCAACATTTTCGCGGAGTTTGGGCAAAGTGGAAAAGTGTGTGAAATGAAAGTGGTAAAACTGACGCAGACATAGTTCATGACATTCTCGAGAGTGAACTATTACAGTATGCAGTTTCTAATTAGTGTGTTTCTAACAATAACATTCCTTGAACACATAATGATTTCGATGTAATGTTGTAACAAGCGTGAAAAACGTGAAAGAAGTGTATTCACTTCTACAATGTTTGTCGTGAACGTTACAGAATACGTCGAAGCGTTCAAAACAATTTTTTTTTTCGAGATTTGTTTTCCAAAGGTGAATTGAACAACAAGTTTATTGTGAAAGTCGATCCAGTTTGCACTTTGCACGAGATAGTGTGTAGACAGGAGAGGTAGCAGACAGTCCTACGTTCGATCGCAACACACGGAAACAGAAGAATCCTGCGGCGATTTTCTACAATACCTGAAATTTTAAAATGTTGTTAATGCTCAGCAAAAAATTATATGAAGTTTTGACGGGTTTTAACTGCAACTCTCGGAAATATAGCAAACTCAACAGTCAGCAAGATTCGGAAAATGATCAGAAAATGTGAATACTCTTTTGGAAAATGTTGATAGTTTTCATAGTAAAGTAATATAATATAATGAAATAGTATAATCGCGTTTGAACACATGAGTTTCTCACATTAGATTAGATGCGGCACTCCAATTGGATAATACTATCCATAAATCAGAGCATCACTGGTTTTTCTAGTAGAATAGTGGCAAATCAGAACTATGTTTTGTGCTACACACTTTGAAAATAGGTTTGTGTACTTATTTGTCTAGTTTAGGAACTTCTATCATTGAAAATAGCTGACCTGTACGTAGAATCAGTGCAAACGGCGTCGGAAGTACACAAGAATGGAATTCCGTTGCTGTACTTGAAATAGTTTCCGGTACATGTCGAAAAGGAGGGAGAGGCAGCTGAACAGAACAGAAAATTAGGAACATGATTGTGAAAAAAAAATGTAATTCAAATCAAATTAAATGGACACTGGACAATCAATGACAAATTCAATGACGAATCCAATGAACACACCAGTTACGTGCAAGGTAACGCACTGGTTTCTGTTTTGTTATTTCACGTCTGATATGCTGATTCGGCAATTCTCTGTTGGTGTTTCTATCTCATATCTTCCGGGGAATCTTTTGAAACGCTCATTGTTTTCATGAACTGAAAACTATTACAATTTGGTCACCTCGACTGAATAAAGTTTACAAAATACAACCACTCACACGTTGTCCCGCAGCAGACGTATTGTGAGCCCGCGTTATTGTACTCGCAATAACTTCCCGAGGGACATTGGGAATAGAGACAATTGATGGGAGTGGTTCCCTGGTACTGCACCTTGTTCGAGGGAGTCGAGCAGGTTAGGGCTGAAGATAAAAAAAGTCTATTTTATTGGTTCCCTACTTTCAAGGTGCTCAGTGGACAACTACTCAAAAATACGGATCGAGTGAAGAGGTTGTGCTAATATTTTGGTTCTTTGCTGAGAATTTGCCAAGAGGATTGTTTGAATTGATTATTGATGGAACTGAAATGTTTCTTTTCGAAAATATAACAAATAGAACCGAAAACACAAAAAATGTACTCAGTTCTGAACATGAAACTTCATGAAAACTGCGCACCATTTGCTGGTGGTTGAGTTGAATCCTGTGCACAGCATACGAATTGATTGATTGCGTTACTGAAGACGCAACTAGAACCCGAAGAGCAGCTCTGAAGTAAATGTTATGAATCAAATATGCAAGATATTGAACGAGAAAACTGGATAGAGACTGATTTGCTCATAAACATCATAGTAACATCTGGCAATCACAAATAATTCCATACCATGGAGTTTCTGGGCTATCTGTTATGCTAGAAATACTATTGCAATGAAGTAGTACAAGAGGGAAATACATTCTTGTCCTACTTTCGGGAAAACAATTAAGAGACTTCTTCCATTGAAGTGTTAAATATTGAGTATACCAACCTGAGCCATACAGTTGATGAGTTGGCCGTTCGCTCTCACTGGCTGTTGGCCTGTTGGACACACTCCGGTGTCAGAACCTGAATGTTGAACATTATTTCAATCCGAGTTCGGAAAAAACTTTCCCAAATAAAAATACAAAGATTCTGGTTAAACTATATGAGTGATTTCATAATTTACTGTTGCTATACTGTCTGGTTCAATCTTTCTCCAACTCTGCTCTGTAGTTTTTGTAGAAACTATATTACAACAATTGGGACGTGAACTACCACATTCACTGATTTGCGAGTTTTGTTTGCAAAATAGAAGAAAGATCAATGAAAAGGTGAACTGACTGGTTCCTCTGCATACTCCGTCTCCGTAGTCAACCATGTTGGTCGGACATCTACATACGTTGGATTGACATGTGGAGTTACCGGTACATTGCTGGGTGTAAGAACACGATTGGCCTGGCTATAAATACAGAAAATAAATAAGGACATCATCTTAATGAGAAATATACACGAAATAATATGCAACAAAGCGCAGCAGACACTGCAAATTGAAACGCCACAAGAATCTACGAATAATACGGTGAAAAACGGACGCCTTGAAGTGCTCGAAGTTTTCAAAAAATATTGAACTCGAAAGAATCACCGGTTTTGTCTGTTTTGGTTTTAAACCCATTCTAACTTTATTTCTTGAACCTCATTCTACTTTGCAGTATAAGTTTTCTGTTGCATGTTTGTTTATGGAGTTTGAGATAAGAGTGGACAATACCTTGGCTGTTGCGAGACACTGAGTCCCCACAAGAACTTGATTGACGGAGCAAGGTGAAATCTGAAAAACATCTGGCTCTATTCATGGATGTTTTGATAAATATTTCATGAAACTCTTACTTTTGACTTTTACTTTTGTATGTATCAATTTGTGCGTGGTTTACACTATGCTTGCCGTTTACACAGATGGCACCGCCCATTTTTCCGTGTATGATTTTTTTGAGCTTTCTGAATTTCGAGAACTTGGAACATTTTTGTTTTGTTTTAACTCGATTCTTATTTTCAACTATAATTTTGTAATTCAAAAAATAGGTGTCTAAATTCTGTATTGTTCACTAACTGAGCAGTTAAGAAGAGACGCAGGAATGTTTGAGTTTCGTGAATATCAGAGTACAACAAACAACTGCTGTATACTGGGTGCCAAATTTATACATTTCTGTCTCTCCCCGGAATCGAACCTGCGAGCAAAAGATTCGTAGCCGCCCGCCAACCACTGCGCTATTTGAGTATGTACCGAACATATTGTGGAAGACATGTATGCTTACACAGCGGAAAGTGAGATATACAGTAACCTCCCTCCTTTCCGTTGGCGACGACTATACCTCATTGTTATTTCTGCACGTGTTTTGTACTGCAGTGAACCCAGTGGGACAGCGGCACTGGCTGTTTGTACAGACGGCGAAACCGAGACATTGGGCCGTGGCCTGACAGAACTGGCCCAGTTGAAGAAGAGCCAGACATTGAGAGTTCACGGAACTGAAAGAAAGTGGTTACCGGCTCGTTTTTGCCTCTACTTCACTTCTCAACGAATAAACCCTCAGATGACTTTAGCAATCATCGCCTCACGTAGATTTACCAGTGAAATTAGGAGAGGTTGAGCGAAAAGAAGACAGGAAAATAAACAACACCCACTAACCATGAACCATATAGAACACGGTGCACGGCGCGCGCCAACTTCTACGTTTTCTTTTTCTTCTTTCAATGAAACAGTTTCTGCAGGAATGGATTTTGTTCTTTCCTTGAATAGCTTTCCATGACGTTATTGCTTAGTGAATTGGAAATAATACATAAGTGTTAGTTTATCTAAACTATAAAAATCACACTAAGCCAGCCGAGCAGAAGAATGTGTTGGAAGCACAGCTCGTTCCGTCGTAGGAGCTTCCTGAGCTACACTGACAAGTTGAGGAGCATATCGAGTTGGCTGAAAAAGATGAACTGAAAGTGGCGTGGTCAATAAGAGTTTTATCTAAACGTTCGTTATTGACCAATGGTTAACCACGACGTTGAAAACTAATTACATTAGTTGTTTCACGATTGCCAGTTGGAATTAACAACCGCCGAGATAAAACAAACTTAAAGCAATAACTGGTGAAGTTTGCAAAGCCTGCACTGAAGCTGTACCCAAAATCTCGAGAAACCTGAGTTTTTCGGAGAACCTGGAACTCACGAATGCATTGGGCGATGTTGGTGCAAGTTTGTCCGATGGACACCTTGTCAAGACATTGATTGTTAATCAGAACCTGAATAAAAAAGTTTAAAGGAATTGTGTAGAAATTTTCACCAAAAAAACGACGAGCAAAGATCAGGTTTGTCTCGATAATGTCTTTAATAGCTAGAACTTATTCAACACAAAATCACCCCAACAGTTGCAAACCTGATAGGACTTGCAAGACGTGGTTCCTCCACCGCTACACATTCCGTTCACCACAGAACTTCCAGAAGGGCATTGACAACGAGAAGAAGTACACGTGGAATTAGACAGACACTGCTGGCTGAAACTGCAGGTTCCGTAGAGAGGAACAGTAGAAAGGCATTGACCATTGACAAGAACCTGTAAAGGATGGTTGAAGTGACTCGACGGAATGTATTCGAGACTGAAATGCTATGAGATCTTCATTAATGTTCAGGCACTCAGTTAAGAGTTTATTTTGGTCTCGATTCCTACCATGTTCGCTCCGCATGGACCGATGCATTGTCCATTCTGAAGAGTAGAACCAGTGAGACACTGACACATTCCGTTAGTGCACTGCGAGTTCTGCAGACACTGCTGTGTGAAGCTACAGGATTGACCAGGACTGACGGTGTTGTAGCACTGGTTGTTGATGAAAACCTGAATACATTTTATTTATTCCAACAACTACGACCATGTGGTTTGGTTGAAGGTGGATGATAGCTGGCTGACCTGGTTAGTTCCACAATTGCCGCCAGTATTGACACACTGTCCATTCTGAAGAGTGAATCCAGTGGAACACTGACACATTCCGTTAGTGCACTGTGAGTTGCCTTGACATTGCTGTGTGAAAGTACAGGCAAATCCAGGATTGACGTTGTTGTAACATTGGTTGTTGATCAAAACCTGTAAATCACGTAGTTGAAAAATCGATGTTGGCAAACCTATGTTAAATTTGGGCATAACAGTTGCATACCATATTCGCTCCGCAAGGACCAACACACTGTCCATTCTGAAGAGTAGAACCAGTAGGACATTGACACACTCCGTTAGTGCACTGAGAGTTTTGCAGGCACTGTTGAGTGAAGCTACAGGATTGGCCAGGGCTGACGGTGTTGTAGCACTGATTGTTGATGAGAACCTAGATACATTTTATTTAGTCCAACAACTACGACCATGTGGTTTGGTTGAGGTTTGGATGATAGCTGGCTGACCTGGCTAGTTCCACAAATGCCGCCAGTATTGACACACTGTCCATTTTGAAGAGTGAATCCAGTTGGACACTGACATATTCCGCTAGTGCACTGTGAGTTGCCTTGACATTGCTGTGTGAAAGTACAGGTAAATCCAGGATTGACGTTGTTGTAACATTGATTGTTGATCAAAACCTGTAAATAACGCTGTTGAATAATCGATCTCGATAACACTGCGTCAAATTAGAGGAAATCAGTTGCATACCATGTTTGCTCCACAAGGTCCAATGCATTGTCCATTCTGAAGAGTAGAACCGGTAGGACACTGACACATTCCGTTGATGCACTGAGAGTTCTGCAGACACTGCTGTGTGAAGCTACAGGATTGGCCAGGGCTGACGGTGTTGTAGCACTGATTGTTGATGAGAACCTGGATACATTTTATTTAGTCCAACAAATACGACCATGTGGTTTGGTTGAGGTTTGGATGATAGCTGGCTGACCTGGCTAGTTCCACAAATGCCGCCAGTATTGACACACTGTCCATTTTGAAGAGTGAATCCAGTTGGACACTGACATATTCCGCTAGTGCACTGTGAGTTGCCTTGACATTGCTGTGTGAAAGTACAGGTAAATCCAGGATTGACGTTGTTGTAACATTGATTGTTGATCAAAACCTGTAAATAACGCTGTTGAATAATCGATCTCGATAACACTGCGTCAAATTAGAGAAAATCAGTTGCATACCATGTTTGCTCCACAAGGTCCAATGCATTGTCCATTCTGAAGAGTAGAACCGGTAGGACACTGACACATTCCGTTGGTGCACTGAGAGTTCTGCAGACACTGTTGAGTGAAGCTACAGGATTGACCAGGGCTGACGGTGTTGTAGCACTGGTTGTTGATGAAAACCTGAATACATTTTATTTAGTCCAACAACTACGACCATGTGGTTTGGTTGAAGGTGGATGATAGCTGGCTGACCTGGTTAGTTCCACAATTGCCGCCAGTATTGACACACTGTCCATTCTGAAGAGTGAATCCAGTGGAACACTGACAGATTCCGCTAGTGCACTGTGAGTTGCCTTGACATTGCTGTGTGAAAGTACAGGAAAGTCCAGGATTGACGTTGTTATAACATTGATTGTTGATCAAAACCTGTAAATCACGCGGTTGAAAAATCGATGTTGGCAAACCTACGTAAAATTTGGGCATAACAGTTGTATACCATGTTTGCTCCGCAGGGACCAACACACTGTCCATTCTGAAGAGTAGAACCAGTGGGGCACTGACACACTCCGTTAGTGCACTGCGAGTTCTGCAGACACTGTTGAGTGAAACTGCACGAGAAACCAGGATTTACGGTGTTGTAGCACTGATTGTTGATTTGAACCTGAAAATAGTGAATGGGAACGATGAAATGCACAGGTCAGTAAATTTTTTCGTATTCAGAGTATTTGTTGTACCTGGTTAGTTCCACAAGAAGTGGCAACGCACTGTCCGTTTTGGAGAGAACTTCCAGTAGAACATTGACAAATGCCACTCGTGCATTGTGAGTTGCTTTGACATTGTTGGGTGAAAGTACAACTGAAGCCAGGGTTCATGTTGTTGTAACATTGGTTGTTGATCAGAACCTGTAAATCACACCGGTGAGTTACGTCGAGAAATGAACGACTGAGTGAAGTTTGAAAAACGAGTTGCATACCATGTTCGCTCCGCATGGACCGATGCATTGTCCATTCTGTAGAGTAGAATCAGTAGGACACTGACACAATCCGTTAGTGCACTGTGAGTTTTGCAGGCACTGTTGAGTGAAGCTACAGGATTGGCCAGGATTGACGGTGTTGTAGCACTGGTTGTTGATTTGAACCTAAAATTGCCTGAAGTGCCCTACATACTTGGCTGCGGCTGCGGGCGTCTGCGTGCGGCATATGATATAAGTATGGCGCCCCTGATTATTGATCAAATGTGCGGCTGGTGGCGGCTCCCGGCGTTTTGCCGCGCATTCATACTTCGGCGGGCAAAAGCGGCTGCGGGCGTCTGCGGGCGGGGCCGCAGACAGCCGCAAAAGCAGTTGCGGCAATAATGATTCAATTCAATATTGCCGCAGCGGCTCTCTGCGTCTGGATTGATCATTCATGACATAACATCACTAATGTTCTAAAAAACATTATTAAACCCATCAAATTACTTTATTATAGTTAATTCAAATATATATTTGTACTCTACTTGATGTTCACTGCATCATTTTATCAGTTTTTCAAACTGTGTAAAGTAAATGTCTCTTTTTCGTTCGTTTTGTATTTGAAAAAAGTTTCCGAATGGGAAAAAAGCGGTTAGGAAGAAGTTGATTCGGTAAGCAGTAATCTAATAATGATATTCCATGAATTTTCAACAGATCAGTTGAAGATCAACGCTAATCAAGCGATTTACAAATATTGAGGGATAAACATTATTAGGATTGATGTGATAAATGACAAATATTCCTAATAAGGGGAGGGGAATTATAATTTTAACAACAAACTCGAACTTCCTATTTTAAATTCAAATGAGGAAAACCGCGCCGCAGCCAGCCGCAGACGCGCGTACATACTTCAATTGTAGTGCGTTTGCGGGCGTCTGCGGGCGTTTGCGGGCGTCTGCGGGCAAACCACTAGTTTACCCGCGCCGCAGACGCCCGCAGCCGCCCGCAGACGCACCAAGTATGTATGGCACTTGAAGGAACGTTGGACTGCATAGATCAACTGAACTTCCATTTATTGGAGTGATTGGTTACCTGGTTAGTTCCACAAGAAGTGGCAACGCACTGTCCGTTTTGGAGAGAACTTCCAGTGGAACATTGACAGATGCCACTCGTGCATTGTGAATTGCCTTGACATTGTTGGGTGAAAGTACAACTGGAGCCAGGGTTCACGTTGTTGTAACATTGGTTGTTGATCAGAACCTGTAAATCACACCGGTGAGTTACTTCGAGAAATGAACGACTGGGTTGAATTCGAGCATAACCGTTGCATACCATGTTTGCTCCACAGGGACCGATGCATTGTCCATTCTGAAGAGTAGAACCAGTGGGACACTGACACATTCCGTTAGTGCACTGCGAGTTTTGCAGGCACTGCTGAGTAAAGCTACATGATTGGCCAGGATTGACGGTGTTGTAGCACTGGTTGTTGATTTGAACCTGAAATCGCTTGAAGGAACGCTGGACTGCATAGAACAATTAAACTTCCATTTATTGGAGTGATTGGTTACCTGGTTAGTTCCACAAGAAGTGGCAACGCATTGTCCGTTCTGGAGGGAACTACCACTAGGACACTGACACAAGCCACTCATGCACTGTGAATTGCCTTGACATTGTTGAGTAAATGTACAACTAGAGCCGGGGTTCACGCTGTTGTAACATTGGTTGTTGATGAGGACCTGTAAATTAACCTGGTGAGTTATTTTGAAGTGTGAAAAACTGGGTTGGATTCGGCAAATTAGTTGCATACCATATTTGCTCCACAAGGACCGATGCATTGTCCATTCTGGAGAGTAGAACCAGTAGGACACTGACACAATCCGTTAGTGCACTGAGAGTTTTGCAGGCACTGTTGAGTGAAGCTACAGGTTTGGCCAGGAGTGACGGTGTTGTAGCACTGATTGTTGATTTGAACCTGTAACATGAATATTATGTTGATCGGCACTTATTTCAGATATTGTACACAAGTGATCATTCTACAATAGTTGTGGTGCCAACACACCTGGGTAGAAAGACACTGTTGGTTTCCTACAGTACAAACACCGTTGCTACACGTTCCACTATTCAAGCACTGTTCCGAAAACATACAGTAACCCCCTCGGGTAACCAGGTTGTAACAATCGCCGTTCACAAATATCTGAATGGTGTGATAATTAAGGTTGTTGGCATAAGCAGAGACGTTTAATGTCATGTATTTTACCGGACAGAAGACCATTATTGTTTTCCTAGTTTTCCTGTTTCCTCTCATAAGAAAACTGGGTAACTTTCACCAGTTGGGAATTAACGTACTGTCGCTTCAACTCGGCTATGACAAGGCAAATTTCTTCTTGAACCGACTCTTCCCGAACCAAAACCGAACCAATTCTTCCCGAAACAGTTGGTTCGGTAAAGAATCGAACCGTTTGCGTATTCAAACCGACATGAAACTGAACCGGACCCTAATAAACGTTACGCACTCGACCAATTTCAGCATCAATTACATGAATTGGTTCGGCTCCAACTTCGTTGGCCTAAATTTGGTTCGGTTCTAGAACGAACCAACGGATCCGGCAAGAATCGGTTCATTTTTGGTTCGGGAGAAGTCGGTTCGCGAAGGAATTTACCCTATGACAATGCTCTCTGCTGATTTATTCCAATGTAACTCGTTGCCGCGACTCTTTCGTCATCGCTGTCTTTTCATCAAGACATCAGGGCAAATTTGTCGAAAGAAAGTTCATTCATAGGTATACTGTGAATCTTTCGGTTGTTTTCTAACTCAATTGAGGGTCTTCGTTTTTTGCTCATATCAGCTGTGTCGGGGTGCACCTACTTGATTTGCACTGCATGGATTCGAAGTGGATGACGCGATACAGTAACCGAACATGGCAGTGAACCTGTAAGTGGGTAACAAGTAACAAAACTTTTTGGACAGTCAACAGTTTCCACTAATTCTAGTCGCATCGGGTCAGCAGACATTTTAGAGTTCTATTATGAATCAGCTGTTCGGATACAAATCTCAATTTTTATCTTCTCTCTTGCATACGAAACATGTTTGAGCGAGCGGTTAGTTACCCACAATGGATGTATTTTTGTTTCTGAAATTGCAACAATATGAGCATTCGTTGAAGGTGATCCGTTAGTCACTCACCCAAGATTGCAGTTACAGACGCTGTTGAAGCACGAGCTTCCGCCGACACACTGAGCCGAGGCCACACAGGGACCGCCCACAATTGAGTACGTTACACACTGGTTGTTAATTAGGGTCTGAAAATGAGTGATATCTTAGACAAGAAACCAAAGCGTTCTGGTTGCTAATACAAAACCTCGTGACTGAACCTGAGTTCTTATCACGCCCTAGCAGCGGGAAATAATTCATGAATGCTATGAGAGCGATTCCAACGTACGTATTGGATGACCGTCCTTTCTCCAAATTCTAACTCATCGAAGTTTTGAATTTCATGGTTACCTGTGTTTGTAGACACGGTCCGCCCGTGTACGTGATACAGTAACCATTTATGACCGACCTGAAACGGAAAATTTGCGTGCAATCAAGGATCATGTGCCGCGAACACCCTCAAGACAATGAATTTTAGTACTCTACTACAAGACAACAAGATGCATTTATTCGTACAGCTGCTTACATTCCAAAAAGACACCAGCACGGATCAGAAATGGCTGACCAATTTTGGGTTCTGAGAAAACCTAAAATTGTTTTTTTTATTATCTACAAGTGTTCTGATTTTAGTAGATTAGTATTGAAGACGCCAAGCGTTGGTTACGTTCGATTTTCGACAACTCACGCCTGTTGGCTTGTGCATTGACACTGTCCGGAGATGCACTGCGAGTTGTCAATGCATTGGTTGGAAGAAACACACGTTGTACCAGGCGCCGCCAGAGCCATGCACTGATTGTTCACACTCGTCTGAAAAGGTTTTTCCAGAATGGATTCACATCAGATTAGCTAGACGATCCCGGTACCTTCATCCCGCGTCTCTCGCCGTGCCTTAATATTTCTAGTCCCATCCCATCCCGACGGGTTGTAAGAGCAGAGAAATAGGGTATGTTTGAGGAGACGCATGATGGGATAAAGGTGCCGGAATCTTCTAGCATACGTACGTACTCAGCTCAGTTCGAGAGACAATGACATTTTCCAAGTACCTTTTGAGCAACACTAGAGACCATGGAAAATATAGTTATCACGTTGCTCACTGAGTCTTCTCAACGATTCCCACTATACACCACACTTTACAAGGAAACCATATTGCACTTTTCTTGATGGTTAACCAAGAAAAAGCAAATGAGCGAGAGCTGTCAATATTTGTGTTCTGTATACTAGTTACAGAAATTTATCAGAACACTTCGCGTACCGTTCCAAGTTGACACCCGGTTCCGTTGATACACTGTCCGTTTGAAGGAGAAGTTCCAGAAGAACACTGGCAGCGACCGCTCTAAAAAAGGTTTCATTCGAGGCACGGCTTAGAGAATAGTTGCAGTTAGCATTACTTTTCGCGTAAATAGTACCCTTTTCGCTCTGAAGTGGGAGATGAACGTGTTTGGGTTGAAGTTCACGAAGCAACACTCAACCGTGCGTTTTTCACAGCCTTTTTCAACTTTTTGAGTGAAAGTGCAAGCTGAAGCACTAGCCCGATCACTGATTGCAAAGCTTTTTGAATTATGATTGAATTTCAAATGACTTGCTCCAAATATTTCAGTTAGAGAATGCCAAACAATTTTCTCGTTTCTGTTTTTCTCATAGTGTTTCCCTCTTTGCAGATTGCGTTTCATATTTAGTGAGAGAAGAAACTGCTGCTACAAAGATCTGTGATATGTATGATGATCACCGCCTCGTAACGAAGCGAGGTGAATGAATAAATATGTAAAAAATATGTAAATATGAGAGACACAGAGAGAACATTTTCCGAGCATACCCCATATACTCACAATACACGTAGATCCACCAAGACACTGTTCACTGCTCTGACAAAGAGATCCGATGGCCACTTTGTTCAGACAAACACCATTCGATTGTACCTTGAATGAGTGAATTTTGATTTTTGAGGTCAGTCCTCCGGTTATTGATTTTGTTATTTACTTAGTTCTCCTGAACGCATTGCTTTCGTAAAAAAGAACAAGGCATTGATTGGTTAATTTGTGCCAAGTCAGCTAAAACAAGGTAACTATCTATAAACACTCTGACAATTCTAATTCATGGTCTTTACCAAGATGTTCAAGGACCTACCTGTCCAGAAAGACACTGCTGCCCGCTGCATTCTTCTGGAATTAATAGAAGTAATATTACTGTCTTTTTTTATGAGTTTCTTGTGGTAATCTCTAAGATGTTTTCCACAATGTGAAGTTAAAGGAGACCGGAACACAAATTGAGCAGAGGTTTTGTTTCGGGCTGCTTTCAACTGGATTGAGATCAGAGTACGTATGCTAGAAGGTCCCGACACCTTCATCCCATCCTGCGTCTCCTCAAACAAACGCTATTTCTCTGTTCTTACATCCCACCGGGATGTAAGAGACGAGAAATAGTGAGGCAGAACGAGAGACGCAGGATGGGATGAAGGGGCCGGGATCGTCTAGCATACGTACTCAGGGAGCACAAATAACTCGTACATTAGTTTGATCAGTTCACGCGACATTCACAAGACAATGCCGCGCGAAACGCAACGCGTCCAATCAAAAGCTTTACAAGAAACCATGTTGCTCTCCGGTCTCCTTTGAGATGAATATGAACTTTCGTGTGCGGCTTGTCACTGTCCTCGTTAATGTTATTAGAAACTTATATATAAAAGTTGGCTTTTCAAAATCACAACCAAGTTTAATTGGCACGCTGCCAAGGTTCACATAAGAATGGTGGCAAATTATTGTGGGATCGTTTTCCATGGGGTTAAATTTGGAAACAATGAACAGCATCATTCATCAAACATCAGTTCTTTGTTGCATTTTTCTCTGTTTTCGATGAAACACTGCCAATTGAACATCAAGTCAGCGTATCACCGTCTTTATTTGAACAACTGCGGCGCACGAGGCAGCATTATTATGTAAAACTATTGATTGAATTTCGAACGTTGTTTTGTAATTTGTAACAACACAAATTCAGAACACTCATTTCGAGAAAGATACGTTTTATATTTTGAAGTGTTTTTTAGTATCGTAATGTGGAATACGGTTGTTGAAAGTTTGAATTTTTTTTTACTCAATATCAATAAAAACTATCACCAAAGATTTACTTCACGTTTATTCTACACATAACTATATTAGAAGGTTAAATTGAATTATAACGTGAAGTAATCTTTCTAATGAGGAATAATGTACTTTGTCATTCCACGTTTCTGAGTTTTTGCTGTGCTTAACATATTTCACGTGACTGTGCAATTGACTGATAGTATACTCTATTCTAACAATCGATATCCTTTTACAGTAATCCGTCAAGTATGTGAGAGGCGTTTTCTAATGAATAATTCATTATCTTGGTTCGGAACTTTCACAGTTCGTAGTAGCAGAAGGCACTACCGGAAATTGGAGAAAACCAAAAACGTCAATATACCAAACTTTCACCTGGAAGTTTGCGCAGATTACTGGGGGGGGGGGGGGTTATGAGTGGGTGGAACAAAATATAATTTCTCCCTCACCTGGAGTAGTTGCACAACAAATTCCCTGGTTGCAAGTACCCGACGTGCAGGTTCCACTACAGGTTATCTGTTGTCCGTTTTGAGAGAGCATCGGAGAGGAGGTGGGGCATTCTGGAAGGAAATATGACGTCATTACATATTTTTGATGACATCAGAAAATAGGACGTCAGGAGCACTGGGGTTCCTCATAATACACAAACTCAGAAAGTATGCTCGCAGTGAAATATGGCCTGGCCTAGGAAGTTATCAAATTATCGAAAATTATCAAATTAAATTATCAGAAGTTATCAAATTCTACAACATCGGAGACTCCATCGAGAAATCAGTGAGTGTTCTCGCTCTTGTCCGTTTTATAGTGAAACGAGTAAACAAAAGTTTTGCCGTTCTCAAATCGTTTGGGAGTTTTGATCTCTCTAACAACAGATCGTTTTTCGATCGTTGAAACCGAGCACAGAAAAATTACTAAGAATACAACTTTTCTAGCTCTTCTCCAACTTCTCACGTGAGTTTTCACGTAAGCTTCGAGAAAAACGTACGTGTAGCACTGGCCCCGCAACACACGTATTGGAGGTTGGCGGTGGAGTATTGACAGAAGTAGCCCGGACGAATAGATTCACAGGAACATCTGGAAATATCAGGAATGGTGTTGTAAACTACGTTTCACACGGTGTACTATACTATTTTCTAGTTCAGTATTTTTACTGTCCTCTCAGTGTCTGAATTATTTGTGCCTAAAGCTGATGTTTTCAACTAGTCTTCCTAGAGGCGTGAATCTAAGCCTTAAAAGATAAAGTTATTCTTAGAAGTGAAAAGTCAGAGGTGAAAAGTCACGAACCTATTCTGTGGCGAGCAGGTGACGATTTGATTATTGTTGAAGAGCAGTGAGGTTCCCGGAGGACACTGGCAGTTGACCACTGAAAGTCTTCTCTCTTTCTTATCCCTCTCTCGCACCCTTCTCTCTCTCTCTCGTGAAGTCTTCTTTCACTTGCTCTCTCTTTCTCTTTCCGTCTTCCCCCTCTTCTCTGTCTAGCTCTCTCTCTCTCACCTTATATCTTTCTCTTTCTCTCTCTCCCTCTCTCTCTCTCTTTCTCTCTATCACGTCCTCTTTATATCTGTCTCTACTTGTCTGTCTCCTTCTCTCACTCTCTATCTTTCTCCCCTGCTCTCTCTCTCTCTCTCTCTCTCTCTCTCTCTCTCTCTCTCTCTCTCTCTCTCTCTCTCACCTGCCAGTAGAGTTGCCACGAAAATCAGCAGCATACCGTGGTATTCCGCCAGCCGTGTTGAAATAATCCTTCCCTGTTAGTTTCATCCAGCTTCATCTTATTTGCACAGCTTCCAGTGCCAAAAACGCGGATTTCAGTTCTTAAAACATGAATCTGAAAAATCGATAAAACGTAGAACATCCCATAGTTTGGGTAATTTGATAAGAATCCTATATATAGGGTTCACTCTTAATCGGGAGCAGGGCCTATATGATGTGTGTTCTTCGGCTGTTTCCGTAGTTGGGAATGTAGAGAAGGACGATTATGTGGACCAATCTCGTGCCAACGGTCCTTCAAACTGCAATTGGAAAACGTATTGCAGTTTGGACCACACATAGTCGTCGCCAACGGAAAGGCGGGAGGGTACTGTATATCTTACTTTCTGCTGTGTACGCATACATGTCCTTGATTCCAACGCTTTCCGGTCATGTGCTCTAATAGCGTAGTGGTTAGCGCCCTGCTACGCAACTTCTGCTCGCAGGTTCGGTTCCGGCGAGAGACAGAAACTTATAAACTTGGCACTCACTATAATCGTCCTTCTTCAATCCGTCGGTTTGGCCAAACTCAGGAACTCCCTATAGGTTGTATTAATGGATAAATCACTCAACGTACAAAGTAGAAAGGCAAAGTAAGAATATAGTCTGTTTCACGAAACAATAGCCCTCTACAGTAAGATTATGAAACTTTTAAGTGAATTTATCATATCTTGTAGGTGTTGTACATAGTTTAAACTTTGTGATTTCGTTTTCCACTCTGGTTACTACAAGCATACAAAACAGTGAATCTTAGATTCTCTTTGTTGACTAGATAAATGCGTTTGAATTTTCGAAAGATTACTGTAGAAAGTCATCGATTGGTGAAACGAACTATATGTCAGTCCAAGGTTTGCTCATTTAGGTAAGTACTTTCCATAAACCACGACTGTGCAATGAAATGTGGTATAAAAGAAACGAAACACATTGGAAACGCTCTCATATGAGTTTCAGATGTACATGCCTTTGGTTGGAAGTATTATGTAACATTTAAAAAGTCTAATAAAACTTTTACTGGCTCTTTTCTCCAAAAAACCTAATGCATGAAAGATTCACTGTATTTTAAGTTGGTTCGAATCATCACCTACGCAGAATATTTCACGCACTTTCTCATAATCACGTATGTAAACACGTCAAGATATCAAGACTGTGCAATGATTTGTTTATTAACGTGATTTTGTTGCAATAATGGTGTCCTTTATCACTTTCCAGAGATTTTTGACGTTATTTTAATCATTTTTATTCCTCAACCTCTTCTATTTATATTCTGTGCCATATCTTCTCTCTGCTTCTTTCTCACCGGAAAACCTTTGAAATGTTATTGTTAACGAGTGGCTAAACTAAGATTTTCCCCGTAAACCACTAGCGAAAAGCTCTGAAAATACTACCAAACTAATAATCTCTGCGCTAGTAAAACGTCCGTTACGCCCCGCGCTCCGTCACTAAGCTCCTTTATCAGCTGTTCGACAGTCGGCCGCCCAACCCGTACTAGATACGGCGCAACGGGGAACGCCCCAAATCTGTTCAAGTTTGTTTATTTTGGGGAAATTCTCTTTTTGCACTTCATTCATGTCTACCGAAGCTTTATCCGATAGTTTAACTCCATCGATTTATTCAGATAATAATTTTACTATTTGATATTTTTTGTCGCTACTAACTTTAAGAACAACAGCGTATTTTGACTTAAACACGATAAATTCTGCTCTGTCAATTTAATCAAAATGAAGTTATTTACGGTATTAAGTTGGTTTATAGAATAACTATTGGGTGAAAAAGGAAAACCTGTCACTTATAAATTTCCTAGCCGGTTGAATGTTATTTCTGCAGTCTTTGTCCAAGACTTCTGCTGTGTATGGTTGTATTCTTTGCTAATTAGTGCACTAGTTGACGGGAAGCTTGTTTTCAATCTCGATAGACGGAAAATCACTCATTCTCGATAATCTTACAGTTGCAATCTTTCGTGGTGTACTACAGTATGAACTCCAAACGTCCAGCCGTTCTTCCAGTAAGTTGAAATTAGTGAAAATCCTTCCATTTTCGTAACATTTTCTGTACTTATTTGACATGTTTCTGCCAAAATGTTTTCTGTGATTGTGGCATTCTAAGAAGTTTTCTCCTGAAATTTGAAGGTATACTGTAAGAGTTTACGTAAGATTGAATAGGACTATCTGGATTCTTAAACTAATGCACTCAATAAGTTACAAACCAGAGTTCAATTTAGGTTTACGTTTTTGTATTAGAGAAGGACGATTATGTGGTCCAATCCGAACGCTTCAGTCCTTTCGACTGCAATACATTTTTCAATTGCAGTTTAAAGGACCGATGACACGAGATTGGTCCACATAATAGTCCTTCTTTAATAAAACTGAATGTTTTCTTCAATTACAGATGCTCCAAGTGCAGCCGTATCTGTATCAGCCTCTACGTAAAGATGTGGAGGAGAGCAACCGTCGTGACATGGAAAAATGGCTGCTCAAGAATGCCAACGTCGCTCCCGGTATATTCACTAGTGATATCCAGGGCAAAACACACGTGTGCACGTGCGCGAACTGTCCCTCCACGTACAGTTCAAACTACGATTTCTGCTGTCTTTCGCTGTGGTCCGAGGAGAAAAATCTCACGGCAGCCGGAAAATCGATGAAAGCGTATTTGGAGGAACATTTTCTGGTCGAAGGAGAGAAGCCGGTTCGATGTTTCACGGAGCTGGACAAGTTCAAGAACAGGTTCCTGAATATGGAGGTTGGTTTTTTGTTGAAATTTAGTTGAAATCGAACTTTTCGAAACTGTTTGTAAACGACAGTTTTAGGATAAAATTTTAATTTAGTGGTTTTGTATCTTGAAAGTAGATCATATTGGTTATAGAAGTCAGTTTTAGGTTGAAATTTGAATGAAGTTGTTCTGAATTTCGAGAGCAGTTGAAGTTGATTATAGAAATTAGTTTTGTTAGGAAGTTTTCACATCAAAGTTTGAAAGATGTGAAAGATCCTGTGATATGTTCATAGAAGTAGCTTGAAAACGACAACCAAAACGGTGACTTTGTAGGCGAAGTCTTTATTTAACCCGGTATTTCATTAACCCTAGCCGTTAACCATTGACCGGGTTACCTGGTTAACCCTTTTGTTAACCACTTGGTGGTAAGACGTTTTTTTGGGCATTTAAACAATTCGTAAAGTGACATTCCTTTTCTGTTCTAAAAAAGTGCAATTTCCAATACGATAAGTGTGAAAGAATTGTACTTTTACATTCTTTTTTAAATGTGACGTCCTTTATTTTAAATTTATCTTTCGCAGGTAGCCGATGGAATGACAGTGGGAGGCCATTTAAAGGAAAACGAAAGGGACCGACGCATGGCCTTTCACTACCAGGAGATCACTTTCACTGAGTGAGCCGATTTTTATTTGACTATTTTGTATTAATTTTTTTAGGGTTTCGGACGAATCGGACTTTTCCCATGTTCGTTCTAAGCTGTCCCAATACAATCGTTGTGTGCTGTTAAAAGTAGGAAAAGTTACGTTTTAAAATTGCCAATATTCAGGATAAAGTTGAAACTTTGGGACTTTTTTTCACTTTGACTACCCTGTATATGAAGTAGTCAGGTATCACGGGAATAGACAGAAACACGTAATGGGAAATGGAATTCTGGTGTTTTTGCTCAAACTGCTCATGTAAAGCGCGTGAAACACGTATTCGATGATTTGAAGTTGCAGTCTACACTTCTTATTCTCTCATGTGACTTTTCCACTCAGAACTAAGATCCCTACACCGTGGGTTAAACTACAATAGCAGCAGAAAACGTCAACGTAACACGTTTTCACGTTTCACGTGAATATGGTTTTCCTGTTCCAGCGAGCGTCGTTTCCAGCTGCACCGTCTGATGGCCTATCGTTTCCTGCCGGACATCGGCAGAAGACACCGAATGGAGTTCCCCAAGTGCTTCATAGACGCCGTTCGCTGTCTTTGTCCCAACCCGAAAAAGGTATTTCCGGAATTCATTCCGGTTAGACCGGAAGACTACTCCCATGAGGCTACCGAATATGTTTAGAGAAGACATTGTGTTTATTATATGTTGTTGTTTACGTTGTTTGGTAGAAGTTTTCGAAATTAAAAAAATTTATGCGAAAAACTGAGAGAGGGTTGTTAAAGACGTTTTTTTAGTTTGGTAGAAGTTGTTGAATGTCGTTTTTGTTGGTCAGTTCTCGAAGTTGAGGCTATGGAGATTAATTGGATTATGAATTGTAGTATTTGGAGTCAACATCTGAGGTTTATTGAGTTCAATTTTTGACGTTTTTGTTACTGGGTGATCTGATTTATCATTGTTTGCTGGTTCTGATAGTCTGTTGAAGGCGGTTCTACGTGGTTTGTGTTGGTCGTTTTTGAGTGTCTAAATGAATGTGTGTGTGAGAAACGTGTTTTGTTAGTTGTTAAATTTGGTAGTAAATATAACATCAAACTAGCCAGTTTCATTTGACATGAACTTCTCAGCTGCTTCTCGGCTTGCGAAATTGAGAGTGGAGGTAAAAATCTGTGTAAAATAGGTTAAAAATATATATAATTAATTGAGCAATTTTTCCGTGTCTCCATCATATGGGAACGTTTTTTTCGTGTATGGCACTCCAAAAGGGTGAATGAAGAGAAGAAGTGAAAATAAAGTTGTCATGTTCAAGGTTACAATCTACTTTCCGCAATGTTGCAGTTGTGTAGTTTGATTAGTTTACCTGACACAGAAAAAGATCAATAACAGATTTTGGAGTTTGTTTTTTCTCAAAGCAAGACTACGGTGTCTGTAGCTTGATCCCGCCGTGTTTATAGTTTGATCCCGTTGTATTTGTATTGAATTTAGTAATATATTCGGGCAACTTCTTTCCCGAACCGACTCTTCCCGAACCAAAACCGAACCGATTCTTCCCGAACCAGTTGATTCGGTAAGGAACCGAACGGTTTGCGTACTCAAACCGACATGAAACCGAACCAAACCCCAATTAACGTTACGCAGTCGACCAATTCCAGCATTAATTACATGAATTGGTTCGGTTCCAACTTTGTTGGCCTGAATTTGGTTCGGTTCTAAAACGAACCAACTGGTTCGGGCAGAATCGGTTCGGGAAGGAATTCACCACATATTCGGCGTCCACGAAGATCAAACTACAACGAAGATATGGGTATTTTCTATTATGAGGTCATATATACACAGAAATAAATGACATGGTTTGGGTTTGGGCAATTAAAAGTTTCCAACCGGAAGTAGTTGGAATGTTTTCCGCAATCAGAGGAAGTCTTGAACACGTTGTAGAGAGTAGAGGAAAGTGTAGTTTGATGTTATGTTAATGGGAATATATGTTACTTTGATGTTCGAGAGAGTGTAGTTGCTGCTGGTGTGATGGATAGTTTTTCTCATCTTTGTATCATCATTTATATAGAACATGATCCCACAGTCTAGGCGAACTCTGTGCGAAATTGTAGTTTGAATAACATTGACGTCGGGCTGATTGCAAATGTTGAGAACCAAATATTGCAGAATCTGCGACCAGCAAACTGCTGAAAGCGGCGGGCCTACTACAGTTGCAGTACCTAATGAAATTGGTTAAAAGTCGACACACAGTGAACTATGAAAGGGGAAGGGATGAAATGTCGGGTATAGTTTTCAGAATATCAAGTCGAAAATCCCTCAACCGAGTCGCCGCGTGGTGCCTCGTGTGGTGAGAGGGTTGAAACATAAATGGAGTAGTAGTAAACCCGTCCGGGAACGAAGCAAAGGGGGCGGAGCCTGGGGCGCGGCTGCACCCAGTACATGTCCGACCGTCAATCTAGGTACAGTAACCAGGATACCGTAACCCACATACAGTAACCGAAGTACAGAACCTTTCATAGGAAAATAAGTTTTTCTTTTCAACTTTTTCCTCAAATTTGGAATATTGGACAACCTCGGCCCGTCGACAAAACTAGTGACGGAAATTTAAAAAAAAAGTGCGTTGATGGTTACGTGTTTCGCAACTAAACTTCTAATCTTTGCTAGGTGGAATGCAGACGGAACATTGAGATGCTCAAATCAAACCGATTTGAGTGTGACAAACTTTCCGAGAATGCGATAACTCATACAATTGCTATAATCTTTCTGAGAAATGGACTAAAGCCGTTGAGTCCAGTTTTCAGGCGAAACTATGAGCTAATTCGACAACTAACCGGGTTTTCGGGTAACCCAACCTTTTTTCGGTTAGGTTACCAAATAAACCGCGGTTAGATATACAACTCACGGAGACTATGAGTAATTAAGTTTTCCTTCTCGTAAGATTCCGTGATGTATCAGTTAGTGATATCTGAGCTCGATCTACATACACGACACAGATGAGAAATCGCCACTAAATCATGATCAAACTACAAACACATCACAATTGTACCCTTTACCCTGAATTATCATCAGCGATGGACAGTGAAGCTAGAGAACTGAACAAATACATACTGAGTTATTACATTCTTTTTTGACGGTTTGAAGGGCAGTTTCTAACAGAATTCGACATGAAAATAGTTCGAATAAAAGTTGTAGATTATAATGGGTTGGGATCCGAAACATTCGAAAGTGAACACAGTCGACTACTGTACACAGCCACTATACCAATCGATCGCTCACCAAGACTCATCATAAATGAACATTTACAAGATTTTCAAGATTTAAACTATGGGAGAATATTGTACTATATCACAATCCGATTAATGTTCATGAATTCACATATTCTTTCTAATGTTCTGTCAAATGGGTTATGGACGAGCGAAACGAAGTATACTGTCAAACCTCCTTCCAGTTCCAGCAGGGGTGCACGTGTAGAAATGCAGCCCAAAGCTGCAATGGCTAAAATGCCTAGATCTAGAGCTTTCTAAAAATTATCGAACGCAACATTACAACGATGAAAATATAAAGTGAACAGACATGTAAATACATATTTTAGTCCTCCAGTAAAGAAAACATAGAACTACTAGAAAAATGCCGTACAAAACCGCTGTATATTTTGGCTAATATGCACAAACTATAAGCGTAAGTTTATGAATGTTTGGGTGCAATCAAGTTTCGGTGCGCCACATGCGTGAAAGTTTTCGAAAATATTTTAAAAACATGAAATATTTACATTTATTGACAAACAGAAGCGTGTGCAAGTGAGAGAGGGCGTGGGGGGGGGGGTGGATCACAATGGACCAGCAGTCGGGCGTTTCCGATGGTCCCTTCCTCGGGCAGGATGGTCCCTACATCTGAAGTAGTCATGTAAATATCAGACAGTAGTAAATGTGACCGAGTATTATACTCAAAATCATGCAAGTGACTAAATGATTTAGTTACCCAAAATACTGTCGAGAAGACCAAAACACGACAAGGATATAACTTCCAAGCCAGAATAAGCTGTATGAAAGCGCAAATCAGTCAATTTAACTACTCAAATATCAGAAAATTTTATTGATTTGCTCACCCAAACAATTTAGTCATCCAGCGAAATGAAACGAATAAATATGTAGAACTTAACATTGCGATAAGACGAATAGTTGTATATTACATGGGAGCCCATTCTCGTCGAAGTAAGGTTGAAATAGCGGTAATCGAAGAAAAACAATGTGACACTAACCAGAATCCCATAAACTAATCAGATCCGTCCAGAGCTAGGGGCGGATTCTATGGACTGGATCCAGTTGACCATCCAGACGAGACATCAATTCCAACTTCCAAGCCAGAAACAGACAGGTTCGCTGCAAATAAACGTAATACAGTATGAAACTAAAACTTTTAATATACATGATAGTTAGAAACGTTGAAAACTTTGGTTGAGAAATATGTTTCTCTCTCTTTCTACCTTCCGCCTTCCTATTCCGGCCAGTCCGTCCTGCCATGCTTACTTTCCTCCTTCACCTCCAAACCGAATCTATTTCCGTCTACCTTTCCCTCTCCCCTCTCTATACCGACCACCCAGTTCCCGTCCTTCCATCTCAACCTCCTTCCTTTACTTCCTCCCTCCTTTAACCTCCCTTTCTTCTTTTACCTTCTCTCTCTCTTCCTCTTTCTCTCTCCCATTCCGACCACCCCTTCCGTCCTTCCCACAACCCTTCATACTGCCTTCTTGCCTTCTTCCCTTCTCCTCCTCTCATTTTCATGTCACTCTCTTCCTTCTTTCTCTCTCAAAATGAAAATTACCGGAATAAAACTTTCCTTTCCGTGAGGAGATGGCAATCGCAGGGCTCCGTCCGGTAGGGCTGGCACGAGTCATCGGCACGGTACGGTCAAGCCTGCTTTATTATATATCTGTAAAAATGAGTAATATCTAAGTAAACAAAAGTGTATGAAAAACACGAAACTACGATATAAAAACATATTCCTAAACATTTTACAAAGAAAACGGATCACAGAATTATCATGGCCAGTGTTTCTAGGCTGAATTGCGTTCTAGAAACTAGCTTCTCATTTCTTACTGAAAAATGACTTTGGTAAACTAAAAGCTTGTATGAAACCGAACTAGTGACAATCCGAAAAAAATCGTTTGAATAACTGTTCTTAAACCAACCAGCTGACAGAAGTTGACAAGATGACAAAACATCGCGGAGCTGGCAACTGGTTGCGGCTGGCAGCAACTAAACAGACATCGCCGCGGCAAGCGCTTATCTAAAACATTTTTGCAAAAATAACAGAAACTATTTTCAACACAATCTTCAAATTCTCAAAGTTTGCCTGTACGGCAGATGGAGAGCAATTCTTCCACGTAATTTCAGAGCGAAAACACCCTACTTGGAAACCCTACTTCTTCAATCGACTATTTGATTTCTGAATAGGCTTCCTTTTCGGCAAAAAAGTTGAACTAGGAGTATTTAAAACAAACCTGTGTTATATTTCCATTGGTATAGTTTCAGCTGACCACACTTGATGACTCGACTCGAACAGGAGTCGGACTCTGGCCCCGGAGCTCTGCGAGGGGAACCAGAGAACCTTTCTGGTCCAGGAACCACTTGGCGGGTGACAGGAACAACGCCTGGCACATGTGATACCTGCAAATTCTATGTGTATTGACCAAATATAACATTTCTGACGAGGCAGGCAATGAATTTGATCTGTTTCAAGGCAAATTACCAGTAACTAATAATAAAATCCCTCTCAAAATAGAACCCCGGAAAAATCTGCAGTCCCGAAAATGTGAGTGCAAAGCCATAGTTTTTCGAAAAACTAGCACATCTAAATTTCATTATCGTAAGCTTGATCGTAGTGTACAAGGAGATAAAATATAACGAACGTGACATGGGTAGGGGTGCGTGTTCCGTGTTCTCACTCAGCCAAATACCAAGACCCTAGTCATCTCTTCGAGGGTATATTTGACCAACGAAATCTGGCCATGTGAAGTCTTCTGAAACAGAAATAGGTGAGCTGTCGCTGAGAAAATAAAAAATAAATAGCTAAACAAAACAATTCAACGGCACAGAAACATATTCCTAAACTCACAGAAAATTTATCACGTTACCACGGCCAGTGTTTCTAGGTGGAATTGCATTCTAGAAACTCGCTTCTTACGATTTACAGAAAAAATACGTTTCAGAGCACAAAAAGATGAAAACCTATATTTTTGACGTCAATCAGAACCGACGTCCTTCTCGAGAAAAGTGAGAACATGAGTATTAAAAACAAACCTGTGTCATATTTCCATTGTTGTATTCTGAGGTGACCACACCACTCTAGACTGAACTCGGACATCAGTCGGACATGGCACCAGAACTCCGCGAGAGGAACCACAGTACCCTTCTGGTACAGGGACCACTTGGCGGGTGGAAGGAAAGAATTCTGGCACATGTGGTACCTGCAAATTGAAACATTCGAGGTATATAATTGATCGACCACTTTGAGATGGTGGCGAGTGGCGACATCCTCCCCACATGGAGAACAATACGAAACCCGGACAGTATTAGCGGTTATTTTACCTGTTTATAACAAACTAGTTCGAATTTCTCAATCTATCCAACATTTACACTTTCTTGCCCACAAACCGGAGATATCGCCTAAAAATTTGTACCAAGGTCTATCGGTGCGACCAAACTACAACTTGGAGTAAACTTTTTGTCAATAATTGAAGACAGGTTCATAAAACTACAGCGAAAAACCCACAAATACTAGATGACTTAATGAACTATCGGCCAAGATACCTTTACACTGATGTCACATGTCTTCTTCCACGTTTTCTCGCCCACTCGACCCAGGATAGTTACCAATCCTACTTGGCGACCGATCTCATACTCGGCGGGAGCTGCAAGATATTATATGAATGAACCCACGTCAGATACTGATAGTTGTTGCAAAATCATCACCTTCACGTATTTGAATGAAAAACGGCTTTCTTTATGCAGAATATTCGCAATTCACTAGTATGTGACAGTATGACCATGCGACATGAACATGACCATAACTGGCCCGAAACTGTAATACTACAATCCAACTAAACCGAGGACGGCATACAAGCCTTATGAATGAAAAAACGCCTACATTCATCTTCTGTTCTTCTGTTTCGGGATGTCTTTCCTTGTGGAGATCATCGATTCCTCACGACCAATATTGCAAAATGACTCCGCACTCGCACTGGCTGCCAACTGCCAGCCCTGAAAACAGTTACATAAAAGTGGGTCACAAAAATAAGTTAGGTAGTAAAAGCTGAGGGTTCCCGTTACAATAGGCGAAAACGGCTATTTATGAACAAGTTAATAGATTGAGACGTATCCACACGTCACCGCCAACACGTCAGTACAATCCAACCGAAACCATCAAAACACCTAGTTTTCGAATACAGTACAAAAAATTCTACAATTTCGCCTAAAAAGAGCTGTCTAGTTCTTCTTCAGGTATTCATGCCACCTGGGCCACGTTAAAGAAGGACGATTATGTGGACCAATCCCGCGTCAACGGTCCTTTAAACTGCAATTAGAAAATGTATTGCAGTTTAAAGGACTCAAGCGTTGCGATTGGACCACATAATCGTCCTTCTTCAATCTAAAAACAGTCCCTTGTCAGTTCTTAACCATATTCACGCCAGCCACCTAGAAGACGCTGAAACGTACCGAACTCGTCCGCTTTGAGTAATTACGCCTTGACCAATTCGGCTTGTGACCTGCGGCCTTGTGACCTGCAGCGGCTTGTGACCTGCGTCGCCCACCTTGTAGACCTGCAAAATTGAAAATAAGGTTGTTCTAACAATATATATTAGATAGATATTAGATATTGAACAAGTTGACTCGAACGAAAATTTTCATAACTGGAAGGAAGATTTTCCTCCCAACCAGCACACCATGTTGCAGCGGAACGAAACGTAGCATGTAGCACTATATGTAAATCATGATGTGCGGAAACAACTTGTTCCCCGATTGAAATGTCATCACGTACTGCCGTATAGAGAGCGAGAATCACGTACTGCCGTATAGAGAGCGATTCAATCTAGGACAATCACATAGCTTCCACAAAAACAAAGCCTGATTGCACAAGACCTCTTGTTTCCACGGAGAAAGATAGATATACCGGCAATCGAATAGAAGCAAAATAGAAAAACTAACCAGTATCCTAGATAACATGATCACGTTCCGGTACGGCGCGGACAGATGCGGATTGCATGGGAGGAGACATCAGTTCCGAGAGTAACCGGCAGCACATTCACTTTTCGCTGCAAAGACAAATCTTACAGTATGAACAATTGTATTGAGATCTGCGATAGGAATCGAGAATTGTTCCTCTATGTCTCTTTCCTTCTCTTCTCCTTCCTTCCCATTCCGACCATCCCGTCCTTCCACCTTAATTACCTTCCTCCTCCAACCATCCTTCATCCCTTCTCTTTCCCCCTCTCCATCCCTTTCTCACTCTCCCTTGCCACCATCCTTTCCACCTTAACCAACCTCCTTCCATCTTAACTCCCTATTACGACCGACCCGTTCTTCCATCTTAACTTCCTCCTTCCACCTCCCTTCCCAGTCCTTTCCCCCTCTTTCTCTCTCTACTCCATCCACGTTTTTCCTCTCCCAAATAGAATACTACCAAAATAAAACTTCCCTTTTGTTGATGTGTCCCTTCCCCTCCTCCCTAGTGACGGGATTCCCATAGTCCGTGGGTAGCACGAGTCGACGACATGGGTCAGTGACCTGTGAGAATCTCGATCAACGTACGTAGACAAAAAAGTAGAGACAGTAATAAGAAAAAACTTCAAACTTTATTATTAAACATTTCACAAAGCAAATTATTATTGCTATAGACTGAATTACTTGAATTTCAGAAAAACGATTGCATGAAACATAATTTGTAACAATACTCTTTTGAATCCTGTGACCACACTAAACAAGAGTTTAGGATAAAAATCCACTCTCTCACCATTTTACTCGAAAATATCGAAATGAAGGCAGAAGAATGAGAATAAAAACTCTTTCGCACAGCTCACGAAGACTTTTTCCAATTCCAAATTGATTTTCCTCCTTTTTGAGCATCGCTTGACCATTGTGCACCAACCAGAGAGTAGTAGTTTGAGAGCGAGCTGGATCAGCTAAACGAAAATCGCCACCCCCACAGTAAGAATAGAAAGAATTTTGAAGAAAACCAGCAAAAGTTGAATGAGAACATCGAAATGGACCATCTATCAGCTCACGGATACTTGAGAAGAACGGCTCGAGCACGAAGTGGGGACCCGGTCTTCTTTCCAGGGATCCTGTGACCACACTAAACAAGAATTTAGGATAAAAAGCCACTCTCTCACCATCTTACTCGAAAATATCGAAACGGAGGCAGAAGAATAAGAATAAAAACTCTTTCGCACAGCTTACGCAGACTTTTTCCATTCCCAGATTGATTTTCCTCCTTTTTGAGCATCGCTTGACCATTGTGCACCAACCAGAGAGTAGTTGTTTGAGAGCGAGCTGGACCAGCTAAACGAAAATCGCCACCCCCACAGTAAGAATAGAAAGAATTTTGAAGAAAACCAGCAAAAGTTGAATGAGAACATCGAAATGGACCATCTATCAGCTCACGGATACTTGAGAAGAACGGCTCGAGCACGAAGTGGGGACCCGGTCTTCTTTCCAGGGATCCTGTGACCACACTAAACAAGAATTTAGGATAAAAAGCCACTCTCTCACCATCTTACTCGAAAATATCGAAACGGAGGCAGAAGAATAAGAATAAAAACTCTTTCGCACAGCTTACGCAGACTTTTTCCATTCCCAGATTGATTTTCCTCCTTTTTGAGCATCGCTTGACCATTGTGCACCAACCAGAGAGTAGTTGTTTGAGAGCGAGCTGGACCAGCTAAACGAAAATCGCCACCCCCACAGTAAGAATAGAAAGAATTTTGAAGAAAACCAGCAAAAGTTGAATGAGAACATCGAAATGGACCATCTATCAGCTCACGGATACTTGAAAAGAACGGCTCGAGCACGAAGTGGGGACCCGGTCTTCTTTCCAGGGATCCTGTGACCACACTAAACAAGAATTTAGGATAAAAAGCCACTCTCTCACCATCTTACTCGAAAATATCGAAACGGAGGCAGAAGAATAAGAATAAAAACTCTTTCGCACAGCTTACGCAGACTTTTTCCATTCCCAGATTGATTTTCCTCCTTTTTGAGCATCGCTTGACCATTGTGCACCAACCAGACAGTAGTAGTTTGAGAGCGAGCTGGACCAGCTAAACGAAAATCGCCACCCCCACAGTAAGAATAGAAAGAATTTTGAAGAAAACCAGCAAAAGTTGAATGAGAACATCGAAATGGACCATCTATCAGCTCACGGATACTTGAAAAGAACGGCTCGAGCACGAAGTGGGGACCGGTCTTCTTTCCAGGGATCCTGTGACCACACTAAACAAGAATTTAGGATAAAAAGCCACTCTCTCACCATCTTACTCGAAAATATCGAAATGGAGGCAGAAGAATAAGAATAAAAACTCTTTCGCACAGCTTACGCAGACTTTTTCCATTCCCAGATTGATTTTCCTCCTTTTTGAGCATCGCTTGACCATTGTGCACCAACCAGAGAGTAGTAGTTTGAGAGAGAGCTGGACCAGCTAAACGAAAATCGCCACCCCCACAGTAAGAATAGAAAGAATTTTGAAGAAAACCAGCAAAAGTTGAATGAGAACATCGAAATGGACCATCTATCAGCTCACGGATACTTGAGAAGAACGGCTCGAGCACGAAGTGGGGACCCGGTCTTCTTTCCAGGGATCCTGTGACCACACTAAACAAGAATTTAGGATAAAAAGCCACTCTCTCACCATCTTACTCGAAAATATCGAAACGGAGGCAGAAGAATAAGAATAAAAACTCTTTCGCACAGCTTACGCAGACTTTTTCCATTCCCAGATTGATTTTCCTCCTTTTTGAGCATCGCTTGACCATTGTGCACCAACCAGACAGTAGTAGTTTGAGAGCGAGCTGGACCAGCTAAACGAAAATCGCCACCCCCACAGTAAGAATAGAAAGAATTTTGAAGAAAACCAGCAAAAGTTGAATGAGAACATCGAAATGGACCATCTATCAGCTCACGGATACTTGAAAAGAACGGCTCGAGCACGAAGTGGGGACCGGTCTTCTTTCCAGGGATCCTGTGACCACACTAAACAAGAATTTAGGATAAAAAGCCACTCTCTCACCATCTTACTCGAAAATATCGAAATGGAGGCAGAAGAATAAGAATAAAAACTCTTTCGCACAGCTTACGCAGACTTTTTCCATTCCCAGATTGATTTTCCTCCTTTTTGAGCATCGCTTGACCATTGTGCACCAACCAGAGAGTAGTAGTTTGAGAGAGAGCTGGACCAGCTAAACGAAAATCGCCACCCCCACAGTAAGAATAGAAAGAATTTTGAAGAAAACCAGCAAAAGTTGAATGAGAACATCGAAATGGACCATCTATCAGCTCACGGATACTTGAGAAGAACGGCTCGAGCACGAAGTGGGGACCCGGTCTTCTTTCCAGGGATCCTGTGACCACACTAAACAAGAATTTAGGATAAAAAGCCACTCTCTCACCATCTTACTCGAAAATATCGAAACGGAGGCAGAAGAATAAGAATAAAAACTCTTTCGCACAGCTTACGCAGACTTTTTCCATTCCCAGATTGATTTTCCTCCTTTTTGAGCATCGCTTGACCATTGTGCACCAACCAGAGAGTAGTAGTTTGAGAGAGAGCTGGACCAGCTAAACGAAAATCGCCACCCCCACAGTAAGAATAGAAAGAATTTTGAAGAAAACCAGCAAAAGTTGAATGAGAACATCGAAATGGACCATCTATCAGCTCACGGATACTTGAAAAGAACGGCTCGAGCACGAAGTGGGGACCCGGTCTTCTTTCCAGGGATCCTGTGACCACACTAAACAAGAATTTAGGATAAAAAGCCACTCTCTCACCATCTTACTCGAAAATATCGAAACGGAGGCAGAAGAATAAGAATAAAAACTCTTTCGCACAGCTTACGCAGACTTTTTCCATTCCCAGATTGATTTTCCTCCTTTTTGAGCATCGCTTGACCATTGTGCACCAACCAGAGAGTAGTAGTTTGAGAGAGAGCTGGACCAGCTAAACGAAAATCGCCACCCCCACAGTAAGAATAGAAAGAATTTTGAAGAAAACCAGCAAAAGTTGAATGAGAACATCGAAATGGACCATCTATCAGCTCACGGATACTTGAAAAGAACGGCTCGAGCACGAAGTGGGGACCCGGTCTTCTTTCCAGGGATCCTGTGACCACACTAAACAAGAATTTAGGATAAAAGGCCACTCTCTCACCATCTTACTCGAAAATATCGAAACGGAGGCAGAAGAATAAGAATAAAAACTCTTTCGCACAGCTTACGCAGACTTTTTCCATTCCCAGATTGATTTTCCTCCTTTTTGAGCATCGCTTGACCATTGTGCACCAACCAGAGAGTAGTAGTTTGAGAGCGAGCTGGACCAGCTAAACGAAAATCGCCACCCCCACAGTAAGAACAGAAAGAATTTTGAAGAAAACCAGCAAAAGTTGAATGAGAACATCGAAATGGACCATCTATCAGCTCACGGATACTTGAGAAGAACGGCTCGAGCACGAAGTGGGGACCCGGTCTTCTTTCCAGGGATCCTGTGACCACACTAAACAAGAATTTAGGATAAAAAGCCACTCTCTCACCATCTTACTCGAAATTATCGAAATGGAGGCAGAAGAATAAGAATAAAAACTCTTTCGCACAGCTTACGCAGACTTTTTCCATTCCCAGATGGATTTTCCTCCTTTTTGAGCATCGCTTGACCATTGTGCACCAACCAGAGAGTAGTAGTTTGAGAGCGAGCTGGACCAGCTAAACGAAAATCGCCACCCCCACAGTAAGAATAGAAAGAATTTTGAAGAAAACCAGCAAAAGTTGAATGAGAACATCGAAATGGACCATCTATCAGCTCACGGATACTTGAGAAGAACGGCTCGAGCACGAAGTGGGGACCCGGTCTTCTTTCCAGGGATCCTGTGACCACACTAAACAAGAATTTAGGATAAAAAGCCACTCTCTCACCATCTTACTCGAAAATATCGAAATGAAGGCAGAAGAATAAGAATAAAAACTCTTTCTCACAGCTTACGCAGACTTTTTCCATTCCCAGATTGATTTTCCTTCTTTTTGAGCATCGCTTGACCATTGTGCACCAACCAGAGAGTAGTAGTTTGAGAGCGAGCTGGACCAGCTAAACGAAAATCGCCACCCCCACAGTAAGAATAGAAAGAATTTTGAAGAAAACCAGCAAAAGTTGAATGAGAACATCGAAATGGACCATCTATCAGCTCACGGATACTTGAGAAGAACGGCTCGAGCACGAAGTGGGGACCCGGTCTTCTTTCCAGGGATCCTGTGACCACACTAAACAAGAATTTAGGATAAAAAGCCACTCTCTCACCATCTTACTCGAAAATATCGAAACGGAGGCAGAAGAATAAGAATAAAAGCTCTTTCGCACAGCTTACGCAGACTTTTTCCATTCCCAGATTGATTTTCCTCCTTTTTGAGCATCGCTTGACCATTGTGCACCAACCAGAGAGTAGTAGTTTGAGAGCGAGCTGGACCAGCTAAACGAAAATCGCCACCCCCACAGTAAGAATAGAAAGAATTTTGAAGAAAACCAGCAAAAGTTGAATGAGAACATCGAAATGGACCATCTATCAGCTCACGGATACTTGAGAAGAACGGCTCGAGCACGAAGTGGGGACCCGGTCTTCTTTCCAGGGATCCTGTGACCACACTAAACAAGAATTTAGGATAAAAAGCCACTCTCTCACCATCTTACTCGAAAATATCGAAACGGAGGCAGAAGAATAAGAATAAAAACTCTTTCGCACAGCTTACGCAGACTTTTTCCATTCCCAGATTGATTTTCCTCCTTTTTGAGCATCGCTTGACCATTGTGCACCAACCAGAGAGTAGTAGTTTGAGAGCGAGCTGGACCAGCTAAACGAAAATCGCCACCCCCACAGTAAGAATAGAAAGAATTTTGAAGAAAACCAGCAAAAGTTGAATGAGAACATCGAAATGGACCATCTATCAGCTCACGGATACTTGAGAAGAACGGCTCGAGCACGAAGTGGGGACCCGGTCTTCTTTCCAGGGATCCTGTGACCACACTAAACAAGAATTTAGGATAAAAAGCCACTCTCTCACCATCTTACTCGAAAATATCGAAACGGAGGCAGAAGAATAAGAATAAAAACTCTTTCGCACAGCTTACGCAGACTTTTTCCATTCCCAGATTGATTTTCCTCCTTTTTGAGCATCGCTTGACCATTGTGCACCAACCAGAGAGTAGTAGTTTGAGAGCGAGCTGGACCAGCTAAACGAAAATCGCCACCCCCACAGTAAGAATAGAAAGAATTTTGAAGAAAACCAGCAAAAGTTGAATGAGAACATCGAAATGGACCATCTATCAGCTCACGGATACTTGAAAAGAACGGCTCGAGCACGAAGTGGGGACCCGGTCTTCATTCCAGGGATCCTGTGACCACACTAAACAAGAATTTAGGATAAAAAGCCACTCTCTCACCATCTTACTCGAAAATATCGAAATGAAGGCAGAAGAATAAGAATAAAAACTCTTTCTCACAGCTTACGCAGACTTTTTCCATTCCCAGATTTTCCTCCTTTTTGAGCATCGCTTGACCATTGTGCACCAACCAGAGAGTAGTTGTTTGAGAGCGAGCTGGACCAGCTAAACGAAAATCGCCACTCCCACAGTAAGAATAGAAAGAATTTTGAAGAAAACCAGCAAAAGTTGAATGAGAACATCGAAATGGACCATCTATCAGCTCACGGATACTTGAGAAGAACGGCTCGAGCACGAAGTGGGGACCCGGTCTTCTTTCCAGGGATCCTGTGACCACACTAAACAAGAATTTAGGATAAAAAGCCACTCTCTCACCATCTTACTCGAAAATATCGAAACGGAGGCAGAAGAATAAGAACAAAAACTCTTTCGCACAGCTTACGCAGACTTTTTCCATTCCCAGATTGATTTTCCTCCTTTTTGAGCATCGCTTGACCATTGTGCACCAACCAGAGAGTAGTAGTTTGAGAGCGAGCTGGACCAGCTAAACGAAAATCGCCACCCCCACAGTAAGAATAGAAAGAATTTTGAAGAAAACCAGCAAAAGTTGAATGAGAACATCGAAATGGACCATCTATCAGCTCACGGATACTTGAAAAGAACGGCTCGAGCACGAAGTGGGGACCCGGTCTTCATTCCAGGGATCCTGTGACCACACTAAACAAGAATTTAGGATAAAAAGCCACTCTCTCACCATCTTACTCGAAAATATCGAAACGGAGGCAGAAGAATAAGAATAAAAACTCTTTCTCACAGCTTACGCAGACTTTTTCCATTCCCAGATTGATTTTCCTCCTTTTTGAGCATCGCTTGACCATTGTGCACCAACCAGAGAGTAGTAGTTTGAGAGCGAGCTGGACCAGCTAAACGAAAATCGCCACCCCCACAGTAAGAATAGAAAGAATTTTGAAGAAAACCAGCAAAAGTTGAATGAGAACATCGAAATGGACCATCTATCAGCTCACGTATACTTGAAAAGAACGGCTCGAGCACGAAGTGGGGACCCGGTCTTCTTTCCAGGGATCCTGTGACCACACTAAACAAGAATTTAGGATAAAAAGCCACTCTCTCACCATCTTACTCGAAAATATCGAAACGGAGGCAGAAGAATAAGAATAAAAACTCTTTCGCACAGCTTACGCAGACTTTTTCCATTCCCAGATTGATTTTCCTCCTTTTTGAGCATCGCTTGACCATTGTGCACCAACCAGAGAGTAGTTGTTTGAGAGCGAGCTGGACCAGCTAAACGAAAATCGCCACCCCCACAGTAAGAATAGAAAGAATTTTGAAGAAAACCAGCAAAAGTTGAATGAGAACATCGAAATGGACCATCTATCAGCTCACGGATACTTGAAAAGAACGGCTCGAGCACGAAGTGGGGACCCGGTCTTCTTTCCAGGGATCCTGTGACCACACTAAACAAGAATTTAGGATAAAAAGCCACTCTCTCACCATCTTACTCGAAAATATCGAAACGGAGGCAGAAGAATAAGAATAAAAACAATTTCGCACAGCTTACGCAGACTTTTTCCATTCCCAGATTGATTTTCCTCCTTTTTGAGCATCGCTTGACCATTGTGCACCAACCAGACAGTAGTAGTTTGAGAGCGAGCTGGACCAGCTAAACGAAAATCGCCACCCCCACAGTAAGAATAGAAAGAATTTTGAAGAAAACCTGCAAAAGTTGAATGAGAACATCGAAATGGACCATCTATCAGCTCACGGATACTTGAAAAGAACGGCTCGAGCACGAAGTGGGGACCGGTCTTCTTTCCAGGGATCCTGTGACCACACTAAACAAGAATTTAGGATAAAAAGCCACTCTCTCACCATCTTACTCGAAAATATCGAAATGGAGGCAGAAGAATAAGAATAAAAACTCTTTCGCACAGCTTACGCAGACTTTTTCCATTCCCAGATTGATTTTCCTCCTTTTTGAGCATCGCTTGACCATTGTGCACCAACCAGAGAGTAGTAGTTTGAGAGAGAGCTGGACCAGCTAAACGAAAATCGCCACCCCCACAGTAAGAATAGAAAGAATTTTGAAGAAAACCAGCAAAAGTTGAATGAGAACATCGAAATGGACCATCTATCAGCTCACGGATACTTGAAAAGAACGGCTCGAGCACGAAGTGGGGACCCGGTCTTCTTTCCAGGGATCCTGTGACCACACTAAACAAGAATTTAGGATAAAAAGCCACTCTCTCACCATCTTACTCGAAAATATCGAAACGGAGGCAGAAGAATAAGAATAAAAACTCTTTCGCACAGCTTACGCAGACTTTTTCCATTCCCAGATTGATTTTCCTCCTTTTTGAGCATCGCTTGACCATTGTGCACCAACCAGAGAGTAGTAGTTTGAGAGCGAGCTGGACCAGCTAAACGAAAATCGCCACCCCCACAGTAAGAACAGAAAGAATTTTGAAGAAAACCAGCAAAAGTTGAATGAGAACATCGAAATGGACCATCTATCAGCTCACGGATACTTGAGAAGAACGGCTCGAGCACGAAGTGGGGACCCGGTCTTCTTTCCAGGGATCCTGTGACCACACTAAACAAGAATTTAGGATAAAAAGCCACTCTCTCACCATCTTACTCGAAAATATCGAAACGGAGGCAGAAGAATAAGAATAAAAACTCTTTCGCACAGCTTACGCAGACTTTCTCCATTCCCAGATTGATTTTCCTCCTTTTTGAGCATCGCTTGACCATTGTGCACCAACCAGAGAGTAGTAGTTTGAGAGCGAGCTGGACCAGCTAAACGAAAATCGCCACCCCACAGAGAGAATAGGAAGAATTTTGAAGAAAACCAGCAAAAGTTGAATGAGAACATCGAAATGGACCATCTATCAGCTCACGGATACTTGAAAAGAACGGCTCGAGCACGAAGTGGGGACCCGGTCTTCATTCCAGGGATCCTGTGACCACACTAAACAAGAATTTAGGATAAAAAGCCACTCTCTCACCATCTTACTCGAAAATATCGAAATGAAGGCAGAAGAATAAGAATAAAAACTCTTTCTCACAGCTTACGCAGACTTTTTCCATTCCCAGATTTTCCTCCTTTTTGAGCATCGCTTGACCATTGTGCACCAACCAGAGAGTAGTTGTTTGAGAGCGAGCTGGACCAGCTAAACGAAAATCGCCACTCCCACAGTAAGAATAGAAAGAATTTTGAAGAAAACCAGCAAAAGTTGAATGAGAACATCGAAATGGACCATCTATCAGCTCACGGATACTTGAGAAGAACGGCTCGAGCACGAAGTGGGGACCCGGTCTTCTTTCCAGGGATCCTGTGACCACACTAAACAAGAATTTAGGATAAAAAGCCACTCTCTCACCATCTTACTCGAAAATATCGAAACGGAGGCAGAAGAATAAGAACAAAAACTCTTTCGCACAGCTTACGCAGACTTTTTCCATTCCCAGATTGATTTTCCTCCTTTTTGAGCATCGCTTGACCATTGTGCACCAACCAGAGAGTAGTAGTTTGAGAGCGAGCTGGACCAGCTAAACGAAAATCGCCACCCCCACAGTAAGAATAGAAAGAATTTTGAAGAAAACCAGCAAAAGTTGAATGAGAACATCGAAATGGACCATCTATCAGCTCACGGATACTTGAAAAGAACGGCTCGAGCACGAAGTGGGGACCCGGTCTTCATTCCAGGGATCCTGTGACCACACTAAACAAGAATTTAGGATAAAAAGCCACTCTCTCACCATCTTACTCGAAAATATCGAAACGGAGGCAGAAGAATAAGAATAAAAACTCTTTCTCACAGCTTACGCAGACTTTTTCCATTCCCAGATTGATTTTCCTCCTTTTTGAGCATCGCTTGACCATTGTGCACCAACCAGAGAGTAGTAGTTTGAGAGCGAGCTGGACCAGCTAAACGAAAATCGCCACCCCCACAGTAAGAATAGAAAGAATTTTGAAGAAAACCAGCAAAAGTTGAATGAGAACATCGAAATGGACCATCTATCAGCTCACGTATACTTGAAAAGAACGGCTCGAGCACGAAGTGGGGACCCGGTCTTCTTTCCAGGGATCCTGTGACCACACTAAACAAGAATTTAGGATAAAAAGCCACTCTCTCACCATCTTACTCGAAAATATCGAAACGGAGGCAGAAGAATAAGAATAAAAACTCTTTCGCACAGCTTACGCAGACTTTTTCCATTCCCAGATTGATTTTCCTCCTTTTTGAGCATCGCTTGACCATTGTGCACCAACCAGAGAGTAGTTGTTTGAGAGCGAGCTGGACCAGCTAAACGAAAATCGCCACCCCCACAGTAAGAATAGAAAGAATTTTGAAGAAAACCAGCAAAAGTTGAATGAGAACATCGAAATGGACCATCTATCAGCTCACGGATACTTGAAAAGAACGGCTCGAGCACGAAGTGGGGACCCGGTCTTCTTTCCAGGGATCCTGTGACCACACTAAACAAGAATTTAGGATAAAAAGCCACTCTCTCACCATCTTACTCGAAAATATCGAAACGGAGGCAGAAGAATAAGAATAAAAACAATTTCGCACAGCTTACGCAGACTTTTTCCATTCCCAGATTGATTTTCCTCCTTTTTGAGCATCGCTTGACCATTGTGCACCAACCAGACAGTAGTAGTTTGAGAGCGAGCTGGACCAGCTAAACGAAAATCGCCACCCCCACAGTAAGAATAGAAAGAATTTTGAAGAAAACCTGCAAAAGTTGAATGAGAACATCGAAATGGACCATCTATCAGCTCACGGATACTTGAAAAGAACGGCTCGAGCACGAAGTGGGGACCGGTCTTCTTTCCAGGGATCCTGTGACCACACTAAACAAGAATTTAGGATAAAAAGCCACTCTCTCACCATCTTACTCGAAAATATCGAAATGGAGGCAGAAGAATAAGAATAAAAACTCTTTCGCACAGCTTACGCAGACTTTTTCCATTCCCAGATTGATTTTCCTCCTTTTTGAGCATCGCTTGACCATTGTGCACCAACCAGAGAGTAGTAGTTTGAGAGAGAGCTGGACCAGCTAAACGAAAATCGCCACCCCCACAGTAAGAATAGAAAGAATTTTGAAGAAAACCAGCAAAAGTTGAATGAGAACATCGAAATGGACCATCTATCAGCTCACGGATACTTGAAAAGAACGGCTCGAGCACGAAGTGGGGACCCGGTCTTCTTTCCAGGGATCCTGTGACCACACTAAACAAGAATTTAGGATAAAAAGCCACTCTCTCACCATCTTACTCGAAAATATCGAAACGGAGGCAGAAGAATAAGAATAAAAACTCTTTCGCACAGCTTACGCAGACTTTTTCCATTCCCAGATTGATTTTCCTCCTTTTTGAGCATCGCTTGACCATTGTGCACCAACCAGAGAGTAGTAGTTTGAGAGCGAGCTGGACCAGCTAAACGAAAATCGCCACCCCCACAGTAAGAACAGAAAGAATTTTGAAGAAAACCAGCAAAAGTTGAATGAGAACATCGAAATGGACCATCTATCAGCTCACGGATACTTGAGAAGAACGGCTCGAGCACGAAGTGGGGACCCGGTCTTCTTTCCAGGGATCCTGTGACCACACTAAACAAGAATTTAGGATAAAAAGCCACTCTCTCACCATCTTACTCGAAAATATCGAAACGGAGGCAGAAGAATAAGAATAAAAACTCTTTCGCACAGCTTACGCAGACTTTTTCCATTCCCAGATTGATTTTCCTCCTTTTTGAGCATCGCTTGACCATTGTGCACCAACCAGAGAGTAGTAGTTTGAGAGCGAGCTGGACCAGCTAAACGAAAATCGCCACCCCCACAGTAAGAATAGAAAGAATTTTGAAGAAAACCAGCAAAAGTTGAATGAGAACATCGAAATGGACCATCTATCAGCTCACGGATACTTGAAAAGAACGGCTCGAGCACGAAGTGGGGACCCGGTCTTCATTCCAGGGATCCTGTGACCACACTAAACAAGAATTTAGGATAAAAAGCCACTCTCTCACCATCTTACTCGAAAATATCGAAATGAAGGCAGAAGAATAAGAATAAAAACTCTTTCTCACAGCTTACGCAGACTTTTTCCATTCCCAGATTGATTTTCCTCCTTTTTGAGCATCGCTTGACCATTGTGCACCAACCAGAGAGTAGTTGTTTGAGAGCGAGCTGGACCAGCTAAACGAAAATCGCCACTCCCACAGTAAGAATAGAAAGAATTTTGAAGAAAACCAGCAAAAGTTGAATGAGAACATCGAAATGGACCATCTATCAGCTCACGGATACTTGAGAAGAACGGCTCGAGCACGAAGTGGGGACCCGGTCTTCTTTCCAGGGATCCTGTGACCACACTAAACAAGAATTTAGGATAAAAAGCCACTCTCTCACCATCTTACTCGAAAATATCGAAACGGAGGCAGAAGAATAAGAACAAAAACTCTTTCGCACAGCTTACGCAGACTTTTTCCATTCCCAGATTGATTTTCCTCCTTTTTGAGCATCGCTTGACCATTGTGCACCAACCAGAGAGTAGTAGTTTGAGAGCGAGCTGGACCAGCTAAACGAAAATCGCCACCCCCACAGTAAGAATAGAAAGAATTTTGAAGAAAACCAGCAAAAGTTGAATGAGAACATCGAAATGGACCATCTATCAGCTCACGGATACTTGAAAAGAACGGCTCGAGCACGAAGTGGGGACCCGGTCTTCATTCCAGGGATCCTGTGACCACACTAAACAAGAATTTAGGATAAAAAGCCACTCTCTCACCATCTTACTCGAAAATATCGAAACGGAGGCAGAAGAATAAGAATAAAAACTCTTTCTCACAGCTTACGCAGACTTTTTCCATTCCCAGATTGATTTTCCTCCTTTTTGAGCATCGCTTGACCATTGTGCACCAACCAGAGAGTAGTAGTTTGAGAGCGAGCTGGACCAGCTAAACGAAAATCGCCACCCCCACAGTAAGAATAGAAAGAATTTTGAAGAAAACCAGCAAAAGTTGAATGAGAACATCGAAATGGACCATCTATCAGCTCACGGATACTTGAAAAGAACGGCTCGAGCACGAAGTGGGGACCCGGTCTTCTTTCCAGGGATCCTGTGACCACACTAAACAAGAATTTAGGATAAAAAGCCACTCTCTCACCATCTTACTCGAAAATATCGAAACGGAGGCAGAAGAATAAGAATAAAAACTCTTTCGCACAGCTTACGCAGACTTTTTCCATTCCCAGATTGATTTTCCTCCTTTTTGAGCATCGCTTGACCATTGTGCACCAACCAGAGAGTAGTTGTTTGAGAGCGAGCTGGACCAGCTAAACGAAAATCGCCACCCCCACAGTAAGAATAGAAAGAATTTTGAAGAAAACCAGCAAAAGTTGAATGAGAACATCGAAATGGACCATCTATCAGCTCACGGATACTTGAAAAGAACGGCTCGAGCACGAAGTGGGGACCCGGTCTTCTTTCCAGGGATCCTGTGACCACACTAAACAAGAATTTAGGATAAAAAGCCACTCTCTCACCATCTTACTCGAAAATATCGAAACGGAGGCAGAAGAATAAGAATAAAAACAATTTCGCACAGCTTACGCAGACTTTTTCCATTCCCAGATTGATTTTCCTCCTTTTTGAGCATCGCTTGACCATTGTGCACCAACCAGACAGTAGTAGTTTGAGAGCGAGCTGGACCAGCTAAACGAAAATCGCCACCCCCACAGTAAGAATAGAAAGAATTTTGAAGAAAACCAGCAAAAGTTGAATGAGAACATCGAAATGGACCATCTATCAGCTCACGGATACTTGAAAAGAACGGCTCGAGCACGAAGTGGGGACCGGTCTTCTTTCCAGGGATCCTGTGACCACACTAAACAAGAATTTAGGATAAAAAGCCACTCTCTCACCATCTTACTCGAAAATATCGAAATGGAGGCAGAAGAATAAGAATAAAAACTCTTTCGCACAGCTTACGCAGACTTTTTCCATTCCCAGATTGATTTTCCTCCTTTTTGAGCATCGCTTGACCATTGTGCACCAACCAGAGAGTAGTAGTTTGAGAGAGAGCTGGACCAGCTAAACGAAAATCGCCACCCCCACAGTAAGAATAGAAAGAATTTTGAAGAAAACCAGCAAAAGTTGAATGAGAACATCGAAATGGACCATCTATCAGCTCACGGATACTTGAGAAGAACGGCTCGAGCACGAAGTGGGGACCCGGTCTTCTTTCCAGGGATCCTGTGACCACACTAAACAAGAATTTAGGATAAAAAGCCACTCTCTCACCATCTTACTCGAAAATATCGAAACGGAGGCAGAAGAATAAGAACAAAAACTCTTTCGCACAGCTTACGCAGACTTTTTCCATTCCCAGATTGATTTTCCTCCTTTTTGAGCATCGCTTGACCATTGTGCACCAACCAGAGAGTAGTAGTTTGAGAGCGAGCTGGACCAGCTAAACGAAAATCGCCACCCCCACAGTAAGAATAGAAAGAATTTTGAAGAAAACCAGCAAAAGTTGAATGAGAACATCGAAATGGACCATCTATCAGCTCACGGATACTTGAAAAGAACGGCTCGAGCACGAAGTGGGGACCCGGTCTTCATTCCAGGGATCCTGTGACCACACTAAACAAGAATTTAGGATAAAAAGCCACTCTCTCACCATCTTACTCGAAAATATCGAAACGGAGGCAGAAGAATAAGAATAAAAACTCTTTCTCACAGCTTACGCAGACTTTTTCCATTCCCAGATTGATTTTCCTCCTTTTTGAGCATCGCTTGACCATTGTGCACCAACCAGAGAGTAGTAGTTTGAGAGCGAGCTGGACCAGCTAAACGAAAATCGCCACCCCCACAGTAAGAATAGAAAGAATTTTGAAGAAAACCAGCAAAAGTTGAATGAGAACATCGAAATGGACCATCTATCAGCTCACGGATACTTGAAAAGAACGGCTCGAGCACGAAGTGGGGACCCGGTCTTCTTTCCAGGGATCCTGTGACCACACTAAACAAGAATTTAGGATAAAAAGCCACTCTCTCACCATCTTACTCGAAAATATCGAAACGGAGGCAGAAGAATAAGAATAAAAACTCTTTCGCACAGCTTACGCAGACTTTTTCCATTCCCAGATTGATTTTCCTCCTTTTTGAGCATCGCTTGACCATTGTGCACCAACCAGAGAGTAGTTGTTTGAGAGCGAGCTGGACCAGCTAAACGAAAATCGCCACCCCCACAGTAAGAATAGAAAGAATTTTGAAGAAAACCAGCAAAAGTTGAATGAGAACATCGAAATGGACCATCTATCAGCTCACGGATACTTGAAAAGAACGGCTCGAGCACGAAGTGGGGACCCGGTCTTCTTTCCAGGGATCCTGTGACCACACTAAACAAGAATTTAGGATAAAAAGCCACTCTCTCACCATCTTACTCGAAAATATCGAAACGGAGGCAGAAGAATAAGAATAAAAACTCTTTCGCACAGCTTACGCAGACTTTTTCCATTCCCAGATTGATTTTCCTCCTTTTTGAGCATCGCTTGACCATTGTGCACCAACCAGACAGTAGTAGTTTGAGAGCGAGCTGGACCAGCTAAACGAAAATCGCCACCCCCACAGTAAGAATAGAAAGAATTTTGAAGAAAACCAGCAAAAGTTGAATGAGAACATCGAAATGGACCATCTATCAGCTCACGGATACTTGAAAAGAACGGCTCGAGCACGAAGTGGGGACCGGTCTTCTTTCCAGGGATCCTGTGACCACACTAAACAAGAATTTAGGATAAAAAGCCACTCTCTCACCATCTTACTCGAAAATATCGAAATGGAGGCAGAAGAATAAGAATAAAAACTCTTTCGCACAGCTTACGCAGACTTTTTCCATTCCCAGATTGATTTTCCTCCTTTTTGAGCATCGCTTGACCATTGTGCACCAACCAGAGAGTAGTAGTTTGAGAGAGAGCTGGACCAGCTAAACGAAAATCGCCACCCCCACAGTAAGAATAGAAAGAATTTTGAAGAAAACCAGCAAAAGTTGAATGAGAACATCGAAATGGACCATCTATCAGCTCACGGATACTTGAGAAGAACGGCTCGAGCACGAAGTGGGGACCCGGTCTTCTTTCCAGGGATCCTGTGACCACACTAAACAAGAATTTAGGATAAAAAGCCACTCTCTCACCATCTTACTCGAAAATATCGAAACGGAGGCAGAAGAATAAGAATAAAAACTCTTTCGCACAGCTTACGCAGACTTTTTCCATTCCCAGATTGATTTTCCTCCTTTTTGAGCATCGCTTGACCATTGTGCACCAACCAGAGAGTAGTAGTTTGAGAGAGAGCTGGACCAGCTAAACGAAAATCGCCACCCCCACAGTAAGAATAGAAAGAATTTTGAAGAAAACCAGCAAAAGTTGAATGAGAACATCGAAATGGACCATCTATCAGCTCATGGATACTTGAAAAGAACGGCTCGAGCACGAAGTGGGGACCCGGTCTTCTTTCCAGGGATCCTGTGACCACACTAAACAAGAATTTAGGATAAAAAGCCACTCTCTCACCATCTTACTCGAAAATATCGAAACGGAGGCAGAAGAATAAGAATAAAAACTCTTTCGCACAGCTTACGCAGACTTTTTCCATTCCCAGATTGATTTTCCTCCTTTTTGAGCATCGCTTGACCATTGTGCACCAACCAGAGAGTAGTAGTTTGAGAGCGAGCTGGACCAGCTAAACGAAAATCGCCACCCCCACAGTAAGAACAGAAAGAATTTTGAAGAAAACCAGCAAAAGTTGAATGAGAACATCGAAATGGACCATCTATCAGCTCACGGATACTTGAGAAGAACGGCTCGAGCACGAAGTGGGGACCCGGTCTTCTTTCCAGGGATCCTGTGACCACACTAAACAAGAATTTAGGATAAAAAGCCACTCTCTCACCATCTTACTCGAAATTATCGAAATGGAGGCAGAAGAATAAGAATAAAAACTCTTTCGCACAGCTTACGCAGACTTTTTCCATTCCCAGATTGATTTTCCTCCTTTTTGAGCATCGCTTGACCATTGTGCACCAACCAGAGAGTAGTAGTTTGAGAGCGAGCTGGACCAGCTAAACGAAAATCGCCACCCCCACAGTAAGAATAGAAAGAATTTTGAAGAAAACCAGCAAAAGTTGAATGAGAACATCGAAATGGACCATCTATCAGCTCACGGATACTTGAAAAGAACGGCTCGAGCACGAAGTGGGGACCCGGTCTTCTTTCCAGGGATCCTGTGACCACACTAAACAAGAATTTAGGATAAAAAGCCACTCTCTCACCATCTTACTCGAAAATATCGAAACGGAGGCAGAAGAATAAGAATAAAAACTCTTTCGCACAGCTTACGCAGACTTTTTCCATTCCCAGATTGATTTTCCTCCTTTTTGAGCATCGCTTGACCATTGTGCACCAACCAGAGAGTAGTTGTTTGAGAGCGAGCTGGACCAGCTAAACGAAAATCGCCACCCCCACAGTAAGAATAGAAAGAATTTTGAAGAAAACCAGCAAAAGTTGAATGAGAACATCGAAATGGACCATCTATCAGCTCACGGATACTTGAAAAGAACGGCTCGAGCACGAAGTGGGGACCCGGTCTTCTTTCCAGGGATCCTGTGACCACACTAAACAAGAATTTAGGATAAAAAGCCACTCTCTCACCATCTTACTCGAAAATATCGAAACGGAGGCAGAAGAATAAGAATAAAAACTCTTTCGCACAGCTTACGCAGACTTTTTCCATTCCCAGATTGATTTTCCTCCTTTTTGAGCATCGCTTGACCATTGTGCACCAACCAGACAGTAGTAGTTTGAGAGCGAGCTGGACCAGCTAAACGAAAATCGCCACCCCCACAGTAAGAATAGAAAGAATTTTGAAGAAAACCAGCAAAAGTTGAATGAGAACATCGAAATGGACCATCTATCAGCTCACGGATACTTGAAAAGAACGGCTCGAGCACGAAGTGGGGACCGGTCTTCTTTCCAGGGATCCTGTGACCACACTAAACAAGAATTTAGGATAAAAAGCCACTCTCTCACCATCTTACTCGAAAATATCGAAATGGAGGCAGAAGAATAAGAATAAAAACTCTTTCGCACAGCTTACGCAGACTTTTTCCATTCCCAGATTGATTTTCCTCCTTTTTGAGCATCGCTTGACCATTGTGCACCAACCAGAGAGTAGTAGTTTGAGAGAGAGCTGGACCAGCTAAACGAAAATCGCCACCCCCACAGTAAGAATAGAAAGAATTTTGAAGAAAACCAGCAAAAGTTGAATGAGAACATCGAAATGGACCATCTATCAGCTCACGGATACTTGAGAAGAACGGCTCGAGCACGAAGTGGGGACCCGGTCTTCTTTCCAGGGATCCTGTGACCACACTAAACAAGAATTTAGGATAAAAAGCCACTCTCTCACCATCTTACTCGAAAATATCGAAACGGAGGCAGAAGAATAAGAATAAAAACTCTTTCGCACAGCTTACGCAGACTTTTTCCATTCCCAGATTGATTTTCCTCCTTTTTGAGCATCGCTTGACCATTGTGCACCAACCAGAGAGTAGTAGTTTGAGAGAGAGCTGGACCAGCTAAACGAAAATCGCCACCCCCACAGTAAGAATAGAAAGAATTTTGAAGAAAACCAGCAAAAGTTGAATGAGAACATCGAAATGGACCATCTATCAGCTCATGGATACTTGAAAAGAACGGCTCGAGCACGAAGTGGGGACCCGGTCTTCTTTCCAGGGATCCTGTGACCACACTAAACAAGAATTTAGGATAAAAAGCCACTCTCTCACCATCTTACTCCAAAATATCGAAACGGAGGCAGAAGAATAAGAATAAAAACTCTTTCGCACAGCTTACGCAGACTTTTTCCATTCCCAGATTGATTTTCCTCCTTTTTGAGCATCGCTTGACCATTGTGCACCAACCAGAGAGTAGTAGTTTGAGAGCGAGCTGGACCAGCTAAACGAAAATCGCCACCCCCACAGTAAGAACAGAAAGAATTTTGAAGAAAACCAGCAAAAGTTGAATGAGAACATCGAAATGGACCATCTATCAGCTCACGGATACTTGAGAAGAACGGCTCGAGCACGAAGTGGGGACCCGGTCTTCTTTCCAGGGATCCTGTGACCACACTAAACAAGAATTTAGGATAAAAAGCCACTCTCTCACCATCTTACTCGAAATTATCGAAATGGAGGCAGAAGAATAAGAATAAAAACTCTTTCGCACAGCTTACGCAGACTTTTTCCATTCCCAGATTGATTTTCCTCCTTTTTGAGCATCGCTTGACCATTGTGCACCAACCAGAGAGTAGTAGTTTGAGAGCGAGCTGGACCAGCTAAACGAAAATCGCCACCCCCACAGTAAGAATAGAAAGAATTTTGAAGAAAACCAGCAAAAGTTGAATGAGAACATCGAAATGGACCATCTATCAGCTCACGGATACTTGAGAAGAACGGCTCGAGCACGAAGTGGGGACCCGGTCTTCTTTCCAGGGATCCTGTGACCACACTAAACAAGAATTTAGGATAAAAAGCCACTCTCTCACCATCTTACTCGAAAATATCGAAATGAAGGCAGAAGAATAAGAATAAAAACTCTTTCTCACAGCTTACGCAGACTTTTTCCATTCCCAGATTGATTTTCCTTCTTTTTGAGCATCGCTTGACCATTGTGCACCAACCAGAGAGTAGTATTTTGAGAGCGAGCTGGACCAGCTAAACGAAAATCGCCACCCCCACAGTAAGAATAGAAAGAATTTTGAAGAAAACCAGCAAAAGTTGAATGAGAACATCGAAATGGACCATCTATCAGCTCACGGATACTTGAGAAGAACGGCTCGAGCACGAAGTGGGGACCCGGTCTTCTTTCCAGGGATCCTGTGACCACACTAAACAAGAATTTAGGATAAAAAGCCACTCTCTCACCATCTTACTCGAAAATATCGAAATGAAGGCAGAAGAATAAGAATAAAAACTCTTTCTCACAGCTTACGCAGACTTTTTCCATTCCCAGATTGATTTTCCTTCTTTTTGAGCATCGCTTGACCATTGTGCACCAACCAGAGAGTAGTAGTTTGAGAGCGAGCTGGACCAGCTAAACGAAAATCGCCACCCCCACAGTAAGAATAGAAAGAATTTTGAAGAAAACCAGCAAAAGTTGAAAGAGAACATCGAAATGGACCATCTATCAGCTCACGGATACTTGAGAAGAACGGCTCGAGCACGAAGTGGGGACCCGGTCTTCTTTCCAGGGATCCTGTGACCACACTAAACAAGAATTTAGGATAAAAAGCCACTCTCTCACCATCTTACTCCAAAATATCGAAACGGAGGCAGAAGAATAAGAATAAAAACTCTTTCGCACAGCTTACGCAGACTTTTTCCATTCCCAGATTGATTTTCCTCCTTTTTGAGCATCGCTTGACCATTGTGCACCAACCAGAGAGTAGTAGTTTGAGAGCGAGCTGGACCAGCTAAACGAAAATCGCCACCCCCACAGTAAGAACAGAAAGAATTTTGAAGAAAACCAGCAAAAGTTGAATGAGAACATCGAAATGGACCATCTATCAGCTCACGGATACTTGAGAAGAACGGCTCGAGCACGAAGTGGGGACCCGGTCTTCTTTCCAGGGATCCTGTGACCACACTAAACAAGAATTTAGGATAAAAAGCCACTCTCTCACCATCTTACTCGAAATTATCGAAATGGAGGCAGAAGAATAAGAATAAAAACTCTTTCGCACAGCTTACGCAGACTTTTTCCATTCCCAGATTGATTTTCCTCCTTTTTGAGCATCGCTTGACCATTGTGCACCAACCAGAGAGTAGTAGTTTGAGAGCGAGCTGGACCAGCTAAACGAAAATCGCCACCCCCACAGTAAGAATAGAAAGAATTTTGAAGAAAACCAGCAAAAGTTGAATGAGAACATCGAAATGGACCATCTATCAGCTCACGGATACTTGAGAAGAACGGCTCGAGCACGAAGTGGGGACCCGGTCTTCTTTCCAGGGATCCTGTGACCACACTAAACAAGAATTTAGGATAAAAAGCCACTCTCTCACCATCTTACTCGAAAATATCGAAATGAAGGCAGAAGAATAAGAATAAAAACTCTTTCTCACAGCTTACGCAGACTTTTTCCATTCCCAGATTGATTTTCCTTCTTTTTGAGCATCGCTTGACCATTGTGCACCAACCAGAGAGTAGTAGTTTGAGAGCGAGCTGGACCAGCTAAACGAAAATCGCCACCCCCACAGTAAGAATAGAAAGAATTTTGAAGAAAACCAGCAAAAGTTGAATGAGAACATCGAAATGGACCATCTATCAGCTCACGGATACTTGAGAAGAACGGCTCGAGCACGAAGTGGGGACCCGGTCTTCTTTCCAGGGATCCTGTGACCACACTAAACAAGAATTTAGGATAAAAAGCCACTCTCTCACCATCTTACTCGAAAATATCGAAATGAAGGCAGAAGAATAAGAATAAAAACTCTTTCTCACAGCTTACGCAGACTTTTTCCATTCCCAGATTGATTTTCCTTCTTTTTGAGCATCGCTTGACCATTGTGCACCAACCAGAGAGTAGTAGTTTGAGAGCGAGCTGGACCAGCTAAACGAAAATCGCCACCCCCACAGTAAGAATAGAAAGAATTTTGAAGAAAACCAGCAAAAGTTGAAAGAGAACATCGAAATGGACCATCTATCAGCTCACGGATACTTGAGAAGAACGGCTCGAGCACGAAGTGGGGACCCGGTCTTCTTTCCAGGGATCCTGTGACCACACTAAACAAGAATTTAGGATAAAAAGCCACTCTCTCACCATCTTACTCGAAAATATCGAAACGGAGGCAGAAGAATAAGAATAAAAACTCTTTCGCACAGCTTACGCAGACTTTTTCCATTCCCAGATTGATTTTCCTCCTTTTTGAGCATCGCTTGACCATTGTGCACCAACCAGAGAGTAGTAGTTTGAGAGCGAGCTGGACCAGCTAAACGAAAATCGCCACCCCCACAGTAAGAATAGAAAGAATTTTGAAGAAAACCAGCAAAAGTTGAATGAGAACATCGAAATGGACCATCTATCAGCTCACGGATACTTGAGAAGAACGGCTCGAGCACGAAGTGGGGACCCGGTCTTCTTTCCAGGGATCCTGTGACCACACTAAACAAGAATTTAGGATAAAAAGCCACTCTCTCACCATCTTACTCGAAAAATAAAAAAAAAGCCACTCTCTCACCATCTTACTCGAAAATATCGAAACGGAGGCAGAAGAATAAGAATAAAAACTCTTTCGCACAGCTTACGCAGACTTTTTCCATTCCCAGATTGATTTTCCTCCTTTTTGAGCATCGCTTGACCATTGTGCACCAACCAGAGAGTAGTAGTTTGAGAGCGAGCTGGACCAGCTAAACGAAAATCGCCACCCCCACAGTAAGAATAGAAAGAATTTTGAAGAAAACCAGCAAAAGTTGAATGAGAACATCGAAATGGACCATCTATCAGCTCACGGATACTTGAGAAGAACGGCTCGAGCACGAAGTGGGGACCCGGTCTTCTTTCCAGGGATCCTGTGACCACACTAAACAAGAATTTAGGATAAAAAGCCACTCTCTCACCATCTTACTCGAAAAATAAAAAAAAAAGCCACTCTCTCACCATCTTACTCGAAAATATCGAAACGGAGGCAGAAGAATAAGAATAAAAACTCTTTCGCACAGCTTACGCAGACTTTTTCCATTCCCAGATTGATTTTCCTCCTTTTTGAGCATCGCTTGACCATTGTGCACCAACCAGAGAGTAGTAGTTTGAGAGCGAGCTGGACCAGCTAAACGAAAATCGCCACCCCCACAGTAAGAATAGAAAGAATTTTGAAGAAAACCAGCAAAAGTTGAAAGAGAACATCGAAATGGACCATCTATCAGCTCACGGATACTTGAGAAGAACGGCTCGAGCACGAAGTGGGGACCCGGTCTTCTTTCCAGGGATCCTGTGACCACACTAAACAAGAATTTAGGATAAAAAGCCACTCTCTCACCATCTTACTCGAAAATATCGAAACGGAGGCAGAAGAATAAGAATAAAAACTCTTTCGCACAGCTTACGCAGACTTTTTCCATTCCCAGATTGATTTTCCTCCTTTTTGAGCATCGCTTGACCATTGTGCACCAACCAGAGAGTAGTAGTTTGAGAGCGAGCTGGACCAGCTAAACGAAAATCGCCACCCCCACAGTAAGAATAGAAAGAATTTTGAAGAAAACCAGCAAAAGTTGAATGAGAACATCGAAATGGACCATCTATCAGCTCACGGATACTTGAGAAGAACGGCTCGAGCACGAAGTGGGGACCCGGTCTTCTTTCCAGGGATCCTGTGACCACACTAAACAAGAATTTAGGATAAAAAGCCACTCTCTCACCATCTTACTCGAAAAATAAAAAAAAAGCCACTCTCTCACCATCTTACTCGAAAATATCGAAACGGAGGCAGAAGAATAAGAATAAAAACTCTTTCGCACAGCTTACGCAGACTTTTTCCATTCCCAGATTGATTTTCCTCCTTTTTGAGCATCGCTTGACCATTGTGCACCAACCAGAGAGTAGTAGTTTGAGAGCGAGCTGGACCAGCTAAACGAAAATCGCCACCCCCACAGTAAGAATAGAAAGAATTTTGAAGAAAACCAGCAAAAGTTGAATGAGAACATCGAAATGGACCATCTATCAGCTCACGGATACTTGAGAAGAACGGCTCGAGCACGAAGTGGGGACCCGGTCTTCTTTCCAGGGATCCTGTGACCACACTAAACAAGAATTTAGGATAAAAAGCCACTCTCTCACCATCTTACTCGAAAATATCGAAACGGAGGCAGAAGAATAAGAATAAAAACTCTTTCGCACAGCTTACGCAGACTTTTTCCATTCCCAGATTGATTTTCCTCCTTTTTGAGCATCGCTTGACCATTGTGCACCAACCAGAGAGTAGTAGTTTGAGAGCGAGCTGGACCAGCTAAACGAAAATCGCCACCCCCACAGTAAGAATAGAAAGAATTTTGAAGAAAACCAGCAAAAGTTGAATGAGAACATCGAAATGGACCATCTATCAGCTCACGGATACTTGAGAAGAACGGCTCGAGCACGAAGTGGGGACCCGGTCTTCTTTCCAGGGATCCTGTGACCACACTAAACAAGAATTTAGGATAAAAAGCCACTCTCTCACCATCTTACTCGAAAAATAAAAAAAAAGCCACTCTCTCACCATCTTACTCGAAAATATCGAAACGGAGGCAGAAGAATAAGAATAAAAACTCTTTCGCACAGCTTACGCAGACTTTTTCCATTCCCAGATTGATTTTCCTCCTTTTTGAGCATCGCTTGACCATTGTGCACCAACCAGAGAGTAGTAGTTTGAGAGCGAGCTGGACCAGCTAAACGAAAATCGCCACCCCCACAGTAAGAATAGAAAGAATTTTGAAGAAAACCAGCAAAAGTTGAAAGAGAACATCGAAATGGACCATCTATCAGCTCACGGATACTTGAGAAGAACGGCTCGAGCACGAAGTGGGGACCCGGTCTTCTTTCCAGGGATCCTGTGACCACACTAAACAAGAATTTAGGATAAAAAGCCACTCTCTCACCATCTTACTCGAAAATATCGAAACGGAGGCAGAAGAATAAGAATAAAAACTCTTTCGCACAGCTTACGCAGACTTTTTCCATTCCCAGATTGATTTTCCTCCTTTTTGAGCATCGCTTGACCATTGTGCACCAACCAGAGAGTAGTAGTTTGAGAGCGAGCTGGACCAGCTAAACGAAAATCGCCACCCCCACAGTAAGAATAGAAAGAATTTTGAAGAAAACCAGCAAAAGTTGAATGAGAACATCGAAATGGACCATCTATCAGCTCACGGATACTTGAGAAGAACGGCTCGAGCACGAAGTGGGGACCCGGTCTTCTTTCCAGGGATCCTGTGACCACACTAAACAAGAATTTAGGATAAAAAGCCACTCTCTCACCATCTTACTCGAAAAATAAAAAAAAAGCCACTCTCTCACCATCTTACTCGAAAATATCGAAACGGAGGCAGAAGAATAAGAATAAAAACTCTTTCGCACAGCTTACGCAGACTTTTTCCATTCCCAGATTGATTTTCCTCCTTTTTGAGCATCGCTTGACCATTGTGCACCAACCAGAGAGTAGTAGTTTGAGAGCGAGCTGGACCAGCTAAACGAAAATCGCCACCCCCACAGTAAGAATAGAAAGAATTTTGAAGAAAACCAGCAAAAGTTGAATGAGAACATCGAAATGGACCATCTATCAGCTCACGGATACTTGAGAAGAACGGCTCGAGCACGAAGTGGGGACCCGGTCTTCTTTCCAGGGATCCTGTGACCACACTAAACAAGAATTTAGGATAAAAAGCCACTCTCTCACCATCTTACTCGAAAATATCGAAACGGAGGCAGAAGAATAAGAATAAAAACTCTTTCGCACAGCTTACGCAGACTTTTTCCATTCCCAGATTGATTTTCCTCCTTTTTGAGCATCGCTTGACCATTGTGCACCAACCAGAGAGTAGTAGTTTGAGAGCGAGCTGGACCAGCTAAACGAAAATCGCCACCCCCACAGTAAGAATAGAAAGAATTTTGAAGAAAACCAGCAAAAGTTGAATGAGAACATCGAAATGGACCATCTATCAGCTCACGGATACTTGAGAAGAACGGCTCGAGCACGAAGTGGGGACCCGGTCTTCTTTCCAGGGATCCTGTGACCACACTAAACAAGAATTTAGGATAAAAAGCCACTCTCTCACCATCTTACTCGAAAATATCGAAACGGAGGCAGAAGAATAAGAATAAAAACTCTTTCGCACAGCTTACGCAGACTTTTTCCATTCCCAGATTGATTTTCCTCCTTTTTGAGCATCGCTTGACCATTGTGCACCAACCAGAGAGTAGTAGTTTGAGAGCGAGCTGGACCAGCTAAACGAAAATCGCCACCCCCACAGTAAGAATAGAAAGAATTTTGAAGAAAACCAGCAAAAGTTGAATGAGAACATCGAAATGGACCATCTATCAGCTCACGGATACTTGAGAAGAACGGCTCGAGCACGAAGTGGGGACCCGGTCTTCTTTCCAGGGATCCTGTGACCACACTAAACAAGAATTTAGGATAAAAAGCCACTCTCTCACCATCTTACTCGAAAAATAAAAAAAAAAGCCACTCTCTCACCATCTTACTCGAAAATATCGAAACGGAGGCAGAAGAATAAGAATAAAAACTCTTTCGCACAGCTTACGCAGACTTTTTCCATTCCCAGATTGATTTTCCTCCTTTTTGAGCATCGCTTGACCATTGTGCACCAACCAGAGAGTAGTAGTTTGAGAGCGAGCTGGACCAGCTAAACGAAAATCGCCACCCCCACAGTAAGAATAGAAAGAATTTTGAAGAAAACCAGCAAAAGTTGAAAGAGAACATCGAAATGGACCATCTATCAGCTCACGGATACTTGAGAAGAACGGCTCGAGCACGAAGTGGGGACCCGGTCTTCTTTCCAGGGATCCTGTGACCACACTAAACAAGAATTTAGGATAAAAAGCCACTCTCTCACCATCTTACTCGAAAATATCGAAACGGAGGCAGAAGAATAAGAATAAAAACTCTTTCGCACAGCTTACGCAGACTTTTTCCATTCCCAGATTGATTTTCCTCCTTTTTGAGCATCGCTTGACCATTGTGCACCAACCAGAGAGTAGTAGTTTGAGAGAGAGCTGGACCAGCTAAACGAAAATCGCCACCCCCACAGTAAGAATAGAAAGAATTTTGAAGAAAACCAGCAAAAGTTGAATGAGAACATCGAAATGGACCATCTATCAGCTCACGGATACTTGAGAAGAACGGCTCGAGCACGAAGTGGGGACCCGGTCTTCTTTCCAGGGATCCTGTGACCACACTAAACAAGAATTTAGGATAAAAAGCCACTCTCTCACCATCTTACTCGAAAATATCGAAACGGAGGCAGAAGAATAAGAATAAAAACTCTTTCGCACAGCTTACGCAGACTTTTTCCATTCCCAGATTGATTTTCCTCCTTTTTGAGCATCGCTTGACCATTGTGCACCAACCAGAGAGTAGTAGTTTGAGAGAGAGCTGGACCAGCTAAACGAAAATCGCCACCCCCACAGTAAGAATAGAAAGAATTTTGAAGAAAACCAGCAAAAGTTGAATGAGAACATCGAAATGGACCATCTATCAGCTCATGGATACTTGAAAAGAACGGCTCGAGCACGAAGTGGGGACCCGGTCTTCTTTCCAGGGATCCTGTGACCACACTAAACAAGAATTTAGGATAAAAAGCCACTCTCTCACCATCTTACTCGAAAATATCGAAACGGAGGCAGAAGAATAAGAATAAAAACTCTTTCGCACAGCTTACGCAGACTTTTTCCATTCCCAGATTGATTTTCCTCCTTTTTGAGCATCGCTTGACCATTGTGCACCAACCAGAGAGTAGTAGTTTGAGAGCGAGCTGGACCAGCTAAACGAAAATCGCCACCCCCACAGTAAGAACAGAAAGAATTTTGAAGAAAACCAGCAAAAGTTGAATGAGAACATCGAAATGGACCATCTATCAGCTCACGGATACTTGAGAAGAACGGCTCGAGCACGAAGTGGGGACCCGGTCTTCTTTCCAGGGATCCTGTGACCACACTAAACAAGAATTTAGGATAAAAAGCCACTCTCTCACCATCTTACTCGAAATTATCGAAATGGAGGCAGAAGAATAAGAATAAAAACTCTTTCGCACAGCTTACGCAGACTTTTTCCATTCCCAGATTGATTTTCCTCCTTTTTGAGCATCGCTTGACCATTGTGCACCAACCAGAGAGTAGTAGTTTGAGAGCGAGCTGGACCAGCTAAACGAAAATCGCCACCCCCACAGTAAGAATAGAAAGAATTTTGAAGAAAACCAGCAAAAGTTGAATGAGAACATCGAAATGGACCATCTATCAGCTCACGGATACTTGAGAAGAACGGCTCGAGCACGAAGTGGGGACCCGGTCTTCTTTCCAGGGATCCTGTGACCACACTAAACAAGAATTTAGGATAAAAAGCCACTCTCTCACCATCTTACTCGAAAATATCGAAATGAAGGCAGAAGAATAAGAATAAAAACTCTTTCTCACAGCTTACGCAGACTTTTTCCATTCCCAGATTGATTTTCCTTCTTTTTGAGCATCGCTTGACCATTGTGCACCAACCAGAGAGTAGTAGTTTGAGAGCGAGCTGGACCAGCTAAACGAAAATCGCCACCCCCACAGTAAGAATAGAAAGAATTTTGAAGAAAACCAGCAAAAGTTGAATGAGAACATCGAAATGGACCATCTATCAGCTCACGGATACTTGAGAAGAACGGCTCGAGTACGAAGTGGGGACCCGGTCTTCTTTCCAGGGATCCTGTGACCACACTAAACAAGAATTTAGGATAAAAAGCCACTCTCTCACCATCTTACTCGAAAATATCGAAACGGAGGCAGAAGAATAAGAATAAAAACTCTTTCGCACAGCTTACGCAGACTTTTTCCATTCCCAGATTGATTTTCCTCCTTTTTGAGCATCGCTTGACCATTGTGCACCAACCAGAGAGTAGTAGTTTGAGAGCGAGCTGGACCAGCTAAACGAAAATCGCCACCCCCACAGTAAGAATAGAAAGAATTTTGAAGAAAACCAGCAAAAGTTGAATGAGAACATCGAAATGGACCATCTATCAGCTCACGGATACTTGAGAAGAACGGCTCGAGCACGAAGTGGGGACCCGGTCTTCTTTCCAGGGATCCTGTGACCACACTAAACAAGAATTTAGGATAAAAAGCCACTCTCTCACCATCTTACTCGAAAATATCGAAACGGAGGCAGAAGAATAAGAATAAAAACTCTTTCGCACAGCTTACGCAGACTTTTTCCATTCCCAGATTGATTTTCCTCCTTTTTGAGCATCGCTTGACCATTGTGCACCAACCAGAGAGTAGTAGTTTGAGAGCGAGCTGGACCAGCTAAACGAAAATCGCCACCCCCACAGTAAGAATAGAAAGAATTTTGAAGAAAACCAGCAAAAGTTGAATGAGAACATCGAAATGGACCATCTATCAGCTCACGGATACTTGAGAAGAACGGCTCGAGCACGAAGTGGGGACCCGGTCTTCTTTCCAGGGATCCTGTGACCACACTAAACAAGAATTTAGGATAAAAAGCCACTCTCTCACCATCTTACTCGAAAAATAAAAAAAAAGCCACTCTCTCACCATCTTACTCGAAAATATCGAAACGGAGGCAGAAGAATAAGAATAAAAACTCTTTCGCACAGCTTACGCAGACTTTTTCCATTCCCAGATTGATTTTCCTCCTTTTTGAGCATCGCTTGACCATTGTGCACCAACCAGAGAGTAGTAGTTTGAGAGCGAGCTGGACCAGCTAAACGAAAATCGCCACCCCCACAGTAAGAATAGAAAGAATTTTGAAGAAAACCAGCAAAAGTTGAATGAGAACATCGAAATGGACCATCTATCAGCTCACGGATACTTGAGAAGAACGGCTCGAGCACGAAGTGGGGACCCGGTCTTCTTTCCAGGGATCCTGTGACCACACTAAACAAGAATTTAGGATAAAAAGCCACTCTCTCACCATCTTACTCGAAAATATCGAAACGGAGGCAGAAGAATAAGAATAAAAACTCTTTCGCACAGCTTACGCAGACTTTTTCCATTCCCAGATTGATTTTCCTCCTTTTTGAGCATCGCTTGACCATTGTGCACCAACCAGAGAGTAGTAGTTTGAGAGCGAGCTGGACCAGCTAAACGAAAATCGCCACCCCCACAGTAAGAATAGAAAGAATTTTGAAGAAAACCAGCAAAAGTTGAATGAGAACATCGAAATGGACCATCTATCAGCTCACGGATACTTGAGAAGAACGGCTCGAGCACGAAGTGGGGACCCGGTCTTCTTTCCAGGGATCCTGTGACCACACTAAACAAGAATTTAGGATAAAAAGCCACTCTCTCACCATCTTACTCGAAAAATAAAAAAAAAGCCACTCTCTCACCATCTTACTCGAAAATATCGAAACGGAGGCAGAAGAATAAGAATAAAAACTCTTTCGCACAGCTTACGCAGACTTTTTCCATTCCCAGATTGATTTTCCTCCTTTTTGAGCATCGCTTGACCATTGTGCACCAACCAGAGAGTAGTAGTTTGAGAGCGAGCTGGACCAGCTAAACGAAAATCGCCACCCCCACAGTAAGAATAGAAAGAATTTTGAAGAAAACCAGCAAAAGTTGAATGAGAACATCGAAATGGACCATCTATCAGCTCACGGATACTTGAGAAGAACGGCTCGAGCACGAAGTGGGGACCCGGTCTTCTTTCCAGGGATCCTGTGACCACACTAAACAAGAATTTAGGATAAAAAGCCACTCTCTCACCATCTTACTCGAAAATATCGAAACGGAGGCAGAAGAATAAGAATAAAAACTCTTTCGCACAGCTTACGCAGACTTTTTCCATTCCCAGATTGATTTTCCTCCTTTTTGAGCATCGCTTGACCATTGTGCACCAACCAGAGAGTAGTAGTTTGAGAGCGAGCTGGACCAGCTAAACGAAAATCGCCACCCCCACAGTAAGAATAGAAAGAATTTTGAAGAAAACCAGCAAAAGTTGAATGAGAACATCGAAATGGACCATCTATCAGCTCACGGATACTTGAGAAGAACGGCTCGAGCACGAAGTGGGGACCCGGTCTTCTTTCCAGGGATCCTGTGACCACACTAAACAAGAATTTAGGATAAAAAGCCACTCTCTCACCATCTTACTCGAAAATATCGAAACGGAGGCAGAAGAATAAGAATAAAAACTCTTTCGCACAGCTTACGCAGACTTTTTCCATTCCCAGATTGATTTTCCTCCTTTTTGAGCATCGCTTGACCATTGTGCACCAACCAGAGAGTAGTAGTTTGAGAGCGAGCTGGACCAGCTAAACGAAAATCGCCACCCCCACAGTAAGAATAGAAAGAATTTTGAAGAAAACCAGCAAAAGTTGAATGAGAACATCGAAATGGACCATCTATCAGCTCACGGATACTTGAGAAGAACGGCTCGAGCACGAAGTGGGGACCCGGTCTTCTTTCCAGGGATCCTGTGACCACACTAAACAAGAATTTAGGATAAAAAGCCACTCTCTCACCATCTTACTCGAAAAATAAAAAAAAAGCCACTCTCTCACCATCTTACTCGAAAATATCGAAACGGAGGCAGAAGAATAAGAATAAAAACTCTTTCGCACAGCTTACGCAGACTTTTTCCATTCCCAGATTGATTTTCCTCCTTTTTGAGCATCGCTTGACCATTGTGCACCAACCAGAGAGTAGTAGTTTGAGAGCGAGCTGGACCAGCTAAACGAAAATCGCCACCCCCACAGTAAGAATAGAAAGAATTTTGAAGAAAACCAGCAAAAGTTGAATGAGAACATCGAAATGGACCATCTATCAGCTCACGGATACTTGAGAAGAACGGCTCGAGCACGAAGTGGGGACCCGGTCTTCTTTCCAGGGATCCTGTGACCACACTAAACAAGAATTTAGGATAAAAAGCCACTCTCTCACCATCTTACTCGAAAAATAAAAAAAAAGCCACTCTCTCACCATCTTACTCGAAAATATCGAAACGGAGGCAGAAGAATAAGAATAAAAACTCTTTCGCACAGCTTACGCAGACTTTTTCCATTCCCAGATTGATTTTCCTCCTTTTTGAGCATCGCTTGACCATTGTGCACCAACCAGAGAGTAGTAGTTTGAGAGCGAGCTGGACCAGCTAAACGAAAATCGCCACCCCCACAGTAAGAATAGAAAGAATTTTGAAGAAAACCAGCAAAAGTTGAATGAGAACATCGAAATGGACCATCTATCAGCTCACGGATACTTGAGAAGAACGGCTCGAGCACGAAGTGGGGACCCGGTCTTCTTTCCAGGGATCCTGTGACCACACTAAACAAGAATTTAGGATAAAAAGCCACTCTCTCACCATCTTACTCGAAAATATCGAAACGGAGGCAGAAGAATAAGAATAAAAACTCTTTCGCACAGCTTACGCAGACTTTTTCCATTCCCAGATTGATTTTCCTCCTTTTTGAGCATCGCTTGACCATTGTGCACCAACCAGAGAGTAGTAGTTTGAGAGCGAGCTGGACCAGCTAAACGAAAATCGCCACCCCCACAGTAAGAATAGAAAGAATTTTGAAGAAAACCAGCAAAAGTTGAATGAGAACATCGAAATGGACCATCTATCAGCTCACGGATACTTGAGAAGAACGGCTCGAGCACGAAGTGGGGACCCGGTCTTCTTTCCAGGGATCCTGTGACCACACTAAACAAGAATTTAGGATAAAAAGCCACTCTCTCACCATCTTACTCGAAAATATCGAAACGGAGGCAGAAGAATAAGAATAAAAACTCTTTCGCACAGCTTACGCAGACTTTTTCCATTCCCAGATTGATTTTCCTCCTTTTTGAGCATCGCTTGACCATTGTGCACCAACCAGAGAGTAGTAGTTTGAGAGCGAGCTGGACCAGCTAAACGAAAATCGCCACCCCCACAGTAAGAATAGAAAGAATTTTGAAGAAAACCAGCAAAAGTTGAATGAGAACATCGAAATGGACCATCTATCAGCTCACGGATACTTGAGAAGAACGGCTCGAGCACGAAGTGGGGACCCGGTCTTCTTTCCAGGGATCCTGTGACCACACTAAACAAGAATTTAGGATAAAAAGCCACTCTCTCACCATCTTACTCGAAAAATAAAAAAAAAAGCCACTCTCTCACCATCTTACTCGAAAATATCGAAACGGAGGCAGAAGAATAAGAATAAAAACTCTTTCGCACAGCTTACGCAGACTTTTTCCATTCCCAGATTGATTTTCCTCCTTTTTGAGCATCGCTTGACCATTGTGCACCAACCAGAGAGTAGTAGTTTGAGAGCGAGCTGGACCAGCTAAACGAAAATCGCCACCCCCACAGTAAGAATAGAAAGAATTTTGAAGAAAACCAGCAAAAGTTGAATGAGAACATCGAAATGGACCATCTATCAGCTCACGGATACTTGAGAAGAACGGCTCGAGCACGAAGTGGGGACCCGGTCTTCTTTCCAGGGATCCTGTGACCACACTAAACAAGAATTTAGGATAAAAAGCCACTCTCTCACCATCTTACTCGAAAATATCGAAACGGAGGCAGAAGAATAAGAATAAAAACTCTTTCGCACAGCTTACGCAGACTTTTTCCATTCCCAGATTGATTTTCCTCCTTTTTGAGCATCGCTTGACCATTGTGCACCAACCAGAGAGTAGTAGTTTGAGAGCGAGCTGGACCAGCTAAACGAAAATCGCCACCCCCACAGTAAGAATAGAAAGAATTTTGAAGAAAACCAGCAAAAGTTGAATGAGAACATCGAAATGGACCATCTATCAGCTCACGGATACTTGAGAAGAACGGCTCGAGCACGAAGTGGGGACCCGGTCTTCTTTCCAGGGATCCTGTGACCACACTAAACAAGAATTTAGGATAAAAAGCCACTCTCTCACCATCTTACTCGAAAATATCGAAACGGAGGCAGAAGAATAAGAATAAAAACTCTTTCGCACAGCTTACGCAGACTTTTTCCATTCCCAGATTGATTTTCCTCCTTTTTGAGCATCGCTTGACCATTGTGCACCAACCAGAGAGTAGTAGTTTGAGAGCGAGCTGGACCAGCTAAACGAAAATCGCCACCCCCACAGTAAGAATAGAAAGAATTTTGAAGAAAACCAGCAAAAGTTGAATGAGAACATCGAAATGGACCATCTATCAGCTCACGGATACTTGAAAAGAACGGCTCGAGCACGAAGTGGGGACCCGGTCTTCATTCCAGGGATCCTGTGACCACACTAAACAAGAATTTAGGATAAAAAGCCACTCTCTCACCATCTTACTCGAAAATATCGAAATGAAGGCAGAAGAATAAGAATAAAAACTCTTTCTCACAGCTTACGCAGACTTTTTCCATTCCCAGATTGATTTTCCTCCTTTTTGAGCATCGCTTGACCATTGTGCACCAACCAGAGAGTAGTTGTTTGAGAGCGAGCTGGACCAGCTAAACGAAAATCGCCACTCCCACAGTAAGAATAGAAAGAATTTTGAAGAAAACCAGCAAAAGTTGAATGAGAACATCGAAATGGACCATCTATCAGCTCACGGATACTTGAGAAGAACGGCTCGAGCACGAAGTGGGGACCCGGTCTTCTTTCCAGGGATCCTGTGACCACACTAAACAAGAATTTAGGATAAAAAGCCACTCTCTCACCATCTTACTCGAAAATATCGAAACGGAGGCAGAAGAATAAGAACAAAAACTCTTTCGCACAGCTTACGCAGACTTTTTCCATTCCCAGATTGATTTTCCTCCTTTTTGAGCATCGCTTGACCATTGTGCACCAACCAGAGAGTAGTAGTTTGAGAGCGAGCTGGACCAGCTAAACGAAAATCGCCACCCCCACAGTAAGAATAGAAAGAATTTTGAAGAAAACCAGCAAAAGTTGAATGAGAACATCGAAATGGACCATCTATCAGCTCACGGATACTTGAAAAGAACGGCTCGAGCACGAAGTGGGGACCCGGTCTTCATTCCAGGGATCCTGTGACCACACTAAACAAGAATTTAGGATAAAAAGCCACTCTCTCACCATCTTACTCGAAAATATCAAAATGAAGGCAGAAGAATAAGAATAAAAACTCTTTCTCACAGCTTACGCAGACTTTTTCCATTCCCAGATTGATTTTCCTCCTTTTTGAGCATCGCTTGACCATTGTGCACCAACCAGAGAGTAGTTGTTTGAGAGCGAGCTGGACCAGCTAAACGAAAATCGCCACCCCCACAGTAAGAATAGAAAGAATTTTGAAGAAAACCAGCAAAAGTTGAATGAGAACATCGAAATGGACCATCTATCAGCTCACGGATACTTGAAAAGAACGGCTCGAGCACGAAGTGGGGACCCGGTCTTCTTTCCAGGGATCCTGTGACCACACTAAACAAGAATTTAGGATAAAAAGCCACTCTCTCACCATCTTACTCGAAAATATCAAAATGAAGGCAGAAGAATAAGAATAAAAACTCTTTCTCACAGCTTACGCAGACTTTTTCCATTCCCAGATTGATTTTCCTTCTTTTTGAGCATCGCTTGACCATTGTGCACCAACCAGAGAGTAGTAGTTTGAGAGCGAGCTGGACCAGCTAAACGAAAATCGCCACCCCCACAGTAAGAATAGAAAGAATTTTGAAGAAAACCAGCAAAAGTTGAATGAGAACATCGAAATGGACCATCTATCAGCTCACGGATACTTGAAAAGAACGGCTCGAGCACGAAGTGGGGACCCGGTCTTCTTTCCAGGGATCCTGTGACCACACTAAACAAGAATTTAGGATAAAAAGCCACTCTCTCACCATCTTACTCGAAAATATCGAAACGGAGGCAGAAGAATAAGAACAAAAACTCTTTCGCACAGCTTACGCAGACTTTTTCCATTCCCAGATTGATTTTCCTCCTTTTTGAGCATCGCTTGACCATTGTGCACCAACCAGAGAGTAGTAGTTTGAGAGCGAGCTGGACCAGCTAAACGAAAATCGCCACCCCCACAGTAAGAATAGAAAGAATTTTGAAGAAAACCAGCAAAAGTTGAATGAGAACATCGAAATGGACCATCTATCAGCTCACGGATACTTGAAAAGAACGGCTCGAGCACGAAGTGGGGACCCGGTCTTCTTTCCAGGGATCCTGTGACCACACTAAACAAGAATTTAGGATAAAAAGCCACTCTCTCACCATCTTACTCGAAAATATCGAAATGAAGGCAGAAGAATAAGAATAAACACTCTTTCGCACAGCTTACGCAGACTTTTTCCATTCCCAGATTGATTTTCCTCCTTTTTGAGCATCGCTTGACCATTGTGCACCAACCAGAGAGTAGTAGTTTGAGAGCGAGCTGGACCAGCTAAACGAAAATCGCCACCCCCACAGTAAGAATAGAAAGAATTTTGAAGAAAACCAGCAAAAGTTGAATGAGAACATCGAAATGGACCATCTATCAGCTCACGGATACTTGAAAAGAACGGCTCGAGCACGAAGTGGGGACCCGGTCTTCATTCCAGGGATCCTGTGACCACACTAAACAAGAATTTAGGATAAAAAGCCACTCTCTCACCATCTTACTCGAAAATATCGAAACGGAGGCAGAAGAATAAGAATAAAAACTCTTTCTCACAGCTTACGCAGACTTTTTCCATTCCCAGATTGATTTTCCTCCTTTTTGAGCATCGCTTGACCATTGTGCACCAACCAGAGAGTAGTAGTTTGAGAGCGAGCTGGACCAGCTAAACGAAAATCGCCACCCCCACAGTAAGAATAGAAAGAATTTTGAAGAAAACCAGCAAAAGTTGAATGAGAACATCGAAATGGACCATCTATCAGCTCACGGATACTTGAGAAGAACGGCTCGAGCACGAAGTGGGGACCCGGTCTTCTTTCCAGGGATCCTGTGACCACACTAAACAAGAATTTAGGATAAAAAGCCACTCTCTCACCATCTTACTCGAAAATATCGAAACGGAGGCAGAAGAATAAGAATAAAAACTCTTTCGCACAGCTTACGCAGACTTTTTCCATTCCCAGATTGATTTTCCTCCTTTTTGAGCATCGCTTGACCATTGTGCACCAACCAGAGAGTAGTAGTTTGAGAGCGAGCTGGACCAGCTAAACGAAAATCGCCACCCCCACAGTAAGAATAGAAAGAATTTTGAAGAAAACCAGCAAAAGTTGAATGAGAACATCGAAATGGACCATCTATCAGCTCACGGATACTTGAAAAGAACGGCTCGAGCACGAAGTGGGGACCCGGTCTTCTTTCCAGGGATCCTGTGACCACACTAAACAAGAATTTAGGATAAAAAGCCACTCTCTCACCATCTTACTCGAAAATATCGAAATGAAGGCAGAAGAATAAGAATAAAAACTCTTTCTCACAGCTTACGCAGACTTTTTCCATTCCCAGATTGATTTTCCTCCTTTTTGAGCATCGCTTGACCATTGTGCACCAACCAGAGAGTAGTAGTTTGAGAGCGAGCTGGACCAGCTAAACGAAAATCGCCACCCCCACAGTAAGAATAGAAAGAATTTTGAAGAAAACCAGCAAAAGTTGAATGAGAACATCGAAATGGACCATCTATCAGCTCACGGATACTTGAAAAGAACGGCTCGAGCACGAAGTGGGGACCCGGTCTTCATTCCAGGGATCCTGTGACCACACTAAACAAGAATTTAGGATAAAAAGCCACTCTCTCACCATCTTACTCGAAAATATCAAAATGAAGGCAGAAGAATAAGAATAAAAACTCTTTCTCACAGCTTACGCAGACTTTTTCCATTCCCAGATTGATTTTCCTCCTTTTTGAGCATCGCTTGACCATTGTGCACCAACCAGAGAGTAGTTGTTTGAGAGCGAGCTGGACCAGCTAAACGAAAATCGCCACCCCCACAGTAAGAATAGAAAGAATTTTGAAGAAAACCAGCAAAAGTTGAATGAGAACATCGAAATGGACCATCTATCAGCTCACGGATACTTGAAAAGAACGGCTCGAGCACGAAGTGGGGACCCGGTCTTCTTTCCAGGGATCCTGTGACCACACTAAACAAGAATTTAGGATAAAAAGCCACTCTCTCACCATCTTACTCGAAAATATCAAAATGAAGGCAGAAGAATAAGAATAAAAACTCTTTCTCACAGCTTACGCAGACTTTTTCCATTCCCAGATTGATTTTCCTTCTTTTTGAGCATCGCTTGACCATTGTGCACCAACCAGAGAGTAGTAGTTTGAGAGCGAGCTGGACCAGCTAAACGAAAATCGCCACCCCCACAGTAAGAATAGAAAGAATTTTGAAGAAAACCAGCAAAAGTTGAATGAGAACATCGAAATGGACCATCTATCAGCTCACGGATACTTGAAAAGAACGGCTCGAGCACGAAGTGGGGACCCGGTCTTCTTTCCAGGGATCCTGTGACCACACTAAACAAGAATTTAGGATAAAAAGCCACTCTCTCACCATCTTACTCGAAAATATCGAAACGGAGGCAGAAGAATAAGAACAAAAACTCTTTCGCACAGCTTACGCAGACTTTTTCCATTCCCAGATTGATTTTCCTCCTTTTTGAGCATCGCTTGACCATTGTGCACCAACCAGAGAGTAGTAGTTTGAGAGCGAGCTGGACCAGCTAAACGAAAATCGCCACCCCCACAGTAAGAATAGAAAGAATTTTGAAGAAAACCAGCAAAAGTTGAATGAGAACATCGAAATGGACCATCTATCAGCTCACGGATACTTGAAAAGAACGGCTCGAGCACGAAGTGGGGACCCGGTCTTCTTTCCAGGGATCCTGTGACCACACTAAACAAGAATTTAGGATAAAAAGCCACTCTCTCACCATCTTACTCGAAAATATCGAAATGAAGGCAGAAGAATAAGAATAAACACTCTTTCGCACAGCTTACGCAGACTTTTTCCATTCCCAGATTGATTTTCCTCCTTTTTGAGCATCGCTTGACCATTGTGCACCAACCAGAGAGTAGTAGTTTGAGAGCGAGCTGGACCAGCTAAACGAAAATCGCCACCCCCACAGTAAGAATAGAAAGAATTTTGAAGAAAACCAGCAAAAGTTGAATGATAACATCGAAATGGACCATCTATCAGCTCACGGATACTTGAAAAGAACGGCTCGAGCACGAAGTGGGGACCCGGTCTTCATTCCAGGGATCCTGTGACCACACTAAACAAGAATTTAGGATAAAAAGCCACTCTCTCACCATCTTACTCGAAAATATCGAAACGGAGGCAGAAGAATAAGAATAAAAACTCTTTCTCACAGCTTACGCAGACTTTTTCCATTCCCAGATTGATTTTCCTCCTTTTTGAGCATCGCTTGACCATTGTGCACCAACCAGAGAGTAGTAGTTTGAGAGCGAGCTGGACCAGCTAAACGAAAATCGCCACCCCCACAGTAAGAATAGAAAGAATTTTGAAGAAAACCAGCAAAAGTTGAATGAGAACATCGAAATGGACCATCTATCAGCTCACGGATACTTGAGAAGAACGGCTCGAGCACGAAGTGGGGACCCGGTCTTCTTTCCAGGGATCCTGTGACCACACTAAACAAGAATTTAGGATAAAAAGCCACTCTCTCACCATCTTACTCGAAAATATCGAAACGGAGGCAGAAGAATAAGAATAAAAACTCTTTCGCACAGCTTACGCAGACTTTTTCCATTCCCAGATTGATTTTCCTCCTTTTTGAGCATCGCTTGACCATTGTGCACCAACCAGAGAGTAGTAGTTTGAGAGCGAGCTGGACCAGCTAAACGAAAATCGCCACCCCCACAGTAAGAATAGAAAGAATTTTGAAGAAAACCAGCAAAAGTTGAATGAGAACATCGAAATGGACCATCTATCAGCTCACGGATACTTGAAAAGAACGGCTCGAGCACGAAGTGGGGACCCGGTCTTCTTTCCAGGGATCCTGTGACCACACCATAGGTGGGATGCCCCGGTTCATGGACCGGGGGACCCTTAACTTTTGCAGAGCTCGGACCGGGGGGGACCCATAACTTTTCAGAATACAAAGATATTCAAATATTGCTGTATTTACAGGAAAATACTCTATTAGCAGGCATTCAGGAGTCACACAAACAGAAGAAGAGAAACATTGATCCATATGTGAATAAACGACTTACTTTTGTTAAAAATATTGAATTTTTGTCATTTTGTATGTTTTCTCTTCTTCTGTTGTATGTATGTGATATGGTTCACACTAGACTTACTTTATGGGCGGTATGAACGACATTGAACAGCATAAATTGAAGTATAACAATACATAATAACTCTAAAAGTTGTAAAAATACTTTCAGTTTTTTTAAATTTTCAAATTACCGCGAAAACCGCGTATTCTAGAATGTTCTTTGACACTCGCACCGTTCTGGCTAGGTCCCCACCCAAAAAGCCGCGGTATGGTCAAGAAAACGGTTTTTTGCACCGTTCTGGCTATAGGTCCCCACCCAAAAACCGCATGAAGTCCCCCCCGGCACGGTGCGCGCGCACCATTTGACTGCGCACTCTCTGCGTCTCTAGCTCTCTTTCCGCCTGACTCTGACTCGACACTCCTGCGGACTGTTTTGCCGCGGGTGGGGACCTCATTGGCTAGATCTTGGCACGGTGTCTAAGATTTGAGAATATTTAGAATTGAAAAGTGGAAAATCAGACTTTTTCGTCATTTCAGGAGTGATTTAAACATTTCATAACATGAATAATAACCATTATTTATGTTTCAGTATTATTATTACTTAGTATATTGTCTCTTTCGCGTGCCTTTTTCTATTCACAACCTTTGAAGCAGAGAGGAAAAAAACAGAGAATATTTCCATAACCAAATCTATCTGAAAGTCAAATATGCCGATGATTGTGAGACTTCTTAGATTCGTTTCATCATGTTACACGCTTACGATGGAAATGTGGTTCCATTATTCATACTCCACACATGCTGTATTATTCTTGGCTATTACTAGAGCTTATCTGAGAAATATATTTCCTATATCATCGTGAATTGCTTAGGACAACCTCGTCTTCGGTGTAGCAGAACAGAAATTAGCGAAAGTCCGTCATATTACTCGCACAAAACTTATTCTTATTAGAATCACCTGTGAAATACAAAAATGTTCTTTATTATACAGATAATAACAACACGCTTTCCTGAAACTTCGGGTAAGTCGTTATGAGAAATTCTCTATTGAGCATTAGCGCCGCATTGTTTATGAAACGGTGTTCAGTGTTCTAGAAACGCATGACTAGCCGATCCTCATCTGCATCACTATTGGGTTGCGAACTCTGAATTCTAATAGCCTGAAAATATACATGAATTTGATTACGTAGTAATATGCCTAGAAGTTCCTTTGCACGACGCAAACAACCATTTCACTACAATACAACGTAATCACAATGAAATTTTAGCTTCCACATGTTCTAATTAGATCTTGGAAGTAAATTGCGATTACATTTATCGATATTTACGCAATATTATATTGGGGGGGGGACCTATAACTTTTTCACTTTTGTGGGTGGGGGGGGACCCATAACTCTGAAAACCTCGAACCATCACTATTCCACCCATGGACCACACTAAACAAGAATTTAGGATAAACAGCCACTCTCTCACCATCTTACTCGAAAATATCGAAATGAAGGCAGAAGAATAAGAATAAAAACTCTTTCTCACAGCTTACGCAGACTTTTTCCATTCCCAGATTGATTTTCCTCCTTTTTGAGCATCGCTTGACCATTGTGCACCAACCAGAGAGTAGTAGTTTGAGAGCGAGCTGGACCAGCTAAACGAAAATCGCCACCCCCACAGTAAGAATAGAAAGAATTTTGAAGAAAACCAGCAAAAGTTGAATGAGAACATCGAAATGGACCATCTATCAGCTCACGGATACTTGAAAAGAACGGCTCGAGCACGAAGTGGGGACCCGGTCTTCTTTCCAGGGATCCTGTGACCACACTAAACAAGAATTTAGGATAAAAAGCCACTCTCTCACCATCTTACTCGAAAATATCGAAATGAAGGCAGAAGAATAAGAATAAACACTCTTTCGCACAGCTTACGCAGACTTTTTCCATTCCCAGATTGATTTTCCTCCTTTTTGAGCATCGCTTGACCATTGTGCACCAACCAGAGAGTAGTAGTTTGAGAGCGAGCTGGACCAGCTAAACGAAAATCGCCACCCCCACAGTAAGAATAGAAAGAATTTTGAAGAAAACCAGCAAAAGTTGAATGAGAACATCGAAATGGACCATCTATCAGCTCACGGATACTTGAAAAGAACGGCTCGAGCACGAAGTGGGGACCCGGTCTTCTTTCCAGGGATCCTGTGACCACACTAAACAAGAATTTAGGATAAAAAGCCACTCTCTCACCATCTTACTCGAAAATATCGAAATGAAGGCAGAAGAATAAGAATAAAAACTCTTTCTCACAGCTTACGCAGACTTTTTCCATTCCCAGATTGATTTTCCTTCTTTTTGAGCATCGCTTGACCATTGTGCACCAACCAGAGAGTAGTAGTTTGAGAGCGAGCTGGACCAGCTAAACGAAAATCGCCACCCCCACAGTAAGAATAGAAAGAATCTTGAAGAAAACCAGCAAAAGTTGAATGAGAACATCGAAATGAACCATCTATCAGCTCACGGATACTTGAAAAGAACGGCTCGAGCACGAAGTGGGGACCCGGTCTTCTTTCCAGGGATCCTGTGACCACACTAAACAAGAATTTAGGATAAAAAGCCACTCTCTCACCATCTTACTCGAAAATATCGAAATGAAGGCAGAAGAATAAGAATAAAAACTCTTTCTCACAGCTTACGCAGACTTTTTCCATTCCAGATTGATTTTCCTCCTTTTTGAGCATCGCTTGACCATTGTGCACCAACCAGAGAGTAGTAGTTTGAGAGCGAGCTGGACCAGCTAAACGAAAATCGCCACCCCCACAGTAAGAATAGAAAGAATTTTGAAGAAAACCAGCAAAAGTTGAATGAGAACATCGAAATGGACCATCTATCAGCTCACGGATACTTGAAAAGAACGGCTCGAGCACGAAGTGGGGACCCGGTCTTCTTTCCAGGGATCCTGTGACCACACTAAACAAGAATTTAGGATAAAAAGCCACTCTCTCACCATCTTACTCGAAAATATCGAAATGAAGGCAGAAGAATAAGAATAAAAACTCTTTCTCACAGCTTACGCAGACTTTTTCCATTCCCAGATTGATTTTCCTCCTTTTTGAGCATCGCTTGACCATTGTGCACCAACCAGAGAGTAGTAGTTTGAGAGCGAGCTGGACCAGCTAAACGAAAATCGCCACCCCCACAGTAAGAATAGAAAGAATTTTGAAGAAAACCAGCAAAAGTTGAATGAGAACATCGAAATGGACCATCTATCAGCTCACGGATACTTGAAAAGAACGGCTCGAGCACGAAGTGGGGACCCGGTCTTCTTTCCAGGGATCCTGTGACCACACTAAACAAGAATTTAGGATAAAAAGCCACTCTCTCACCATCTTACTCGAAAATATCGAAATGAAGGCAGAAGAATAAGAATAAACACTCTTTCGCACAGCTTACGCAGACTTTTTCCATTCCCAGATTGATTTTCCTCCTTTTTGAGCATCGCTTGACCATTGTGCACCAACCAGAGAGTAGTAGTTTGAGAGCGAGCTGGACCAGCTAAACGAAAATCGCCACCCCCACAGTAAGAATAGAAAGAATTTTGAAGAAAACCAGCAAAAGTTGAATGAGAACATCGAAATGGACCATCTATCAGCTCACGGATACTTGAAAAGAACGGCTCGAGCACGAAGTGGGGACCCGGTCTTCATTCCAGGGATCCTGTGACCACACTAAACAAGAATTTAGGATAAAAAGCCACTCTCTCACCATCTTACTCGAAAATATCGAAACGGAGGCAGAAGAATAAGAATAAAAACTCTTTCTCACAGCTTACGCAGACTTTTTCCATTCCCAGATTGATTTTCCTCCTTTTTGAGCATCGCTTGACCATTGTGCACCAACCAGAGAGTAGTAGTTTGAGAGCGAGCTGGACCAGCTAAACGAAAATCGCCACCCCCACAGTAAGAATAGAAAGAATTTTGAAGAAAACCAGCAAAAGTTGAATGAGAACATCGAAATGGACCATCTATCAGCTCACGGATACTTGAGAAGAACGGCTCGAGCACGAAGTGGGGACCCGGTCTTCTTTCCAGGGATCCTGTGACCACACTAAACAAGAATTTAGGATAAAAAGCCACTCTCTCACCATCTTACTCGAAAATATCGAAATGAAGGCAGAAGAATAAGAATAAAAACTCTTTCTCACAGCTTACGCAGACTTTTTCCATTCCCAGATTGATTTTCCTTCTTTTTGAGCATCGCTTGACCATTGTGCACCAACCAGAGAGTAGTAGTTTGAGAGCGAGCTGGACCAGCTAAACGAAAATCGCCACCCCCACAGTAAGAATAGAAAGAATTTTGAAGAAAACCAGCAAAAGTTGAATGAGAACATCGAAATGGACCATCTATCAGCTCACGGATACTTGAGAAGAACGGCTCGAGCACGAAGTGGGGACCCGGTCTTCTTTCCAGGGATCCTGTGACCACACTAAACAAGAATTTAGGATAAAAAGCCACTCTCTCACCATCTTACTCGAAAATATCGAAACGGAGGCAGAAGAATAAGAATAAAAACTCTTTCGCACAGCTTAGGCAGACTTTTTCCATTCCCAGATTGATTTTCCTCCTTTTTGAGCATCGCTTGACCATTGTGCACCAACCAGAGAGTAGTAGTTTGAGAGCGAGCTGGACCAGCTAAACGAAAATCGCCACCCCCACAGTAAGAATAGAAAGAATTTTGAAGAAAACCAGCAAAAGTTGAATGAGAACATCGAAATGGACCATCTATCAGCTCACGGATACTTGAAAAGAACGGCTCGAGCACGAAGTGAGGACCCGGTCTTCTTTCCAGGGATCCTGTGACCACACTAAACAAGAATTTAGGATAAAAAGCCACTCTCTCACCATCTTACTCAAAAATATCGAAATGAAGGCAGAAGAATAAGAATAAAAACTCTTTCTCACAGCTTACGCAGACTTTTTCCATTCCCAGATTGATTTTCCTCCTTTTTGAGCATCGCTTGACCATTGTGCACCAACCAGAGAGTAGTAGTTTGAGAGCGAGCTGGACCAGCTAAACGAAAATCGCCACCCCCACAGTAAGAATAGAAAGAATTTTGAAGAAAACCAGCAAAAGTTGAATGAGAACATCGAAATGGACCATCTATCAGCTCACGGATACTTGAAAAGAACGGCTCGAGCACGAAGTGGGGACCCGGTCTTCTTTCCAGGGATCCTGTGACCACACTAAACAAGAATTTAGGATAAAAAGCCACTCTCTCACCATCTTACTCGAAAATATCGAAATGAAGGCAGAAGAATAAGAATAAACACTCTTTCGCACAGCTTACGCAGACTTTTTCCATTCCCAGATTGATTTTCCTCCTTTTTGAGCATCGCTTGACCATTGTGCACCAACCAGAGAGTAGTAGTTTGAGAGCGAGCTGGACCAGCTAAACGAAAATCGCCACCCCCACAGTAAGAATAGAAAGAATTTTGAAGAAAACCAGCAAAAGTTGAATGAGAACATCGAAATGGACCATCTATCAGCTCACGGATACTTGAAAAGAACGGCTCGAGCACGAAGTGGGGACCCGGTCTTCATTCCAGGGATCCTGTGACCACACTAAACAAGAATTTAGGATAAAAAGCCACTCTCTCACCATCTTACTCGAAAATATCGAAACGGAGGCAGAAGAATAAGAATAAAAACTCTTTCTCACAGCTTACGCAGACTTTTTCCATTCCCAGATTGATTTTCCTCCTTTTTGAGCATCGCTTGACCATTGTGCACCAACCAGAGAGTAGTAGTTTGAGAGCGAGCTGGACCAGCTAAACGAAAATCGCCACCCCCACAGTAAGAATAGAAAGAATTTTGAAGAAAACCAGCAAAAGTTGAATGAGAACATCGAAATGGACCATCTATCAGCTCACGGATACTTGAGAAGAACGGCTCGAGCACGAAGTGGGGACCCGGTCTTCTTTCCAGGGATCCTGTGACCACACTAAACAAGAATTTAGGATAAAAAGCCACTCTCTCACCATCTTACTCGAAAATATCGAAATGAAGGCAGAAGAATAAGAATAAAAACTCTTTCTCACAGCTTACGCAGACTTTTTCCATTCCCAGATTGATTTTCCTTCTTTTTGAGCATCGCTTGACCATTGTGCACCAACCAGAGAGTAGTAGTTTGAGAGCGAGCTGGACCAGCTAAACGAAAATCGCCACCCCCACAGTAAGAATAGAAAGAATTTTGAAGAAAACCAGCAAAAGTTGAATGAGAACATCGAAATGGACCATCTATCAGCTCACGGATACTTGAGAAGAACGGCTCGAGCACGAAGTGGGGACCCGGTCTTCTTTCCAGGGATCCTGTGACCACACTAAACAAGAATTTAGGATAAAAAGCCACTCTCTCACCATCTTACTCGAAAATATCGAAACGGAGGCAGAAGAATAAGAATAAAAACTCTTTCGCACAGCTTACGCAGACTTTTTCCATTCCCAGATTGATTTTCCTCCTTTTTGAGCATCGCTTGACCATTGTGCACCAACCAGAGAGTAGTAGTTTGAGAGCGAGCTGGACCAGCTAAACGAAAATCGCCACCCCCACAGTAAGAATAGAAAGAATTTTGAAGAAAACCAGCAAAAGTTGAATGAGAACATCGAAATGGACCATCTATCAGCTCACGGATACTTGAAAAGAACGGCTCGAGCACGAAGTGAGGACCCGGTCTTCTTTCCAGGGATCCTGTGACCACACTAAACAAGAATTTAGGATAAAAAGCCACTCTCTCACCATCTTACTCAAAAATATCGAAATGAAGGCAGAAGAATAAGAATAAAAACTCTTTCTCACAGCTTACGCAGACTTTTTCCATTCCCAGATTGATTTTCCTTCTTTTTGAGCATCGCTTGACCATTGTGCACCAACCAGAGAGTAGTAGTTTGAGAGCGAGCTGGACCAGCTAAACGAAAATCGCCACCCCCACAGTAAGAATAGAAAGAATTTTGAAGAAAACCAGCAAAAGTTGAATGAGAACATCGAAATGGACCATCTATCAGCTCACGGATACTTGAAAAGAACGGCTCGAGCACGAAGTGGGGACCCGGTCTTCTTTCCAGGGATCCTGTGACCACACTAAACAAGAATTTAGGATAAAAAGCCACTCTCTCACCATCTTACTCGAAAATATCGAAACGGAGGCAGAAGAATAAGAATAAAAACTCTTTCGCACAGCTTACGCAGACTTTCTCCATTCCCAGATTGATTTTCCTCCTTTTTGAGCATCGCTTGACCATTGTGCACCAACCAGAGAGTAGTAGTTTGAGAGCGAGCTGGACCAGCTAAACGAAAATCGCCACCCCACAGAGAGAATAGGAAGAATTTTGAAGAAAACCAGCAAAAGTTGAATGAGAACATCGAAATGGACCATCTATCAGCTCACGGATACTTGAAAAGAACGGCTCGAGCACAAAGTGGGGTTATTATTTAACTTATTTATGATAAAATTACAAAGCTTATTTATAAGGTGAGAAAAGTGAAAAAAAATGCAAACCAACCTAATTCGGCTCCATCTCATTCCTTTTTACCATATCGGTTCCAACCAACGATCCGGTGGTCCCGCCGACCCATCCAAAACGTTGGCTGCAAACACAAATGAGACAGTATGGAACAAAAACGTTTACCCGACATTTACATCTTAATTTAGAACAGTAAAACATAGAGCAGTGAAAGCATCATGTTTTGGCGAGTTTGAACTGAAAAAGCGTCTATCAAAGAAGAAAACTTTACACTTAGGAGAAGCCGCTACTCGAGATACGTTTCTACATCATGACAAGGAACTAACCACTATTCTGAGCAGCTTAGAAGAGTTGCCGACTTTAACTTCTTGCGACTGAGGCATGGTGGTCGGAAATGGGTATTCCGATTAAAACCGTCCAGAAAACCTAGAGAGTGGCGAGAACAGATATGTCAAAACAAACGAATACAATTTCAGAAATGACATAAAACATATAGAAAACTACTGTTTCAGGCATAGCGACAGCACACGGAAATGTCATGCGAACTAAACATTGCATGCACCCCTCCAGGCTCCAAACCGACTCAAACTGATGACCTCCTTCTACTTTACTCAATCTACCCCGTCTACTTTCCCTCTCTCTCCTCCCTCTCTCATACCCTTATACCCCCTCCCCCCTCTCTCTACTTCCTTCCCGACTCCTGGTAGAGAACTTTGTCATCGACCTGAAACATGGGATGTTACTATTACTTGCAGCCAATAGTATATGTAGCTCAAAAGTTTACCCCGACTGAGATGAGGCGATTTCTCCCATTATAAACGCTAAAAAATAACATTTTACTCCAGAAAACACACCTTTTCTGGCTCAATTCACCGCATGCCAGAGGAAGATTTGACGTGGCGTTCTGCCAGAATCCAGAGCACCGTCCAACTCTCCAGAACACTGAGAAGAAGCGAGGACGTCAGAGTAGGGGTTGGGCTGAAAAGAACGATTTCACAAGTGCACCAGCTCGGCTTTGAAGCAGCACCAAATAGAATGAATAGGCGTTTATTGCAACAGTTTCCCTCGAACAAAGCTGACAGAGATTACAAACACTATTGTACGAGTGTACAATCATCACGCTATGAGTGGCAAAATTACCAGCCAAATGGCAAGGGTAGAAAACGTACTAGGAATGTTAATAGAGTTCAAAATTCAAGATTCAAACCCAACTTTCCTCCAGTAAGCATCAAAAATATGATAATGATTCCGGTAGGGGGGAGAACACTTTCTTAAATTTCCGGTTATTCAGTATGGCGACCAATGAAGCCACCTACTCGAATACCAAAAACTAGAGAATTGTTCAACTACTTCAGTCTAAATACGTGATGTGAACAACGAAGGCTAATGTATTGATCAATTTCACCTCAAAGTAATTAATGAAAAGTGAATCAACTGTACACAACTACAGTACAAAGACAGTTAGAACTGGACGAAATAGTGAGTCTACGCTAATGAGAAGAGCGACAAGATACATGAGACATCAAATGGTGAATGAACGAATGAGCGTAACATGTTGTTGTTCTTTTTGACCTGATAGATAAGGTGTTTGCCATTGGGAAAATGAGGTGTCTCTTTGGTCTGGTGGGAAACAACCAATTTGGGTGTTCTCTGATCAATCAAAAGAGGGTTCCGAACGATTTTGTGAAAAGTGGGAATCGCGAGCGAATGTTTAACGAGTACCATACAATATATTCTGTGAACTTTCAGAGAATGAATGAAAATTTAGTTTAGTTTCGTCTGGGTCGCGAACTGAAAATTGGGAAATAGTCACACCTCAAAAATCTGTTGAGCTACAGTATACAATTAACGGGGTTTTAAGCTCTTACGAGCAGCCAACTAATGTCAACAAAAGAAATGGTTGCCTCTTTCATGCGGCGAAGTAAACTTGAACAAGAATCTCAAATTGACGCTTTTGAATCATACCCTAAATGCTCAGCGTTTTGAGAAAAACCCCCCTGTTTTTGGTCCGAAGATTTGGACAAAACCCCCTCAAAAATTGTCTGATTTAGCGATTTTCTAAATTAAGGGCAAACCCCCCTTATAATGGCTGAGAGGAGGGCAAAACCCCCCTGTTTGAAAAAGTCACAACTCTGAGACATTTAGGGTATGTTTTGAATACGAATCAAATTCAATTTATTGGCTAGTTTTGCCGTGGGTAGAGATGACCAAAACGTTGCCGGAGCCCGACCTGATTGTCGTACTACCCTCTCTTCTTAAATTTACCAAATGTGATATTTTTGCGAATTTGTAAAACTAAATTGACTGAAAATCGCGAAAAAAAAACTTTCTACTTTTTCCCTCTTCTCTACTTTACGAAAGATTATATTAGCTTCAACTAGTTCAATATTTCGGAACCAAGGGACTGGTGTATGGTAGAAGGGACTAGTCGGAAGCAGATTAGCATTATCGCATGCGAGAATCAAACACCAAACGTGGATTGCTTAGATATTCCATTCCCAGCTCCAAACATCAATAATTAGGTCAAAAGCACGACGTTGGCACTAATCACAACAATGAAAGATCAACTGATTCACAGGGTGAAAAAATGGTACCTTTTCTTTCGGGTGGCAGGAGTGCGGGTGGCACCAGCTACTTTCCCACGGGCCTACTGAACGACCTCTGATTTGACCTCAGATTCCGCCGTTGAACCGAATACTTGAAACTGAAAGAAATATTTTGAACTAACGGAAACAACAATCCATAAAAAGTGCCAATGAAATGGTCAATTGTGTGAAGTAGGTGAAATTGGCTGCCAAACTTTCGGGAAGAATTGGAATGGCTAGACTTCCTCTACAAACTACAAAACATGGTCAGAAACAGTGTTCCTACCTCTCTTTGTCTACTCGACCATGAAATCTGACACGAACCAAAGAAAAAGAAAACTTAAATGAGGTCAGTTGAGGAAGTTTCGAATAAAGGAAGTTTTGGACATCGGATAAATTGACACATAAAGAACACTCAACAAGATAAGAACATGAATGTTCACAACCTAAAAAACAACGAGAAGTTTACAATTAACTGTTTACAACATTATTTACAATTAAAAGACAAACCCGGTCAATTTCCGCAGTCAAAACGGTCAACTTCTGATATTACGATGATAAGAATTACAAATGATTGATGAGACAACTTTAACATTACTTTGATAGAGAGGAGCAGCCCGAGCGCTAGCGACCAAGATAAACATTTAAAAAAAAGTTTGAGGAGAGCGCGCGCGCAATTAAAATCGCAGTGACGTGCCCGCGAAAATCCAAAAGATACTGTACGTGATCACATTTTTATTCTTTTTTTTTCTATTCAAATGAATTTGTTTTGCTTTTTGTCGATCTATAACCTTAATTATAGCACACCGATACTAGTTACGTAATTTAAACAACGCACGGAGAGAGAAAGACATGGAGAACGGGAGAGAGAGAGAGAGAGAGAGAGAGAGAGAGAGAGAGAGAGAGAGAGAGAGAGAGAGAGAGAGAGAGAGAGAGAGAGAGAGAGAGAGAGAAAGAATGGAAGGGAGAGGGAGGAATGGAGAGATTCAACAGTTACCTATAACATGCAGTGAAACCTCTTTGAGATGGCTTGTCAGACACAATGAATGAATGATATCTGCTATGAATCATCATTGTCACCATTTTTGGCGCGCCTTTTCGAATATTCGCGGGAAAAAACCGCGCCAGACGAGCCCAGGTCAAATGCCCAAAGATGAAGATGGGCCCATCATTCGGCCATCGATTCCCTTTCTGGATGGGTGTATCTTCTTGTAAGTCTGTCCCTCTCTTTAGCTAGCACTCACCTCTTTAACCCTCGATCCTCTCTCTCTCTCTCTCTCTCTCTCTCTTTCTCTATCTCTATCTCCCTTCCTCTTTCTCCATCTCTCCCTCTCTTTCTCCCTTTGTTTCTCTCTCTTTCTCTGTCTCACGTTACTTTCAACTCGAACTTTATCTGTCGTCTGTTTTTGTTTTAGAATGCTACTGAAATATCGCGATACCTCTCTCCTTTTGAGCCGCGATCTCTTCAAACTGCAATTTACAAAGCGATATAAAAAATTTGTTAAAAGAAAATGTCAAATTCGTGACCCCGACTATCATAGAGATAATTGCGCAATCATTCTAATTCCAGGTTACTTAAGATTCCAGTTTCTTGAAAAGTTTGTTCTGTTTGGTCGACTGTTTGCGAGGTGCGATCAAACTACACATGTTTGTAGTTTGGTGGCGAAGGGGGCCGCGCAGCCTGCTATTAGCTGTTCATTTCTACATTTTCTCGCTTGAGTGCTAACCTCATATTGTTTGGCTGATAGTAGAAAACTTGGTGCTTCATTGACTTACTTTTTCTATATTATCACTCTCTCTCCTCTCTCTCTCTCTCTCTCTCTCTCTCTCTCTCTCTCTCTCTCACACTCTCTCTTCACCTCTCTCTCACTCTCTCTCTCTCTCTCTCCACTTCTCTCTATCTATCTCTCTTATAAGTTTGACGCTGTACTTCATACTCACTCCCGTGCCAAAGCTGTTTTTTTGTAACTTCTAACTGCCATTCATTTTCTATGATGAATTTCAAAAATGAATTATCTTTCATATTATTTCATTGATAGCAACCTAAAATGAATCATAAGAGCTTAATATTCCGATTTATCTATCTAAAAACAAATTTTCGTCGAAATCGATTGGAATCGTTTCTACACTAAATTACTAATTTTTCTAAATTAAATTTGTTAGTTCACCACCCCTTCATTTCAAGGAGATTAGTGCGCAATCATTTGAAAGTTATGTTTCTTGTAATTTATGATTCTAATCTCTTCAAAACTGGACTGTTCGCGATCAAACTACACGTATTTGTAGTTTGGTGTCATGTTGATGTCAAGACCCGTAAAGGGCCCGCACAGCCAGACATTCGCGCTCATCTCTAACTTTCTTTTTGAGTCATATTGATTAGCTGATTCCCAATTTGACTTACATTTTCTATACATTCTTTTTCTTATCTCTTACTCTCTTTTTATCTCTGTTCTCTTTTCTTCCTGTTTATCTTATTTATAACATTACCTAATTGTCTCATTCCAGCTGGTTTGCTCGTAACGTGTTGGGATCGGGCTCGAAGAGGGAGGGATGGGATCGATAATGTCTATTGGACAATGGACGGTGCGAGGGAAAAGGTAATTTCCATGGTTGTAGAGTTTATTAAAGTTATAGGACGATTTTATTGGTTTACAATCGAAACTTCAAACTGCCCTAATTCTAGCAAAAGGGTCGTGCCACTACTTTCCATTTTTCGTTGGGTTTCGGTAGGAATTCGGGTTTTGCGGTTTGAAAATGTTAGAACTTATAACTACCATTAGTGCCACCCCCTTACCAGTCACTCACTACTTAGGTTTCAGTTGAATTGGGAGCTTTGGGTAACTTTTGTTAATGTTTCAACTTGTAATAACCTAGTGCCACCCCTTATCATTTACTACTTGGGTTTGGGTTGAAATTGGGGTTTTGGGTCACTTTTGTTAGTGGTTTAACGTGTAATCGTGCCACCCACTTCCCAGTTACTACTTGGGTTTCAGTTGAATAGGAAACTTTGGGTAACTTTTTTATGTTATAACTTGTAATCACCTAGTGTCACTTTCTTTCCATTAACCACTTGTATTTTGGTTGAAATTAGGGTTTTGGGTCACTTTGTAAATGTTGTAACTTTTTACCACCACTAGTGCCACCCCCTTACCATTTACTACTTAGGTTCGGGTTGAAATTGGGGTTTTGAGTCTCTGTCTCTCTGTCTCTCTTTTCTGCGTGTTTATCTTATTTATAACATTACCTAATTGTCTTATTCCAGCTGATTTCTTCGATGCGTGTTGGGAATCGGGAAGTTTGGTCGATTTCGAAGAGGGAGGGTGGATCGATAATGTAGATTGGACGATTTCGGTGCGAAGGAAAAGGTAATTTCCATAGTTGTAGAATTTAGTAATTGAAGTTAAAGTAAAGTGAAAGTAATTTTGCTCCCCTCCTCTCTAGTCAAAACCGAAAAAAACGCGCGCATCGCAAAGCGCTGCGCCGAATAGTTTTCGATCACAACGTAGAGAAATTGGTTCCTTTGAGGGAGAATCATCCCACTTCCCTGGCATCTGGGGTATTTTTGTGTTACTTTTCAAATTTTACACATTTACAGTAGAGTTAATGAAAAGCGGACATAGAACGAGTTTATTGGTTTACAATCGAATCTTCAGACTGCCCTAGTTTTAGCAAAAGGGTCGTGCTACTAGTTCCAATTTTTTGTTGGGTTTCGGTTAATGATTGGGTTTTACGGTTCGAAAATGTTGTAACGTGTAACAGTGACTACCTCACTAGTGCCACCCCTCCCGATTTACTACTTGGGTTATCGTTTGGAACTGGGCGTTTGGGAGAATTTCAAAAATGTTCTAACTTGTAATAAACTCACTCGTGCCACCCCTACTCACTTATTACTTGGGTTTCGGTTAATGATCGGGTTTTACGGTTCGAAAATGTTGTAACGTGTAACAGTGACTACCTCACTAGTGCCACCCCTCCCGATTTACTACTTGGGTTATCGTTTGGAACTGGGCGTTTGGGAGAATTTCAAAAATGTTCTAACTTGTAATAAACTCACTCGTGCCACCTCTACTCACTTATTACTTGGGTTTCGGTTAATGATTGGGTTTTTTGGTTCTAAAATGTTGTAACGTGTAACAGTGACTACCTCACTAGTGCCACCCTCCCGATTTACTACTTGGGTTTTCGTTTGGAACTGGGCGTTTGGGAGAATTTCAAAAATGTTCTAACTTGTAATAAACTCACTCGTGCCACCACTACTCACTTATTACTTGGGTTTCGGTTAATGATCGGGTTTTACGGTTCGAAAATGTTGTAACGTGTAACAGTGACTACCTCACTAGTGCCACCCCTCCCGATTTACTACATGGGTTTTCGTTTGGAACTGGGCGTTTGGGAGAATTTCAAAAATGTTCTAACTTGTAATAAACTCACTCGTACCACCCCTACTCACTCATTACTTGGGTTTCGGTTAATGATCGGGTTTTACGGTTCGAAAATGTTGTAACGTGTAACAGTGACTACCTCACTAGTGCCACCCCTCCCGATTTACTACATGGGTTTTCGTTTGGAACTGGGCGTTTGGGAGAATTTCAAAAATGTTCTAACTTGTAATAAACTCACTCGTACCACCCCTACTCACTCATTACTTGGGTTTCGGTTAATGATCGGGTTTTACGGTTCGAAAATGTTGTAACGTGTAACAGTGACTACCTCACTAGTGCCACCCCTACCGATTTACTACTTGGGTTTTCGTTTGGAACTGGGCGTTTGGGAGAATTTCAAAAATGATCTAACTTGTAATAAACTCACTCGTGCCACCCCTACTCACTTGTTACTTGGGTTTCGGTTAATGATTGGGTTTTTCGGTTCGAAAATGTTGTAACGTGTAACAGTGACTACCTCACTAGTGCCACCCTCCCGATTTACTACTTGGGGTTTCGTTTGGAACTGGGCCTTTGGGAGAATTTCCAAAATGTTCTAACTTGAAATAAACTCACTCGTGCCACCCCTACTCACTTGTTACTTGGGTTTCGGTTAATGATTGGGTTTTTCGGTTCGAAAATGTAGTTTGGTCGGCTGACACAGCAAAAAATTGTGAATGGAAAGGTATTAGTTTGTAATATATGAAATGTGTTTTTGTGTGTGAATATGTTTGTTGCTGATCAATATACTGCTCGATTGGAAGGTTGATTGAATTCTAGTAGTTTTATGTTTCAGGTAGGAACTTCAGCCCATTACTTGTGACTTTTGTCTCATTTCAGTAGGAGGATGCAGGCTGGCAGCACGAGAAAAAGCGACAGCCCCGGGACCAACTGAGGGCCTCCTACATTCTATGCGGGAGACAACGGAATCGAATATAAACTTATCGGATTGTACTGGTCAGTTGATAACCTTAGTAATTGGTAGATAATAAGCGTTGTAAAGCCGAAGTAGACCACTTTTTTACGCTGGAACGTCAAATTAAAGCATAGGAGGGGGTTTCAGTACATAACTTGTCTTCATGTGCTGTTCATGTGCATGGTGTTTTTCCATTCCTGTACTTGTATTTGGTTACCGGCGGTGGCGAACAGTTGTCAGCTGCCCACAACTTTACTGGAATTTTGTATTCTTGTCAATTCGAGGATTGTGATGCGCCGGATTCTTCATGATCAGTCTTTTTGAATTTTTTTGAGAACCAAGCGCATCGAAAATAATCAATATTTTTCAGGTTTCGCTTCTTGTCACTATTGCTGCTGTTAACTATCGCTTAACTATCGCCATTCGCCATAACGAACTATCGCCATTCGGTGCAAAATAAAGTAGGTTTCGATTCCGACAAAAAAGGGAGGCAATACAAATCGAAAACCTTCCTCTTCGTGGTCAGACAAGTCACGAGGTCGCCTTCCGCAGCAATTTGTGTCTCGTTTTTCCCATATTCCGTGCTCGCATTGTTTAGCATTCATAACCGAATTTTTCGTTGATATTTGTTGTTGTTTACTTTTTATCTGCTTATGTTTATAGTTTTGAGAGGGTGTAATAAGGCGTTTGGGCGGGAAAGTAAGGATGAGTAAGGGAGTAGGACGGAAGAGGGAGGAGAGAAAGTGAGAGTGAGAGGGAGAGAGAGAGGGGGGGGGGGATAGAGATCAGGACGGAGGGGGTTAAGGGAATGGAGAGGTGAGGGTAAGGAAGGGAGTGGAGCACGGAAAGGGATCGGGTAGACAGCCTGCGCACTGCCGTGAATTTCTGTTTAATGCATGGCATGTTATAAGCATGACGTTGTCCTGTGTCTTTGTCCTGTTTATTTTTGAATAATTCTAATATGTACTCAATTGAGCAAGTGATTATGATGTTTCAAAGTATACATTGCGAAGTTGTTTGTCCACTTGCACCCAACCGTTTTTCTCTACCAGCTGCTGCCACCCTATGCCTCGGTGAGGTGAGGCGACTTCCAAGATTCGCCGTCGAGCTCGCCCAATTGATCTTCCAATCAGAGGTCAGTTCTTACAAGCGATGAACACTTTGGACTTCTTTAAACGGTTTACACAAACCTCTATGAATTGTTTCTCATTGCTCGCAGTACCTTCTGAAGTGTTTCTAGTTTCAAAATCTCATTCTGAAGTGTTTCTAGTTTCTTGGTATCCGCTCAGTTACAGCCAGCCGCGGCACTCTCCTGCCACCCGCGACCGCCCCATGTATAAATCGAGCGAATCCGGTCTAAGAAAAGTTTGCTGCTAGGTAAGTATCAAAATCGAACTGTGAATATGTGAAGAGCTGTTATCATATAAGGCAGGGCCAATTGATTTTTTCGAAAACGACCAAAAGTCGGAAAAGTGCTTTCTGTGACAAATAATAGTGATTTGGGCCATTTCTAGAATGAATTTTTATAGTTAAACGCTCATGTGTCAAATCCAAAATGTTTTGCATTCGAGAAGAAGTTCGCTCCCTTTTTCTTAATATTCGGAAAAAGTCTCCAATTTTTCACTTTTTCATGTCAAAACCTATAAACCTACTCCATTATAATGTGTTTCTAGGTTGCAGCCAGCCGTGCCACCCTCTTACCGTGAATCCGGTCCGAGCCGGAAACTGCCCCGCTGTCGAACGAAAAACCCGCGTCTGCTGTTTAGGTAAGTAGCAAACTACAACGAGTCGAACGAACTACAGCGCCGCCTATCATTTCGGCTATCAGAGAAAGAAAATGAAGGTTATGGTCACTGAAATCTGTTCAGAAATTTGAAGATGTTTTAGTAAAGTTCGTCAGTGAAAGGAAAACTTAACAATAGGAAAATGTTCGTTCTTTGTTGTCTCGGTGTATCATTCGGGCATTTTATTTAGTGTTCTCGTGAAAATTATGATATTTCTTATTTTTAATCTTTCGAGGTGCTGCCACCGTTTTCCTTCATGTGATTCAACAATTTTCAATAACCTTGTATTTGTGTATATGTTCTAGCATTTAGACCGAGTAATCTTGCCTCTGTTCGTATGACGGATGCCTTGGGAAGTTGGGACAGGCCCGAGCGGGGAACGGACTCGACCGTTGTCGGAAGGAGATGGCACGGTGTCTGCCGCTAGATGAGGGCCAAACTAGAACGATTCGATCAAACTACACTGAGTCAGGGATATTTCCCAATTCATTTTCTCAAAGAACTGTTTTTTTCTCCAACGTTGAGAGAAGTTTTAAGACGACCAGGCTTCATTTGTATTGCCCAGTTTTGAATGAAAACTCACATTTTTAAGCTACATTTTAGGCTAGTTTTCGTTTCAATATAATCTAAGTTGTCCGTGTTCAATACTATTGTCAATTAGTCGTTATGGATATATTCGCATTTCAGATTCGTTGTGACTGTCGTTTTTGGAAAGAAGGTCTGTCTCTGGGGCCAGGTGGCGGCTGCCAGCCGACTGGCCCAGATGAAGCCGAAGCCGCGGTTCGCGCCCAACCAGAAGAAGGGGACATGGTGCCGACTACCGAATTCCTCAAGAAAGAATCGAATCTGATGATGTGAGACTAGTTTCGACTATTTTCGTTTGGTATTTCAGTTCACTTTGTCATGAAAAAGCTTCGTACTGTGTGTTCTTTGTACTTGGGATGATCTTGCCAGAAAGATTTTAGCAGAATGCATGATTGAATCGAATAAGGTTGAAAAACTTTTTCTGACTTTGAAACCATCGAAGTTACAATTTGGTCTCGATCTGTCCTCGTAGTACGGAGTAGTTGATGTTTAGCGTTCATACTGTAGGTTCGCAAATGACTATGTATTGCTCGATGCTCGATACTAACTACCAGTATGCATTCAGATTATTCCTCAACTACAAACATGCCGACGTGAAGAGATTGAATCTTCCTTTGTCCGAGGATTCGGGGCTCCGTGGGCACGCGTGAGAGCGATACTGCGATAAGGTTTGTCTTTAGCCATTCTCATTTTTCGCAACGTGTCAATAAATTTCGAGACTATTTTCAAAAAACTCGAACTGTAACATTACTTTTCTATTTCCAGTTCTATAAAACATTTCTGTAAAACTTTTCTATAAAACATGACTTCGCACACCCATGTACTTTTTTTCTGGTCAGATGGGAACAATTCCTGCACTGTTCCGGGCGTTACGAGACGGCAGGCTGGTAGCATGGGCAGAACAAGACAGCCGGGCACGCGGAAGAAGGATACTGACAGCAAAAGCGTTCCAGGTATAGCTTTCGCCATTCCCACTACAAATTTGGCAACGTACCAATAAATTTCAAAGCTCTTTTTCATCATGTTTGAGTTTTTCAAAATAGATGAGACTTGGTCCGAGAATGGTCAACCGAATACCTTGACATCGTGTCGATAAGTCTCATTGCGAACGAAAAAACTATAGACAGTTTGACCTGAGATGCAGTTTGGTTGGCCAGCACGTTTGTCCCACGGAAAAAGGTATCAGTTGCAATACTTGATACTCCAATTGAACCATTTCATTCCCAGGTAAAACTTTTCTATAAAACTCTTCATTACTTTTTCATAAAGCATTACTTCGCACCCATGTACTCATTCTTTCTGTTCAGGTGGCAACCTCATCCCAGCACACTGCCCCCAGCTCGAGGCGGCATGCTGGCAGCATTGGGAGAAAGTCCAACCTTTTATCCCTGAAGTTTTCCTTGGCGAGTGGGAGGAAAATACTGAAAGGAAGAGGAACCGAGGTAGGCAGTGTAACCCTAGTTGTAGTTTGGTCGGCTGACACAGCACAAACTTAAGACTTTTGCCTCATGGAAAGGTATTAGTTGCATACATATTTGTGCCTAAATGTGTCTTTGTGTGTAAATGTTCGATTCTGATCACTGCCCGATTGAAAGTTTGATTGAATTCTGGTAGTTTTGATTTCAGGTGAAAACCTCAGCACATCAGCAAGGCGAGTAGGAGTTCGCAGGCTGGCCGCAAGTGAAGAAGGCGCCCACATTCTGGCCAAGGCCAACGGATTTGAGGGTAAAAGGACAACGCATCGGATCATGCTGGTTAGTTGCTACATGAACTAATGAGTTGAATGACTTTTTGACGAGTAAGGCCGCATTCATACTTTTTACGTCGGCGTTCAACGCCGGCGTTATTAGTGAAGAAAACATACGTAACGATTGGCGCCGTCGTTAACGCCAAAAAAATCGATGCGTATGTTTTCTTCACATTAACGCCGGCGTTGAACGCCGACGTAAAAAGTATGAAAGCGGCCTAAGAAACTGGAAAAGCATGAAATAGTGGTGAACCGTGCTGAAACTTGGCATACAAGGAAGGTTACGGTACATTACTCACTCGTTTTCAACTTACTCTGCCTCGTTTGTGTGGTTTTATTCATCTCCTCCACGTGCGGAAAACGTTGAAAATCTATAAAATATAAACTGGGCGGCATAGTGAAAGTACGTGTTTCATGAAAGTATGGTCTACAAGGTACCTTACGGAAGATTATTTCCGTTAAGATTCAGTTTAAGGTCCAGATTCAGTTCATTCAGCATCATAATTTGCTCAGAAGAACTGTGAATGCGTGTTTCAGATATCCGCCTGCCGCGATGTACCACCGTCCGGTTGGTTCTTGCCAGCTGCGGCCAGTTGCCAGCTCTGCGGAATCCCGTCTTCTTCTAAACTTCAAGATCAAGAAATGGTTCATGAACAGAACTCTTCATGAAATGGTGAACATTCGGAATATGTTTTCGTATCGTAGTTTTTCACTGTTCATTAATTTTTGTTCGCTTCGATCGATCAAGTTTTTCACAGATTGGATTTTCAGATTCAGATTTAGTTCAATCAGAATCATAATTTTCGCAGTAGTACTTTGAATGCATCTTTCAGATAATCGCGTGCCGTGAGGAGCTGTAGTTTGGTTGGTTGTTGCCAGCTGTACCCAGCTGCCGGCTTCGCGGAATTCCGTCTTTTTCTTGTTACATAAATGGTTGGTTCAAGAACATACAGGAAATTATTCTTTCGTTCCGTCTGAGAAAAGCGATTGTTAATAATTAATTAGGCTACCTAAAACTAGATTATCGAGAACCACGTTTTCCTGCAATACATGCTACTGTTTCTAGAACGAAATTTCACCTAGAAACAGAAGCACTTTGAGAATGAGACAATCAGTCCTGTGTGAGATGTTCAGGAGTTGTTTTCGTGGTTTCTGTTTTGTACTGTTCATATATGTTTTAGTTCACTCAGGTTGATGGCCGGATAGCTGAGAAAGAAGTGACGATGGACCTTCCGGACCCCTTCACGGCCCCGTCTATGGACTGGAGGACACCGAATGGATATTTTACAACGGTTGTATTCATTTTGAGAGAAAAAGAAAGAGAGAAAGAGAGAGAAAGAGAACAGGAAAAAATATGGGAAGGTGGAAGGAAGTAAGAGGAAAGGAAGGAGGAAGGGAAGGAATTAAAAAGGAGAAGGAGGGAGCTGGACGGGGACGGTAGAATGAGGTAAAACTGAAAGGAGGAAGGAAAGAAGAGGAAAGGAAGAATGGACGGAGGGAATAAGAAAGGAAGGGGATAAAACTAGAGAGAGGCGAGGGGGAGAAATGGTGGTATGGGTGGAAGTAAGACGAATGGATGAAGAAGGGAGGAAGAGGCGAAAATAGAAAGTAGGGAGGGAAAATACGAGGGAGGGAGGTAGAGAGAGAGATTGATTCAAATACCTCTTGTAATACTTTCTGTAGATATTTCTGATCATATTAGCCTTCACGTGAATTAAACTGAAAGTTTGATTCACTGGTTGAGCCTAACGTTTTAACAATCATGTCACGTCTCATCTTCATACTGTATTATGTTTAGTCTCAGACAGCTTATACCGTTAGTTAATTGCATAATCATGTTAAAAAATGTTAGACACACAATGATAAACTGCACGATGCCTCAAAATGCTAACTATACGTGACAAAAATTTCACTTTCAGCTTCGTCGAAGTGCTGCCGGAACCTGCCACTCACAAGCTGGCTCGGTCCGTCTTCTGGGTATGTGAGGCGGAGCCTGACCTCACTCTGACCTCCTCACGATATCACAAAATATGAGTTGAAAGTTTAATGTTTTGATCTTTTTTGAGTTCTTTTGTTTTGAATACATTGATGCCACGTTTTGAATGAACTGTTGGCATCACTTTCTGTTATGTATGGATTTTGAAGTAAATCCGCCACACCTCAAGGAAGACGAAACTCGAAAAATGATAATTTGACAAGGATAAAAGCCTCTTTCAAATTTGTTGCGGTTATTACTTATGTTACTTTTCGAATGTGGTTTTTGTTTCACTCTTTCTTTTTTCTGCCTAATCCTCTTTTTCTAGTTGTTTGTCTGTCTGTCTGTCTGTATCTCTGGCTGTCGTTTGTTGTCTCCACTTCTCGGTCTATTTCTGTATATTCCTCAATCTCTATGACTTCTCTGTTTCCTTATCTCTCATATCTTTTTGTGATCACCTCTTTCTCGCTGTATACATTATTCTCTTTCTCTATATTTTTCTCTTCTGTATCCATCTCTCTCCGTCCTTGTCTGTCTCTAATTCTTGTCTATGAGTTCTGTTGTAGGCTCGTTAAAGACTTACTCCGTAATCTTCATATATACTTCCCCCATATGTAATCAATCGTTCCTGTATGATCATATCGAATTACGAAGAGAGGCACTGAAACAAGAGAGCGCACAGAAGAAGAGTCACCAGAAGGCGAGAGCAACTACGACATCATGAAGAGGCGGTGCCATGAAAACGGCAGTAGTTGTTATGTAGCACTGTGTAAAGGTTGCCACTCTAGGGTTCTTATAATTGTAACTATATTTATTATGTACCATCATTATCATAGTTACGAATGAACATTCATCTATACTCTCTAGTTGTTCCCGCTTATCAAAGCCGCTACACAAAGTCAGGAAGAGTTTGTTCAGAGTCATGATATGGAGGTCTTAGGGAGATTTTTTAAGTACATACATGAATAGTATAAGTTAGTGTGGCAACTGACATAGTGTTCAAACTACTCATTTTTAATTTGCCCATTCATTGCACATTTCCACTCGCAATACTGCACCTCATATATTCTCATACACCCAAAAATACCAAGTGTCTTACTAGAAAATGCATGTAACGAAAATATCTATCGAGTGCTTTATTAGTATTGGCTTGCATCAAAAAATAAATTATCAAGTGTATCATAAGTTAAGTGTGCGTTTGTAAGAATAGGGAAATTGTGTGAAAGAAAATGAAAATCGAAGAGTTGAAAATGAATAGAAATTTTAACTATGTTAGTTATTTGCATGTGAGATTAGTAAGTAAGAAAACGAGTATGTGTGAAAATGAAAATCGAAGAGTTGAAAATGATTAGAATTTTAAGTATGTTGGTTATTTGCATGTGAGATTAGTAAGTAAGAAAACGAGTGTGTGTGAAAATGAAAATCGAAGAGTTGAAAATTATTAGAATTTAAGTATGTTAGTTATTTGCATTTGAGATTAGTGAGAAAACGAGTGTGTGTGAAAATGAAAATCGAAGAGTTGAAAATTAATAGAAATTTGACTATGTTAGCTATTGCATGTAAGATTAGTATAAAAATCGAGTGTGTTGAAGAAAAAATGAAAAAACCAAAAAGTAGAGTGTATTTTTATAGTGTTAGTTAATTATATTAGAAATGTACATTTTTACTAGGTTAAGTTAACTGCATGTGAATATCAAAATTGAGTGTGTTAGAAAATGGAAAACCAAAAAATAGAGTTTATTATTACTGTGTTAATAATTGCATGTAAGAAAACGAAAAAAAATACTGTCGAAAAGTGAAGTGTGCTCTCGAGTTAGATTCTTCTATTCAGTTAGTTCATAGTTTTAAAAAAAAAGTATAAAGTTGTATAGTGAGTTCAGTAAGTTGAGAACGTCTTTGAAGCGTAGTAATCTCTGATCTTCAGTTAGTACATATTTGAAAATTGCGATTCCGAGTACTAAGATATCAAAAGTGGCCATAAGAGGCAAACTTGTAGAGAATATATAGGGAACTAGAGTTTTGGAGGTCTCTTCAGAGCTCGAAGTAGACTTCTAAGTAATATCACTAGCTCCCTTACAGTATTTTCTAGCACAAGTTTGCTAGATATCGGATGTATTCGAAAAAGCAAAAACCAATGGAGAAGAAAGTGAGAGAGAGAGAGAGCAACCTTCATGCAATGACAGGTACGTGTTATAGTTTTTAAAATGGCAGGCGACGAGTTCTAGTTCCTTATACATTCAAGGCTTGTAGTTTTCCGAAATTTACCGTGATTTCCGTGATTTACCGTGATTTCCGTGATTCCGAGAAACTAGTTGATGGTTATTAAGTATTGTAGTTTTCCGTGATTTCCGTGATTTACCGTGATTTCCGTGATTCCGAGAAACTAGTTGATGGTTATTAAGTATTGTAGTTTTCCGTGATTTCCGTGATTGCCGTGAATTGCCGTGATTTCCGTGATTCCGAGAAACTAGTTGATGGTTATTAAGTATTGTAGTTTTCCGTGATTTACCGTGAATTACCGTGATTTCCGTGAGTTCCGTGATTCCGAGAAACTAGTTAAGTATTATTTTGAGAATTTAGTAGTTCGCGAAACTTTAAACTGCCCAATGTATAGGAACTCAAGTCGCCATCGGGTACCCCTCTAATTACGATCAGTTAGAGAAACTAATTAAAAAAGGCCAAAATAAAAGTGAATAGCTTAACTGGAGACGTCTAGTACTTAGTTATTTCACACAAAAAAAAAAGTTATGATCTGAGCAAGACAGTGGGTCAACGTGTTAGGTAAATATACCCTGATATTGAGTCCATAATGTAGTCAACGGATGGGAATACTACAGATTAGGAGAGTTATTGTAGATAGAGTGTACTTTGAGTTCAGTTCATACAACTCGCATAGAATAATCGGTAACGAAACGTATGCTTTTCGTTGTTAAACTATAGATTCTTCCTTTTTTAATCCTACCTGGTACTGTGATGAGTACTGAAGAGAGCTGGAACAAGAGCTTCCATAATTATTGCAATTTTTATGCGAATACTCGAATTCACCCACATTGTCCGAAACTATTGTGGCTGTTGTAGATAATGAACTCTAACTTTCTATACTCAACGATTGAGTTAATCATGAGCAATCCTGTTTTGAAGAAACAGTTCGAATGGCTCAATATTACGCTAATTTGGGATTACGTAAAATGATGGTCCAACCGGTTCAAAACTTCAATAGGAAGCTTTTGAGAGTTTTTTTAGTTCACATTCTCAAACTGAAAAATTTCCCTCAACATTGTTGCGGATTATATACCGTAGCACGGTATATATATATCCGACAATAAGATCATCTCTAGACTCCCCTCGAGATCAGCTGTTCTAGTAGGCGACGAGCTGTCCGTGCTCTCTCAGCGAGAGAGTACCACACACAAAATAGGAACCACCCACATTGAATATATAGCTAGCACGAATCCAGGGGGCAGCTACAAATACCGTACATTCACTCCCCCTGTTACTAGCCTTGAATGAAAACCAGAGTGACTGAGCAGCGAAAACCAAGTTATATTTATACACTTCAAGTCGTTACACAATTGGAAATCCTTCCAAAAAGAGAACAGTTAGATAAAAAAGGGGTGTAGCCCAAGTTCCCAATCAGCATTTGAAAGCTAGTGCGTATTTCAAATCCGAAAGTGATGATCCAGTTACAGTACACCTAGCTCGAAAACTACAACCATTCATTTATCCTGTGAAATATGATGAGTTCAAAACTCATGAGCAGAGACAAGACCGAACTTAATACGAAAATACAATTTTTGAAGATCAAACTTGAAGAGACCGTCCATGACGATTTCAATTATTTGTTTAACCAAATTTGTGGTCTGAACAATTTTCAGATACAAACTATAAAAATGATGGCCAAAATTGACGCGACAGGTGCAGCGAGAACTCTATTGCGTAGAGACGATATTACAGCTTTAGCGGCAGGAGACGTTCTCATGATTACCAAATGCAGAGAAGTAGAAGCAGGGGAAATCTATCCAAATCATAAAGTTGGAGAAATTTGTTACGCAGACACTCCAGTTAGAGTAGAAAACTCAACTTTCTTTTTACAACCTGGCAGTAGAGACTTAATGCCACGGAGCATACATGTAGATTGCGCACATATTCCTTTTAGCATTTTCCAAGATAATAGCGGTAACTGGATTGCGCCTAGTGGAAAAGTTCATGTCACCAAAGTACATCTTAATATTCCTTATATTCACCGAAAACAAGATTTTGTATTCAACTCCACCTATTTTTCATTCTGATTTAGCAGGAACTTCAACTAATATTGCCATGATAATGAGAAAACTTTCGGTCGCCGACAATTATTTGACTTCAAATGGTAAACCAATAATGTCTAGAGAAGATGAGCCTTGGACAAATAAAATCCGAAAAGAAACTGTCGATTTAGTTAAAAACTTGGAAGGAAATGGGCTAGAAATTTTGCAAAAAGGAAAACAAACTGTTTTGAAAGAAGTTCACGACCATTTGATAGTCACAACCATTGTAATATTCATTTTGACAGTGTTACTATTTGTAGTTCTATTTTACGCCTATGTACAATGTAGAATTTTTCGGTTACTATTGAATGCTATCATTAACATCATCAAAGGATGTTGTTGCAAAAACATCTTTCAAATTCAGAAGGAACCGTCAGTACGTTTTAGTAAGAGCACAGGAGAAACCTTCACACATTCTTCAAACAAGGTAGACGAGAAAGTCTCCATTGAAATAGAAGAGGAAACGAATTGTTGTAACGAACAAAGACAGGTTCTACAGAACACCTCTAGAGTAAAAAAGGCGAAAATGTTGACGTTCATCCCATTAGTGACAGCGCTAGTATGCAAGGTCTCGTCAGAGTCCAGATCAGATCCCGTTTATATTCCTATTTGTATAAACAATCGACCTATGATAGCAATGTGTGACACAGGATCCTCATTGACAGTTGTCAATGCGGAACTAGCTTCAACATTAGGACTCATGCCAGAAACTTCTTCTGTGAAAGCAGGAATAACGGCAAATGGTACTAACATCACCATAGCTGGGGTGACTGGAGTAGAAATCACAGTAGGAGATCACACAGTGTTCACCAACCTTTTCATAACGTTTGACGGCAGTCCCGACCAAATTATAATCGGAAACGACACCATTTCCAAATTAGAAGTTCCTTGCACTCTAAACTACCAGAAGAAAATTATTGTAGTTGGTAACTCCACACTACCAATGTTACCAAACTCCACAATAAAAAATGTTGGACAAACTTTTTCCGTCTTCATTGAGCAGGAGGTCATTTTGCCTCCTCATTCGGATAACGTAATAACTGGTATCATTTTGAATTCATTCGGAACAGACGTAGAAGTATTTATTGAAGACAATACACAACTCCTTCTACCAGACGGGGTGGCAATTGGGCGCACGTTATGTAAGCCAGCCACGGAAGGAAAGGTCATACTCAGAGCTTTGAACACCAGCCCAGTTAACATTACTTTCGAGAAACATCGCGAAATTGCAATAGCTGAGGTTTTAGGCGAAAATAATTTCTGGAAGCCAGTGTTTTTGGTTTATGAGGAAAATTTGACTGAATATAATACGAACCAAACGGACGAAAAGACCGACTTAGAAAAAGAAATAGAATTTGTATCACCAGAGGTAGATATTGCACGAGAACTTCCTTCTTTTCCCAAAACTGATCAGAACTTCGATATTTTAGAAAATTTGACCATTGAAAACGATTCACTAAGCTCAATTGAGAAAAGTCAGTTTTTGCAGTTAATTGAACGATTCCAAGACTGTTTTGTAGGACCCGACGGATATTTAGGTAGATACACAGGGAATATCACACATCGAATAGATCTAACGCCAGATGCAGACATTCCTAAATGCAGAGCATATCGCGTACCTTTAGAAAAACGAGCAGAAATTGAACGCCAAATTAAGCACATGCTTGAAACCCGCATCATTGAACCAAGTACAAGTCGTTTTGCAAGCCCAATTGTTTTAGTGAAAAAAGGGACTAGCAAAGACCAATACCGATTTACAGTAGACTACAGAAAAGTTAACGCAATGACAAAAACCGAAACGTACACGATACCTCATGTACAAGATATTGTGGATTTAGCAACGGGAAAAACCATTTATACCACTCTAGATTTCAAATCAGGTTTCTTTCAAATCCCAATGGAACCTGAGCACAAAGAACGAACAGCGTTTTCTTGTTTCCTAGGATTGTATCAGTTTTGTGTATTGGCACAAGGTTTGAAAGGAGGACCACAAACATTCCAGTCAGTAGCGAACGAACTCATTCGAGAATTGAAAGCTTGCACTTTTGCTTATATTGACGATATCATCATAGCGAGTTTCACGGTAGAACAACATTTACGTGACCTCGAAGAAGTTTTCACACGAATAAGACAGTTTGGAATGAAGTTGACTAGGGAAAAATGCAAGTTTGCACAAAAAGAAGTAAAGTATCTAGGACTGCTAATTAGCAAAGAAGGATCCCGTCCAAACCCTAGTAAAGTGAAAAGTATATCTGAGCTACCTGCGCCAACTGATGCCAAAGGCGTTAAGTCATTTTTGGGTGCCGCATCTTACTTTAGAAGGTTCATTCCCAGATTTGCTCTGATAGCCCAACCATTAAACAAGTTGTTGGTGAAAGATGCAAAATTTTTGTGGGAAAAAGACCAAAAAGATGCGTTTCAAATTTTGAAAGACAAATTGTGCAACGCACCAGTTTTAGCCTCACCGCGAATAGGAGCACCTTACGAAATTCATACGGACGCATCCCTAATGGGAATTGGCGCTTGCCTACTACAAGAAAATCCGGAAACGAAACAACTTCACCCCATCGCATACTGTAGTCGGCCTCTTACAAAATACGAGAAAAACTACCCAATCATCGAATTGGAAGCTTTAGGAATAGCGTACGGCCTTAAGTACTTTTACCCTTACGTTGCGCAAGCTAAGATAACCATCGTGACAGATCATGCACCTTTGAAATCTTTACTGACTCGCACCGATTTGACCGGCAGACTTGCAAAGTTTCAGTGCGCGATAATGTCGTTTGACATTCAAATTAAGTATAGAGAAGGGAAACATAACACTTTGTGCGATTTTCTCAGCAGATATCCAATTATCTCGACCATTAGTAACACAGCAAAATTGTCACACCAGCTGCCAAAAGTGGAAAGTATCCGTGAAGCACAGCGCAAGTCGGATTTCCAGGACATCATAAAGTACTTAGAAGGCGAAAACAGCGAATGTTTGAATGAAAAAACACCGGACTATTACAAGCACTACTGCATGCATGATGGGGTAATTTATTTGAAAATTCATGGAAAAAGGAAAATGATCATCACTGACGAAAATCAGCAAAAACAGATCATTAATTACTTCCATACGAATCCTTTTGAAGGGGCACATTTGGGAATTATGAAAACCACCAGAACCATCAAAAATAACTATCACTGGCCAAATATCAAAAATATGGTCTCAGATGTTTTGAAAACTTGTCATACTTGCCAAACCATTAAAAAGACATGGAATTACACTTTTGCAGAACCATTGGGAACGTTTCCAACTCCCGCATATCCGTTTGAGAGAGTTCATACTGACATCATAGGACCCTTTCAGATATGTATGAATGGCAACAAGTTTATCTCAATAACTGTTTGCTCCTTCACCAAGTACGTGATTTGCACAGCGTTACCAGACCAACGCACAGAAACAGTTGCCAAGGCACTTTTGAATGACGTATTTTGCAAGCATGGAGTCGTAAAACAACTCGTGAGCGATAGAGGAACTAATTATTGTAGTGAAATGTTCCACGAAAATTTGTAAAATTATTGGAATTGAGCATACTTCAACCACAGCTTATAACCACAAAGCAAACGGACAGGCCGAACGTATTGTAAAAGTCATTACAGACTCGCTAACATCATTTGTTCACGACACAAAAGAAGAATGGTCAAACTTTCTTCAGCTCGTCGTTTTTGCATATAACACCAGTGTTCAAACCACAACAAACACTGTACCATTCTTTCTTGCTCACGGGAGAGAACCTCAAACTTTTGCACACGTCATACACAATTTCCCACACCAATCCTTATGACATCAATTTCCAAACCAATTTATTGAACGCCCTTGAAAGATCGAAACAAGTAGCCAAACAAATGATTGAAAGAAACAGTTTTCTACAGAAACAGACATATGACAAAGAAAACAAAGTTTGTTTGAAGGAGCTGAAGGTAGGTCAACAGGTAATGTTACGAATTGAAGCAAACTCACCCAAACTCAGTCTAAAATGGACAGGACCCTATGAGGTAATTAAGATCGAACGTCCTAATGTCACTATTCAACTTTTGGGGGTAGAAAGAAAATACAAACGGTACATATCAACCGTCTCAAGAAATATTTCCCAGTAGAACCTGAAAAAGATAAGGTTAGAAGTGAGAGTGATAATAGTAGTGGGGATGAAAGTGATGAGTTAGGAGATGAAGAAGTCATAAAAGAGTTGAGAGAGAAAAGGGAGGACGATATGAGAAAGAAACTAGTTTGAATTGGATTCAACCTTTTTCCTTAACATTGATAGTTTCACTTGTCTCCAAAATGTGTTTTTGTAATTAGAATTTCTTCACAAACTGTTTGAATTCATCCTATAATCATTATACATATACATATTTTGATATTCCTTCACGTTTTTCATAAGTAACAATTATCCATATTGTACAATATTTCGATGACAGAGTAGACTTTCTCCAGTAGAAATTGTTGTCATTTATGTTTTCCACTTGTTCGTAACGGCTTTCACTGATATGATAATCCCCATCAATCAGACATCATGAGCGAGTCCTCGAGTCAGATACCTATAAATACCAAATATTACTTTCTGCCTTTGCCTCAGGTAACAAGACTCCGGTCTTTGCCGTACAGGTTCAAAGAAGGGTATAATGTACATTATTCACACATACATACCAGGTTACTTTCGTCTTCCTTGACCTCAGGTAGATCGACTCCGGTCGTGACCGCACAGGTTTCAAGAAGGGTATTTCTATTGTACTATTTTATCACCGCTCGAGGACGAGCTTAATTGTAGAAAGGGGGATGTTGTAGGCTCGTTAAAGACTTACTCCGTAATCTTCATATATACTTCCCCCATATGTAATCAATCGTTCCTGTATGATCATATCGAATTACGAAGAGAGGCACTGAAACAAGAGAGCGCACAGAAGAAGAGTCACCAGAAGGCGAGAGCAACTACGACATCATGAAGAGGCGGTGCCATGAAAACGGCAGTAGTTGTTATGTAGCACTGTGTAAAGGTTGCCACTCTAGGGTTCTTATAATTGTAACTATATTTATTATGTACCATCATTATCATAGTTACGAATGAACATTCATCTATACTCTCTAGTTGTTCCCGCTTATCAAAGCCGCTACACAAAGTCAGGAAGAGTTTGTTCAGAGTCTTGATAGTTCTCTCATGGGTCTAAAACACCACATACTACTCAAGTTAGATTTCAACCCTCGGAACGATGTTCAGGTTTGCGATAGATAGCAAGCAGTCAAAATATTGAATAATGAATGAATCTTTCTGTTATCAACGGTTAAACTCACAAGCGATTCAGTAAATATTGTGTGTGCAGTACTGTAGGACTCTCAGCAAGAATGATATCGAGTGTAGTACTATAGGAGTACTGTAGAAGTCTAGGCAGGAATGATATCGACTAAAGGGTACTGTAGTAGTCTTAGCAGGAATGATATCGACTATAGGGTACTGTAGTCAGCAGGAATGATATCGACTATAGGGTACTGTAGGAGTCACAGCAGAAATGATATCGACTGTAGGGTACTGTAGAAGTCACAGCAGAAAGGTAGAATACTATAGGGTACTGTAGAAGTCTCGGCAGGAATGATATCAACTATAGGGTACTGTTGAAGTCACAGCAGAAAGGATATCGACTAAAGGGTACTGTAGTAGTCTCAGCAGGAATGATATCGACTGAAGGGTACTGTAGTAGTCTCAGCAGGAATAATATCGACTATAGGAGTACTGTAGCTGTCTCAGCAAGAATGATATCAACTACAGGGTACTGTAGGAGTGTCGGCAGGAATGCTTTCGACTATAAGGTACTGTAGAAGTCTCGGCAGGAATGCTATCGACTTTAGGGTACTGTAGGAGTCACGGCAGGAATGATATCGACTATTATGTTTGATACTAAAGGGATACAAAATCTTTCAGACATCTCTTCCCTGAACTGTGGTTTGATATTTCCAGAATATATATATTGTCGCCCTATTCTGCTGTGTTTGTAGCTTGATCTTGTCGTTTTTGGGAACACTTAGAACTTATGTCGTGCATCCAGATGAAACTACCACGAATACTTCTTCACTGAACAGTTTTTCACAATTCTTGTGACACTCCTACAGTAGGAATACGAAACTTCTAGGCCGTATTAGTTATGTGAATGTTGTCGGAACGGATTACATTTTCGCATTCGAATAAGATTCTTAGAAAGAGTATCGACAGAGTGTAAGTGTACGTTAGGAAACAATGATGGAACATTTCGAATGTGTACTGTTTGCTGTAAGCATCTCCTAAAGCAACCATATATGCCATTTTTCCCCTACTCTGCTAGACTGTAGTTTAATTCCGTTGTTTTTTTGGTGAAACTTGGAAATTAAAGACTTACATCGGGATCAAACCACCACGAACAATTCGACACTCATGTTGCGCGGTTCTAGTGGCATTCCTACTGTAGTGACAGCAAATTGCTTAAGTTCTACTGTCCTATGGACCTATGGTACAAAGCGTACGAAGTGTATTGGTTTCGACGGTAATAAACTGTGTGCTAAGAAATGTTTGGAAAGCTCAAAAATATACTGTAGGAGAATCAATGGGAAGTGTGATGACTATAGGGGATTATGGGTTACCAAGTTTATCAATGTTTGTCGTTCTCCGGAATCGAACCCGCGAGCAAATGATTCGTAGCATGGGCGCGTACCACATCGCTTCGAGAGTACATAATCGGCAAGTGTTGAAATCGATTATATGTGTGTCTGTGAAAACGCTTGCACCTTAAAATACCGGAGAAGATAGCAGGATTAAATACTGGTGTCGAATTAGCCTGCATCTCCTTATGAGTTTCAAACAGTACAGGCGACATTTGGCTGACCCCGGTATTTTAAGTTGCAAAATTGGCGAGTCCGGTATTTTAGGTTGCAACGGTTTTTCAGAGCCGTACACAGCGGAAATTGAGATATACTAGAAGTGAAATGAGTAGTCACGTGCAGTTAGCATTCCAATGAGGCATCGTGCACTTTGTCATTGCACGTTTCTAAGTTCTGCTGTGTAACATGTTTCCCGTGACTGTGCAATTCACTAACAGTATATACAGTACCCTCCCGCCTTTCCGTTGGCCACGACTATATACAATCCCCTCCCCATCATCTATCTTTCCCACGACACTTACTTTTAATAATAGCAGGAAACCGGTTTGGTCCAACAGCGCGTGATTTCATTAGGAAAAAGTAGAGAAATCGCCCATCCGTAATCCATTCTGACCACCATTTATACCGAATATGGCACACTCTATTCACAACTTTCTCTCCCTTTGTAACCTGCTCTCAACATATTTGTTTCCCCTTTTCCCTCTCTCTCTCTCTCTCTCTCTCTCTCTCTCTCTCTCTCTCTCTCTCTCTCTCTCTCTCTCTCTCTCTCTCTCTCTCTCTCTCTCTCTCTCTCTCTCTCTCTCTCTTTCTCTCTCTCTCTCTTTCTCTCTCTCTCTCTCTCTCTCTCTACTTTCTCTCTCTCTACTTTCTCTGAACAACTTTCTTTCGCCGCGTAACTCAACACTCCCCTCCTCTCGCCTTTCATTTTGTAACCTCCGAATCAAACCTGATTCCTCGCAATGTACACTGTCTGTATAATAGATTGTTGATTTCAACTTTTTCATTCAAATCTAGAATCGTTAGACTATTCAAAAGTGTTGTCATTTCCCAAATGCTCATTTCCCTGACATATATTATAGATAAAGAGCCCCGAGGGGTTCAGGCTCGGTCTCATATCAAAAGAGAACAGAAGGATATCTCGAACTCTCTCTCCCTTTTTATCCTTATCTCCCCCTCTCTCCCTCATCTCTCTCTCTCTCATTCTCTCTCTTTCTATCTCTCGCTTCTATCTCTCTCTCTCCCTCTATCTCTGCCTCTCTCTCTATCTCTATCTCTCTCCCCTCTCCCCCGCTCTCTTTCCTCTCTCCACCCCCCCCTCCCTCCCTCTCTCTCTCTCTCTCTCTCTCTCTCTTTCTCTCTCTCTCTCTCATTCTCTCTCTTTCTATCTCTCGCTTCTATCTCTCTCTCCCTCTATCTCTGCCTCTCTCTCTATCTCTATCTCTCTCCCCTCTCCCCCGCTCTCTTTCCTCTCTCCACCCCCCCCCCCCCTCCCTCCCTCTCTCTCTCTCTCTCTCTCTCTCTCTCTCTCTCTCTCTCTCTCTCTCTCTTCCCTCTCTCTCTCTCTATTTTCCGGTACTTGGCACCGAGCAAGCGCCCTCCGCCTACCGGAAATTTGAGTCATAAACAAGTTTCCCTAATCCCCTCTCCTTTTTTCCTCCGACCGCCTCTTTTATGGAAAAATAAGCTGCATAAGATTTTATGCTAACAACTTTTTGATTGCATTCATTTCACTTCAAGTTAGCCATAAGTTTAGTGAACATGAGGGAACGTGTAGTTTTTTGTTTTATGCGGTTCAATTAAGTGAAAGTTTGGCTTTGAACGTTTTTGATTTCGATGCTAGCACGAGTTAAAAACAAACTTTTCAAACACTACTTTCCATTAAGTAAGTTTTATTACAAGCAATTAAAATATATTATATCTCAGAAGAGCATCACAGAGTTTTCGGATTATAAGATGGAATATTTTTTATTAGTTTCTATTATTTATAATATCAAAAATTTTATCTGTTCTAAAAAATGTTGAAAGAGAAAAAGCCTATAGCTTCAATCTAATAGTCTAGAGTATTTTTCCCCGATTGACCAAAGTGAACATCACAATGGTACCAGGAATAAGTCATTCTTCCAAATCGAGAGTCTTTGAAGTAAAAGTCATTAATTCACTTTAAGTCAGGATTTGAAAAAAAGAGAAATAACGAAACATTCTGGAAACTTTCTTTATGATTCTCAACTGTTTCTGTACTCAAAAACTTTCACTTTTAAATGACTTTTACTTGAATGACTTCAATTTTCTTCCCGATTGACCAAAGTGAACATCAAAAGTGTATTCGAGATGGTTCAAGCCGCGCATTATTCATAAAGGTTCGTGTTCAGTTTCCATAAAGAGACTGGAACCGCCGCGCACGGCCGCGCGTCGCGGTCCGTTGAGGATCGAAACCTCCCTCTTTAGGTGATTATTAGTTTGCGACGAATTCAATTCGCCTCGCGCATGTTCGAGCAATCTCAAGTTTTGGTTGAAGCTAAAGTTTAAGCTCATAGATATTTTTCTAGGAACTTTTATCTTATTATGTTTCGACGTTTTAACTGCGGTCCACACTAACCAACCAAATTAAGCCCGATTGTTAGTTTTTCTCAATATTGCAACTTAATCAATGTAATCAATGAAAGGGAAATGGCACCACTCGAAATCCATTTTGCTCGGGACTTTCGAATCTTTTTGCCTTCTTTTCGTATTCAACACACTTTTAGGTTTATTCTGTTCTATTCTTTTCTAACATTAATGGGATTCGTTCAATGACAGCCGACCTAAACTGTCATGTTGATTTTTGCGGTGATTGTAGTTTGATCTCGCTGTGTTGCAGTCGTAATTCGAGAATAAAGATGTGTATGTATAGTTCACACCATTCCTACTGAGTACTGAGACTCCTACAGTAACCTTACAAACTTTTCGAAGGCTGTTATGAAGCTGGAAATGTAGTTCCTGAAAAATGCTCTCGTATATTTATTTACTCTACCTGAGAATATAACAAAAAAAAATGAGTGAGGTACGAAAATCGTCAACTTCTCCGATCAAAAGTAAGTGAGCAAAACGGCTTGGAAATTTTGAAATCCTACTGTAGTAGTCTCAGTAGGAATGGAAAAGACTATTGATCAAACTACAACACAGATATGACCCGACTAACTACGAACTCACTAACAGACTAACTAACTAACTTGTTTCATGACTGGAACATTATAGTAAACATATACAAAGAAAATGGTAGATTGAATCGTATTAAGACTGTTGTTATAAAACAAGTTATGGTTAGAGTAAGTTACCTGGAGGGTCATTTAACCACTCCGGTCAATGCTGGAAATCGTTGCACGCGACAGCTGTTCCACGTTAAAAAAGATGATTGACAGCTGATTTTTGGGGGTTGTTCCATAGAATTGCAGTATGGAAAAGCAATGAAAAGAGAACTTTGAAGGTGGTCTCATAGCATATTTTACTCATTTTCTAACTCAAACATGAACTTCTACGCGATGTACGCTAAATCGAGATTGTAAGTTCTGCAGCTCTTGGAACGTGTACTGCCTTCGTTGTATCATCTTACATGTATCATAATTGTGCTTTGATTTTCTATTGTATTTCACAATTCATTCATTCTGATTGCAAGTATTGGCTCACACATAATATTTTTGCTACACACCGTTGATCATTTTCCGTACGTTCTTTATCTTCAACTTGTTAAGTTTTGTGTTTAAGTGTGAAGCAAACTCTTTCACGCATTTGCTGACATTCGTTCACATCGTAGCTTCTTGTGACTTTTTCTAGTTGGTCAGAGTTTTATATATTGTGTTTGTTGGAACCACTATTAATATTTATCAAAATCTCAAGTTGATGAATGTAACTTTGAGTACATCTGTTCCTGAGCACATTCCCATAACTATAACATACAAACGTGTAATTGACCAACATTGTTTTGTTCAAATAAGTGGGATTTATATAAAGTTTTGTCTATATTCTCATTCCAGAATCCGAATGTCGGCTGGCATAGCTGTCAATAGACCACCCCCATCGGGTTAGTTTGACCATTTCTCATTAGTCTCTCTCACTCTCTCACCCCCTCTCTCTCCCTCTCTCTATCTCTCAGTCTCTCTCGCACTCCCATTGTGCGGTAACGTCACTAAGCAACCAGAGTACTTTGCAAATGAAATTCAAATATACACTATTTTCTTCTGTGTTGAATCTCATATGTTGACCTTGTACATTCACTGCTATAATTCCATGCAAATTAAACAAATTGGTTTGATACACCAAACTCGCAGTGAATTGAAGATAGATGAACAAAAAATGAAAAGTGAATATTCTGCTATACATTCTATATGATGCTCACAATCCACTTTATTTGAACTTCGATGAACATACTACGAAACTTGTCAAGGTTTTTCGAATCCCATCGCCGATCTTACATTTTGTTTGATTCTTGATCAGCCATCTGTGTTAGTGCCATTAATCAAGTGCAGTGTCTTGGAAACGTCTGTTCCTACCGCTGCGAGAGAACCATTGAACGTCAAAATTATCATGATCGTTCGTCAGATTCCAAAATCATTGGAGTAATCATGTCTGAATTGTAATTTGATCTACCAACTCGCAGATGAAACGATCAATCTACAACAAGAAAATCACATGAGCGACCCCAATACAAAATTCTGCACCAAAATCGAACTTTTCCAGTATAGAAAAACAGTTTTCAATATGTATTTTTGCTCCCGCCTTTCCGTTGGCGACGACTATAGAGTAAATCTGAAGTTTTCGGTACGACGCTCAATTTTTCCAGGTTCGCTCCCGCTCTTCAAGCACAATGAAGAAATGCAGATTCAGAGCCCCTCAAAGGTTGTGGGAATGGTTCAGTCGCAGGGGACACAAGTACAGGTAACCTCACTGACCTTATAGAAGAGGAAAACTGAGACAAAAACTAAAAAAATGAGTGGAAAAGCTACAGGTTAAAACCCAGTGTCTCAAGACTCGTCTGAGTCTTGGATTGGGAAAAAAGTGCAGCAGCAAAGGAACTAATCTACTTGTTCAGGTAGTCATTTCTATTTGTTGGTATAATTACACTAGCCGGTTCACGTTAGTTGTACATGACTATGACTATGACAAAAACCAAGAGTGGAAAAGTTGTCAAACCAATGTCTGTTACTCTAGAAGACCGGAATGATTGGATTGGTATAGATAATAAAGATTGTCGTGAACAACCAACACTTCCATTTTTATGTGGACAACGGGACTGTTCAATCACAGAACATTTCACATTTTCTTCTATACTTGTCTGTGAAATCCTGCCAGTTTCTAGCTGAATCGCTTTCTGCATATTCCCTTCATTTTCTGCGAAGACGAGAAACCTACACTTGCCAATTGTTAAGAAAGTAGCTGATTGATTTACATTAGGGTTGTTAATCAATTCCAAAAATCAAGTCAATTCCAATTCCAATTCTTTTTCGTTTCTCAAAAACCACTCAATTCCAATCCCAATTCTTTTTCAATTCTCGAAAACCACTCAATTCCAATTCCAATTCTTTTGCAATTCGCAAAACCACTCAATTCCAATTCCAATTCTTTTAGATTTTCAAAAACTGCTCAATTCCAATTCCAATTCCGATCAATTCCTCGAAATCTCAGATTTTCAATTCCAATTCCATTGGAATTGATTGGAATTGATTGGAATTGATTAGAATTGACTGTGTTTCCAACTTCATGACAGTTTTTTTTTCAAAAAACGAAGATAAACAATGTTCACTTTGGTTCCATTGAACGAGAGACATAAGGAACAATGGTAATTTGGTAATGAACAAGGAATAACAGCATGGAATTGTAAATCAATTCTGAATCAATTTTGAGAGAAAATCAAGTCAATTCCAATTCCAATTCCAGTTGTTCTGATATACGAAAGAATTGGAATTGCAAGTCCAGAAATTTTTTGACATACAAAAGAATTGGAATTGCAATTCCAACCATTTTCGACATACGAAAGAATTGGAATTGCAATTCCAATTCTTTTCGACAGACGAAAAGAATTGGAATTGCAATTCTTTTTGATGATTATCTCAATTCTATCAATTCCAATTCCAATTCCAATTCTAACAACCCTAATTTACATACAATCAGTAATGTTAGTATAACGTAAATTTTGGCACGTTGGCAACTTGTTGTCAACAGTCTAGCCTACCCCGACCTCGTGCTCCTCCGTACGCTCTCGTGACCTACACGAGTATGACCTTTGACCTCCTGACTCCAACCTGACCGATCAGCAGTTCACAAGCCATTGTGACGTGTAGAAGTCCCGTGTTTGAGCATTGAACAACAACTTTTCACAGATCAACGATCAATCGGGGTCCCTGCGCTGAACTTGGGCCTAAAAGTAAGAGAGTAGTAGAAAGAGAGATAGAACAGAGAAAGAGACAGAGATTGCAAGAGATAGAGGGTCCAAAATCATGCTTTCTCGAAATGTTCACAAATCGTTAAAGGACCTTTAGCGCGGAGCAATAAGTCCCTCCCTCCCCCCCCCCCTCACTTATTTTCTACATCTCTCTCTCTCTCTCTCTATCCCTCTCTTTCTCTTTCTCTCTCTGTCTGTCTGTCTCTATCCCTCCCTTTATCTTTCTCATTGCTCTCTCTTCTCTCTCTCTCTTTCATTGTGAGTCAGTTGGTGTTTTAGGTGGGCGGATATCGTTTTTTGCTCCGTGTTACTACTCAATGACAAGCTATACGTGTTTTTCTTCGCTTTATCTCCTGTTTTTTGATGAAAACAGGGAAAAATGAGTTTGTTACTATTCCGATTTCTTAGCATTGAAAACCAAAATTACTGATCAAAGAATTTTTTTTTTCGAAACTCAAAAATGTAAATTCAAAATTTGCATAATTGGTAGGCAAATGATTGGATAGGTGATGCATTCGATATATTAATATTTCAGTAATTTTACATAACCGTATATTTCCTTCCTTGTATTCCATCGCACATACGTCGTTCGCTAAAAGTTAAGTAAACCTAATACGTGACTCAATACGTGAATAAAGAAGTTACGTTTTAGAAACTTGATGGAACATTTCGCGTTTTCAGCAATTTTTATACCTACAGTACAAAGCTATATGACCTTCAACGACTCACGTGAGAGAAAATGTTTAAACACCAACATTGGCGAAAAAACTTTTTTTGCCTCCCTCTCGCTTTTTCTCGCTCTCTCCATCTCTCGCTCGCGTTCTCTCTCGCCCTCTCTCTCTCTTTTTGTAAATTTGGTGTTCACGTTTTCTGTAACCTTTCTACCTACAGTACCCCGCTTCTACGTACTTCTGTTTACATTTGCAGTGTTTATAATCTGTAATCCCTACCTCGTGTTTTTCACTTATGCTAAATTCACCCCGTCAACTTGGCAATTTTCACGTGTTTACAAAAGATTATGCTAAATCCGTGGTGGCAAACATATTAAGCGGGGTCGCTGTCACCTTTTATTTTGAACGGAGTTCGTATAAAACTGTATAGGAATACTGTGTCCATCATCTGTTACACTGTCATTTTATTCTGTTCTGAGTACGTATGCTAGAAGATCTCGGCCCTTTCATCTCATTCTGCGTCTCCTCAAACACATGCTATTTCTCTGCTCTTACATCCCGCCGGGATGTAAGAGACGAGAAATAGTAAGACAGAGCGAGAGACGCAGGATGTGATGAAGGTGCCGGGATCTTTTCGATTTTGGTCGGCAGTCCTAACTTATGACGTATAGTTCGTTTCATTCCCACTGAGACCCATTGGCATCGTGCCAAGATTTTCGGATGGCTATTTCTCAGACCATATATAAGTTTTCAGAAAACTCTCTCCACTAACTTGTTCTTATGATACCGAACAACTTTTGGCAGCGATTTGCATTCATTGGAAAACTTCAAAGTGGTTAAAGATCCAGTCTCAGTAGGAATGACCGGAACTATACATTGAGATAAAACCACAATTCTATGCTCATACCTTTACCGTTCTCAGGCTTCGTGCATCTCATGCGCGCATGGCTGCCAATTACAGGAGAGACCAAGTGTTTGTTGTGCTTTGATCTCTGTACACGCATTAATTTGCGAAATTTCAACAAAAATCGACGGGATCAAACAAACTCTGTATCGGAAAAAATAGCCCGTGTTCACTGTTATAGTTGAAGTGAATTGAATAGTCACGTAAAGTAAGCATTCCAATGAGGAATCGTGCACTTTGTCATTGCAGCTTTCTGAGTTGTGCTGTGTTTAACATGTTTCACGTTATCAGGAACGTGTAATGAAATAATTGATTTTCTCATTAGAATGCTAACTTCCTCCTCTTCTTCTAGTACACGCTTGCTTTGGAAATAACAATCTTCATTTGCGACACATTTGTCGATTCCGTGATTTGTGTGTGATATTGAATGTCTCCCAAACGCGACATCGAAAGACTATCTGTCTAGACAAAAAATTTGGGGCCTCATTGACACATTTGAAAAAGTTGAACTTTTTTTTCAAAGTAAATTTCCACTTTTCATTCATCTAAAACGTGAGAAGCACGAAAACTGAAATGATATAACAAAAACGTGCAAATTTCATATTATTTCCTCACGTTTCAAGCCATTTACTGTTATGATAACAGGATCCGAAATTCACCCTATTTTATTTTACATCAAAGCAGGACGATTGTGTGGACCAATCCCGTGTCAACGGTCCTTTAAACTACAATTGAGAAATGTATCGCAGTTTAAAGGACTGAAGCGTTGAGATTGGACCACATAATCGTCCTTCTTTAATCAAACTTAATTGTATCAATAAAACTCAATGTTTTCAGACTCCGTTGGCAGAATCTGATTTGGAACAAAGACTGCGACTGGCCTTGCGGGAAAGAGACGAAGAGTGGAGAAAACACGAAAAGGTGAGGCATATAGTTCGCACATTTCCCAACTGGACTTAGGCACCTTGCCAGTGACATTTCAAGGCAGTTTTTGAACATGTTGAAAAACTTCAAAACAATAGAAATTTATGTGAAGGGTTCTTCCTCTTCGTCACAATTTGTATGCAAAGAAACGTCTTGTAAAATATATGTGTTCTCTAAATAACAGTCTTCCAAAGTTTTTGGCGCGCTGCCAACGAGTCCAGTTAGGGAATGTGAGCACTATGAATTCACTCGCAGTTTGTTCACGTTGAATATGAACACATTAAGAAACATGTGACATGTATCTGCATTCTCATTATTCACTACACATTTCTACGTATCGAAAGACACACACGGTATATAACGTGTACTATGTACTATATGTTTGAGTTTTGAAAATTTCATACAACATGTATTTTAAAATTCACGAATCACGCCATTGTGCAAAAGAAAGCCTCCATAACTTGATGTAAAATAACTGTTTTTGACAGAATTATCAATATGCTATCAAAGAACTACAATTACGTTAAAGGACGCCGGACACCAATAGGAGAGATCTAGTTCTGACCCGCGGGGAATCGAGTTCTGACCCAGGGACATTTTGTACAACCATCTGACTTCTCCTCATTCGTGTTATGTCTCGTCCCACAGCGCGCTATGCTAATCTATAGAAGTTATTACAAGCGCCATAATAACTATTATAAGCGCCATATTGCTTCATTGTCCTACCTTCTTTAAACTTCATTCCAGGAACAAATCGTTTTTCTACAAACAGAAAGCGCGAATATGTTGAAAGGATTGCATAGTGAAATCGAAAGACTAGGACATCATTTGAGAGGTGAGTGAGAGAAGGAAAGGGAAAGAGGAAGAGAGAAAAAGAAAACGGAAATGAGAAGAAAACAACGCAGAGCGAGAGAAGAAGAGGAAAAAGGGAGAGAAAAACACTTTGGAATATGTGGAAATTCACACAGAAAACAACATGCCATTTTCCTTCCCATCAAAATCATTAAAGGTGCGTGCAAAGTATATAGACACGGTAACTTTTTGTTCTGCTGTGTTTGTAGGTTGATCTCCACTCTCATTAGTCTGTCATACTCGATACTCCCTGGCTCCAAGGCACACAGCAATATGCACAGCAAAACAAAAATAACTTGGACTCTGTAGCCAATAAGTATAATAGGATTACAGCCCGTAAAGTCCTAGACTTCTAAAAACAACCTCTTTATTTAAATTTATTTCAAGTCAATATGGTTGTATTAGTAAAACCCAATGCACAGATAAATCATAGAACAGAGAAAACATTTAGTGACGATTTTAATATTCACCTATTCTCGAATAATTTCAGATGCGAAGCGTCAAATTTTCGTGACAGGAAAAGAAGATCATTTAGAAACAGAGAAACTGTTGGCGCAACAGGAAAAACGAATAGACGAGTTGGAAAAGGTACGGTGTTCTATTTTTCTGTTTCTATTTTCCTTGATGGATGGAAATTTCGAAACATAACATGTTGTCATTATAACCCGATGAACTTGTATTATTGAGTTATGTGCCACCTTTCAGAAGTAATCATGACATCATAACAACAAATATTGATGTTTCGAAGAAGTAAAACATGTGTGTTTCAGAAATAATAGTGAATCAAATTCCTGAAGGTCGTTAGTTGAGAAACTTTGAAGTCTTGAATTTCAATTTAAGCTAACCAAGAGTTTGGTTAAGAATGGAGAAATTACAAATGCTCTTCATCATTTCAGCTTATTCACGTAAAAGAAGAGCAAGCCGAGAAAATTGAGAGAAAAGTATCGAGGACTATGGAAAAGTTACAGGAACAGATCACCATCCAGGTAAACCAAATATATAATATTCAATGTTTTCTTGATCATGAATTACGCGTTTCAAGTACGATTTACAAACTAATTCTTATTTTACATCTGTCGTTTTAGTATCTTATCCTCTTTTTTAGTTTATCGACTTAGTGTTCAATTGAATCTATTCCTAGATGCGTTTACATTTGTAAATATTCCAATGTACCATCACTTTATAGAATTTTTTGAATGAATATTCACATTTGTGGCATTTAAAACAGGTTCACTTGAGATTTCAAAGGTTTTTTTCCCGTTCGAAATGATGATAAATTTGTTTTTCAAAACTTTCTGGAACGCTTTTGTTTAGGCAGATCGAATTCGCCAATTGACGGGAGAGTTGAACGATCGAAATCAATCTGTCGCTCATTTAAGCAGTCAGGTTGGTCAAAACATCTTGAAACTTCGGAACAGCTAGGATTTTACGAAGAAAAAACAGCAGATTCACTAGTCTTCTGTATGCGGTGATTCGCTGCAACAAGTGGTACTACTAGTTAACAAATCTTCTCCCTTTCCTGAAAAGACAGGAAATGATGGGAAACTGGCGGAAAGTTTCTCTCAGACTGTCAAAGTCTAATTTGACAGTATTTGTTACTGTGTTCACTAATGAAGATTCAGTAAAATGTAACTAAATAGAAATTTAAACGAGAAAAAGTGTTGTTCCAGCTGCGTTCATACCGCCTGCGCGACGCGATGGCGACCGCCCAACAGCGACGTCGCGCTTCCTCCCAGGGCGGAAGTCCACCCCTAGTGTCACCCACCAGTCCACAGAGGTAGAGTATTGTTGTTCGATTTTGATCTGTTCCGTACTCTACCAATTTCTTCCGAACGGGGTGGAATCAAACTATAGAATGAAGCGAAAATGGGGCGATTTACACCATATCATAGCGTAGACCTGACTTGACGGACACTCAGTACAAACAATCGATCTTCGGTGTTTGTGAAAGTTGTAGTTGATTTAGTAAGAAACCTCCTGAATGGTTTCCGGTATGTTTATATATTTTTACCTTTCAGACAAATTCGTTACCAGACATGTATCGACAACTGAGTTGGTTTGCTTTTGAACTAGAACAACATAGAATTTGGTATTGATTTTGTCCCATTTCCAGAGTTTTCCCTCCTAAAGGCCTGGTCAGTGCGTCCGTAACTGTGTCCTATCCAGGAGGCTCACTTGTACCCACGTAAGTTCAGAAAGTAATATACCTGAGTTGTAGTTTGATCTCCGTGTAGTGGAACTGAGAAAGAATCTTGCCCGGCGCGCGCCCGATTGCTGCGCGGTGCCAGACGGATAACTTCCGTTTTTACAAATGTGCCCGCCCCCGTCAACAAACGGGCTGGCACCCGGCAAAATTTATCAAATCAACACAGCCGAATATCACACGTTTTTCACTAACCAGTTCTTTTCAATCAATTAAAAGTTGTAAACACTACTTATTGAAACAATATAACCGTTTATTCAATTTCTGTTTCAGATCTCAAAAAATAATTTCTAATAGAAAAGTATTTAATAGAAAGCAAAACAAAAGTATTTGCTCAACAAAAATGTTTTCGAAAAAACATATCTTTCTTGGCTTTTAGGCAATAGAACTCATAGAGAAGGTAAAACTTCAAGGGTTCATTTGCCAGAGCGCATATGGGCTGAATGTTGTGCCCTGATTTGTTTCTAAAAGGGTCGCCAGCACGTATTTGGTAGCGCCGTATTTAGTACGCGTTGCACAAATGCGCGGGGAGGTCGATCGTGAGCTGGGTTGGGGTTGTCCGCGGCGAGCCGGATTACTGCCCGCTGCCAACCCGACCTTCCGGCTCGCACTCGGCAGAAATCTATCAGAGAACTACAGTAGTCTCCCGGCGAACTACCCAGTGAGCCCTTTCCAACTCGTCGTGGCTGGCGCGGATCGTATTGCCATAACTTCAACTTCACGTCAATTCTGACATTGTTTCTTTGCGCTTTGAACCTTGGCCCTCCCTCGTTCAAAAAGCCAATGAAGCAAGAAATTGAGAGAACACCACGTGATACATTAGTTCATGTTTGTACTATGTGTCGAGTACATGAATGTGTTGAATAGATATATAAATATAGTGGACAGCATTCCCACTGAGATCTCGACAGCGTGCCAAGACATTTCCCAGGCGGCTTTTCACCGTGTTAATGTTTTATGAAACACTGAAAGTTTTCCTCACCGGCAGATAACCTTTGTTACAGTACTCACATGAAAGTTATTTTCATAAAAACAGTTTCTCTATGAAATATATTCATTCGAAGTTCCATTGGCACGCTCTCTAAGTCTCAGTGAGAATGTAACAAACTATACGTGTGTGCAATATACGAAAAAACGCCACAACCGAGTTGCAAAACAGCACATCACACCAGCATTCGACCAACCGTTCTAGCCTACCGTTTTTCAGCTATTTCCCTGCTCGTGCTCTACCAGTGCGATGAGATATAACTCAATCAACAACTCACCACTATCAAAACAACATACACAGTGAAAAAGTACATAGTAATACATTTCAAACCATATTTTTCACAAAATATATGTTTTCTTTCAGTGACTTTTCGGGTGAAGGTCCAGGCAGTATTGAGAAGCCGATGAGAAGGAGATTGTCGGGTGGAGGGTCGTTTGGAAAATAGATCAAAGTACAAAAATAATCGAACTACAAAAAATCGCACACCTTGTATTAATGATACACTTTACATGTCATTGTCGACCGATGTCTGAACTCAACCTTTACACAAATTGACTGAGACTTCGTTATTTTCTGTCACAATACTTGTTTTCCAATTCCTCAACTATTATGTTACTGGTAGATAGTTTTCAAAACTTCGGAAGAGATGACCAAATTTAATATGTAGTTTGATCAGAGAAGCCCAATTTTTGATCTACGGCAAAAACTCAGCATCGAACTACACATACAGCAGAACCACACAAAGATAATATGACCAGCAGTTACCTGATCGTGAAATTTGATTACTTCATGTTTCGATTCTTAATTTCTCTAATCGAGTCGATACCTGTTTATCATGACCATCTACTGTACCTCATTTCTCATTTTTCAAAGCAACTGACACTTTGAATTTGTTAGGAGTTAAAACTATCGTACATAATACGAGGTTTAGTGTTCAATTCAGTTTTCCACCGTATGAAGTGTGGTACTATTCAATAGATATGCTGGTCACTATCTTATCTTTTCTCGTGTTGAATAAAACATTGATTCCACGTACATTTTTATGAGAAACGTGAACATAATAAGTGGAGTGGTAGTGATATTGATTGTTTCAGAACTAGTTCCATTTACCACTTTTCAAGAAAAAATTTCAAATTTATGTGGAAAAAAAGCACTTATTTGTAGCTGAAAACTGAAAAATCCAGAAAAATGCAGGTAAGCTAGTGATTTGATCTAAAAAAACTAGTTTTCAGATACGTCCACGAAAATTGTGAATTCAGTTGCATATAGACTTTGGTCCAGACGCGGTCATAGTTCGCTCTCTGCGTCTCTTTCGGCTTGCCTCTCGCTTAGCAACGCCACCTGTACTAAATACGGCTGGCCCAGGCAGCCGCCTATATCAATGATGGCGGTTCAGCACTGCTAGAACAGGTCCGATGTAGTTGGGTTATCTTGAAACCCCCCAATTACGATCACTTGACTTGATCTTTTGCTTATTTACGACCAAATTCAACGTTTTATTCTTTATTTTGACTTCAAAAGGAAGGAAACTTTCTAATTCCTATTTCAAAGCTTGCTGGACAATATAAAACCAGGCAAAGAAAGGAGAAAACTGAGATCAAAAGAGAAAATAAAGATGGTTTGAATAGAAAACTGTCGAAAAGAAGGAGAAAGAGGAGAGAGAAAAAAGAAGGAGAAACAAAAGCAGAGGGAAAGAAAGCAGTGGGACAACAGTATTCGGTCGAACATATTTTGATAGGATCACGAATTTTATGTTGCGTACTGTATGGGCAGCAATACATGTTCACAATTTTCTGAGTTTAAACAATTTTGTCGTTTTTGTAACATACAGTAGTTTTGCCTGCAAACACAAAAACTACGATTAGCTTGGTTTTGTATTCAGTTTCTGATTATTGGAAATGTTTCCATCTGTTAGGGCTTGTTAAGTCGATGTCTCGGACCCCTTTCAGCATTTATTTCTACCTTTTCGTTATTCGTTAATAAAGTTTTTTAAAACTTTTTTGATACCTGAAATTATATGTAATATTAGCTGATAATTGAAACAAAGTATACTGCACATCATTTCTTCTGAGACTCCTACAGTACACAAAAAAGCTTCGATTGGCTGTTTTCCAGCGTAAACTACAACTTTGTCGAATTCGTAGAGCACTCGTTGAAAAAGGGAATCAAGATCGAGTGCGAAACTAGTCAACTGTTTCGATAATCGTCCAGTTTTTCAACGACACGTTTCGTATTCATACTGTATCAGTCCCCGGTAGAGATGGAGAGGACTAAAGACTATAGATGTATGTGTTTTTCTGTTACAGTAAAAAAACTTCAATCACGTGAATGTATTAAGACAGTTCAGCATATTTTGCAGTCGATTCCGCTTCCCTACTACAGAGTGTTTGAAAACTTTTTCAATAACGTCGAAATTAGCGTTAGAAGTAATCAGAGGGAAATTAGAATGCATACAGTAGGAGTCTGAGTAGAAATGATAAAGACTATACTACAAGTAGTAACGTAAAGTTAGCATTATAATATCGTGCCCTTTGTCATTGCACGTTTCTGATTTCTGATGTTGTTTGACAGGATTCACGTGACTGTGCAAGGCGCGATTTACTAATAGTATAAACGTTCGTTTGTTACACAATCGCCCGAGGGTTCGATTCCCTCCGCGGGCGTTCTTGACTGTATAGCCCGAATAATATGTACTGAAACTCTTACCGTACACATTCAAGCTTTCCAATGAATTATTTTCGATACAAACTTTCAATTTGTTGCAACTTCACTTGAAAACTCTTTGCAATCGGTGAGTGAGGATGAGATTCAGCGAAAATCGCTACAAAGTTCCGATAACATTTATTTATACTTTAAACGTCCCCGATCGAACGAAAAAGACTATGAAATTTCGTGTGCCACCCAATCGCCCGAGGGTTCGATTCCCTCCGCGGGCGCGTTCTTTTCTGTTATGCGCGTTCCCCCCAAATGTAGGTTAGTCGGGAACGACCTTGTCTTCCCTTGATAATGCTGACCACCGCCCGGGGTTTATCAACTTGATCGTAATTTAATGCATACTAATTCTCGTTTCACTACCCGATTCCGGCCCGATTCATTGCTGATGTATATAGTCATTTCCACGATTTGGTTTGATGTTATACTAGAAGTGCATTGAATAGTCACGTGAAGTCACATTCTGATTCCGCATCGTAACATGCATTTTTTTATCGCACGTTTCTGAGTTCTGCTGTGTTTAACATGTTTCACGTGACTCTGTAATCGACCAACAGTATAACAATTCAGAAACGTGCGTTGTAATATTATGAGAAATGTAGCTGTTAATAACCACAAGATTGTTGAATTGTATCATTTTATCAGTACCTGTACAACTAGTGTCTTAAATGTTTCGATTGATTGTAAAAGTACATAATTTAAATTTGTAAGTACATAATTTAAATTTTTCATTTATTTTGACAGGCTAGCGTTCATCATTTGCAAGCTAGATGTCTCAAAAATTTAAAAAGTGAGCGTTTTCTGTATCTTTTTCAATGATAACTAGTTCCAGAAAACCTTTTTTTCGTGTTGATCTCATTTCCAATTTGAAGCTGAGAGAAACATTTCAAAATTTACCTGGGGTACTCTATAAACAATCTAGGAAACTCAAATCGTACAACGGAAGTCTTTATCAAGGTGAGTAAAGTGAGTCAACGCTCTAATCTTTGAATTTTCTTATTCGACCTTAAGCTGACATTTGAAACAAGTAATCCAATTGAATGAACAATACAAGCTTTCTTTTATCTATCGCCACTTTGTAGTCTGTGCAACAATAACTGCAAATCCCTCTGCGTAATCATGAGAGCCATGAAATGAGGTAAAGTGAACCTGACATTTGCCATCTAGGTCACATTTTCACCCCTAGTTCAAGTCATCAGAATACAATTTTCATCATTTCGTGCCTTGACCTGATAAACCAAGTTACTCACCTTGTTAGTAAACTTCACAATCAGTAGTTTGTAGTTTGATCCCACAACTTATAAATGTGGACCGGAAGACAACCGGATCAAACTACAAACACAACGGGATATGGTGACCTACCGTGTTCAGCTAAATAGTTATAAGTTATAAGTGAAGGAAATGGTGCACTCAGGTCACACCCCCATCACAGGGTCACCAGCTAGAATACAACTATCATCATGTTGTGTTCAACCTAGACTTCTCACTTCGCTTGTCTCATTCTGCGTCACGGCACAGCTCAAACTGGATAATCATCTGATCAAACGTCGATAACATAGTTGCACGATTTGTACCAACCGAGTATAATTTGCACATATCTAGGTCACACCTCCACCACTAGATCATTCTACCAGAGTACAAATGTTGCCATTTTGTAGCTCGACCTAATGGAACTAGGCTTCTCATAATGCTTGTCTCATTTTACAATCAGTTAGTACCGTAGTATGGTAAGAGAAGTAGCGCTCTAGTTAACTCTGACCAAATTTACGTTGTAGTTTGATCCCACAACCAATACATTTCGGCCGGAGGGTAACCGGATCAAACGACAAAGCGGGATATGGTGACCTACCGCATCTCGCGGTACAGTCTCATTCTTATATCCCCTGAGTAAAGTTCAGGAGATAAATCGCGGATACCAGTCATGTGACTTCTAGATGAAACATCACAAACGTTCTCGCGGCTTCCCGGGGCTTAGTTCTCATGAAATGTCGTTCTAAGAATATTATTCAAGTTGAAACGGAATATTCTGTTCATTTGTTCTGGTTTTATACTTTGATTCCTCACTTTTCGTTCTAAATTTGGGAGTTTTATGACATGTACCGGCAAAAACTTGAACTTTAACGAATTTCCCACTTTTCCATTTTGACCATGTTTCGACCATATTAATTCACAATGGAAAGCTCATTCTGAATAGAGTACTGCGACAATGAATTGCATTATTTCGTTCGTAAGCCCGTTTGTTCCTTTCTGTTGTGTTTGTAGTTTGATCTAGCTGGTTCTCCATTGTGGTTTTGCTCCTTCAAACTACTACAATACAATACAATACAAGCTTTATTTTTCTCCCGTATCACTGTGTGTTGTGTGAAGGTGTTGTTGGCGTCAAAAGAGCGCTGGGAGTTGAAGGTGTGAAGGTAAAGAGTTTTCTAGGAAGACAACGGGTATCCTCCAAGAGACTGTCTGTTACATTTAGGTTGCAAGTATGAAGTAGAAATCAAAAACGGAGAATAATTACGGTGGAGAAACAGCCGGATCAAACTACAAACGTGTTATGGTCACGACTGTTTCTTCTGTTATTACAGCCGCTTTTTGCACTTTCCACCAGGACTTGGCGCGCGCTTTTCGGAGCTTTTCAAGTGCATCTGAGCGTTTCAAACGGTTAATAAAAGGCGGTGAAACGGTGTTGGAAGAAAAGTGTTCGAGGGGAGATTCAGACCCGTTTTCACTAGAAGATGACCCATATAACATTCCTACATTACTATCTCAGCCCCCGCATATTATCACCTATCACCACTTTGAAAAGGGATTAGGGTTATAATCCATTCTACATTCTACGATCATTCTTTCAGTGTATAGTCTTTTCTGTTCATCTGTTGACTTCTACAGTATGATTGAAAACGTCTATTCAGTTTACCGACATGCTCGAAATTTCAGAAAATTTCAGTTTTATTCCTCTATCTATCACCCCCCCCCCTATTGCCAGTTCGAGATGAGATAAGGGTTATATTCTACAACGTATCATTGTTTTGTTGTTTAGTTTTCACTCCCCGATTACTTTTACTACGTTGAAACCTACAGTATGATTGACTGTGAACAACTCTGTAACTCTATACTTTCTTGCTACCTACGGTGATTCATGTCATGTTTTACTTCTAACTATGTGATTTTCTCTCCGAGTATAGGTAGCAGTTGCATATAAAACGTGAAGAAACATTCGAAATCGTGCAATTTAACCTTCAACGTTATTTAGTAGTGATTTGTTCCACATTTTTAATTACTCATCCCGTACTTCAGTGTAGAAGTACTTAGACGTAAAAGCGAAACCTTTGATCTTTGAGAAGATCTCTCTAATAATAGTTATACTTTACCGTACCACGTCTGCTTGTCTAGAATTACTGCACTTTCCCTAAAATTAGAATAAAAGTGCCAGTTATCAGGCTTGTTTAAAAACTTAATAACAGGTTTGACGGCCAAATATTTGTATTCACACATATAGGCTGTAGTGATGTCAATTGGCGTATTCTCAGACAGTGGTGTTGTTCAAAATGATAAACACTTACCGAAACACTATAGTCTCGCCGAAACAAAAGTCTTGTCCATTTATACTAAGAATCCTACAGTATGACTACGAAAAATTCACTCTCTTCTGACTAAATGTATGTTTTAACATTGTTGTAATCAAGTCTGATTCCACAAATAGTTTCACGTTCATTGTTCTCCCAATTCTTTATAGGTGTTGCAGTTTCCAAGGCAAGACTGTACTGTATGTCTTCACGATGTTCGTAGTTTGAACCCGTTGCTTTTGGTTGAAATCTGTAAATTATGGCGTATTAAGATCAAACTAAAACAAACCGTATACATTTAGTCAATTGCACAGTCACGTGAAACACGTGAAACACAGCCAAACTCAGAAACGTGCAATAACAAAGTGTCCCGATGCTTCATTAGAATGCCAACTTTACGTGACTATACAGTTTGCTTATAGTATAATATAGGTCCCGTCATATAAAACGTTCCAAACCTATCTATATGTGTGTCCGTTTTTCTCACAAGTCTGACACATTTCTCGGGATTTCCTTGATTGTAATTCCAATCTTGCAAAGACTAATATCGCTGTGAGAATCGACTTAAATTACAATATAAAAAGCTTACGCCCCCGAAATCCAAATTTCAAAGAAAATGACGGTTGAGCTCGGACGAAACGTTATCCACTTTAAAGCTTCTAGTTTCTTACAAAATGACATTTGAGGTTCTTCAAAACGGTGAGAAATTGAATGATATTCAAGATTGCGCATTTTATAATCGTTCCATACAAATTCGTTTACGCCTCTTTTGATTTTTTTACTTTATTGTAATTATATACAATTACATAATATTGATATCGATCCTAGATAGACTTTTCTTTGAGAGAGTGAAGCTAGGACGGTCATTTCGCCATTTAGATACCGCGCCGAGTGGGGATCGAACCCAGGTCTGTGGAGCGACAGCCGAACGCTTTCCACTTGACCACTCTACCCCGTACTTTCGAGAATTATGATGTGTTTTCTTGAATTCTGAGTCACACATTTAACTGTCGGTTAGTATTTCTGAGCGATTTGGGAGGAATGTTCTAATATAGTTTAATTTGCAATACTACTCAGGTCTCGTGACTTATCGAATTCAGGCAAATTTCGTTAGTTTTTATGATGTCAAATAGTAAATATGACAGTGTTGTCTTCGCACATCATCTGGAAAGACTACACCCTTTTACGCTGCTTCCGTTCCAATTAGAGAGCACTGAAATATAGGAGACGCAGAGATCAGAGATGGGAAAACACTCAACATAATACTGGAACTACTAACATGAATTGAACTTTGTTGTTCTTTCTGCTTTTTGTTCTTTTTCGAAGTTGCATCTATTTCATTTTGAAGTGTAACCGCACTTGTGAAACTCACTAAAAGCAGTATTCGTGTATTCATGTATAATTTCAGCCTACCGTATCAGATTGGAACTCAATTTTGCAGAAAAAAGTTCAGGAGTACAATTCCGCGTAGCCGCCCGAGTGATTTAGTCATTTGACCTACTTTTTCATACAAGCTCTGAGAATATCTTAACTCGCTCGAGGGTGGAAATAATTCATAGTCTCCCATGTAGCTGTCCTGATCATTTCATAACACATCATGGACTAACATTGTGGATTCAACTCTTCGTTACAGTATCTTTGTTTTTGCTGTGTTCAGTATCTATTGTAAAGTGTAATAATGGTCTATTGTTTAACACAGAGCTCGCATGTTTCAGAACATGTTTTTTGAGCGAATGTTCAATGCAAGCTGATGTCTTTAGCACTTCATGAAATTCGTTTTCAGTTAGTTTCTAGGAATTTTATTACCTTAAAAACCCATTCACGAAGAAGTCAAGTGTGGCTGTGCACGCACTGAATCCTAATACAAACACTGATATTTTTCGTCATTATCATTTTACACGATTTTTCAAGAAACACATCTTTACGCGAAGAATCATTTTTGGCCAACGTTATGTTTCTACCAGAAGTTAAGCATGTTTTCCAGCTGAAAGCGTGAAAAACGTGAAAAGATCGTATTAAACTGAGTTTATATAAATTGATTACGGTATCCATCTCCTCCCGGGAGTTCACAAAGTGCAGTTAGTTTCGAGCGTCTGCGTGGTCTTCCTAATTGGCAGCCTTCCAATTATTTCTGACGTAATTATTAATTGCCCCTGTAATTACGAACCCCCCACTAGCCGAGATTCCTCTTTGATTTCCTGCAAACTTGCGTGATCTCAGCTAAACACGGCGAGTAATATTCTCAGCATCATTTGCGTCGATTTTTTTTTAAAAAGCGAGAGAGCACGCAGGTCAACGAGACCGCAGACAGCCCGAGACAATCCGTTTCTCTTTCACCTGCACACTTTCTCGTTGAGCCGCTACAAAAGTGGCTTGCTAGTTAGCAAAGAATTGTCTGAGATCTCTGAAACCTCTCATGAGACAATCCCATGAGGTATCTCGTGAGGGAACGTAATGAGATCGTAATGAAAATTTGTTTTGGAAGCGTAGAAAGTTTGTTTTCGAATGAAATAACAATCGAGAACTCTGCTAACTCCATGCTCAACCGTCTCACAGAGAAAGCTAACAAAGTATCTTTCATGCTCCCGTGAGATACTCCCCGTGTTATAGTCTTTTCATTCCTACTTAGACTCCTACAGTAGGATTTCGAAACTTTCAAGCTGTTTTCCTCACTTGCACTTGTGATTGAAAAGGTTGAGGATTCTCGCACCTCATTCTCGTACTCAGGGACATTACATATACGAAAGGATTTTCGATGAACTAAAGTTTTAGCTTCACAACACGCTCCGGAAATTTTGTAAGGTTACTGTAGGAGTCTCAGTAGGAATGGTGTGAACTATATCTCATAGGTTTTGATTGATCAGCAACCTCCCATTTTTAACTGCACATTACACATGCACGTAAACTAACGTGTTTCACACATTTCACGTAATTTTCACGTGATCAGCAGTATACTTTGTTTACGTTCACCATGTTTGCAGCTCTTATTTTTAGGAATGATGTTTTATCAACGTCTCTTCTCTAGTGTTTACGAGTCAATCATGATAGGAGTTCCCTATTTCACTCGCAAAAACACAAGTAGAAATGACATCAAAACGAAATAAGTCATCCTATGAGCGACTAAATCGTATGCACATCTGAAGATATGGTTTTCATGTGTCATTTCTTCTCTAAGTCTGACCTATTATTGGTTATATGCTACTCGCGAGGTTATGTCTGCAGTTCTCGTGTGAGAAAGTGATAATAATGAAAATGTGAAAAACAGATAAACGAATAGTTCCACCCATTGGAACAACTAGAATGCTCACGATTCTAGCAAGTTACCTTATTCACTCAAAAGATGACTTCGTGAGTGAATATATAGAAAAGTTTTATACTACCATCAGCTATATTTCACACTTTTCCGAATCAGTGTTTACGTGAAATCTTGCACGTTTTAGGAACTACCACGTCATACGATGCTATACTAGAAGTAAATTTAATAGTCACGTAAAGTTTGCATTCTAATGATGAATCGTGCACTCTTTCATTGCACGTTTTTGAGTTCTGTTGTGTTTAACATGTTTCACGTGACTGTGCAATTGCTTAACAGTATATATTCTACGTTTTCCGGAACAGTGTTTACGTGAATTCTAGCACATTTCAGGAACTACCACATCATCAGATCATAAAATGTAGTTTTGATTTCCGAGAGGTCACATGCTTCCATCTGACTGACATCATTGCATTTCCTTGATGTTCTCGAGTATTACTAATTCTCCCATCTCTGTTTTTATGCGCATCTGTTATGGGAATAACTACTCTTTCCGGACTCGTAAAGTAGATCACAGACTCAACTAGATTAGGTTCACAACTAGGAAATACCACTGGAAATATTAAACTTTTCATTTGATTCGAAAATTTTCTCCCGCTCAACCTCCTCGCCGAACTGGTAAATAGAAGATTGTATAAAAAGGTGCTGACTTATCGAGAACGCGTTCTTTCTGGGATCCCATCTTATTTCACCTCACTTTGCCATGTCAATCGTTTACCCACATCCTGCTTTTCATCGTTCCTTTGTTCAATAGTTTGATGTTGTATTTATTCCATAAGTTAATATAATAACATCCAAGCCAAAAATTCCAATTTTATTACTGTATCCAACTTGTAATTTCACACTTCAATGAAGATTCTGTTACGATGATTTACATTCGAATTATTTCAGAATGCGTTTACTGTGTCTCTTATTTTTCGTCTGTGTGGTGCGAGGAATGCCGCGATATCAGCGAGAAACTGACAGTTAGTTTGGGGCTCAAAATTTTTACCAACAATTTCTACAGTTGCTTTTCGCCCCGACTGCCTAACATGGAAATGAGCCCACGTGTATAACTATGGTGGCACAGAAAATCTATTCAGACAAATTGCTAGGTTTTGTTTTGTGAAGATTTTTTCAAGGTTTGCTTTGAAAAAAATTGAAAAGTATGTTTCATTTGCTTTTGAAAATGCGTTCATTCAGTCGTTCATCTGAAAACAGTGTCTTCGGACAAGAAATTTATATTTTCAGAATATTCTTTGTGCTAATATCACAATGATAACTACTAACCTCGTAACCAGAACATAACTAACCCCCCTGCTTTCCCCTTATCCCTTTCTCCGCTTCTCTAACCCCCTCTCCGATTGCAGTGCTCTCTCCGCTGTTGTCTCACTCTCTGCCCGGTCTCCCGCAACAGGCTCTCTTCATTCCAAATTCGATGAAAACTGAAGGTTCGCACCAGATTCTCGAGAAATAAGCACATTTTATGCACCGCACGCTATGTCTCTGAAAATGCACTTGTCAAAGTTCACTGGAAAGGTGGTGAGAAATATGTTCGAAAAAGGGCAACTTGCCCTTTTCTTGAGATGAACTAATCGAAAAACAATGCATTCGCTCATGAAACACGTAACTTCAACATGCCGCACACATTTCTGATGTTTCACATGGCATTTTTATTCACGTGAAGTACGAAAACTAACGATTTGTAACAAATCACACAAATAACACGTTTGCACGCTTCACCTGCACGTGAGAACGTTAAGCGTTTTGGTACTTGACGTTATTCCGAAACGGAGTAGGCGATACGAGCTTCCTTCTCCCTATCATAAACATTCAACACGTGCATTTTAATGACCTGTAATTGTCGATGAAATCTGCATATAAGGCAGACTGCAATCAGAAAATAGTGTTCGGCTTCGGAAAAATTTTGCTCACTCAGATTTTGACGGAACGAAACCGATTGAGGGGGCGTTTTTCGTGCCCAGCCAGATTCCGAATCAAGACGAAGAAGTGGACAGTGAGTACCTGAAATTTCTAGGGAAACAAACTTTTCGTAAAAAAACTTTTCAGGAATAATTTTCGACGTTTATCTATTTCACATTTTTTACGAACATTCAATAAACGTGAAAAATCTACGAAGAATCAAAGTAACACCCTACTTCTATGTGTTCCACTAATCAGCAACAAACAACAACTTTGAGCATGACCAATTCAGCACCGGACCTTTCCGCATCCAGCTTGCCAAATACCATTCCACAACAGCTGTTCACCGGTCAGGAACGGGCACTCTCCGGTCAAGAACCGGTCGCGTCCGTTCCACAACCAGCTAGTTCCATTCCGCTTCTGTCCGCCGCCCTTGCCCCGCAAATGATGATGGCACCACTCATAACCACCACCCCAGACCCGTCACTTGCACCAGAAAACACGATTCAAGGTACATAGAGCTGATTTCTAATACTGTACAGCACAACTTCTCACACATTTGTCCACGTGTTGAACTTTAACTAAATGCATACACAAACTAGTTCGAGTGATTAACCTTGATTTGTTCACTCTAACTTCACCAACTGCTACTCACAGTAGATTGTAATGAAAGAATCACAAAGTCCTATTTATAATTCGAAGCCAATTTAGACAAATTTGCGCAAAAATCGTTGGCGCCTGCCAGCAAGCAATAATTTTGGAGTCAAGTTTCAACATAATGCAGCTACCGACTGGTGAAACTCAACTTACCTTCCTGGAGGTAACAGATATATCTTTCTCCAGATTCCCTGAAAAAAGACCCGGAACTGCCCCCGGTAGACAAACATGTTGACCTGGACGGAGACGGAGGTCTGAGTCTCGAAGAAGTACAGTATGCCGGATTCGTCCACCACGGACTCTCCGGTAGCGTTGTCGAGGGGATGTTCAAACAGGTATTATTGCTTCCATCGACTGCTGACCCGAAGTATGTGAATTGATGACAGAGTTTACATAGAGACAGTTCTACCTTGCAAACTTATCTTAGCTCGAAACTTGTTTTCGAGTTGCGAGAAAAATCCGAAACAACATTTCCAAATGTACCTGATGAGAATGGTTTTCTTAGCCTCCTATTCTAACACATCTTTTCCGAAGTGACATTTATAATTGTGGCGTTTGTAGTTCTATGGTGGAGAATGGAGAGTGGTGTTTGTAGTTCGATCACGTGGACGAACGACATCCTTCCTTGATATTTCCAAACTTCCAGTTGATCACGTAGCTCCTGATTGCTCATTACCAGAAAAACTTCGGTTCTTTGTCCTTTCTCACAACCGATAATTACTCTCTGCATGATCATAGATCAAGGGATTCACCTACTCAAGGGTGTAAAAAGATAGATGGAAGTATTAGAACACATTGCAAAATACAAAATAACTTGAAAAAACCAATAAAGTTCACAGATGAGCGAATTTCTTATCATTTACTCGTTTAGTACCATGATTAGTTCTTATATTTCAGCTGACAATTTAATACCTTTCTCATCTTGAACTTAACCTGATTCAAGATTTATCATAATAATATAATTAAAGGTTGACGAGAACGGAGACGGTCTCCTGAATTCTCTCGAGTTCAACAATATTCGCCCACTTGTGTTGGAGAAATCGGAAAACGCTGCTCTCAGATATCTGCAGGTTCGAACCAACATCAAAAAGTTATTACCAACCAATAACTATGATCTACCGAAATTTTGTCTGATTGATTTGTTTTAAACCTTGTAGTTATTATGTCATAATCTAAGAAAGTTGTTTGTGGTTTACTTCATATGGTTCACCGTTTACAACCTTCATGAGCCAACAACAATAACATAGTAACCAGTAACCAAAATAACAATAACATAGTAACCACTAAGTTTCAAATATCTACGAAATGTGTGCTGGAAAAAAAAGGAAAAAAAACATTTCAGAGTGTTGACTTGGACAAGAATGAGCGTCTTTCGCTGGCGGAGGCTCAGGCTTATCTACTGAGGGATCATGGAATCGGTTAGTTCAAGTAACTTTACATTTTTTGTCAAAACGAACAATAAAGGTATGACTTTTATTTTTAAACAAAAACTCGACGAGCATTGTCAAATGTACGTATTTTCGAGAAAAATGTGAAGCAAAACTAGTTCTCTCATCTGACATCGAATTTCTACAATATAAAACGCCATAAATTATCGGATTTCAAGTTATCTCTCAGAAAAACTTGGGACTGTGCAGAAGCAACAGTGTTCTTGGAAGACACGTGAGTCAACGTAGATCAATAAAATGACTTTCTGTCTAGGTTCACGTGACGTGGAGCGTATTTGGCGTCTGGTGACCCCGGATGTGAACGTGCAAATGGACCCCGCCCTGTTCAGTAAACTGAGGAGGAGAATCAGAGGAATGACCATCAGACTGGCTAGACAGATCATGAAGGTACGTTGATCATAATCAATGAAATCGATATGAATGGTGTGTAATCGTATCAATGATGGAAAAAACGTAAATATGATGATGTAGTGCAGGGAGTGAAGTTGTAGTTTGAACTCGTGACAAATCCGACTGGCTAGACAGATCATGATGGTACGCAATATAATCAATCGGAATGGCGTAATAGAACAACAAATAAGAATTGCGTGTACTCTGATCTTTAGTTGGTGATCTACTGTTTGGGGATAAGCGTGAAACTTAGGTCTCACGTTCAATCTCCTGCGGGCCAATTGTTCCATGTGATGTGATGGAACGCACAAGCAATTCAAGGCTAAAACATCTCTCTCGAAAAGAGAAAAACGCCACTCCAGAAATGTGTTTCGCATATTGGGACATATTTTTTCAACACATATAATTTGATGCTTCAGAACGCAGACACCAACAGCGACGGCCACATTTCTCTTCCCGAGGCTCAAGCAATTGCCTTCGAGCAGGAGGGAATCGGCGCGGGTGAGTGAGGGGGCGGAGCCTAGTTTTGATCTCACTGTTTTCTGAGTTATGAAAGCTTTAAATGCCTGCACACATTATTCATCTCGGGACTCAGTTCAGGTCAAACGCACAACTTTACTAACATGAAAAAGAGAATGTTCAAACTTAGATGTGGATGTTTAACAACCCTCATACTTTGACGAACCTGAACTACAAAAGTAGCAGATTGGAATAATTTCAACTTTTGAACTCGGCAAATTTTTTCCATCAACTATTTTCTGGTTCCAGGAGACGTTGCCCAAATGATGGCTTCCGTGGACGACAACATGGACGGCCAGCTGAATGCACCAGAATTTGCGGATTTTGAGAGAATCGTCCGCGCGCGAGCAGTTCTCACCAGCAAAAAGGCACTCAAGGTAGGTTATGAACTAGTAGGTATACGAATAAACTGGTTGAAACTAGTGTGAACTTCTGAATATGAATATGGGAAGTTGATAATTTGGGGGTACCTAGTATTCTTTTTTTGTTGAATCTGCACTGAAGTTTCTGAAACTGAAATGTGATGAGAATACAAGTGTTGAATGGTTCGAGGCTACTGATACTTCTTCGTCTAACCTTTTCGCTTGCTTAGGGTTCAAGGTGCATTAACTCGTTGGTCCATGTAATGTTTTTTTGAGTTCACACTTTTAACGTGTTTTTAATGTAGAAACGTGATGGACATTTTGTAGAATCTATTATCTTCCATTTTCCAGGTGGTGGATGCAGATGGAAGTGACAGTCTGACAATGGACGAAGCCAGAAGAATCGCTTTTGAACACTACGGATTCGATGAACATGTGGGTAAAAACGGAAAGAAAAATCAATAATAAAATTATTGATTTCGATCATTATGTTTTCTTATGAACAATCAGTTTGCTGAGTCAATCTCCAACCTAATAAGACCCTTGTTTGTGGAAAGAAAAACAACTAAAATGAGGAACTGTTTCCAAACTCGTATATAGAAAAACTATCCAAGCACTGCGAGAAACTAATTAACACCCAACAAACTCCAAAAACTAAAATTGATAAAAAGGAAACTACATTTTTGAACGTTTTGTGTAACTCTGTATTTGTAAAAAAAAGTTCATTTCTACGTTTCAGGTCCTCGGTCCATTCTTCTCTTTGTCGAGCAGAAAAGGAAACTATTTGAACACCTGTGAACATTTTGTTCGACTATTTTTATAAATGTAATAGAAAATCTTTTATTTCAATGTTTCAGGTGCTCGGTCCTTTCTTCGCCCAGGCTGACGAGAACGAGGACGGTGAACTGACAGCCGTCGAGTTTGCCGGATTCCGTTCCGTCATCCGCAGTCGGGCGGTACGAGATGCCGTCAAGGTTATGAAGGTTAGTATTAGAAAGAAGTTAAGAGGTGACAGAAAATTATTAAAATTAATTGGATGTTCGTATTATGAATGTTGCAATGTAATAGTCTTTTTCCAATACGTGAAGTGGGAGCAAAATGTTGTGATGATCAGTTGAAGTCAGGGTTATGAAGAAATGTATGGGACAGTGACAAGAACGGTTTTTTTTGTTGCTAAAATTACATATTTGTCTGCGTCAAAGATAATAGCACAATAGTTGAGACGAAATATAGTCTTTTTCATCCCTACTGAAACTTCTACAGTAGAAATACGAAACCTTCAGTGCGTTTTATCAACTTAAATATTATCGAAAAGGTCTGCAATTTTTTCATTTGGCTCTTATTTTCTACTACAAACAGTGTTGCAAGATTAATTCGACAACGGTAGAGTTAACATTAGAAATTGGCCATTGGAAAGTTTGAATGTGTACTGTAGGAGTCTCAGTAGAAATGGTGTCGCCTATAGCTCTTCACTGTGAACTACCCAGATTTAACGGCCATTTGCAGGTAGCCGATCTGGACGGAGATGGTTTTCTGAGTCTGGCGGAGGCTCAGGAGAAGACGAAGACTGAGGACGACATGGACGAGTACGAGACACAGGCACTCTTTCACATCGCTGACCAGGTATTTCAATGTTTTCAATATTTGTTCAACACATTCATGTACTCGACACATTATATCACATAGGGTTCTGCCACTTTTCGCTTTATGTGCTGTTTGAACGGGAAAGGCCTAAGGTTCAGAGTGCAAGGAAATGAATATGAGTTGTACTCTGTAGTGTAGTTTAATCTACACGCACAGCGGGAAAGTTGAAAATTCAATAAAAAACAGTAGGATCAAACAAACGCAGCGTGGCTGCGCCATATTTATCGTAACTGCCTGGTTTGTTTGATATGAGCGTCACTGTAATACAGAAGTAGATGAGACAATTGAGAAAAAGAGGTGGTTTTTTGTTGTTCTGAGAACTTTGCAGTATGAATCTGAGTGGAATAAGATAAGAAAGTGAAAGGTCTTGATACATTGTATTTAAAAGAGACGTGAGCATGAGTCTGTAAGACAACGTAGAGTCCACGGATAAACGCGTGACAAAACGTGGATCACTTACGTGAAGTATGTATGTTTGTTCAAAATTCAAGAAAACATTTTAGTTCACAAAAAAAACCTTTTGTAAATCCATGATTGTCTTTTTCCAGAACAAGAGTGGCAAACTGGACAAGGTGGAACTGGCCGATTTTCTGCGACTCGTCCGTCTATCCGCCATCAAATTCGCCACCGATCATTTCAGGGTGGGCACAAAAATTAAGAAATATAAATATACAAAATAAAAAGAAAGGGGAAAATAAGAAGAGTATAATGCACAGTGACAGTGAAAGAGAAGTGTTACAGTACTGCAGGCTTTTTGAGCAGAAACATTTAGGACAAGACATTTCATTGTATCTCCATCGCACTAACCCTGAGAACAAAGTCAATTTATCGTAGAGTTCTTGTTTTAGAACGAGACTGCGGCTTTTTCTACGGTAAACTGAACGTTCAATAAATTTCCCGGAAATTGTTTTTAAAATTAAAATAGTTTTCAGAATTATTTAAAAACTAAATTGTTTTCAAAATTATGAAACATTCATGCTCATCTCTACTGTTATTACCCCAGAGTTTTGAAATTTCGACGCCAACGACTTTTCCATTTTTTAGGATATTGAGAAACGAATTAAAACTGTAAGAATATGTTTTCAATAATCATCTTCTAGGATTTCGACGCGAATGGTGACAACGTATTTTCGTTAGCAGTTCAAAAACCAATAAAAAACTGTGAAAAATAATAAAACTGTAAAAACTGAATGCTTTTAAATAACCCTTCTTTCAGGACTTCGACGCAAACGGCGACAACCAGGTGAGTTTGTCCGAACTGCAGCCCTTGATCGAGCAGAAGTACGGTATTCCGATGGAGGAGACCAGACAATTGTTCGAGAACATCGACGTCGATCGATCCGGCGAACTGATTCCCGCCGAAATCGTCGACTTCAGGTGAGACAAATAAACGTGAAAACGTGGCAAACGTGAGAATGTGTAAAATGACGTCATAACTGTTGAGGGGTAGAAATAAACATGGAGTTAAAGTGTTTGAAAACCTAAAAAGAAAGAAACGTGTGCGTTTATTCTAGAACATAGATGTTGATGGATTCAGGGAACTGATTCCCGTGGTAATTGTCGACTTTAGGTGAGACGAAGGTAGAAACGTGTAAAAACGTGTAATCATGTCAAATCATGCTAAAATTGGACGAATTGGAGTCATGTGAAATGATGAATTGACGCCATACTAAATATGTGAGCGGTCTAACTGGATATAACTGAATAATAACCAGGATCTACACTGTTTTATGTGTACTTTTTGCAATGGAAGTATAGTGTATCACCTCCTTTTAACTTTCGTTTCACCTGAAAATACTGAAAAATATCTGAAGTTTACATTGTTCAAATTACATCTACAATGAGGCTAAACAGTTTTTGATCAACTCATCAACCGTTTTCCAGACACGAGATTCGCCATTACGTGATGATACATGGTGTTCACACTACCCCGGAAGTGAGACCTCTTCCCGAACTAACCTTCTATTGAACAACAAACAATATTTTTCTCTAACAATTAACTTATAGCTAACTTATTTACATGCAATATGTTTATAACAAACTGTGTAGCATAATGTATTTATTTATCAGAATGATCCAAAATGTAGTTTTGTGTTTTTGTACGAGGCGAGGAGTGTTCTTTTGTTGCTGTATATAATATGAACCTTATTTATTTTCTGTTTTGCTTTATTATTTCACTCTCACTGTCTGCTTCCTCTGTTTTTCTCACACTATTCCGCACAACTTTGCCAATATATGTCTCGCCCATCCCACCGAAACTTTGGCAGCTTGCCAAGAGAAGTTTTTTTTCTGAATGAAAAAGGGTTTCATCTCGTTCACATGCGCAAAGGTGAACAAAGGTAAACAGCGAAACACGAAATCAATGTTTAAAATTTTTTTATTATAAAATAATTTATTTAAAATTTTCCAGCACGCTTCCAAAAACTCAGTGGGAATGACGAGAACTATATCACACGAGTTTGCATGCTTGCACTCTCGCTGTCTGCACTCTCCATTTTCACACACTGTTTCCTTTCTTGCATGCTTTCACTGTCACTTTTGCAGCCTCCCCACACCACGCCCCCTCGGCCTCACACGAAGAAAAGTATGCACTTTCCCACGCACAGAACACGTCATCAACAGGTTAGAGAGTAGCTAGAGAGCACACAGAAGCAGAGACGCAGAGAAAAGACGTATTCACGTGAAAATGAACTGGATATTGCCACACAAAAACAGAAAAAACCAAAACAGGGGTGACGGAAGACGTTCAAAAAAGTATATTGCTCCATGAGGGTGTGTGGCTGAAAATACGGTGGTGTGACAAAAGCCGTGAGATAAGAAGTTTTCTCCCAGAGCAGAGGCAGCAGAGAATTTATGAGAACTGAAAGCCTGAAATAAGCAAACTTTTGCAAGTCAATGTACCAGGTGGTGCCGGATATCATCAAAAATGTGCGGAAAACAAATTGAGTGGATTCAGGAAATTTTAGTATGTTTCAAGGTTTTTCAAACTAAAATCTGCTCTCACATACGTGCTGAGTTGTGTTTGCAATCGAGTTTCTCGATATTCTTAGTTTTGTTTATTCAAAACATGTCTTCATACAAAGCACGTTAGGTTACTTGACAGAAGAACAGTCTGAAACTCCTAAATCTTCTCCTCTTTAAGATTACCTAAATACAACCCTAACGAAAATAACACTAGTAAGGGGGGGGACCTTACAGTATGTTTCCACCTAGCTCTCCCCGTATGCAGAAATGTCCGAATGAGCACTTTTTGACCAGCATACCAACGATCATGTGTCATTCATTTGTTTCTTCATCTGCCCAACCCATTTAAAGCTTCTGAGAGATAGTATGAAAAAGAGACGCAGGATCTGGGCGTTTACCAGGGGAAATTTTGCTTAACTGCAATCAAGAAGTGACAAAAACCCTAATGAAGTAGTATGCAAACTGAAAGTGTGTAAGAACAGGGCGAGCTGGTTGTCACACGAGGCAACGTGTCTGAGCGTGTAACGTGAATGCAAGGGTGTCGCCTTGAAGGTGGTCGGACAGGAACCGAATCTCGTGTCTTGCGTTCCAGGGTTTTTTTCGCTCCAATGCAAATGCCTCATAAAAATTAATTAACAGATATTTCGTGGATCATTCAATCACCTCTATTAGCGAATATTCAACAACTTGGTTTCTGAGGCGCATTCGCGTTAGAGCCAATGAATTAACCGAGGAGCGCAAAGCACTCAGCCCATCTTCAAACGCGATTGTAGCAAGTAGTCTCATCGGTTGTTCTACATATGTGTTATTCAAATCAGTTGCGTGTCGAGACCCAAAAGGATGTGTAGGATGTATAACAACAGTTTTTCGCTCACAACCCAATTAAACTTTGCAGGTAAACTCCGTGACGTCATCAGAAACGTCAAAATCAACAGGTAAATCAGTTACGAGCTCAAGAGCTGGTAAAATTTAAACTCGATATTTTTGATTAAATCCAGCACTTGAAGTTTTGATCTCGATTCGTAACCTAAGTCTGTCATCACCATAGTTCTCTATTTGACCTCAGCTATGTTAAGCAATCGGGAAAGGTTTGAAAGAGTAAAGGGGACATTTATGATTAGTTCAGGATGCAAAGTTTATGACCCATTAACGTTATGATCACGCGAGGAAACATGCTTGGGTTCATTTGTATCAAACTACAACTCGGATTTCACAGTTTCTCAAACATGAAATTTGATAATAAAAAATACTGTTTTTCAGAGATGGCAGACAAAACGACAGTATCAACCACTAGAAAACCGCGAGTCTGGCACCACAGAACTGAGCCGACCACTGTTGAAAGAGAAGAAACTACCACTCAAACGCCGACAACACACAGAAAAACTACTCACAGTACTACCACGATGGCTAGTACTACATCTAGCACAACAACCGTGAAAAGTACCATCCCTAGTACTACGACAAGTACCACAACCGAACCGCCTACCACTCACAGTACTACGGAGAAACTTACAACTACCCGCAGTACTACCACAAGCACCACTACGGAGACGCCTGAACCAGAAACCGAACCCCCTACAACTGAGCCAAGTACTACTAAAGAACCAGAGACAATAGCAATTCAGGTGGCGACTACTGAAATTACGACGGAGAGAACATCTACCCAAGCATCAACAACCTCGAGTAGGAGCAGGACAAATGTGAGCTCTATGTCTGACCTATTGGTTTTGCCTAGGTTATCTAGAGGTTGAAGAATAGAAAATCTATGTTATCAAACCAAACCGTTGTCCGATTTCGCATACATGACCGAAAAAAAACTAGATTGCTAAGACTCTAACCTTTTTGTAACTGAAAAAGCTGCTGATGGAATAACTAAAAATACTAGATTACTGAGACCTGAAAATTTCGACCCGCTGTCTACTGATGGTGAACTGAACTCCGTACAAGAACAGTTTGTGCAGATTAACTGCTGAATCTCATCCTATTTTCCGTGTCAACTCAATGTTTTTTTCTAGTTCAGCTGCTTGTCACTTCGAAAACTTCAAAAGAAAAAGATGTTAGTATGATTTGTTACAGACGGAAAATCCTAACTACGAATATGAGGAGGTCATAGTTGAAGTTGACGAGAATGGAAACGAGATAGAACGAGGAAATGAGAGAGACGAAAGAAAGAGACTAGTGGATCAACAGAAAAAGGAACTCAATATACCGGAGTCAACGGAAGTACAGTATTTGGATGAAGGAGGTTGGTTAAAGGTCAAAGGTCAAAAGTTATAGGAACGGAAGAGTGTAAAAAAGACAAAAAAGTACAGAAAAACATTCACGTGGGAAACTAGTGTGTGGTTGAAAATGTATAAATTAAAAGTAAAGTTCGTTTTGTCTGAGTTTTCTACATTTCAAGTTTCAAATAGTATGCATCAGGGTTTTGTGTGTGTTCGAACGGTTTTTCCCAAAAAAAGTAGGTTGTTGGTGTAAGTTTATTGATTTTCAGACCCGAACAACAAATCTTCTTCCGAGTATGAGATCATTGAGTACATTGAGGAGCCGGAGTCGAACAAGAACTGAAACGTTTGACGGATTGAAAATATTTTCTTCTCAGAACCTACCTTCCCACTGCTCAATTGTGTCTTTCATAATATGTTATATATAATAATGAACGTGTTACTGAATTTATAAAATGAACATGATATCGAAAACAATTAGTATATTTCAGTTTCAAAACACAAACTCACAAACGACGTTTTCCATCAGAGCAGGCTACCAAGCTTGTTCTATCTTCAACGATGATCACCTTTTTTATGTAAACAAAACAACAAAAGTTACTATGTTGTTCTAGTTTCTATTCTTGAATATAAATTTCCAATAAACAACCCTTTTTAACTGGTTCGGTCAGGCTTGCAGCCATATGCATAGTAATACCTGACCACTTGAAAAGTTTTTATTGAAAGTTTTTATTCGTAAATCTCTCACTTTTGTTACGTTTATGAAAACCAAACATAAACAGACTAAACAGATGAAACAAACCTGCGATTTCCCGCGATTTCTACATGATTGATACAATCAAGTTCTTCTCCAGCCTTGTTCTCACTTGTTTGTCCACAAAACGAACAATGAGCAACAGACACACAAAAAACAACCGTTTGTCCCTCTAATCTCGCGATTTCTCCATGATTGATACAATATATCTGTCGCAAACCGTCCTTGACTATCCGCCCAACAGGTCTTCTGAAACCAGTTTCGTAAGCTATTCCTGCGGATGTTAGCCGTTTCTTAGCTGTCCAATTGTCGCTAAAACTACGACTGTTCAAAGTTTTGAGCGATTTCTCGATGTCGATAGATGTTTCTTAGTTTGTTTTCATAATGTTCATTTTCATCTCACCTAGAAAGAACCGTTCCGGAAACATAGAATATACTTCTCACGAACTTTACTCTAGACATAACTAGTACTAGAGTATCTCTTGATTTGTCTGCTGAGGTTTTCTTCTCCATTTCCATAGTGAATTTCATTCAGCCATACCTCTATACAGTATGCGTTCGAATACCCAAATGTTTGTCGAAGGAACACGCGGTTTTTTCTGTAGTTTGTAGAAATTTTGAGCAGTAAGGGCCGAGAACAACATCTAGAAGTCCGAAATATGACCAAAAACTATCACACGCTCTTGCGCTGAAGTTTTCACTACACACTGTATAGTGGGGGCCAAATTTATCTGTCTCTCACCGGAATCGAACCTGCGAGAAAAATTTTTGTGCAGGCCGCTAAGCGTTGCGCTATTAGAGTGCATAGCGGACATGCGTTGAAATTGAGAACATCTGTGCGAAAAGTGAAAAGTGCGATATAGAGTTCCCTCCAGCCTTTCCGTTGGCGATGACTATAATCGCATATGTGTCGGAGAACAGACAATATTTACTCATACCTTGTGACTCCCAATAATTCTTCTTTCTGGCTTCTCTAAATGTCATTTCCTCTCTATTGTCCCTCTCTCTCTGCTGTTATCTCTGTCAGGATTTCTCTCAAACCATTTCCTCTCCAAATCTCATATCTCATATTTCTCTAATTTTGCATATTTCTCTCTACGGCTTCTTCTTACCCATACTATCGTTGAAAGCTTTAGTTCATGTTTTACTTTTAATTTCAGTTATTTACCCATTTTTTGGAAATGTTTTCTTTCGGTTTCCTTTCTTTCCAGAATGCGAGTCCTCCTCTTCCTTTCCATGTCAGCCTTCGTTTTGGCTGATTTCGAAATGGCAAATGCCAATGGTAATACTTTGAATTTTTATAAAGAATAGAAAGAGAGCATTTATTTTGCATGAATGAATCGTTTTAGCATGTTAACAAACAACAAAGGTTATCGGTAAACATATTTTCAAAGTTTTTCTTGTTTAATAATACTTGCAAATTGGATTGTAGCAGGAAATTTTCCTGAAAAAAAACACTAAACCAGAATCGTTGTTTGAAACATCTGCCATTTCTCCTCTTTGTTTTGGTTTGATGCGAAATCTCGTTGGTGAATCACATTTCGTTGTGGCAAGGAGAGTGAAACTCGTTGTTATGACGTCATCGATCTATATCTGTGGTGAAACCGTTCCACCAAAAAACATGAACCTCAACTCAGAAGGGATTTGGTTTTCTGGGGATTTACTAGTGAAATCTCTCGACCATGCCAAACGTTCAAAACACAGCAAAATAATCGACGTGATGTATACAGTTTCATGACGTCAGGGTGTTTGAACGTTTATGTTACTGTAGTTCTTCAGTAGTTCTCACGAAGAAGTGTTTATCACCAAAAACGAAGAATGTTCCCAGCAAACACGTGAGTTCACGTAACTGTTTCACACGTGAGTTCACGTGAATGTTCCAGTAACCCCCTTCGATGACGTGGACTCTGACGGAAACGGCGTCATCGAGTTTAACGAATTCGAGAAATGGCAGAAGACGCAGGAGGGAGAGAACAACGACAATACCATCAGACGTGAGTTGGAACTTAAGTGAGGCGGTACCACAGATTTCTGTCTGAGAAATCAGCTTCAAACCAATAACCATTGACTTTGACTTTGACAAAAGCTGAATTTGTTGAATAACAGCTTACGTACTGTGTTATCACCGTTAACGGTGTTGAGAACTAGTTTTGGTGAGCTAAAACGTTCGTAATTTGAAAAGGTGAATGGCCTACTCATTCCGATAACTTGTTTCAAAAAGTCGGCTGTATTTCAATCGTCACGCTAGAGAGGGTGTGGCCAAAATGTGGTTACACTTCACTAATCAAACTTCGTTACCTCTACATTTTAGATATACAACAAATATGACAAACAGAATGTTTCAGATCTATTTCTGAAGTACGATACCTCCAAGGATAGTAAACTGGACGTTTCTGAATTCGTTCCCCTTGCATATGACATCAGCAAGAAACCCGATGACGTCACCATGCAAATATTCAGGGTACGTGGAAGAAGTATACCTCCTGACCAAAACTATATGGTTATGTAATATGATTGAAACATATAAAGAGAGTTGGAGTATTTTCACGAGAATAGGACCTCATCCGGTTTTGCGGCGGTTCAGTTTGACTAATGGTGATCTAACACTAGAAAACTTGAGATACATCACAATTTTATCACAGCAGCAAGAAACCCGATGAAGCCACCATGAGATATTCACGGTAAGTTAGTAAAAACCAATTTTTAATGTGAACATCGATCTTCTTAAAGGTGGACCGAATTGAAACCTAATGCGGCTACATGGTGCTCCAATCCATGTAGCGCCGCTCGCGGGCCAGACGCAGAGCGGCGGGCAACCGCGGCTCCAATCAATAGAGCGGCGCACTGCCCGTTTCGAAATTCTTCTTCAAAAAATTCGCTTTCTTCTAATATTTCGCTTTTATTTAGTGTTTTATTTATGTTCAATGTGTTTGAACTAGGTCTCTCAGAGTGAAGGGCTTTTTTGTAACTGTGTCTCAATTCGGAAAACTTGAAAATAAAGACAGAAACTGAATATATTTTGGATTTTTAACTGTTTGGGTAGCTATCTTTTGATTTTCTGTAATCTAGTATTATCAGGGTGAAAGAATTTCACATTTTCCATTGTGAGGAGGATGTAGTTAATTGAATTGATCGAAATACGTCGCGAAATGACTATAAAGTGAGCGGTTTTGTGAAAACAGGACAGTAACTACTTCTAGTCACTCTCTCTCTCTCTCTCTCTCTCTCTCTCTCTCTCTCTCTCTCTCTCTCTCTCTCTCTCTCTCTCTCTCTCTCTCTCTCTCTCTCTCTCTCTCTCTCTCTCTCTTCACCTTTACCTTTCCATGATTCTCTAAATATTCGTTACTTCAGCCATTCTCTGTTTCCTATCAATTGTGAAAAATACTAATTCGAGCGTCATTTATTACTTTCAGGTTTCTGCCCATCCGATGTTCTTATTTCTGGATTACATAATCATGCCATAATTGAACTGCTATTTACCCGTCTTTCTCAGGTTAGTTTTAGACTATTATTTGCCTTTGCCCTTCTTTCTTCGTTTCCAGTAGTATTGCTATTCTGACCGGACACTAAGAGAAAGCTTGTCTCAAACGGCGTAGGTTGTGACTATTCTATACTAAAAGTAACCCATTTCTGACATACGCGATATTTTAATTATTTTGCATAAAAAGAGCGATATTAACAAAAAGGGAGCCTGTTTTTTGAGTTTTGACTTCGCGACTAGCTGGATTGTTGGATAACTTTCACTGGATTATGAATATAGTACGTTATGTTATTGTTCATGTTTACTTTATTTCATCAAAATACCACTGTTGTTGTGAAGAAAATAGAAACCATCTCGAATCAAGCACTGGTCAAAAAATATCCGAGTTAGGGTCACTACTATGCTCTACTTTTCAAAACTTTTCAGAGGTTTCCGGCTCGGTTCGTTACGGGGGGAGTACGCTAGCACCTAGCTTAGCTAGCAACAATCCTTATCTTCTTCCTATCTGTAGTTTCGTATTTTTCCATGGATGCAAAGCTCTTCATCGCGTCTTTTTGTTGCTTATTCTTCTATTATGTAGCCACCTAGTTGTTCACTTTGTCGCTAGTTGTGCTATAGCTTTTTATAGTTGTTATCATGTTATGCATTTCTGTTTTTGGTACGAAAGTTCGAGTACTGACTGACTACCGTTGTAACTGTGGTAGTTTTGTCGGATGATTCTCGGTAGTTTTGTTGGAAGATTCTCGTGTTGTTTTTATCGTTTCAATTAGTTTTTGCTCGATCTTGTAACATGCATATGTTTTTGTTCTATTTTTGACATTCTGAATTGTGAAGTGTTTCAAAATAATGAAATGTGCTGAACTTCTACACCTTTTTTCTCCGATAAACGGTTCGACACAATGACATGATGGTAAATTCTTTTGTGTCAGGCACTCGTTATGTAGACTTTTACCTACTGTTTGTGTAAACTCAATGGAAAAATTATGTGTTGTTCTTCTCTAAACTACGTCGCCTGTCACGAAATTTGGCGCTCATGCTCAGAACGATTAGCGCCGATTTTTTGCAATTGGCCAGCTACAAAAACGAGAGAGAATGCAGGTCAATGACGCACAGACACGCTAAGACAGTCTGCGTCTCTCTGCCCTGTACACTCTCTCGTTCGGCCAATAAAAATGTGGCTGGCCAATTGGCTGGGAATTGTCTGAGTGTCGACTGTCAGGAAAATTGGCCACGTTCCAAATTTACTCTGCGTGTCTGACCTAGTGAGAAATTTCATGAATTTACCAAATTGACAAGTTCACAGTGAACATTATGCAGAGTTATGGGTATAGATCGAATTGTCTCGGTTCTATCTATTATTTGAGTATTCGTTTCGGGCCACCTTTAACTGGGCTTGTTTAAAATGTACCTATGACTTAATTAACAGTTACAAACTTCTTGTATTGGGCTTCTGCAAAACTTTTCCAGTGGCAGGGCGGTGGTTTCAGTTTATTCTCCACATTTTCTAATACAAATTTCAGAGGAAAAACGCTCAATTTAGTTCTGGTTCATCCAGTGTTTAACGTGCTATTCCGTACAATTATTGAGTGAAAGAGACTATGTGCTGATAAAGTAACAAATTATGTTCTACAACTTAGCTGTGGAACTGTGAAATTCGGGCTTCTTTATCAGGTTGAAAAATTGTACATAGGTAAATAAACGATTGTTGGAGGTTGACACAATCATCGCGTATCAAGTGTTGTATTGAAAACTTGGGAAGCTTTGAAAAAGTGCACTCGCTACCATCTTATTTTTTCAGAGCATGGATTTGGACGGAGACTCGATTGTCAGTTTGGAGGAAGCCAACCGGGCTAGAAAGGAGTTCGATGCTGGGTTAGAGAGGAGGCGAGAGGAAGAAGAAGAGAGAGAGAGAAATAGAGAGAAAGAGAGAGAGAAAGAGAGAGAGAGAGAGCGAGAGCGAGGGAGAGAGAGACAGAGAGAGAGGAAAAAAGAGGGAGAAAAAGAGAAGGACAGAGACAGACAAAGAGAGAAAAATAGAGAGAAGAGACATAGAGGAGAATAGTCGGAGCTCGGCAACACGAAGGATTCCGAAGGAATAAGATTGGGGGACGGTGATAGAAACAGAAAACGGACAGAGGTGAAGAGAGAACGAAAGCTAGAGAGAGAGAGAGAGAGAGAGAGAGAGATAAAAAGAAGAAGAGAGAGGAGCGACAAAGAAAACAATAGTAGACAGATTTTTAATTTGCAGAATCGTCGACGGTGTCTTCTCGATTGCGGATTCGAACCGCGACGGTGAACTGACTTTCGCCGAGTTCACCGCTCAGCTGCAGTACAACAAACCAAAAGCACAGGTATACAGATGAAAACACAAAAAAGACTTTTGACGTTAATTGTTCCAATCATGTTCTAGTTCATTCAATCAAGCCGACCGAGAGACTTCATGGTGTTTGTACCTAGTTTTCACGCGCCTTACAAATAATATGTTGACACTTGTTCGCATTCTACACAGAGGAATGAGAGAAGAGATTCGTAGTTGTCTTTGGAATCAATCACAAGGAAATGCAACCTTCAACACTCATCGACAATGCAAACTTCATGTGCATTTGTTCTGTTATAAACCAACGTGAATTAACTTTTTCATTAATAGAAGCAAGACTCGAAAAAGATTTATTTCATTCGAATTCCAGAGCGAGGTCAACCGTGAGACGGCCGCCCAGCTGATGGCATTTATCGATTCAAACGGAGATCAAAAGATCACTGCCTCGGAAATCCACTCCTTCGCCTCTCAATTCAGTGAGGTGAGTATGAAAAAAGGCAGAAACGTTTTGAGCTGATCTGAGTACGTATGCACGAAGATCCAGGCACCTTCATTTCATCCTGCGTCTCCCGAAACATACGCAATCGGTCTGCTGAGACGAGAAATAGTGAGGCAAAGGAAGAGACGCAGGATTGGATGAAGGTGCCGGAATCTTCTAGCATACGTACTCTGGCATGTTTGTTGTTCGATCCGGTTGCGTTCCGGCTGTAACTTCCAGTCTTTATCGTTCTTGAATCTAACTAGTCAGATTTGATCAACTCATGTTACTCCGAATCGAACTTGTGAACATTTGGTACAGAAATAATTCGGTGTCTTTATTTGTTCTGAGTAGTTCTCACAACCAAAGTGTCAATAAAATAAAAGGGTTGACTTGTAGTTCAATCTTTCACACATGGCCAGAAATCCGAATTCGAAAAAGGAATCGCACCAGTTTCGATAGAGGATTTAAAACGGATTTGCTGCAATTACCTTTAAAATATTCAGATTTTGTGAGTATCTCAACACTCTCTGTCAACGTAACAGTGTACCACTGTACTACTTTCCGATTATCGGCCTAATGTTTTTCATGAAGAAAAAAAATAATCCACTGATAGTTTTGTGCTCCCAAAATGGTCACCCAACACTGTTGAATTACATATATTTAGAAGTTTGACGTGAATTTAGCATAACGTGATATTTCTAGATTTCCGAGTCGGAAGTAGACCAAGTTGTGGCCAGTTTGGACTCGAACGGAGACGGAATAATCTCGCTCGATGAACTCGAGAAACTGCCGACCAAAATCAGTGGAATGCTCCAGATTCAGACACCGCCCACCGTATAATACACGATTATTTGGAAGTTGTATGTAAATAAATGTTGTTTGTTCTGAAAAAAAAACAATAAAAGTATGAATAATGTTACGGATCATGAAAATCATTATTACGTTTCATGTGAAGGTGTTGTTAAACCAAAATAGAACGAAAATCGGAAATTAGATCAAAACACACCACGTTTCATCTTCATTATACTGCAACTACCCATAAACAATAATCTCCTTCACACTTTTCGAGACCAAACAGCTTCAAAGTATAGCTAATTTGATTCTTCCTATTGCCAATAATATATTGCTTACACAACTCCACCTTCGAAAAACTACCCTACGGTTTTACCTCTGTGTTATGATAAAAAAGACAGAGAGATCGCTGGAACTATCAATAGATCAATATTAATATGAGTAATCGGATCAAACTAGAAAAGAGTGGATAGTTGTGCCCTGGAGTCTTCTGACTTGGCTCTTCTCTTGGCCCTCTGATACGCAGCCAAAGCTGGTCTCTGGCGCAGGTTATGAGCACGTTTCTGTAATTGAACAAACCTTTTTTTCACACTACGTGTGTCTTTTTGAACATACGCTAACCCACTCTCTAGACCGGAGAAAGAGGTATAAAATCAAACACGCGAATTTAAATTATTAAAGAAACCGTTCCGCTGTAATTTGAGTTTCATGAAAAATTTAAAAAGCTCAAAAACGTTTCTTAATGTCTTCCCATAGACAATGAAAAAACTTTCTGATTAAAAATTTGTAAAATTTGCATAACACCAAGCAATTACGTTAAAAATTAAATCTGAACTGTTAGTTAGTGAAATACGAGGAGTACGGTGTTTCAATAACGTTCTCAGTGATGGAAAACTGTTTTCGTCAAATGTTGTTGACAGTAGATGTTGAGTTCATCATGCTCTATGGATGGAAAACGATTTGAGAATATCAACTCACTTTTTTCTTTTCCCTGTTCTCTTTGTTCTTTCTGACCACGAATTCAACAAGAGCCGTGCACATAGACAGTACCATCCCGGCCATCAGGATATAGAATATGCCGGCCACTTTAGATAGATTCAGAGATGAACTGTTGCCGCTGTCCTATAAATAAAACATTGAAGAACTATTATAACACTCTGTAGCTGACCCTATTCGATTTGTAGTTTGATCTTGGCACAAACGCTAATATAGTTAATGCCAAATCTATAGGTTTTTGTCTCTCGCCGGAATCGAACCTGGCAGCAAAAGATTCGTAGCAGGACGCTAACCACGGCGCTATTAGAGAACATAACGGGCAAGTTTTGGAATCGAACACAAGTGTGCGTACTCTGAACTCCCTGGGACTGGGACGTCGTAGCAGTCACGCAAAAAAACCCGCATTTTAGCTTGGTAGCAGACGACGTACGGGTCAAATTACTCAACGTAGCAGACGTCGTTGCACTCGCAATGATAGCTGGATTGCCACTCGTGAAGTAATCAGCGGTCCGGCCAGAATTAGATACGTACGTGCTAGAGGTGCCACTCTGCGCAACTCAGCCAATTTAGTTCATTCGAGCTAGGTTAAAAGCCGCTCTGACACACGGAAGAAGTGCTCACTTCGATTAGGTGTTAAAGAGAAAACATGCTTGTGCATATTCATTTGAAAAAAGTGTATTTTTTTCAAAAAGAATTAGCATTGAAAGTTGAGCAATAATCTCATCTTTTCCCAATAATTTGCTTTTGAGCGATTATGGTTATATACATTAATACTAGTATAGTAACTTAAATCTTACTATCGTTCACAATTTCGCGTAGAATTTTTCGTTTTATGAATAGCAGGATTAATGTATATAAACATGAATGAAACATGAATAGAAAATATACTACCAAATGAATGCGGTTGTTTCGGAGTGAATCAGTAATATTATTAATCAATTAAATTTCGGAATGGTCTGGGGCCGCGCAAGCCCGGCTGATCCTGACTAACCGTCTGGGACCGTAGCAGTCAAACCGTCTGGGACGCGTAAACATCGCGTCCCGGACGGTCGACTGCTACGACGTCCCAGTCCTAGGGAGTTCAGAGTACACAGCGGAAAGTACGATATAGAAAGATCGAGTTTCGACTGAAATGCAGCAAGATCAATCATGGAGAAACCAGAAATGGTGTATCTTACTTTCGAGTTTTTCGTGATTTGTGTAACTTTTGAGCTGGACATTTGGAAGTTTCGACGTTTTTCAACGACAAATATGGGTGCGAAAAAATTAATCTGAGCAAAGAAAAGTGGTCAACGAACCGAAACTCCATGATCACACTGTCCCCTGTCGTACCACCATTTGTTTTCCAACCTCTTCAATTCGCCCTTTTCTTGAAGGTACAAAATTGCCAGGTTTAGAGAGCCCCTGAAAAATACTCATCTCGGTATCATGAGTCAGAGTTCACAATTTTGTGATCCAATTTGCAAACTAAATCTCGAATTCTAACAACAGTTCTTGAAAACCATACCGTCTCAATCAAACGGTACGGTTTTGTTTCGAAGCGCCTGCACAGCAGAAACATCGATACACTGCATCCCTCAGCTTTTTTGATAAGGTAACTATACCTGAGTGGATTTCCAATCTTGGTCGCAATCCCATATCCGAGAGTGTTCAGATTCTGACCAACTTTCATGGTGTTGCACGGTTTTCGTCCACTTTCGTACGTATTCGTCGTCTCTTCCAGAAGGAACGCGTACTGCTCCTAAATTGAGAAAGAATTCTGATTTCAGCTTCCTGGTGATGACCAAATGATTTTTCGAGTGAGTTATCAGTCGCAAGTTCCAACATGTCGTTGCGTATTTCACCGTAGTTATTTTACTGAGATTCTTGATTGCTCGCTTTTTCGCATTTCAAACGCCGCATGTGAATAACTGTATCAATCAATCAAATTATTGTGCGTTTTTTACAGAATTTCACTGGGTTCTTCTCGTTATTAATGAATTTGTGTATCTCTTGTTTATGTCAGAAAAATCACCGTGAGAGATGACGCGTAGAGCGACTAACAACGACCAACACTCTTCCAAGAATTTTTCCTCATGTTTCATATTTTCTATATGCTCTAACCTTACTCTTCCGCACTTTCTCGATTCCGTCAGCGTACGTGGAGGGAAAGACTGTGTCTGTGCTGGAAATACTCACAACTCGATCCGAATTACAAGAAATAATCAATCACACCTCCATTTCAGTAAACAATGACACAAATACATATGCTTGATTCCTTCTATTTGCTGAACCAAAAGATACTGAAAATGACGTCAGTAAACGTTATCCATTTTTGACGTGGTCATTGATATGAAGAAGGCATGGTAAAGTCAGGATATATTAAATTAAATTATAGAATATATAGGTAAAAGTAAATTGAATTATAGAATGTATAGGTAAAAGTAAAATAAATGAACGATAAAACGCTGTAAACAAGAATGAATTCGTGAATTGATACCTATTGGAGTTCTTCTGTTCCATCATTTGTCTATTATGAGTGTCCGACATGAAGTTCCACATTTTCTTGTACAATGGAACCGTCGAATCCTGAACGCATGAAATTGTTTATATGAAAACGTGTGAACAGCTATGAAAAAAGACCAACAACAACTATGATTCGTTTCATCAATCGATGACTTTCTACAGTAATCTTTCAAAAACTCAAACGCATCTATCTAATCAACAAACAGGATTTAAGATTCACTTTTTTGTATGCTTGTAGTACTCAAAGTGGAAAACTAAATCACAAAGTTTAAACTATGTACAACACCTACAAGATATGCTAAACTTACTTAAAAGTTGTATTATCTCATTGTGGAGGGCTATTGTTTCGTGAAACAGACTATACATGGTGTGTTGATATTATTCAGAGATCAAACATTCACTGTAAGTTGATCCAGATAGTTTCCCTAATTCACTAATCTCGATCGAAAACTCAAACTAGTAACAAAGCCAGAAAGAGCAGCAAATAGTACGACTGTTTAAAATGTGTGAATAACTGAACAAGATAATCGTGATGGAAAATAGAAAGTGACGCATTTTATGAGAATCTCAAACTTTTGTATTCCTAAAGAGAACTTTTACGTTCTATCTCGTAGTAAATGAAGTGAAAACTTGAAAAATGAACAAATCAGGGACAAACCTCAAAAAAGGCGGCAGTTGACCCTCCTTTTTGTATTCCGTAGAGTATTTTATTTTGGTTTGCAAGGTCTTCGACAGATTCTATGGGAGGCGTCATTCGCTCTGGAAGTATAGGCAACTCAAAAAATGTTCTTGTTCTATAAAAGTGAAATGAATAGTCACGTGAAGTTAACATTCTAATGAAGAATCGTGCACTTTGTATTTGGACCTTTCTCAGTTCTGCTGTGTTTAACATGTCTCACGTGACTGTGCCATTGACTAACAATATATTATGCGTTTCGTCCGTGTCTCATCCAGAAAATGTTTCTTCTGAGGGTTCCTTGTGGTACACTTTGAGTAACGTATGAAGTGAACAACTTCAATAACCAAACATAAAGAGTGTTCTCTATTGGAATTTTGTTCAAATTTTACAAATATTTGAAGCAAAAACGTTTTTTAAGGTACAGAGGAGTGTGAAGACTCACCCAAAGTGAGAAACGCAGCCAAATTAGCGGTGTAGGATGAGACAATGATCAGTGTGAAAAACCACCACGCAGAGGAGGCTATTCGACCCGAGAGAGCTCTGTAATACAAAACATGGGTACGACTTACCGGAAAGTAGATAAAAGTGATCAAGTTTGTCGAAAGGTATACTGTACACAGTGATCAGTGGAAAAATGATCAATATAGCAAACTTAACCTAATTTAAGCTGTTTGAAGGCAACATAGTAGAGCTTTCCATTTCTTCCATAGATTCAGAGCAGACCACATGTACATTTCCTGACTAGAACTTTCAGAACTAACCTGGGTAAAATGTATGTCACTGTTAAGGCTTGACCTACCCAGCTCTAGATGAAACAACATTAACACAGCAGAATTTTTTTCTGCAAACGGAGTATCAGAACTGACCTGGGTGTGGGTAGTATATCGGTGCCCTTTTGCATGAGAGCTTGATCTACCCAGATCGAGAACCAGCTACATTCACACATCAGAAACGTTTGTTCAAAGTTTTCCCTGGAACGAAACGACAAAACTAACCTGGGTAGAATGTCGGTGCCCTGTTGCATGAATGCAGCCAAAGTGAACCAGAGGGAGTTGTACATGGAAAACTCGTTGGAAACGGAGAACTCGCCGCGATTGAACTGAACTCGTTGCTCGTATGGAGAAATGGACGAAACGATGAATATGGTCAGCGACACCTGAAAGATGGGTACTGATTGGAGTTGAGGGCGCATCTAGAAGTTTGTAGGTTGTAGTTTGAACTCATCGAATGATTAGCGAGTGTTGGGAGTGAAAATGCAATTCTGCGACACCTATACAATACATATCGAATAAGTAGCAGAACTTTGGCAGAATCAATTGGTGTTCCTATTTTCCTCGTGTGCGCACACATTCGTCTCTTAGAAGACGCATGTGACTGTCTTTTGATAAGGACTCTTCTGTGGTCCAATCCCAACGCTTTAGTCCTTTACACTGCAGTACATTTTTCAATTGCAGTTTAAAGGACCGTTGACACGGGAGTGGTCCACATAATCGTCCTGCTCGAAGTGAATTTCTGTGTTTTATTCCACTCCATTCGCGAGTGCACCTTCATATAGAAACTTTTCAGTTCATATCTTACATTCTTCATTAGGTTATCATATTTTTTCTAAATGAAGTTTTAATGGCTCTCTAAACACAGAATCGTATCGATTCGGTTGAACTAGAAAGGTTTGTATGACTGAATCTAACAGCAGTTCCATTCTATGATTTTGTTTCTAAATGAAGTTTTCGTATTCATTCTAAGCACTAAACTGTACATACTAGAAGTAAATTAAATAGTCACATGAAGTTAGCATTCTAATGAGGAATCGTGCACTTTATAATTTAACATTTCCGACTTCTGCTGTGTTTAACATGTTTCGCGTGACGGTGCGATTGACTAACAGTATACTGACCCCAACATAGGAGCAGAGGGTGAACATCCAGATGCGCATCCCCAGCGGTTCCATGAACGAGAAAATACTGAACTCCTGCTTTTCAGGCTTCTTGATCATGATCGAAATACCTGAAGCACGTAGTATAAACTGAAAAATTAGTCTAAAGGCAATCAGGAACACCCAACTGACTCGAGACAAGTCGATTATTGTTCAAATCGAGGTGTCGAATAATAAACATAGTGAATAATAATTGTTCACTGAAATATGTTCTTGAAACTACATTTACACAGCAGGAATACGAATCACAAAAGGTCGTTGTTCAAAATTACAACTGATTCTTATGAAGAAAAAAACAGTCATTTCGAAATACCAACCAGTGGTCATGAATGGTTTCGAGAAATCGACGGCCCGTTCTCGTTCCTGTGTTATCGTCAACGGGGCCACTGCCACATCGGCCGTCTGCAAATGATGCGTATTGATTGATTTGTTGTTGTCGACAAGGTAAAAATAAACAGTGAACACTGTGTGTTCTTGCATATAATGTGAAACACCTGTTAATTGGGGGTTGAAGATATTTATTCAGGTCAGTCCCCTCTAAGTAGTATCTTACCTCGTTCAATAAATAACCAATAAGTCCGTCCCAACTGCCATCTGGCTGTCTCGAACCGTGTCTGAAACAAAAATATCTTGAAAGAACATTCTTATATAGTTTGTGACATTTTGTCCTTGTAGTTTGATCTCAATACACGCCACAAGTTGCACATTTCGACCGAATACTAACGTGGTCAAACTACAAACAAAGCGTAATCGGACAACATATATCAATGATCTGGCTTTGGAAAGAGCCAAATATATGGCGACAAGGAAAACACATTAAGAACACACAAAGAAATTTGTTATAGACGATTACTCCAGATTTTACGGGGTTCTTCTCACAGATTATATTTTTGAAGGTTATGGAAATTGCATTTATTAATCTCTACTCGAAAGAAATCAGAAAGAAAATATTAAAACCAACTTGTTGCCCTCCGACACGAATACATCATATTCGAATCCGGTGATATTCTTCGCCAGCAGCGAGAGGAGATCGATACAGTACCCCTCGAATCGATCTAGGCCCTTTAACGGGCGGTCTCCCGGCTTGGTCCGTTTCAACATCACGAACGGTTTCACCTGGGATTGTGTCAATATACTAGAAGTAATTTAAATAGTCACGTGAAGTAAGCACTCTAATGAGGCATTGTGCACTTTGTTATTGCACGTTTCTAAGTGCTGCCGTGTTTAACATGTTTCACGTGACTGTGTAATTTGGTTGTTGTTCGTATTTGTTCCGCTAATCAGTAATACATCTTCGCGAGTCAATGAATGATTCGATGAACTTAACTAATGTGGAACATTTCATTCTCACATCATTTTATTTCCAAATATTGTTCACATTTTGCAAACTCTTTGTTTTACACTAGTTCTATCAAATTATTGAATTTGTGTACACGTAAAAACGAACCAGAACGGTGACGACATTGAACTTGAGTTTCCACGGTTGGTCACTGAGAATTCCCTTTCTGGCGTCGGTTCGATTCGGTTCCTTTTCCTTGTGAATTCGGTCCTCTCCTTCCAACAAAAAACCCTTGCCCTGCGCCCATTGGAAACGCTGAAAAAAATCAATAACTGAGTAACCGTCAAATAATGCAGTTCATTTCGTTCCTTTTTTAGCTTCTTTTCAAATCCTTCACAATTAGATGATATTAGTATTAACCATAATGTCGTTTCAAAGTTTGTGTGTTATTGGCTATTGCAACACAGCGTGTGCAAACAAAAATGAAACAAAAGGTCATATCTAAAAGCAAAACTGTTGTTGAGAATCATTCCTTCTTCAATCTATTCGAAGAATTAGAAAATAAACTCTATTTAAAAAGTTGTTTTCTACAACTTTCCTCACCTCTTTGATGCTGGTTAACGTGTTGAGACCGGGTTTTATTTCAATAACAGTGGCCGAATAGTTGGTCCGAAGTCCTGTTTTGGAATCAAATTGAATATTACCAGTCAGGGTACCCTCATCTGCCGTCAACATCACCTGGAAAAGAACAAAGAGTTCGAATTTGGCTCCGCCCTCTCTCAAATTAGGATCTTTCGTCGAGATAATAATACATTTTGCGGTGACCGTCTAGATTTTCTCAGTGTTTCTCGGAATATTTGGTTCGTTGTTGACATATTGTACGGTGTGAAAAACATTTCTGAGAAAAATGAACTAGAACTATTTGTTCTATAGTTAGTTTTGTGATATTTCGTTTATATTCTACCGATCGTCTTCAGAGTCCCAACATCAGTGTTCAGAATACCCACTCTTTGTAGAAAAGAGTTTGCTCTGACATGTCACATTTTCAAATGTCTCATGAAAAACTGGACGTTGGGACAAATAGACTCAGGTTTGCATGGTTCAATGAGCACGTCTTCTCCCAGGGAAAGGTCGCCGCCCACGGCATGCCCTGACTTTTCTGGCATGCCATGGGCGGCTAGTTCTCCGAGTCACTCATGTTCTTTGATTGAATGTTGTTTTGTTAGCCGACGGATTTATCGATTACTTGTTTCATGGCCTCCGAGATTCGGTCTCCGTGTTCGAATGTTTCGAACTCTCGATCTCTCCGCAGCTTGTCCTCGTGAGGTCGACAAAACAGTCCCGCCCTCCCTCTATTGAAAAGCTGGTGGCGGAAGAAACTACTGAAATGAAATAAATAAATACATATGTAAAACAAGCATTTAATTTATGTGTGTAAGAATAGTGAGCTCAAAAATTTTTCTTTGACAAAGGAACATTTCACTCTCTTAGTCTTTGTTTGTTTTGAAAAGAACTGCAGCCTTTCTGAATGTTTTTCTCCGTGAAAATTTGATTAGAGTTAGTTATAGTTATGCCAGAAGCAAACTACAGAAAAATCTATAATTGTATTCTGACTTGGCGAACAGGTCCCTTCCAAACAGTTCAGTTGCCTTGTGGAGGGCGGCGGCTGCCACTAGTAGAGCATCATGAGCAAAGGCGGCACTCGGCTGGAAATAGGGGAAAATACGAGATGTATGGTGTAGTTTGGTCGGTAAAAACACGGTCAAACTACACGCACATCGGTTAAGGGTAACATAAACCGTATTGGAATCTTTGGAAGAAGCGAAGCCTATATGACCGAATATCAGTTGTATTTTGATCTCGATACACGTTGTTCCATACACACTTCGACAGTAAAACAACAGGTTCAAACCACAAACACCAACGTTTGAATGCCAAAGACCCTATGGCTTGCCTTGGAAGGAGCGAATGTTCTTTGACCCACATCAGTTGTAGTTTGGTCAGAGCATTGACATGAACTATTGACGTTACCCAACACCTACACGAATCAAACTACAATTACTGTACCTATCTGATTCTCACCAGACCTATCCCAGTATAGTAGCGGTCAGAGTAAGTTGAGTTGTATATTAGAGTTCTAAGTGTCTATTGGGTGAGAAACAAGCACAGTCCATCAGTTCGCAACAGTTCCAAAAACTTTGTCAGTAGATTTTAGTCTGCATAAAGAAGTTTGAGGGGAAAGGAGAGGAAACAGAAACATTCACGTCTCTGGGCAAATTCATTCTCATCAATAGCGTACTTTCATTTCCGCCAGACTTGTTTTTTTTCTATTCTGATTTTGTCGTTTTCGTTTTGTCATTTCTGCCAGTTTTTGGATTTCTCTAAATTTTGCTAGTGTCTGAATGTTAACTACAACAAACTCTTAAAGTTTGGAACCAAAACAAAGTATTATTCATTGGAGAACGTCTCCTGAACATTTGACGAATTACTGTAGAAGACATCGATTCGTGAAACATGAAACAGAGTACAACTCACGGGTACATGATCATTTGGAGAGTGACGAGTGGCATCGTACGTGTTCTCGAACATTTTTCGCGTGTCGCTGAAAATACATTATTTAGGAGAATTTATACTAACATTGTCTTATTTTAAACTCATTCTTTTTTCTACTCTCGGTAAACAAGACAGCGACAAAGAGTTGGTTTAAATTCAGTTCTGTGGTAAGCTTGTCGATAAATTTTCAGTAGTTTTGGAATAACGGAAATTGTTAGGTAGCAATTCACTCACATAAACTTTTTGTTCATTCGGTCGAACATTTGAAATCCAGTAATGTTGATCAAGGAATAGTGGTGGAAAAAAGATAGATCAGAATCTTCCATTTCCTGGAACAGTATAATTATAAAGCCGGTTCTACCAGTAACCTGGTGTTGAACCAACATTCATTTGGTTACATGAGTTGTTAACCTGAAAGTACACTCCAAATACTGTTACTGCTCAAATGAACGGTGAAAACAACTATCTCAACCGCTTACGACTGAGTCTTCCGAAGTTGGTTGAAACTTCCAATCAGTTTTGAGTGTCTTGCCGTAATCATATGACTGGCATATGAAATGGTTTCCAAAAATGTTGAGCACTCGGATTATTTTCTTTCTAAGAAACTCACAAAGTTAGCGAAAACGTAGTGGTATTCCTTTCGCACGAGTACACTCTCTTCGAGAGCTCGCAGAAATACTCGCATCCTATATCCACTCTCTAGATCGACAACCACGTTCAGAGGACTGAAACACCTGATATTGATCAATAAGTGAACTTCGGTGAAAACCCCGAACAACTGTTTTCCTGTTTTCTGCAGACATTATAATAATATAATCTTAGTTAGTATTTTTTGAGCAGACGATTGACGGAATCGAGCTAAGATGAGAAACTACAGAGAAAAAGGTGCAACACCCGCTAAATGGGCTATCTTTCAGACAGAGCCTCAAAGCTACACTGTTACTATTGAACTAAATCAGTGCCGTGGACTGTTTGCTCATATGGAAGATGAAATATATTTATTATGTAGGAGTTCTCTTCTGGTACAAGCTCAGGACCTCGTCCTTTCAAGTGACTCACGCGGGTTCGTCCTCCTCCTCACGTGACGTGTTTCCATTTTTCGCGTGACGTCGCGAAAATCTCATGTGAAGATCATTCAGGAACTCGCGGAAAAACTCTTCGTCTCGAGGAGCCTGGCACAGAAGATTTGAAAGAGGTAAACAGCTCCAGAATTGAATGAATCGAAAAGTTAACTTTGTGGAAAACTGCAATCGTGCACAGTATAACTCCATTTGGGTGAGTTCGGCTGTGAAATCGGTATTTCAATTACACGCTTCATAACATTCCTAATTACACAAATTAGTAAACTAGGGTTAACTGGCGGGTTTTCGAAAATATTTTTCTCCGGGTGGAACAAACTGCAAAGGCTGACTCCTATTTCGAAAAGTAGTTTCGCTTGTTACAAGATGAAGTAGAACAGCAACACAACAAAAAACAATATAGGTGTTGAAAAGTTACCATATAGTTGTCGACATACAGCTCATACTCCGGTGACTTGTTGTTCAAATACTCGAACATTCCATGAAGACTCCGATCAGCTGCAAAAGTAATCGATATGCATCGAAAACACACAATAGCTGTGCCTCGTACAAAACGTTAACCGTGGTTTTTTGAATAGTTCATAGGTTCTTTGTGGGAAAAACAGAGACCACTTCACTTTTGATTAACCCTTTATAGTTACTACATACGTGGCGCTCCGAAGAAAACGGACGGCTACAATCATGTTTTACTTGAACTGCTGGTTTGTTATTCCGTTCCCGCTAATTTGATGCAAAATTTGAGAGTGATGGTGTTAAAAGACAAAACTACAACTTCGGTTTCATCAAAGTTCAATTTTCACGTCCCATTCGTCACAGCACGGTGATACATCGTGTCGTCACCCTATAAAAAATTATGGCCAACCCATCTTATAACGAAAAACAAATGTAACCCACCGTTGGCTCCGTCGTGGATATACATTATTTTGTGCCATCCCTTGTATTGAATATAATCAATCAATAATTGATCGATCGGAGGTCGAACGGAGAATGTCATTGGAGAGAGAGGGGCGGCGGAGGTACGCATGTCAGATACCTGCCAGTCTACCAGCGGGACCTGAACTCAGAAAGATTGGCGTCAATTTTTCGCAATTGGCAATCTACAAAAGCGAGAGAACATGCAGGTCAATGAGGCCGCAGACAGGCTGAAACAGTCTGCGTCTCTCTGACCTGTACACTCTCTCGTCGCTACAAAAATGGCTGCCCAGTTTCCTGGGAATTGTCTGAGAAGGGATGTGAACTTGTTGATTGCATAGTCAATATCATTCTCACGTGAAGTTCACGTGATAATGTCTCGTGATTGGCTACAGGAGTATCGTCCCCACATGGAGAGACAATTTGGTACAATAATAGGTTTTTTGGTACAATTACACATTTAATGAATTCTGTTTCATTTAGGAAGTGCAAACACCTTAGTTGTACTCTGATTTCAATACACGTGTATCAAAATTACACTTATGAGGTTCACTGCTTTCAAAGCAAGTTCGACAGTGTTTTTGATACTATCTATGTTTGTAGTTTGATCGCGTTCCTGTTGATCAAAGTTTGTAAGTTATGTCATGTTTCCAGATCAAACTACAAGACTGATGTATCACGAATCAATATTCTTACCTTCATGACGTCAGCTATCGACTGGTAAACGGGGAAGTTGTTCGCGTGCGTCCCGGCCAACATCACCATGAACCCCAGTTTCATCTCATCACAAACTGCAACAAAATATATTCAAAATATAAAGTTTCATAACGTTTTGGGGGAAAAAAGGCATGAGAACATGGAATGAGTATGACTATATCCTATCGTATCCTATCATGACGCAACCAACATTCATACAGTCCCAGTCTAACAAAACAAGCTAATCTGAATGATCGCTTCAAAAACAAATGTTTAAATTTGTGACATAACTATCTTACTATTCTACAAACTTCTCGATACAATTATCGTTTCAATTGTGCAATACTGCAAACGTGCACATTATACAATGAGCGCGTAACAGAGACTATACTCTTCATCTTATTTTTATCTTCCATCACTCCATTTTCTCGTAATTGGAGTGTCACATATACCAATGTGAACAGACACGTGTTCATTCGCGAATAAACTTTCTATTCTATTCTATAACATCAAAGGAACGGCTTTTCACTTCACGAGTTTGCACGCGGCTCGAAGAGCCAAACAGTACATGTGGTTTGATTCTGTTGTAGTCTGGTCCGACTACATTCCAATTAAAAAACGGCACATGAGAAGTATTGGGACATGAAACTCCACTAGAGATTGAGTCACATCGTGTATACCAATATTATACTGTTGGGCGATTCGGCATTGTTCGTTGTTACGTTCGTCAAGAGGAAGGCGGGACGGACAAAGAGGAATTGCTTCACATTCAAGGTTACGCATTTTTCGAAACCCAATGTCAAAAATTTTGACGCGCTAGAAAACTTTGTTTGAATTCTAAACCCACCTATCCTGTTCAGATTCCAACGCAGTGTGTTTAGCTCCATCGGCGGCAAATCGCGCGTGCCGAGTAAAATGTCGAAATCCACCGTATCCCACGAATTGAAAGTGAACTCGGCCATTCGCAGCATCTAAAACGAGATATAATCAACGTTTATTTGACGATAAAACAGGTAACCTGGGTGAGACTGGAAAAAAACATGTTTATCAACTCATTAAATGAGACCGGAGAGCAACATAGTTTGTCGGAAAGCTGCTGTATCCTACTTTTGATTGAACGCGTTGCGTGTCGCCCGGCATTGTCATGTGAATGTTCCGCGGACTGATCGAACTAATAAACGAGTTATTTGTGATATCTGATCTTGAAAGCTGAAAGCAGCCCGAAACAAAACCTCTGGTCAAGTTGTGTTCTGGTCTCCTTCAAAAATGAGTACGAGAGAATCAAAAACAAAAAAGATTAATGTTTTGAAGATTGAGAAAAGTAAACAAGTTTGTCTTCAATGGCTATGTGACGATTCAGCCATAACTACCATATGTTTTAGTTTATCTAAGCACAACAAATCACCAGAGCGCTAAAAGATCAAACTACAAACATTGCAGATCGGGCAGTGGCACATACCTGTAAAGTGGCCATAGCTGTCGCATTATCCGTATCCGAAGTTCCAACAAATGCCCCTAAATACAACATAACTAGTATAATTGATTTTTGGTATTGAACAGAGTAAACTAAGCTGCTCTTTTCTTCTCGTTTCTTATTCAGTTGTTGCTCAAGCTTTATTTTAACTCTGTACAGCAAATTTTGTAAAAATATCGATGGAACAACCGCGAGCAGGTATGTAAATTATGAATTCGAAATGTCAGACATTTTTTTTGATATTTTCCTACAACACTCTCAGAACTTTGAAATCGATGTGTCGCTCGTATAATTACAAACATTTTGAAATTGAAAATGATGCTGGTATATTCTTATTTTTTTCTGTCTTCCTAGAAAACTCTTCTTTGTTTTCCTAAAATATTCTTTTGTCCAACTCAGTATATTCTAAACTATGTTTTGTTTTTGATACAAAAAACGAGTGAAAACTATAGTTGTTATATAATAAACATCAGACTAGTATGTAATTGGCGTTGATTGCGCGGACATAAATTGAGTGCAGGGTAGAACTTGAGGTCGCAGGGGCCTCGGCTAGGTGTGGGCCAGTTTTAGTCGCTCAGATGGTTTTCGCTCAATCAACTCATTGTTTTTCGCGTAATTAAGTTTGAATCAACTAAAATATATAATCAGGTAACACTCATTTCTACTTAAATTAACGTTTTCAATGACAGTGAATTGTGAAAAACTTACGTAACGGAAGCTTCTTGGCGGCCTGAACGCTGGCCAATAGCCAACAGACTAATAAATACAGGCGTTGGAACATTTGACTGGAAAATATACTTTATATTATCATTGTTTTATGACAAAATGAATACACTCTAGAAAATTTTAAACAGAACGAAAATACAAACTCAGCTAGTATCTATTTTTCAAAACAATTGTAAAACATCATGAATTAAAAGTAAAAAACGAAGTAAAGGATCACTTCATGAAACTTTGTTTTGAACTTATAAGGAGTGCAATATAAACAATATCAGGAGTGCCGAGTATTTTCTATTGGAACACGGGTGGCAGCGCCAGTGTCACAACCAATTTAGGCAAGTAATAGGATGCTTTCGCCCAAGGCAGATACACTATTACCGCGGGATGATTGGGTATGCTGAGGGGTAAAGTGGGCTTAGAATTAGAATATGAGAAGTGGTTAGAGTAATCAATTTATGAAATTATCATGGAAATAGTCATACTTCCATTCTTGAGAGAAAATGGGCTCCGGATTATAATTTTAGAAATGATTGAAGAAATATTATTATAAATATTTACAGAAATGAGCAGAAAGTGGGCTTAGAATTAGAATATGAGTAGTGCTTGAAGTAATCAAATTATGAAAATATATAATGAAAGTTGTCATTCGTGAAAGAAATGGGCCAATTTGAGAAGTGGTGGGGAAATCAAATTATGAAAATTAAACTGAAATGAACAATTAACCTTGTTAGAAAGTGTGCCTAAGTATAGAATTTGAGAAATTATTTAGAAAATCAAGATAAAGAATACATTAATGATAAATTAGCATTGTTAGAGAGTGGGCTCAAATATACTGTTAGGCAATCGCACAGTCAGAAACATGTTAAACACAGCAGAACTCAGAAACGTGCATTGACAAAGTGCACGGTTTCTCATTAGAATGCTATCTTTACATGACTATTTAATTTACTTCTAGTATACAAAGCTGAGGAGACGTTTAGTATTATATCGAATAACATTATTATATTGAGGGCATCAACCTCAATTGTTAGATAGTGGACCTATAATTAGAGTATGAGAGAAGAAGGTCAAGTAGTTCCAATTACAAATCTATCTACAATTAATCAGTGTGAGGAGAAGGGCCTAGTACTGGAATATATCAAGTTTCCTTTAAATTATTCGAAATATTTTACGTAATCCGATCACATCTAGATTCTTTCATCAAAAAACTCTGTTGTTCATCTACTAGTTATCTTTCGAACTTGATAATAACATCATTGTCTAATTGCGAGAATAAAAGTTTATAATTGATAACATTCCATTATCTTCACATCTCTCCAGGTTTTTCTCTACTGTCTGAATTGGAACAGTTGGATAGAGAAGGTAAATTAAAAGTGAAATGATATATTGAAAAAATCATAATTAATAGAAAGAAGAAACAGAAAAGGCCCAACAGCATACATATGACCCTCCTGTTAACTACTCGTGAATGTGTCTTTGATAAGTTATTTGTAATAGTATGTGAGATCGACTGAAAAAATTGTTTTTATCTCTTGTCATTATCTCAATTTTAGAGAAAATAGAAAAGACAGAACTTTTCTTCATTGTTTAAGCCCTGATCCACATATATTTGTTTGTATTTCTTCTATTCTGCCATTTTCAATAGCTGAGTGGCCAAAACATTTCATTTTGATCAAACTTGAAATGGGGAATATTTCTCACAGCTCATTCTCATCTTGCACCCAGCAAACGAATATAGACAAAATGCAAGGCGGGAGTAGTGGTCAAAAAACACAAATCAATAGAAACATTTCTACCCCAACCTGCATCTCTTGTTTTTGCATTCTTTTGCTGAACTGTTTTGCCGACGGAATGTGAGAGCGGAACAATAATAACATGAGGATAAACGGGTAGACAAGTCTCCTCAGCATTTTTCTCCATCTAAATATTCTCTCGCATCAACTTCTATGATGTTCATCGAATTTTTCTCTATTCTGTGAAGCTTTCACGATTATCTCGCTATCACACACGGTGTAATAAGTATTTGATTTGATTTGAGTCGTAACTGTTCATTCACATAGCATTACGTCACTCACTACGAATCCGGCAGTTTTTTGAATTTATAAGATGTTAACGTAGTTTTTTTCCCCTGGAATATTTCCATGCACGTTACCCAACTCTATTTATCTGTCTGAGTAATCAACTGGAATGAGTTAACGTGACCCGTGAACAGAATTCATTTTCATCTGGTGCCCGTTTTTCGTGCGATAAACGGCCTCGTTAATGTCAAACGTCCTTTTATTTTTCTGTGATAAGAGGTCTCCTAAATGGCAAATATGGTTTTATTTCGGTGCGATAAGAGGTTGCCTAAATGTCGACCATGGTCTTCTTCTTTTGCGACAAGAGCTGTCCAAACCAATGAGCTAGACAGCTTTTCTCTTTGTAGTGTTCCGAATAATCATTGACGTAATTTGGCATACGTTTGAATAACGATACTCAAGATATCTGAATTTCACATTATTTATCATGTTCTCTATCGTTGATACACATTGGAAAAAACAAGAGAGTTGTAGTCAAAGAGACAATCAAATTATGAATGAGAGAAAAGAAAAACAAGAGCACAAGAAATGACAAAAAAAAACTGCAACAAACTACGTATGAAGAAAAATCATATAAACCAAATGACTGAAGGAGATATTGTGTAGAAAGCGATCGGTACAAAGTAGGGGAATAGTGGAAAAATTGAGGTATATCCATGAATGTTGATGTATTTCTACTTTGCTTTTGTCCATGTCCGGTACCCTATGCGAATGAACTTTATATTATTATTGAAATAGCAACGTTTAGTATCCTGTTATCCACTTTTTTCCTTTTTTCAACATCTTTTTCGGTGCAGCCAACCAGCTATTGTCCGCTCGGAGCGAAACAGTTTTTCCCATGTGTTGCTGCGTTTCCCGTCCCTTCAGCAGCTCCAGTTTCTGCAATTAGAGTAATTGATTTCGAATGAATTTGGTAACGTTGAGTTTGAGCCAGGTTTCACAGCAAGAGCAGGGTCCTGGCGGAAAAAAACTAGGACAGAATAGGATAGAATGTTTATTCGTACACGTGTCTTTCATTGAACACGTGTCTTTCCACGTTGGTGTATGTGGCACTCCAATTACCAGAAAATGCAGAGTGATGGTATTGAACTCTTAAAGAGAAAAAGGAGACATGGAGGATAGAAATAAGATGTAGAGTATAGTTTACTCTGTGACGCGCTTATTGTATAATGTGCATTAGTTAAAGTATTGCGAATTTAGAGAGAACCTGAAAGTTTTGTTCGTACGTAATGAGAAGGCGGTTTTCTTGCCCAGTATCCTATCGAATGGATGTTAGTATTCAAAGTCCAAGGCGTGACTGCTATTTTCATGATTGAAGAGTCATGTAGCGATATTAAACGTGTCTCAAAGATATCCATTCTGAGTCGGCAATAAAAACACGCATGCTTTCGCATGAACAAGCATTCGAAACATCACAGAAACTATTTTATGGCGATTTTGAGAAACGGTTTTCATTTCCTAATCTTTCAATATCTCAGAGAATATTTTGACCATTGCAAGCGCAAACGTTCGAAGCCCGGCTCACTAGCGTTCTCGTCGCGTCGAACGCAAAGTACCTAGGGGCTCACCTGAATTTCGGTCAAAATAGAGCCACAGTTCTCCAGCTGCTTCAGCTCAGTGACCATCCGGTTGATGTCGGTTACACTCCGCGGTTCCGCACTCGGATTATTCATGTTCTTGTCGAGCAGCGATACCTGTATTTCTCCATCAATTACTAGTTAACTATTGGGTTTAATCTTCACTGAGCTAGTCCTGATGGTATGTCCTGCCCTATCCCGCTGTGCATGTAGTTTTATTCCGTTGTTTTTGAGGGGCAACTCGTGAGTTATGGCATGTAAACACAAATCAGACATACATTGGGCGAATTGTTTTGAACGCATCGTTGCGGGTGCGTAATGTTTACAGCTGGGCCATTGGGCGATCGTGTTCGTAAACTCCTCGTCATGTTTCGCTTCGTAATTTTTGTTTTTATGCAAATTTTTCAGTTTCGTGACATAATTTTCTATGCGGCCAATTTGTCCTCATTCATTCGACAGAAAAAAAAACGGTTGTAGGGTCTTGAGAACTCTATCTGAAGCCTCGGGACTGTCCTGCGCAATTAGGAAATTGTGCCCGGGCATTGACTAGGCATGTTTCGGGTGAATTCTATATCTATCCGGGTCACCTGACTAGGTAACCGGTTGGTTATCGGAAATTAAAACCGGATACCTGGTTTTTTCTAACGCAAAATGTGGTTTTTACCGTTAGCGTGAACGGTAACCCGATTTCAGTTTCAGGCTACCTACCAGTTACCTGTGGAGTAACCTGAAAAATAGGTTACCTAAAAGGGTTGAGTTACCTAAAAATTCTTTTAGTTGTAGATTGTACCACAGAGATTTGGTCACCGGGACTATTTTTCTTTCGCCCCCACTTTTTCGTTTAATCCGAATTAAGTCCTGTCTTACCTTCACCCACCACCCTACCATACATTTACCTTTCAACCCCCATTGTTTTCTGTTGAAACTAGTGCGGGTGGGGGCCAAAGTATCACGGGAAGTGCGCTTGTTAGGTGGGGGGGGGGGAGCAAAAGTAAAATTTTCCCCGGTTACCTTCTATGAAGTGGTTTACCAGGCGAACACTCTCAGCAAACTCTGATCGTAACAAGTTAGGTGCAGTCTCGAGGGCGGTCTGAGTGCAAACTGGGTGCATACCTGTTGCTCGTATTCCGCCTTGTAGTTTTCCATCTTTTGCAGCAACTCGGTTGAACCACCTTCCGCTATTTTCTCCTTCTGGAAAAAAGACACGTCTAGGTTAAAGAATCCGTCCCTCTCTAATTTTGACTTATGATTTAACACTCCGACGTTTTAGCAAATAAAAAACCATTATCAAAAATATATACTTTTATATATCTATCTTGCTCCGTTTTCTCAGAATAGCGGTTTACGTAATGACACCGATAGGGGGGTTGCTTACGGGGTTTGCTCAAAATAGCCTATAGAAGTACACAAATATTTTTAAAACGTTCTATCATACCCGACAACACAAGCTTGATAATATGCAAATTTTACAAATTTCCAATCAGAAAGTTTTTTCATGGTCTATTGGAAGACATTGAGAAACTTTTTTAAGCTTTTAAATTTTTCGTGGAACTCAGATTATAGCGAAACGGTTTCTTTAAGTTTTCGATTTTTCCATTGTGATTTCTCTAGCTTAGCCCTGTTCTCAAGACCGATGGAGCTCGATTTTAATATAGTGAGTGCCAAATTCATAAATTTCTGTCGCTCACCGAAATTGAACCTATGAGCAAAAGATTTGTATCAGGGCGCTAACCACTGCGCTATCAGAACACATAAGCGGCAAGCTTTGGAGTCGAAGACATGTGTGCGCACACAGCGGAAGTTAGATATACAGTACCCTCCCGCCACTCCGTTGGCAACGACTATATATTACTACTAACAAAGGGTTACTCAATTTCAAAGAAAGATCATACATTGGATGTCGCGCTTTCGCACGTGTTTGTAGTTTGGATCCGTTGCTTCTGGGTCAAATTTCACAAATCGTAACGTGTTTCGATTTTAAAGGACAGCTCAGCCATGGTCGTCATCATAAAGTACACTTCCAACTCGTTCGATTCCATATGGGGTCGAGTGGTCGACTGGTTGTGTGCGCGCTAGCACTCAAAACACCATGGTTCGATCCCACTCGGCGCGGTATCTTCATGGCAGACCGCATGAGCTGGTAAAAACGCTCACCCATGCCTAGTTTCTGTCTACGGACCCTCCTGTCTACGGTATAAATAAAGTAACACACGGCTGAAAATGTTGCCGTAGGAGATTATTATTATATCATTATATGTACGAATATACGAATTTCCGTTCTGTTCTGGTTTTTCAGCAATATTTCCACTAACTTACCTGATGTGATACCGATAATAATCACCCTTGCCCACCTCTTCCTTAATAAGTTGTTCTATATACAATCTATACGAGTCGTTGTAGGGAAGAATGGAGTTCTTGGCGAGAAAAGCAGCGAATTCGGCACAGTAGGCGGTGATTTTCTCTGATTCCATCCGAAGTTTATCCACCTGATAGAGAAACGTTCACGAAGATTTGTGCGACAAAAATTTGCGATAGTGTTTTAATGAGTTGGTGAGCATATCTAGTTGAAGTGGCTACATATGATGCTTATATTACCAGTTAGCATTAGTATGCTAACCCAGGAGAGCTCACGACCACTCGCACTCTGGCCATTTCTGTTTCCCTAACACACAATGCTAACTTTCATAATTCATATATTTGTGGAAAAAAAGAAAGAGTGTACCTTTTTCCTTTCCGCTTCCAAGAATTTCTCGATTGTGCGGACAGTGTTCTCTTTGTTTGCTATGCTGGCTTGAACGGTGGGATCGACTACCTGGAACATCGGCGAAACTACGAATAGCGAATGAAAATATGATGTTTACTGAAGTCTCACGCAATTATCCAGCTAGCAACTTCACACAGATTTCACGGGCCGTTTTCATGAACAACCTTCTTCCCAAAATTCGTCTTCATCAGATTAGTATGCTAACCCAGGAAAGCTCACGACCACTAGCACTCTGGCCGAAGTTTATCCACCTGATAGAGAAATGTTCACGAAGATTTGTGCGACAGAAATATATTTTTTTTTGCGATAGTGTTTTAATGAGTTGGTGAGCATATCTAGTTGAAGTGGCTACATATTGTTTTTCTGCTCTCACGTCCCGCCAAAGTACATATTAGTACGCGAAGCAAGAGACCCAGAATGGAAAAAGATTAAACCGATGTTCTAACACAATAAACATGAAAGATTGCATCAATCGCAATGCTACAGCATTGGAAATTGGCATGACATTTTTTTCGGCAAGGTTGGGAAAACATATGTTTGTTCATCTTCTCTCTATCAGACAATAAACTCACCTTCTCCATGTATTCGTGTAATTTGTACCGAATGTGCATGTGTAGCTCCCACTGGCAACCGCATACCCGACAGTTCGAGCCGTTTCCGTGCATCGCATAACATTGTTGCAGAGCGGGATTGGGCACAGTTTCTGCCTAAAACATTTATACTAAAACATGTTTACTCTGAACTTACTCTTGCTTTTCGACGGTTTCCCCACCCTCCGAGAACATTAAAATCGGTTTGAATCAGGGTTTTGAGTACGTATTTTCATAACTATGAATTTTGATTGGTAGAGTCACATACATTCTCATGTGAAATATTTCAGTGCGTGTTAAACCCTACAGCAAAAGTTTGAAAGCGTCCTTGCACTTTTTCATCTCTTGGTTGTTCTCAAATAAATTCCCCATAAATCACTGATAATGTTGTAAATGTGATTTCGGAATTGGATAATCTATAATATTTGTAAATGTTGCTTGTGTACTTTCACTCCTTGAAGATAGCAGTGGTCGTGGCAGATTGTTTTATGAATGGTTTGCATCAGTGCATTCTCGTCGTTATTGAATCTTCTGTGCTCCACGCATTTTCCCGCAGTACAAACTGTCTGAGGAAAATCAATTTCTTCCGTTCGCAACATGACCTAAAAATGAATGCGTGAACGGAATGTCCCTCTCGAAAGTTAACCAGAGCTGCATTAACTGAGGCAAATGTCAACCCCGATGGATTTTTTCGAACCAAACTCGAAACGAGTTCTCCGAAAAAATTTAGTGTACGGAACAGGTTGACTGATAAACCGAACAAGTTCCGTACTCAAACCAGCTTGGAACCGGACCAGAGCTGCAAAGTAAATGATATATAGCATTTATTTCTTCAATTGGTTCGGTCCAAGCTTTGTTCAAGTCTCGGTTTGGTTCCGTAACGAGCCACATGGTTCAGGAAGAACAGTTCGCTTTCGGTATGTGAAATGCTGGTCCGGAGATAAATTTACCATTAACTAAGTTGTTGGTGTTATACAATTAAAAAGTTAAAATACTTCTTCCAATACCTTTAAGAGCCCTTGGTTTTTATCAAAAAAAAGAGCAGCTTGAGCATGTCTAGAAACATGACTGACCTGATCCACATGAAGTTTTCCGCGAAGATCCAAGCCGGCTTTCGCATGAGCTTCCACCTGAAAACACGATTGTGTTATTGGCGCTGGCGTTTGTTTATAACATCATTGTATTCGTTCGTCCGACATCCAAAAAGTGTTTCGCCAACCTCCTGCATTTTGTCCTCGATGAGTTTCATGTTTATAAGTTGATTTTTGGCGATCGCGGCAAGTGGTCGGGACAGAGTCAGAATGGCACTTCGGGTGTTGTTCAGACACAGAGTATCACTCACGGAATGCGGACGCAGATCCGATATACGAGAGAACAGTCTGAAATCAATATGATTGATTTCTAAATAGTTTCTCGTGTTCACACAAGGTTGAAAAATGGGTGAAAAGAAAAGATGTTTTAGGATAGGGAGCTTTGTTTTGTACTAGAAATTGAGTTCAACGTTTTCCGACAAACGCAGCTTGAAGGAAAATCGACATGAAATTTTTCTGTTCAATAGCGACAATCTCACGTGAACAATATCACGAACATTTCATAAAATGATTCCAATAATAGAGGAGACATGTCATGAATTCATTTCACGGTGTTTCTCACACCTTTGTCAGTAAGACTTCTACAGTACATCGTCCTACTTTCTAACTTATTTCAGACGCAGAATTTAACCTTTCCGAGAGTCTCGGCAGAAATGAACAAGACTCAACTCGTGTGATTTTCTTAAGAAATGCAAAAACGTGTAACTACTCACCTGAGTGTTTCCTCAACAGATCTCGTCCAACTCGTGTCGAGGATTTCTTTTTCTGTGTCCGAGAACGGCCATCCCTCCTTGCACGCACATAGGAAACGAAAACTCTCGTTGTCGAACGAGAACAGGGAGCTTCTCCAATTGATTAACATGATCCAAAACTACATGAGATTACGTGAGCTTTGAGCTAGACTATACCGGCATTATCAACTTATCTAACTGCTCTCGCTCCGACATACTACTTCTCTTGACTTTCATAGAGAAATGTCAGAGAAAACAAAGTGTTTTCGACAGGCCCAGGTTGTAGTTCTTCAACTTAAGAATTACAAGTCTTTTGAGAAGATATATTAGATATAAGCTGACGTTGTTGACAAGCACCAGTACACTTCACTACATTGCGTGCTATTAAGGCTAACTCTACGCGCTAACTAACGCATCTTTAAACTACACCATCATCTTTTGCACTGAATTGTCGCCTCTAAGTGCATCTCTGTGGTCGTTTGTTGTCTTTTAGATGAAGTGAAGACTACATCTGGCCGCTTTCATCATTTTTAAAAACCGCACCAGTACACTTCACTACAATGCGTGCTATTTATCCTTCAAAGAGCATTTGTACAATTTGCACTCACCTATCGGTTGGAATGTGAATTCCTTGTTTCGCCTGTAGGCTTTCTAGATATTCTCTCAGCACGAGCAGCGCGTCTCCGGGTTGATACAAGGAGCAACGAGTGTTCGTGAAACAGAACAAAATGTTCTGACTGACCGATTTGTGAAGATGAACAAGAAGTTTATCGATGCAGAATCGGAAAGCGAGAGTCAGATGAACGGTGTTTGGTTTCATCAGAATACACACTGCGTGCAGTTCACTGAAAACATAAACTTAAATCAAGTATCTAACTTAAAGATGACCACTGTCGCTAGAACTAATTTGCGCAGCGCTCCGCGCTGCGCACAATAGTGCGTAAGCAGACATGTGATTGGCCTGGGTCCATCACAGCAAAATCACATATAAAGTATCCTAATCATTTCGTTTTTCACTTTCTACTTTTCAGCATGCTATTGTCTAATTAATATTATCTCACATCTCGCCTGTTGGGTCCCTAGTGATATATATTTTTGCTATGATCACACTATAATAATTATCAGACATAATAATTATTATTAGGGTCGCGTGTACTAAGCTCCGCCCAAAACCTTCTAGAATGTTCTATGCCGTTCTATCCTATTCTATCCCCTCCATTTCTGGCATATTCTAGAACCTTCCATGGCACTATATGAGAGTGGCTTCCGCTCACTCTTGGCTTTTCATTCTTCACACCTATTGTATATTTGTTCGCTGGAATAAATCTACTACTTCTCCCGCTGTCTTCTCACAACACAACATCGCCATTAAATCGGGCGCAGCGCGGAGCGCTGCGCAGATTAGTTTTTGTTCTAAGGTCTGCAGACATTACAAAACAGTTTATTACAACTTTATTCAAAGTACGTCGGCGGCGGCGGCGACAAAAGTGTCCGCCTCCTCAAATCTGGGCATAGTTTTGCTCAAAATCAACTTATTCCAAAATTTCTTACACTGTTAAAAAGCCATAAAAAAGTTGAGGTATACGTATTTTTCAGGTGTGTCGTAAATTTAAATATTACGTGTGATACGATCGAAAATAGTCTCGCAAAAATTATGGATAGACCGGTTTTGTGAAAATAAAAATGAAAGAAGAGTTTAACGTGTAGTAGGAATCATTTTTCCAATGGAGATCTCATGACAGGCGGGTACATCTTGGTTTTCATTCCTATTCACTTGTCTGAATGGCGGATTGGATAAAAGCTCTATTTACGCACGGCGAACGGAGGTTCAATTCCTGCCTGGAGCACAAAATTTGCTATCACTTGAACGAGGTTACAACTACACAAACGTTCTGAACTACGGCGCGGTTTAAAACTCCAATAGAAAAAAACATAAAATTCGTTGTTTAGATTATTGTTCAAAAATATCATTTTTATCAAAAATGACCGTTACTTCGTAACCATAGAAAAAGAGTTCAATTAGTATAGAAACGAGTGTAAAGAAAGTAAAGATTAGTTTTGGATAAACATGTACAAGAAATATAAAAGAAGTCCAATAAAAATATTTTGAGGAAAATGCTAATCTCGCTTCTTTTGAAAACAACGGAGTATAAGCTGGATTATTGTGAGTCGCAGTCAGAAGTTTTCTTCCGGTAGCAAAAAACTCGGTATCCTTTTTTTGAATTTTTAAACCGAGCGAGATTAGACTTTTCCTCAAAGTATTTTTATTGGACTTCTTTTATATTTCTTGTACATGTTTATCCAAAACTAATATTTACTTTCTTTACACTCGTTTTTTATACTAATGATTATTAAGTTTACAGAAGATTGGCATAAAAGGAAGCTCCGCGCAAGAAACGGAAAAGAGGGACGCATGTCCATCGACGCACAATTTCTATATTATTATTTGATACTTTGATTTCTATTCTAAAGAACCTATTTTCTCTCCCACTTCTTGACTGTTTTTTTCATGGGGCTGGAGACCTTCCCCATCCCCTCTCGCACTCAACTCATTACTCAATCAATTTCTGCTTCTTTCGAGCAAGACAAGTATTCAACAGAAATACTCAAACTGTATCAATCTACATCATATTTTCCTCTTTTTTTTCCTGAGATTTTGTCACTATTCCTCAAAGTTGGTTAGTCAAGGTGAGTTGATCTGTTTTTGTCAACTTGTGAGGGCACCTGACCTGTAGTCTGAAATGTAGGAGAGTATTTTGTCAAGGTTCTTCTTGTCCTGGTCCACTTCTCTTGTGTCTCCGATTCCCGGAGTATCGATTATCCGAATTGCCTTCGGGCCTTTCTCATCCGACCATTGGAATACATAGGACTTGGGATCCTAAAACGTTCCGTTATATATGTATCAGATAACGACATGCGCAAATAGAGTTGAAACACGGTAGTTACGAATCGTTCTGCTCTATTTGAAGTTTGTTCTGATTGTCTTGGAAAGCAAACTGGAAGTCAGATTTGGTCACTTGTTACTGATGTGCATCTCCCTCTGTGACTGTATTCCCCACTGGTGTGCCTTCGCCCCTGTTTTTCTCTTCCTCTACCATTCTAACTTTCACATTTTTCCCTCGCGTAATAGTTCATACTTATCTTTCCTGAAGCGCGCATACCTGAGTGGTCGATTTCCCGGTTACGGCGTTCTCGTTTTGTGCCGAACCTTGTTCATCAGGAATCGTTGGTTTATTTATGAAGTTTCGGTTTTTGAACTGCAAATGAAACCTACACAAAGTACAGAGAAGCAATCAAGTTCTGTTTTTAAAAGAAGACTCTTTCTCAAACACTCTTTTCCATTTCATCTTACTTCTCTCTCTCTCCTCTTATTTCTGCTCGCTCACTTGCGCTCTCTTTCTTATCTTTCTTTTTTTCTCTTGATTTCTCTCTTCTACATTCAATAGTGAAACGCTCAAAATCGTTTTGATTCTGATAATAGCTCAACTACACCCTTCAAAAAACACAGTAACAGAGATACATATAATTCAAAAATACAGAACTTACATCCTTGTCATACAGGAAGAATTGAGAAGGAATGAGAATTTCAACTCCTTCCTGAAGTGCTTCGGCAATAGAATGATACTTCAGATAGTTGACCATTACATTGATAAACGTTGATTTGCCGACACCCGTTTCTCCAAGAACAAGAATGTTCATTGTGCTAGGAAGCCTGCAACAAACAGTAAAACAAACTGTATACACCTACAATTAGGTAAACATTTTTCTCTCAATCCAAAACCCAGCCAATCCGACCACGGCAAATTTCATACAGCACAAGTAGAATCCAAGAACCTTGAGCAGTTTAGCATACAATTCGAACGGATCTTGTTCTCATCCTCGAAAATGTTTTCAAGTTATTGCATTTTTGTACATCTTGTAAGAGTGGCCCATATGAGTTTGCTTCATCTCATTTTATCTTCATTTTTCTCAGTTGTCTCACACTATTTGAATGTTTTTCCCTATTTAACCTTTTCAATATTTTTCTCTTGCATATCACATGTATTCATAGATACTTTTCTGAATTGAACGTGGAAATGCAAAAATGTTAATGAATTGCAAACTCAGAGAGGAAATATCAATTCATTTTCGGCAGAAATCGGAAAAACAAACCAATTTCTCTTGATGACATCGAAAAACAGATCCAATGGAGGACCGGTAAACCCACTTTTGTGAAAACTCGTTTCTAAAATCGTTTTCTTCACAATCTGATTTCATGTCTTCCTGTGGGTCCTTTTCTTCTGATGAGGTCTCTGCTTCAACTCTCACACTCTGAAAAGCCAGCTCCCCAGCGAAGCAAACATGTGACCGATTTATGGTTGCAGTATATTATAGCAGTACAACATACAGAGTCATTGACGAGGTGAGAACCAATCGTTGCAATGAAAGCCTGATTGAGTGCAACGACAGTTTGTCGTGTCGCCGCGGTACCAGAAACGCAGTCGAAAACCTGTTCAATAAGACCCCATTCTGTTTGACAGTTGTCCAACAAGTGGAATTTACTATCGTCGTATACTCTCTGTAGTTGTGATCGAACGTTGGCCAAGATCAAACCTTTGGACTTGCCGGGCGAAATGCGGGCCCACATCAACTAGGCTATTGAACAGCAGTTGAGCTTGAGATGAATTTTTCTCCAGATATATATATTAATATCTGCATCTTCTTCCATGTATAAAATGTTTTTCAGGAAATTTGGTGATTTACGGAAAAATTCAGTTTTATTAAAGTGGAATAATGCATTACTGTCGAGGTTAGAATTTAGCATAGCGCTTATAATAATAATTATAGATCAGCATAACGCGCTGTGCGACAAGACATAACGCAAATGAGGAGAAGTTAGACGGGTTGTACAAAATGTCCCTGGGACAGATCTTGATTCCCCGCGGGTCAAAACTCGATCTCTCCATATTGGTGTCTGGCGTCGTTTAAGGAGAGAGAGGGCGTGGTGAAAATTCTATTTCTTAGTTGAAAAAGACCTCACCAGACGGTTCTTCCCATTCTAGAACATTCGCATTCCTACTGAACTAACATTCTTCAGAATTAGAACGTCTCGTAGTTTTTCGAAATCGTTGATTTTGATATAACTTTCTGCTAGTTTGCGATAATAAGTGTCGGGCAATTCGTCCAGAAAAGAAGTCGAGTTTGCCGGCGTTGTCGCAGTCTGTGAAACAGACAGGCTGGCTTAGAAACGAAACCCACGAAATGTACCGGCTGGAAGGTTATCTTCCCAGTCAGAAGAGCAAACATGTGACCGAATCATAGTTTTAGTTTATAACAAGACACGTCGTTATTCACGAGGTCTGACCAAAAAAATTGCTACGGCAGTCCAGACTGTACATACTTTTTTTCCTTTCAACGCGAGGGGGGGGAGGCAAAACCAAACGTTGACTCATGAAAAAGTGGGGAACCAACAACGGTGAGACTTGTACGAGCTACTCAAGGACAATATCGGGCGCAGTTTATTACCATTTTCTTCACAGTACGTCGACCGATTTCCTAGATATTTGCATGAATCTCTGAAGGGCAACACGTCTACAAGACACTAAGTTCACGTTCCAAGTCAAATTAGTTGAGATGAGTTAGAGGGTCAAACGTCTCGCAAAAATGGCTTCCGTGCTCGGCGGCGGAGGCGGCGGCGGCGGCGACAAAAGTGTCCGCCTCCTCAAATATCGGCATAGTTTCGCTCAAAATTAACTTATTCCGGAAATTCTTACATTGTTAAAAAGTAATAAAAAAGTTGAGGTATACGTATTTTTCAGGTATGTCTGAAATTTGAATATTAGTGTGAGAGGGCCAAAAATAGTCTTGCGAAAAATCATGGATAGACCGGTTTCGTGAAAATAAAAATGAAAGAAGAGTTTAACGTGTAGTAGAAAAACGTTTTCCAATGAGAACCTCATGACAGGCGGGTACAGGTTGGTTTTCACTCCTATTTACATGTCTGAATGAAGACTTGGATAAAAGCTCTATTCACGCACGGTGAACGAAGGTTGGATTTCTGCCTGGAGCACAAAAGTTGCTCTCATTCGATAGAAGTTATAACTACGCCAATCGTTCTGAACTACGGCGCCGTTAAAAACTCCAATAGAACCTCATAACATTCCTCGTTTAGCTCGTTGTTCATAAAATATCATTTTAATTAAAAGTGACCGTTACTTCGTATACTATAAAAAAAAGAGTTCAATTAGTATAAAAAACGGATATAAAGAAAGTTAAGATTAGTTTTGGATGAAAGGAGTGCAAGAAATATGAAAGAAGTCCAATGAAAATATTTTGAGGAAAAGGCTAATCTCGCTTTTGTTGAAAAAAAAAACCAGAGTGTAAGCTAGATCATTGTGAGTCGCAGTCAGAAGTTTTCTTTTCGGTAAAGAAAAAAACGTTATTCATTTTTTCTGAAACTTCAAACCGAGCGAGATTAGCCTTTTCCTCAAAATATTTTTATTGGATTTCTTTCATATTTCTCGCACACTTTTCATCCAAAACTAATTTTAACTTTCTTTACATCCGTTTTTTATACTAATGACTTCTAGGGACACTGCAAAAAAAAGGGAAAAATAAAGAAAGGATGATTATGAAGTGATTGGTGATGCCACAAAAAGGGAAAATATGTTATTAACTAGTTCGCGGTAGATCACAGAACTTGATGAACTCAATGTTTCAATTTCAGGATTTCAGCATGAGGAAAAATTCCAGATTAACAGTTTGGGCGAGGTTCCGGTACGCATTATCCCAAACAGCACTTCTCCCAGGCGTCTTAAAGAAGGACGATTATGTGGACCAATCTCGTTTCAATAGTCCTTTAAACTGCAATTGAAAAATGTATTGCAGTTTAAAGGACTGAACCGTCGCGATTGGACCACATAATCGTCCTTCTTCGAGATTATAGTGGTTAACTCCGGTGTTTGAAACTGGCGGGTTAGAGTTTGGTTCCCACCTGAGACGAATTGTTCGCAAAACAACTTTTTGAATGGACTCCCTTTTAAATGCAGTTGAGCTTAAGGTGACTCTTAATATACCTGCATCCTTTTCCATGTATAAAATGTTTTCATCGCCTCAGGGCTGACGTTCTTGATTATGAGAACTTGCTCCAGCATATCCAGTTTGCCTAGTTCTATATAGTTCTCACAGGTTTTGCGACAGTAGTTGGACAGTTCATTCAGGAATTTCGACACATCTGGTTCTTTCTGTAACGGTGAACACTCGAATAAAGTTTCCAGTAGCAAAGTCATAGTGGTGAGCTAAACCTGGCACCGTAGCCAAGTCATGCAAATGGTGAGCTCAACTTGCGGACGTTTGCTTTCTAGACAAAATGTTCAACGTGTTTACTTAAGTGTCATCAAGCGAGCTAGTATAGGCAGACGTCAGCTGTTATGCGCCAAAATAGAAAAACCGTACTTAATACGGTTTTACGGGCAAAGCGGCGTAACTGTATTTGTTCTGACTCGATTGTCGGATCAAAACGATTTTGTGAATAAGTTCAATAAAAATTGGTATTAATATTAGAAGTGGGATTTTCCATTATAAATTGAAATGTTTTACTGATAAGTTTGGAGAATTTCTTTCAGAAATATAGAAAACGGGATCGATTAGTATAAAAACGAGTGTGAAAGAGAGACCGATTAGTGTTTCCTCACTGACGTGTATGAGAAATAGTAAGAAATAGAAATAGTAAGTTCAATAAATTTAAATGGAGAAGAAAATTTAATATCGCATTATTTGAACTATTACGGGTCATTTTACGATCGAGCCGTAACTGCGATTTTCCAACCAACTAAATTTTGATTGGAACAGCAGGTCTGTCAACGGAAAACAGTGACACCTTACAACTATGAAACTTAAACGAGCGAACTTGCGCAATGTGCACGCAGTACAACACCAAACTTCGGACAGATATTCAGCTGAATTGTGACTTTCTAGATTTGTACATAGAGCTTAAGCAAAATACATTGCATACTTCATTATTCAACAAACCAGATTTGTATTATTTTAGTGTATTACGACATCAACACTTCTTATCCAACATAGACACTGAAGCTGGACTTGATACTATAACTGGTGAACTTACTCGTTTTGCTAGAGTTAGCTGTGAATATAAAGATTTTGAAGAAAGAGTATTACAACTAGCTAAATTTTATATTTGTAATAAATGACCTATACTAATAATAGCTAATTGAATATTTCGTGTCTTACATTCATATCCTTCCTTCAGACATAAGTATGGACTTGGCAAAATCCTGCCACTTTCTCTTTTTCAAGGAATTAGAAGTCTGAACAATAATCAGATACGGTAACTTGTCTTGTAATTATCCCACATTCCACCACCAATCATGTTCGCTATCACGTCTTCAATCATACAACATCATTTTGTGCTCCAATAAAGAAAATTTTTGACGAGTTATAGGCTGGACTTTCTAAAAATAGTTTTTTAACCTAAAATAATTTTACTAGGAATTACTGGTGTTGGTCATCTACTGATAAGAGCAGCCCATTCGGCATACGGCATATAGTTGCTCGAAATGAAGTGACTAAGGTGTTTATTAGGCAAATCACTAGGCATAGGCAAACTCGTAATTGTATTCCTATAGGTACTGGACTATATTTGGACTGTTTGTTTTTTGGTTTGTTTTTAAATTTGTGTGGCATCTAGACTAATGCCCAAAACATCACTTGTAACTGTGTCTGCAGTAACAAACTAGTATTGTAATGACTCAATTTAAGAATTGCATGTATTTTTATGAATTTTATTAAAAGACTTTTGAAAATGCGAGATCAAATTTTCATCCCCATTTGAATTTATTAAACTTTTCTTCTATTTCTCATACACTTCAGTGAGATGAAACTAATCGGTCTCTCTTTCACACTAGTTTTTTGTACTATTATATGAAATAGTTGTTCAGAGAGGGGCATACACTAGCGAAAGATGTTCAAGTACTTAGCTGTGTTCGGAGTTTTTCCCCGTTTTTGATGTTTGCAAGATCCGCTAGTAACGCCGATCAATTCACAACTTGGTAGACTATTAGATACAATGTAGGTAAGTAATGGTTTTCTGTTTAGTTTTTTGATTGGCGGACAGTACAATTCATCTAAAGTTCATTTCCATTACCCATTACAATTTGAGTTTTCGTAAACGGTTTTTCGATGAATGATGTCTTCAGCACATTCTTATCTTCTCGTTTACTGATAAACATCGTAAAATGCATGATTCATCTATCTACAAGTATGTGCATCGCAAAAAAAAGAGAAAAGTTAGGCAAGGAAATATAGCTGAACTTGTATGTTGAAAAAAGTGGCAGGGTACAAAAATTTAAAACGTGAAAATGAGTTGATGAGTTTTTGCTTTTGTACTCTAATGACAAGGTTCCGATGCGATTTTCACATTCGACGTAGTAAATAGGTTACGGTCGGGTTATTGAATGTATGAAAAATATCTAGTTCAGGTTGTGCTCTGAGTGACTAGACGAAGGGCGTACGATGAACTTCTATTTCGATAAGTTTACCACCTCGGATTCACGAAATGACACTCTCAAACTTGAAAACTTTAATGTAACGCAAGTTTGTGTCATACATGCTAGAGAAAACTTACATTTCCAAATTTCCATTTCTGGTAGCCGTCCCACGCTTTCTCCGAAAGAATTTTCATGAGGAAGTTGTCTTTGTCCTCTTCCGAAAGTGTCCCAGTAATAACATCACGAACTATATCGGCGAGGTTCGAATCGAGCTGCCTCAGAAACGGCATGGATGACATCTGAATCAATCATTGTAGCTGATGTTCAGGGTTTGAACTCGTCGACGTCGATGAAAGAGACAAGAGACATATAGGAAGAAAAAAAGAGAAGAGAAGAAAGAGAGAATACAAGGGGAAAGAAAAAGGAGAAAGAATAGAAAAAAGATTATAGAAGCGGAGAGAAATCGGAACAATGACATAGAAGAAAAAGAGGAATAAGAGACAGATAAGTGATGAAGAGAGAAAAAGAGAGAAAGGAAGAAGCGAGATAGATGGAAAAAGAGAAATTAGAGAGAGAGAGAGAGAGAGAGAGAGAGGGAGAGAGAAAGAGAGAAAGAGAGAAAGAGAGAGAGACAAGCAGGTATCTACCGTTGGTTTTCCACTTAGCGAAGGTCCTTGAGGCGTTTCACTTCTTCCGTTCGATTTTTTCCTATACGACATTTTTGGCTCAATTCTCGCACCTGTAAACACACCATCGTAACGATGAGCAACAATCTGAGAAATTGACAATATAACCAAATTGGTCATAAAGCACACACATTGAGGATGATGTACAAACAAATTGTATTTCAAATATCCTCTGTGATAATAATAGAGCGAGTCAATATTTGTGTCAACACTGTTCAGTCGTCAACCTAATTGGTTGTCGTAGAATTTGCCAAAGTGTCGTCTCCTAATCACTATTCACATTGAACTAATACTTCTAACTCAATTTTATTTAGGTAGAATTAGGGAGTATGAGCAATCTTGATTGAGAATAGTTTTCGGAGGTTCGGACTGTTTTGTTTTTGACGGATAATACGTGTTTTCTGATGAGTGTTCTTGTTCACATCCTGTGAGAAAAGTCTGAAAGTATGTTTGATTTTCAAAAATTCCAGCATGTGAGAAAATAGTCTGGAATGTTTGTTGGCACGCTAAAACGTCTCAGTGAGAAACAATCGGAAATGTTGCACATCATTCAACTCAGAGGAGTGTGCCTCTCATGAGTTGGATGATTTGTAAGTTTGTTGCACAAACGACTCAAACATTTTTCTGAACATGAAGAGAATGCTGTCACAAAATTGGTTTACGTGGAAGGAGTTGAATTACATACATAGCTTGGTGAACATCTGAAGAGCGTTAAAAACAACAGTAATCTATTGGAGCCACATGTGATCTATATATGCTTTCAATGGATACGGTTTTTTTTCCAAACTTATGTTCGTTGAACTAGAGCCGACGTGATTTGTTGGAGATGGTGGCGGTCGTAGAGAAATGATTTGGTTTATCAACAATCCCACTTATCAACGAAGGGCGTGTCAAACCAACTAAACTGACTGTACAAAAGCGAAGCGAGCAATCTTCCTCGAACAGTTGTTTCCACGTACATTTCTTGAAAAAGGCATGTGAGGGACATAAGCTTTCCATGATTAAACACATTTTTTGTCATGACTTGATAGGAAAAGTACAACAGAACACGTTATCTGTCATTGCAATCTTTCATGTCGTTTTCAAAATTTGACTTTCTCACAGTTTTTCGTAAACTTGTAAAGAGTTGTGCTTGGTTTGGCCATCGCGCACCAAGTTTTGGCTTTTAAACCACAAAAGTCTACAAATAAAACATTTTTTCGAAATTTAAAAAAAAAGAGAGCTAGATATCTATTAAATACATGTTGTGTGAAAAAATTAGGAAAATCGGTCGAGGTTGAAAAAAGTTATGCTGTCGTGTCGTTATGAAAATTTCCCTCGTCCCTCGTCCCTCGTCCCTCGTCCCTCGTCCCTCGTCCCTCGTCCCTCGTCCCTCGTCCCTCGTCCCTCGTCCCTCGTCCCTCGTCCCTCGTCCCTCGTCCCTCGTCCCTCGTCCCTCGTCCCTCGTCCCTCGTCCCTCGTCCCTCGTCCCTCGTCCCTCGTCCCTCGTCCCTCGTCCCTCGTCCCTCGTCCCTCGTCCCTCGTCCCTCGTCCCTCGTCCCTCGTCCCTCGTCCCTCGTCCCTCGTCCCTCGTCCCTCGTCCCTCGTCCCTCGTCCCTCGTCCCTCGTCCCTCGTCCCTCGTCCCTCGTCCCTCGTCCCTCGTCCCTCGTCCCTCGTCCCTCGTCCCTCGTCCCTCGTCCCTCGTCCCTCGTCCCTCGTCCCTCGTCCCTCGTCCCTCGTCCCTCGTCCCTCGTCCCTCGTCCCTCGTCCCTCGTCCCTCGTCCCTCGTCCCTCGTCCCTCGTCCCTCGTCCCTCGTCCCTCGTCCCTCGTCCCTCGTCCCTCGTCCCTCGTCCCTCGTCCCTCGTCCCTCGTCCCTCGTCCCTCGTCCCTCGTCCCTCGTCCCTCGTCCCTCGTCCCTCGTCCCTCGTCCCTCGTCCCTCGTCCCTCGTCCCTCGTCCCTCGTCCCTCGTCCCTCGTCCCTCGTCCCTCGTCCCTCGTCCCTCGTCCCTCGTCCCTCGTCCCTCGTCCCTCGTCCCTCGTCCCTCGTCCCTCGTCCCTCGTCCCTCGTCCCTCGTCCCTCGTCCCTCGTCCCTCGTCCCTCGTCCCTCGTCCCTCGTCCCTCGTCCCTCGTCCCTCGTCCCTCGTCCCTCGTCCCTCGTCCCTCGTCCCTCGTCCCTCGTCCCTCGTCCCTCGTCCCTCGTCCCTCGTCCCTCGTCCCTCGTCCCTCGTCCCTCGTCCCTCGTCCCTCGTCCCTCGTCCCTCGTCCCTCGTCCCTCGTCCCTCGTCCCTCGTCCCTCGTCCCTCGTCCCTCGTCCCTCGTCCCTCGTCCCTCGTCCCTCGTCCCTCGTCCCTCGTCCCTCGTCCCTCGTCCCTCGTCCCTCGTCCCTCGTCCCTCGTCCCTCGTCCCTCGTCCCTCTTCCCTCGTCCCTCGTCCCTCGTCCCTCGTCCCTCGTCCCTCGTCCCTCGTCCCTCGTCCCTCGTCCCTCGTCCCTCGTCCCTCGTCCGATGTCCGCATAGAAAATTATTTTTTTAACTACTGGACCGATTCGGCTGAAATTTGGCACACATGTGTAAACCCTAAAGTCAGCGCGGCCCCAAAAGTTTGGTGATGTCACGATATGTCTGACGCTTGGCGCTGGCGCCCGATGGCGCCAAAAGCTGAAAAATCTGTGTTTTCATGAATAAATTTGTTTGAAATTTTCCACAGATGTCATAAAAGTAGGTTCAACCTGGTTTCCAAAACATGGTGTCATCATTATCAAATGGCGCCAAACGCGGGCGCCTATTGACGCCAAATGAGAACGACGCTAGCGAAGTAGGGTAACGGTAACGACCGCATTCGTTCACAGAGGTCAGAACTATTCATTTAGTTAACAAGCGGATTGAGTATCCACATTTCTTTCACATTTGGCGCCAAAAAGCCCGTTCATCCGCCAATTGGCGCCAAATCTGAAAATATTGTTTCCGAACAAAAATTCGTCGGAAACTGTGCTAATTGGTCAAAACCGTTCGTTCCAGTTCTTTTTTCACCAATTGGAGTAACATGTATGATTATTGGCGCCTAACACTGGAGCCCGTTGGCGCCAAATAAGTAAAAGTGTGCGTTGCACTGTAATGACTCAGATTTTTCACAAAGCTCAGATTTACTTTTGTATGTTTGTAATGAACATTGTTATAGAGTATATTAGTATTTTTCGCTTTTTGTAGCAGTAGCTGTTTCATTCGAGAGTAGTTGTCTGAGGGGCGCACAGCAAAAGACAAATCTCACAGTCGTTGGGCCCCCACTTTTTCATGAATTTGATTTGATTTGGGTCGAGAACTTCTTCATTTCACTTTCTTCGAATCTGGCAGTTTTTTTGAATTTGTAAGATGTCAAAGTAGATTTCTCCTTGGAATATTTCCATGTACATTTTCAACTCTAATTATCGTATGAGGCCATTTATCTGTCCGAGTAATCAACTGGATTGGGTTATCCTGACCAGGAACAGAATGCATAACGTTTTTTGTGCGATGAACTGCCACGTTAATGGTTAATCTCGAACGTCGTTTTATTTTTCTGTGATAAGAGCTCTCCTAAATGGCAAATATGGTTTTTTTTCGGTGCGATGAGAGGTTGCCTAAATGTCAACCATGATCTTATTTTTTTGCGACAAGTAATTTGGTAATTTGGTTTGGCGTAATTTTTCACGTAATTTGGCATACGATTGAACAACGGTCACTCAAGATATCTGAATTTCACAATATTTATCATGTTTTCTATCGTTTACACACATTTGCAAAAACAAAAGAGTTGTAGTTGACAATCAGTTTATGAATGAGAGAAAAGGAAAACAAAAACACAAGAAATGACAAAAAATCTGCAGCCAACTACGTATGAAGAAAAATTATATAAACCGAAGGATTGAAGGAGAGAATGTGTAGAAAGCAATCGGTACAAAGTAGAGAACTGGTATATAATAATAATAATGATAACTGGTGGAGAAATATCAACAATCAATACCCCGTCAACAACTTCTTTCCCTTTTTCCACATCTTCTTTGATGCAGCCAACCAACTGTTGTCCGCTCTCAGGGAAACAGTTTTTCCCATGTGTTGCTGCGTTTCCCGTACCTTCAGCAGCTCCAGTTTCTGCAATTAGAGTAATTGATTTCAAATAATTTTGGCAACGTTGAGTTTGAGCCAGGTTTTACAGCAAGGTTTTTTTCTCCTGGCAAGAAAACTAGGATGATCGTTCAGTTGGAGTAATCCGGATTCCGAGAGAAAGTTTTGTTTGTACGTAATGAGAAGGCGCTCTTCCTGCCCAATGTCCTATGGAATGGTTGTTAGTATTCAAAGTCCAGGAACAGAACGAGGCGTGACTTCTATTTTCATGATTGGATAGCCATATGTGGCAACGAAAAATGTGGTGTGTCGCAATTATATTCATTTTCTGTTTATAATGCAAGAATTAGAATACGCATAGAAAATGCAAGCGAATTATCACAGGAACTATTTCGTTGCGAGCTTGAGAAACGGTTTTCATTTTATTATCTTTCAATAACTCAGAGAATATTTTGACCATTGCAAGCGCAAACGTTCGAAGCCCGGCTCACTAGCGTTCTCGTCACGTTGAACGCAAAGTACCTAGGGTCTCACCTGAATTTCGGTCAAGATAGAGCCACAGTTCTCCAGCTGCTTCAGCTCAGTGACCATCCGGTTGATGTCGGTTACACTTCGCGGTTCCGCACTCGGATTATTCATGTTCTTGTCGAGCAGCGCAACCTGTATTTCTTCACCAATTACTAGTGTACTATTGGGTTTAGGCTTCACAGAACTATTCTATACGGTACGTCTGCTGCTTCATTTCGTTGTTTTCAAGTGGACACTCGTGATTTATGGCATGCCAGAACCAAACAGACATACCTTGGGCGAATTATTTCAGACGCATCGTTACGGGTGCGTGATGGTTACAGCTGGGCCATTGGGCGATCGTGTTTGTAAACTCCTCGTCATGTCTCGCTTCGTAATTTTGGTTTTTATTCAAATTCTTCTGTTCCGTGACATAATTTTCTATGCAGCTAATTTGTCCTCATTCATTCGACAGAGAAAAAAACGGTTGAAGGGTCTTCCGAACTAGGTCTGAGGCCACGGGAATGTCCTGGGCAATTAGGAAATTATGCCCGGGTATTGACTAGGCATTTTTCGTTGTAGTCGGGCAGACATGTCATGAGCGGAATTCCGGCGTACAATGAGCCGTATTCTTTCTCGTACCATAAAGATTCGATCACCTTCTACGAAGGGGTTCACCAGGCGAACACTCTCAGCAAACAGTTATTGAACTCTCTGATCGTATCAAGTTGGTTGCAGTCTCGAGGGCGGTCTGAGTGCAAACTGGGTGTATACCTGTTGCTCGTATTCCGCCTTGTAATTTTCCATTTTGTGCAGCAATTCGCTCGAACCACCTTCCGCTATTTTCTCCTTCTGGAAAAAAGACACATCTGGGTTAAGTTTTCGATTCTTCGATTGTGGTATCTCTAGCTTAGCCCTGTTCTCGAGACCGATGGAGCTCGATTTTGATATCGAGCACTACTAAAATAGGGGTATTCAATTTTAAGCAAGATCATACATTGGATGTCGCAGTTATCGCTTTGTGTTTGTAGTTTGATTCCGTTTCTTCTCGATATCGATTTTGAATTACAGCTTAGCCATGGTCGTCCCCATAAGGTACACTTTTAACTCGTTCAATTCCATATGTACAAATATACGAACTTCCACTCTTTACTTGGTTTTTCAGCAATATTTTCACCGACTTTCTTGATGTGATACCGATTATAATTTGTCGAGCCCACCTCTTCCTTAATAAGTTGTTCTATATACAATCTATACGAGTCGTTGTAGGGTAGAATGGAGTTCTTGGCGAGAAAAGCAGCAAACTCGGCACAGTAGGCGGTGATTTTTTCGGATTCCATCCGAAGTTTATCCACCTGATTGAGAAACGTTCACGAAGATTTGTGCGAAAAACATGGAGCAAAACTTTTGCGATAGTGTTTTAATGAGTTGGTGAGCATATATAGTTAAGAGTGCTACGCAAGAGGATAAAATATGGTGCTAATATCAATGTTTATATCTTTGTGGAAAAATAAAAAAAATACTTTTTTCCGTTCCGCTTCCAGGAATTTCTCAATTGTACGGACAGTGTTCTCCTTGTTTGCTATGCTGGCTTGAACGGTGGGATCGACCACCTGAAACATTGACGCACTTACACAGCGAATGAAATAACGGCGTCAACTGAAATCTCACCCAATCATCCAATGAGCAATATGTCACAGACTTCACAGGTCTTTTTCATGAACAACCGTTTCTCCAAACTGCGTTTTTTTTTCTCGTATGTGTTATTTGATCTAACGTCTCACCGGAATACAGTGTCGCTGAAAAGTGCGCAAAGAAAGGAACACACGATGAGGGAACGCTATCGGATGCTCCAACACACGTGACACTCCTTCATTGATCCTATCATTCGTGGAGATTGACATGGATTTCTCATTGGCAATATTGGAAACATATGTTAGCATCTGTTTGTACATCGACCACTTAAGAAAAACTATACAGACCTTTTCCATGTATTCGTGTAACTTGTACCGAATGTGCATGTGGAGCTCCCACTGGCAACCGCATACCCGACAGTTCGAGCCGTTTCCCCGCATCGCATAACATTGTTGCAGGGCGGGATTGGGCACAGTTTCTGCCTAAAACATTTATACAGTTCATCCTGATCTTACTTCTTCTCTTCCTTCTTGACGGTTCGCCGGCCCTCTGAGAACCTCAAAATCGTATTGAATCGGAGTTTTGAGTGCGTATTCTTATAATTACAATTTTTGATTGGTAGTAACTCGCACTCCCACGTGAACTTATTCAACACATAAAACAATATAACACAGTTTGAGAATTTGAACAAATTTGGACAAAGGTGAACATTTTTGAAGCGTCATTGCACATTTTCATTTCTCGGTTGTTCTCGAATAAAATATCGTAACCCCATAAACCTGAGCGTGTTGTAAATGTGATTTTGGAATTGAAAAACTGGAATATTTGGAAATGTTGTTTGAAAAAATTTGTCAATGTACTTTCACTCCTTGAAGATAGCAGTGGTCGTGGCAGATTGTTTTATGAATGGTTTGCATCAGCGCATTCTCATCGTTATTGAATCTCCTGTGCTCCACGCATTTTCCCGCAGTACAAACTGTCTGAGGAAAATCAATTTCCTCCGTTCGCAGCATGACCTGAAAATGAATGCGTGAACGGAATGTCCTTCTCGAAAGTCAACCAGAGCTGCATTACCTGAGGCAAATTTCAATCCCGATGGATTTTTTCGAATTAAACTCGAAACAATTCTGCCGAACTAAGTGTACGGAACAGGTTCAGTGAAACACCGAACAGGCTTAGTACTCAAACCAACATGGAACCAAATCAAAGCTACGTAGTCCACTCATTATAGCATCACTTTCTTCAATCGGTTTGGTCCAACCTCCGTCTGTCCGGTTCTGGAGCGAGCCACATGATTTGTAAAGTGTTCGCTTTCAATTTGTGAAGAGCCGGGTTGGAAATATCACTGAAGCGCCCTACTCTTGTTAACAAAGAAGTAAAATGTTCTAAGCAATTTTTAATGATGACTGGCCTGATCCACATGAAGCTTTCCGCGGAGATCCAAGCCGGATTTCGCATGAGCTTCCACCTAAAAACACAAATGTGTTATTGGCGCTGGCGTTTGTTTACAACATCAATTTATTCGTTCGTCGAACACTCTAAAAATGTTTCGCCAACCTCCTGCATCTTGTCCTCGATAAGTTTCATGTTGATCAGTTGATTTTTGGCGATCGCGGCAAGTGGTCGGAACAGAGTCAGAATGGCACTTCGGGTGTTGTTCAGACACAGAGTATCACTCACGGAATGCGGACGCAAGTCCGATATACGAGAGAACAGTCTGGAATGGACTGATTTTTTTAAAATTCATTCTGTTCTCTGTTTTGTTTTCAATACGCTCGAAGTTTTTTCACGGTGTTTCTCACACCTCAGCCATTGATACTCCTACAGTACATACTCCAACTTTCCGACGTCTCTTCTCAAACACAGAATTTTCTCTTCTCGAAAAGGTTTTCGGAGTCTCATAGTAACAAGAGAAAAGTGTGCTGTACTCACCTGAGTGTTTCTTCAACAGATCTCGTCCAACTCGTGTCAAAGTTCTCCTTTTCGGTGTCCGAGAACGGAAATCCCTCCTTGCACGCACACAGGAAACGGAAACTCTCGTTGTCGAAGGAGAACAGGGTGCTTCTTAAATTGATTATCATGATCCAATAAAATTACATAAAAATGTGTCAGAGTACTCAGGCTTGATGATTGTAACATTATCAACTCATCTCGCTTCTCTCGCTCTGTTTCACTACTTCTCTTGACTTTTTTGCCAAGGACATGTAAGCGAAAAAGTGTATGTTTAAGAAGACGTAGATTGTAGTTCTAGTTCACCAAAGTACAACTTATTCGAGAAGGTATATTTGGCTGAGCATGTAAACATATTGTGGATTGCTAGCGCGCTAGTCAACGGTCCTTTAAACTAGACTACCTTCTCTTGCACTGACTGCTCGCCTCTTAGTGCATCTCAGTGATAGTTTAGTGTGTTTCGATAAAATTTAAACTATATCTGACCGCTTTTATCATTTTATAGCCGCGCCAGAAGAAACTATTATTCTTCTCTTCGCGTCTTCTTTTCTCTCTCTTCTCGTCCTGTTTTTCAAGTTCTCAGACGGGTTCAACTGATGATGACCCAACCCTCAGAGAACAACACCGAAATCGTCTCAAATCACGGTCAGAGTGGCACCTTTCACCGAGCGCATATTTCCACAATATTATTGCTTATCATCTGTTATCTAAAGAGCAATTGTACGATTTGCACTCACTTGTCGGTAGGAATGTGAATTCCTCGTTTCGCTTGTAGGTTTTCCAGATGTTTTCTGAGCGTGGGCAGCGTGTCTCCAGGTCGATACAAGGTGCCGCGAGTGTTCGTGAAACAAAACAAAATGTTCTGGCTGGCCGATTTGTGAAGATGAACAAGAAGCTCATCGATGCAGAATCGAAAGGCGAGAGTGAGTCGAGCGGTGTTCGGTTTGATCAAAATGCACACTGCGTGCAGTTCACTGAAAACATAAACATAATTCAGGTATGCTACGTAAGGGTGACAACTGTGGCAAGAACTAGTCTGTGCAGCGCTCGCATAATTCATTTTCGTTGAGTATAACAATATTCAACAGAAACACTCAAACGACCTCAACTTTGCCGCTGGCCAACGGAGTTCGATGACCGATCAAGGTGAGTTGATCTGTTCTGGTCAATTTGTTAGGACACCTGACCTGTAGTCTGAAATGAAGGAGAGTATTTTGTCGAAGTTCTTCTTGTCCTGGTCAACTCCTCTTGTGTCCCCGATTCCCGGAGTATCGATTATCCGAATTGCCTTCGGGCCCTTCTCATCCGACCATTGGAATACATAGGACTTGGGATCCTAAAAGAACGTTCCGTTATATAATATGTACCAGAAAGCAACATGAGCAAGTAGAGTTAGGACACGGTAATTACGAATAGTTTTGGTTTGTTTGAAGTTTATTTTGGCTGTATTGGAAAGCGAACTTCAACTCAGATTTGGTCACTCGTTACTGGTGTGCATTCTCTTGCTGTGACTGTATTCTCCGCTGGTGTGCCTTAGCTCCTGTTTTTTCTTCTTTTACCATTCCAACTTTCATGTTTTTCACTTGTGTATTAGTTTATCATCTTGATTTTCCTGAAGGGAGCATACCTGAGTGGCCGATTCTCCGGTTACGGCGCTCTCGTTTTGTGCCGAACCTTGTTCATCAGGAATCGTCGGTTTGTTTATGATGTTTCGGTTATTGAACTGCAAATGAAACCTACACAAAGTACATAGAAGCATTCAAGTTCTGTTTTTGAAAGAAGACTCTTTCTCAAATCACTCTTTTCCATTTCATCTTACTTCTCTCTCTCCTCTTATTTCTGGTCGCTCACATGCGCTCTCTTTCTTATCTTTCTTTTTTTCTCTTGATCTCTCTCTCCTACATTCAATAGTGAAACGCTCAAAATCGTTTTGATTCTGATAATAGCCCAACTACACCCTCCAAGAAACACAGTAACAGAAATACATATAATTCAAAAGTACAGAACTTACATCCCCGTCAACCAGGGAGAATTGAGAAGAAATGAGAATTTCGACTCCTTTCTGAAGTGCATCGGCAATAGAATGATACTTCAGATAGTTGACCATTCCGTTAATAAACGTCGATTTTCCGACACCAGTTTCTCCGAGAACGAGAATATTCATCGCGCTAGGAAGCCTGCAAGAAAAGTACAAAACGCTCTTTTACCTCTTCAATTAGGTAAAATGTGTTGACGTTTTTTCAACACCTAAACCAGCCAACCAAAAAAACAGCGAAATTTGACACAATACGAGGAAGAACTTTTAGATGTTCAGCATAAAATTTGAATCTCGGATCTTGTTATCATACGCGGAAAAGCTTCGTATGTCATTGCGTTTTATGCATTTTGTAGCAATGGGAGAGAAACGCGAGCGCAGAGGGAAAATTTCAATTCATTTCAGCAGGAATCGGTAGCACATACCCACTCCTCTTTATCACATCAGAATCCATTTTCACTAGAGAACCGGTAAAACCCACTTTTGTGAGAACTCGTTTCTAAAATCGTCTTCTTCACAATCCGATTTCATGTCTTCCTGTGGATCTTCTTCTTCTGATGAACTCTCTGCTTGAACTCCTCGTCGTTCTTTTTTGTTCCTAAGACAAAACAAATCATGGTCAGTGACAAGGATACTTTTTTCTACCTATATGCTTTGATCGTTCCATAATGACACAAAGACTCGAGAGACTCGAACATTGAAGTCTTAGATTTCTATTCGAATCTCGAGAATTTCAAATATTGTGGGGATCGACTTGAGATTGAAACTCGAGAACCGGTTCTTTTAGGCAATTTTTTGGCAAGGCCTTAAAAATCGGAAAATCGAAATTTTTAGACTCGATTACCAATACACACGCCTTGTTTTCGCGCAGCAAATGCATAACTTCACAGAAAATGTACGAATTATATCTGCCATGTCAGATATAATTCGTATATTTGCGAAACTACTTTTTTTGAATAAAAAAGTTCCTATTCATGTATTCGCATCACAACACGACTTTCCTGACGTTAGTACTTTTTCGGAAGTGAAGATCTTCAACTTTAACTATACATTGTGAAGATGTGACCAAACTCCTGTGGAAACCCTATGGTCAATTATGGAAGTGAAAGGGTTGATGCCAACAGCGCATCTTCGTATCTTTGATCCATACTTTTTGTCATCTGCTGCCAGATGATTGCAAACCGCTTACTCCGAATCGCCTGGTTTCATAGGCTTCGATTCACCAAAAAGGCATTCACTGTGTTTTTCGGTAGAGTGAGAACGAAGAAAAGCTATGTATCCACTACATTTCCGAGTTAACTTGTCCAAGTTTTCAGGTAACAAACATCTGAAATCCCAGACCCCACTTTACCTGTATGAATTATTCTCTTTTCTATTTTTGAGATCGTGACGTGAACTTGGGGTTTTCGACGAGCTTGACCTAGAATACGGATGTGTTCGAATTTGGGAAGAAAAACTGTGAGCCAGTCTATTGCAAATAGTGAAAAACATGTGAAGGGCCGACAATCAACGTTTAGGGAAAGAGATACAAAGCGGCTGTGTTTTAAATTCGAGTTTCCACATTTTTTCAGCCTAATAAGTCTTACATGAGATAAGCTTCGTCGCACATTTAGGTTGGAATCTCAACTAAATTATATTTCCTAGAACGTATTTCTTGGAGGTGCGATACCGTTTAGCAATCACTGCTTCCACAGCCCGATTATTCTATGAGTAAAATTTGTCACGGCAGCGACATTGTCGTTGCCGTCTCAATTTTGACTCAGTCGGCGGAGGCCGAGTCAGTGAGTTCTCAGAGTTAGGCATTTACGAGGTGTCTATGGTTGTTTCTTGCTGAGATACCTCACGTCATGAGCAATGGTCGGGAGTCCGTCAGATGCAATCATCGCCGAATAGGTGGTAGGTCTCTAGTTGATTTCTACAAACTCTAAGAGGGTTTTGTGAATTTGACCAACAGTTGTGGTTAATCTTTTTGTTAACTCACTTAACCATTTTCTCGTTGTCCGCTTTCATTGAAATGGCATCCATAAGGTCACAGAGTTCGTCGATTGCCAGTTCTGCCAAACCTTTGTCCTCTGATTCCACCGTGAACACCGTGCGTGGTCTCCGCTTATTTCCCGTTTGAGCTGAATTTGTGTTTGATCGGTAGTCAATTCTCCAACAGCATGTAAGACAAGTAAAAGAATATATATATATATATATATATATATATATATATATATATATATATATATATATATATATATATATATATATATATTTTATTTCTTTATTTGGAAGAGCTGGTGACCGAATCATTTGATATTCAGAAATCATCACACCGAAATGCTCATATTGGCTACAAAGACAAAAGAGCAGTGAGGTCACACATTACACAGACATTCTGACACAGTGGTGTGAAACACTCCTACGTCGTGAGTGCTGGAAACGTAGTTGGCTAACTTGCTGTCAACTGTTTCAAAATGTCAAATGGGGAGTGAGCTGTCATTGAAGTGTGTCAGAAGATCACTAGCCGCTCAACAAACCACTCCCTTTTCCTCATAAAAACTGACGGCCCGCTGTCCACCACTTAACCATTGGATTTCACACGTATAGCTCACTCCGAAATGTTCATGCTGTGGTGCCTATACATTCAATGTCGTGAAAAAAGAGGATTGACGTACCGGTAGAAATCTGAGTGTTGGTCGTCTTCTCTATTTTCCGTATTTGCTTGGAAGGAAGAGTAATATACCCATCTACGGCGTATGTTGCTGTGTGAACTCTGAAAGTAGTGGCACTCTGTAAATTCAAAGACAATACTCTGGAGGGAATTTTGAGTGCTCGACTTATGCATAAATTACCGCAGGTTGAATGGTTAATGCTTCAAAAAATATCCATTCAGTTATTTCCATAACGAATGTTGCAGCTGCCTCTAAATTTCCAGGCTTTTTCCGGCATGCTAAAGTCATTTGAAGAAATGTCCTATTTTGTGAGCGGTTTTTCGTACTTATAACGACAACTTTTCAAACAACCTTTTCCGGAACTTAAGCTCACATTAAAAACCCGCCAGTAATTGTTGGCACACTGTCAAGAGGTTCATTTTTGGATTACGAAGGTATGGGTGCCGTGAAGGTTTAGTTCATCACACAACTTGGTAAATAATTCATATTTTACTGACGTCTGATCCTCTTCTTCCTCATCACTAGTCTGGTCGGAATCACTGGCCAACTGCGAGGCTGTATGCGATTCCGAAACTGTGCATTCGTTCTGAAAAACTGAGTTAAAGAAGGACGATTATGTGGTCCAATCGCAACGCTTCAGTCCTTTAAACCACAATATATTTTTCAATTGCAGTTTAAAGGACCGATGTAACGGGATTGGTCCACATAATCGTCCTTCTTTAACTCGAAAACTCACAACTGCAAGGTCAAACATCAAAGGACTCACAACGGACGAACTTGTGCATGGCCAATCCGACGCAGCTGTTGTACAATTACTCCGGTGAGAGTCTAAGGAGGGAGAGGGCGTGGTAAAAATTCTATTTCTTAGTTGAAAAAGACTTCACCTGACGGCTCTTCCAATCATCGAACATCCGCATTCCGGCAGAACTAACATTCTTCAGAATTAGAACGTTTCGTAGTTTTTCGAAATCGTTGATTTTGATATAATTTTCCGCCAGTTTGCGATAAGTGTCAGGCAGTTCGTCCAGGAAAGAAGTCGAGTTTGCCGGCGTCGTCTCAGTCTGTAAAACAGACTGACTGAAAAACGAAACCTACAAAATGTACCGTCTGGAAGGTTGGCTTCTAGGGTTGTTAAAAAATAAACTCGAACTCGAAAAACTCGAAATAAACTCGAAATTTCGAGTTTCGAGTTCAACTCGAAACCCGAAAAACTCGAAAATTTCCAAACTCGAAAAACTCGAAACTCGAAAAACTCGAAAATTTCCGAACTCGAAAAACTCGAAACTCGAAAAACTCGAAATTTTCAGAACTCGAAAAACTCGAAACTCGGAAAACTCGAATTTTCGGAAACTCGAAAAACGCGAAACTCGAAAAACTCGAAATTTTCAACTCGATTAACAACCCTATTGGCTTCCCACTCAGAAGAGCAAGTATGTGACCGAATCATATTTGCAGTTTTATATCAAGACACGTCCTTATTCACGAGGTTTGACCAAAAAAACATGAAATACGCTACGGCAGTCCAGACCGTACATACTATTTTACACTTTCCACATTATCAAAGTGGGGGGGGGGGAGGCAAAACCAAACGTTGACATGAAAGGCGTGATTGAGAGCAACGACTGGTCGATTTTGTACCAAATCACGCAGTCAAAAACCGTAAATTTTTTTTAAACTGTCACACATTCAACCTGCGCCAGGTGCATATTACTAGTCGCCCGTATGGAGAAACCAATTCAAATAATAGAAACTAAAAACTTAATAAACTTGATGTTTCAATTCCATGATTTCAGCATGAGGAAAAATTCCAGATTAACAGTTTGGGCGAGGTTCCGGTACGCATTATCCCAAACAGCACTTCTCCCAGGCGTCTTAAAGAAGGACGATTATGTGGACCAATCTCGTTTCAATAGTCCTTTAAACTGCAATTGAAAAATGTATTGCAGTTTAAAGGACTGAACCGTCGCGATTGGACCACATAATCGTCCTTCTTCGAGATTATAGTGGTTAACTCCGGTGTTCGAAACTGGCGGGTTAGAGTTCGGTTCCCGCCTGAGACGAATTGTTCGCAAAAAAAACTTTTTAAATGTACTCCCTCTTATATGCAGTTGGGCTTGAAAGATCTCCCACTATACCTGCACCCTCTTCCATGTATAAAATGTTTTCATCGCCTCAGGGCTGACGTTTTTGATGATGAGAACTTGCTCCAGCATATCCAGTTTGCCTAGTTCTATATAGTTCTCACAGGTTTTGCGACAGTAGTTGGACAGTTCATTCAGAAAACTCGACACATCTGGCTCTTTCTGTAACAGGTAACTTTCAAATAAAGTTCCCCGTGGCAAGCTCATAGTGGTCGAGGGCCCATTCACTTGTTGGCCACGACCAGTAAGTTGAGCTTAAACTTCTTTATGATACTTTGCCACGGTGCTATACGGTGAACCACTGTTTTAACAACGTTACCACTGATTTCACAATGTTCTTGAGATTCTAGCCAGATATTATTTTTCATTTAACAAGTCAAATGATACCCTATTTTTCTGTTATGTTTCTATAACAAATATATAAAGTAGTTGTTCAGAGAGGGGCATACTATAGCGAGCGTGATTTGAGCGTGGTTCATGTAATTCGCTGTGTTTGGAGTTAGTCTCCGTTATTTTTCGATGTTTGCAAGATCCGCTAGTAACGCCGATCAATTCACAACTTGGTAGACTATTAGATACAATGTAGGTAAGTAATGGTTTTCTGTTTAGTTTTTTTTTTTGGTGCACAATGAAATTCACCTAAAGTTGATTTTCATTTCCCATTACAATTTGAGTTTTCGTAAACGGTTTTTTGATGAATGTAACTTCAGCACATTCTTATCTTCTCGTTTACTGATAAACATCGTTAAATGCATGATTCATCTATTTACGAGTATGTGCATTGCGAAAAAAAGAGAAATGTTAGGCAAGGAAATATAGCTGAATTTGGATGTTGAAAAAAGTGGTAGGGTACAAAAATTTGAAAAGTGAAATTGAGTTGGTGAGTTTTTCGCATTTCGCATTTGTATTTTTTTCGCATTCCGCATTTGTATTTTTCGCATTTGTACTCTAATGGCAAGGTTCCGATGCGATTTTCATATCTAAGGTAGTAAATAGGTTACGGTCGGGTTATTGAAAATATGATAAATATCAAGTTCAGGTTGTACTCAAATCTGCCAGACGAAGGGCGTACGATGAACTTCTATTTTGATAAGTTTACTGTTCATCACCTCAAATTCACGAAATGACACACTCAAACTTGGAAGCTGCTCGGTTTGAAAGAATTGAGAAGAACTGTCAATTTCGAAATCCAAAGTTTCTGTCATGCACGCTAGAGAAAACTTACATTTCCAAATTTCCATTTTTGGTAGCCATCCCACGCTCTTTCTGGAAGAATTTCCATGAGGAAGTTGTCTTTATCCTCTTCCGAAAGTGTCCCAGTAATAACATCACGAACTATATCGGCGAGGTTTGAATCAAGCTGTCCCAAAAACGGCATGGATCCCATCTGAATTGGTTATTATATATAGCACATGTTATTATGAACTCGTTGATAAAAAAGACGAGAGATCAGGAAAAATTGGCACGAGACAAAAAGAGAACGGATAGAAGAGAAAAAATGATACAATGAAAAGAAAAGTGTGAGAAAGTGGGAAAAGATAGAAAAAGGTGATATAGAGAAGAGAGAGAGAAAAGAGAAAAAAGACGCAGAAGTGATGAAAATAGAGAGAATTGAAAAAAGGAGAGAAGAAATAATTGAAAATAATGATTAGGGAGAATGCGAATTCGAGAGAGACAAGCAGGTATCTACCGTTGGTTTCCCGCTTCGCGAAGTTCCTTGAGGCGTTCCGCTTCTTCCACTCGATTTTTTCCTATATGACATTTTTGGATCAATAGTCGCACCTGTAAGCACACATAAATATGAGCAAAAATATGAGAAATCGACAAACTTTTACGTGGAAGGAGTTAAATTACATACATTTCTTGGTGACCATCTGAAGAGCGTTAAAGAACAACAATAATCTATTGAAGCCGCATGTAATCTATATATACTTTCAATGGATGCGGTATTCTCCTAACTTATGTTCGTTGAACTAGAGCCGACGTGATTTGTTGGAGATGGTGGCGGTCGTAGAGAAATGATTTGGTTTATCAACGATTCCACTTATCGACGAAGGGCGTGTCAAACCAACTAAACTGACTGTACATAAGCGGAGCGAGCAATCTTTCTCACACAGTTGTTTCCACGTACACTTCTTGAAAAAGACAGGTGAGGGACATCAGCTTTCCATGAATGAATACATTTCTTGCCATGACTTAAGGGGGAAAATACAACAAAACACTTTATCTGTCATTACCAGCTTTCATGTCGTTTTCAAAATTTGTCTTTCTCACTTCACAAAATATAACTTCAGTTTCCACAAAACCATCAGAAAGCATTTTTTTGTAAACTTGTAATAATTGTGATCTTAAACCCTCGTGAATAACTCCTTAACATTAACACCTATATGTAATCACAGCTTTCTAAAATAATTGCCGTCAAAAATACTTTCCGCAATATATAGAATCATTTCGAGCTGTTTTTGATAATTGTTCCGTGTACACACAAATTCCGTGTACGTTAAAACTGTTATCTTCTCCTTGAGTGCATGACATTTATAAATATCATTTGGGCGAGATTATTTGGTTTGTTGCTGTCTTTCGTCAATGCCAAGCATGGTCCCATTCTTCTGCGATAACAGCTTGTCAAACTACACATACAGCATTGCAGTTTTCTACTCTATTGTTTGTTCAGTCTGTTTTATGATATAACTAATCGTTGATTGGAATGTTTGCAGATATAATTAGAGAATTATTCGTAACGACTTCAGAACAATTCCGAAGTGGCTGGTTGAAAATGTCTCATAAAAAAAGTCAAGGTGCAATGTTCAAGAAGAAATTTGACGGAGGCGATAGGAATTTCAATGAAAGGACCAGTGCTGAAATTCAACTGAAGGTATGTTATCCAGACAGGTTTAGGTCGATGTAACGTGATGAAATTTTTTTGCAAACGATGAAAACACTTTGCAATTTTCAAGTACTGCTTTTTTGAACCTCGGCATTGTTGTGTATGTAGTATGATGGAAAATTCACTGTGGCGTCGTTTTGGCAAACTCGCCGTTTCAAGTTTTTGTGCACTGATGATTTTTTAGGCTCTGAAAACGGCAAACTTGCCGGAACGTCTCCACAATGAATATTCCATCACACTACCTGGTTCACGGTTTAACTACAGAACAAAACCATGTAACTGATGTTCCTCAGTCAGTTACAAAAACTCATATTAGCTAACAGAGACGATTTTATCACTCAAAGGTCGCACATCATTTTCTCTAACATGCGCCATTCAAAAACACTGATATGGTTCTCGTCATTCCCACTGAGAGTTTGGCAGTGTGCCAATGAAATTTCGAACGGATATATTTTATGGAAATATTAGGTTTCAAGAGAAGATGTTTCATCCAGGTACTGTAACAAAGATTAACTGCCGCTCAAAGCAGGTTTCAGTGTTTTGTAAAACATTAACATAGTGAAAAGCCTGTTAATTTCGTTGGCACGTTGCCGAGGTCTCAGTGGGAATGACTGGGACTACATATGAGGCGGCACGCAAAGAGCCGATGATGAAAGAGCCGGTTGATTTGAGCTTCTGCATTGTGCAATTATAGTTCCTACTAACATTATGTCTTTCAGATGGACGATATGCCGTTTCTGAGTGAACTGGATAGAACAACCGCTGAAATAGTATATGATGTCATCATAGGAGATCTTTCCGACGAGGAAAAAGAACAGTTTCTCAGAGAAACATTATCGTCGAGTGCATGGAAGGATTATCGCCTGTGGAGTAATTCGCTTGTGAGTTCTTGTCTCAATTTTATTGAAAGTTGCGAGCTCGCTTGACTATCTGTATCGCTCTTCTACACAAGTAAATTTGTGGCGTTTTCGCCAATAGTAAAATGTGTGTATTCCACTTCTTTAAAGTTCGAAGACCTTTCGCGCATAGATTGTTGAACAAATGGAGGTATGAATGAAATCGGGAATAACAACTTGACATCGGCGATCTTTTCTTTTTTTCTTTCTGACTTTTCAAGAGTAATCTTCCACCTTTTCGCAATAGAAATGCTTGAAAGACCCCGGCGATTTTATTCTATCTGATCCGCGCCCCTCCCTTCGTGCATTTTTGGCGACACTCGTATCCCGGCGGAATGTGAGAGCAGAGGAACTCCCCATGTTCGAGAGGATACAAGTCAAGCTCGAAAAAGCGGGATTTGCAGGCATACAACCTTAGACATTAATATGACATATCTCATTTCAACATATGCAGTGCGCCGCCTAACACCTCTGGGCCTCTTGTTTATTCTGCTGTGTGAATGTTATCTGATCTCACTCAGTAAGGTGTAATTGAATATATAGCTCCGTAGCAAAGTCATGCAAGTAGTGAGATCAACCTGATCGAGCAGTTGATCACTTATTCGCCACATATTTGCAAACTTGCTATAAAGTGTAGGTGATAGCAACCTGGATCAGATCAACCCAGGTTGTCATCACCTACATTGTGCCAGTGTTCATGCGGTCGCAGCCATTACATAACACCATTCAGATGGCCCTCGACCCTTCAATTTTCCTGGATGAGCTCAGCTCCGGCTTCCGTGCCATGGCGGAAAAGTACGCTAATGAACGAAAATTCGACCAACTGGAAAAACTGCTACAGTTGAAAAAGATAAGTCGAGAATCCATGAGTGTATTCAAGGAATGGAAATCCCAACAGGTGCGAAAATTAATTTACTACGAAACATAACATAACACTGATATTACGTTACAAACTTCTCAGCTTAGGCTGGAAATCTACTGGAAATCTAAGATCTCTTTGCACACATTTTACTCAGGTGAAACAAGTTTTGGTGATGCTCAGAAAAAAAAACATTGAACTAGTTTTCAGACAAAGCGTAACGATTCCGTTTTCACGTAAACATTCATTGCACGTTTAATGTTTAGGAACAAAGTCACTTCTCCCAATTTTTTCAGATAACCCTCACTCAAATGTCGGAGAAATCAAATCATTCTCACGAACCGACCATGGACACAGACAGGTTTGAAGATCGACGCCTCATTGAGTAGACTGGAGAATAGTTGTACGTAGTCGTGAAGAAAACGGGATCGGTGCTCGACCCTGCCGAATAATCGCAACAAACCAAAAAATGTGGATCGAACAGTGATATGTTTTGAATCACGGGTTCAGCGTTGCCATCGACTATGAAACAGTTTGCTGTGGTTAATCCTACAAAAGAATGCCACAATTAAGAAACAACTAGAGAAGGTTTTTTATTGTGTATCAATGTTGTAGTTTTTTTTTGAAAAGTATTTCAATACAATCACCATCAAGATCGTCAATTATGTAAGATTTTTACATCGAAATTAGGGTGTTTTTTTGCACCAATGAGAAGAAACAATCTTCAACCAGTGAGTTTTGAGTTTTTTCTAATTCTCGACATAATTTTTCATGGAGTCGATGCAACTCAATGATGTCAAGTATAAGTTGGTTCACGATTTCCAAATGGTTGATTGTTTTTAGGGTTTTCATGTCCATAGGCACATTGGATGAGCCTCATTCCATCCTCCAGAACACAGCCACGGTCACAAATTTGGAGGAACCGGAATTCGCCCGCGTGCAGCACAGAAACAAAACCACGAGGCGGTCCAGTGCCTCTAAGTCAGATGTTCAAAATTTAACCATGGATCATAGGTGAATAATAAACAACATCCGAAAACCCGAATCAGGTCTTCAGAACGAGCAGCTCCTAGACGCAACTGATATAACTAAGACATCTTCGTTTCGAGGCATTTTTGTATTGTAAACTACGGGAGCCAAATACGATTGGGAATAGTTGTTGTCATAGCTTTTTTGAATGGTTATAATGTTGAATTGACGTGCTCTGAACTCTATTTGATTGTTTTTCCACTAACTTGTTGTTTCGACTCCTCTATCTGCTTTCATTGGAATGTTTCTCAACAATTCACAAAGTGCGTTGATTGCCAGTTATGTTATTCTTCAGTTTTCTGATTTAATCGTGTTTTCCGTTCGAGCTTAAATGTAGAGACGCGGTTTTGCAAGGTGAATGTTTCTATGTAGCATATCTGAACCAGGAATTTGAAGCCAATGATTCAGATTATCGCGGAAGACAAAAACCTGTTTCTAGGTCAACTGTAACATCATCTTCATCGTCATCTCTCAGGCAAACTAGAGGGAAAGAAACAAACAGACTACATATGCCCAGGTAACAGTTGAACTTCCGATTAACCTAGAATGGCAGCTGCTTTTTTATAATAATTCCACGAAGATTGATGTTGTTGGAAAAAAGGCCTTGGCGCAGTTTTAAGGATGTTTATATACATTCGCTTTAGATTTTTCACAATTTGTTTTTCGACACAGTCTGGTGACAGTCAGATATTGTGTTCACGCTACCGTTTGAACTGTTATTTTCGATGTCAGACAGCTATAATGTATAATGTTCAGTTAAAAATTGATACATGTTCATATGAGCTGCAAGATTTGCCTGAATTCAAAAAAGTGTTACAGTGATGATCTGATAAACTTGGAGGAAGAACATTACATGCCTCCTCAAAAAGAAAGATATTCGGCGCATTTGGATGGAAAATTTTCCCAATCTCTGAGAGGACAAAGCGAACGGAAATCAAGTTACTCGACTGCAGGACAATCGACCCTCGATCAGTCAGTTTATTAAATAGAGAGTTTTTCTTCTGCATGGATGGCGTTTGGGTTATGAACTCATCTTTATCTAGATAAACCAGTCTATTCAGTTCAATATATAGTTCGTTTCATTCCTACTGAGACCCCTTGGCATCGTGCCAACATTTTCAATAGCCTTTTTCTCAGAGAAAACTTGAGTGTTCTAAAGACATTTTTGTACACGTGTTCTTATGAAACTGAACAACCACTAGCAGAGATTTGGAGTGTTTTTGATGAACTGAAAATGGTGAAAAACTGCCTTGATTGTTGATTAGCACGCTGCCAAGTCTCAGTAGGAATGACCGGAACTATACAGGACTAAGATCTCTGCTCCAAACTCGGTTGAGATTTGGTCAAAAAACCTTATCGTGTTCGCCTAACACTCACTCGAAAAACGAAACGACACAAGACAGTAAAAAAAGCCTAACAGCCCGAAAAATCGCGTGTTCGATCTGTTCACGGGAAAGTTCATGTTTTGAACCATCTAGTTTTCAAAAATAGAAGTATACACTGCAACTTTAATTTCTCTGCTGGTAATAACGAAATACCAATTCAGTTCGCCGAATCAGATGAACATCCTTGTTCTGGGTGAGACGGGCGTTGGAAAATCGACGTTCATCAATGGAATCGTGAACTACCTGAAATATGGCTCGTTGGAGGAGGCGTTAGCCGGCGGAGTGGAGTGTCTCATTGAAACTGCGTTCACACTCACTGATGACGACGTAAGTTGCTGGCTGACGCTGATTCTGATTGGAACCGTTTTTAATTTTCTCGAAGGGGTTCAACTGATGATGATGACCCTGATGATGATGACCTCTGAGGCTCAAGAATCGTCTTGAATCAGGGTCAGAAACAATTTTTGAGTTCATCTTTTACTGAGCACATTTAGATGATTATGTTGTTTTTAGTTCAACTTTTCAGGTTGAAGAGTACGAAATAGTCTGTCCTGTTACAATAACCGATGATCACTCTGGTGAGAACATACTTTCTAACGAAAATGGAGACGTGGGTCAGTCCGCTACACAGGTTTGTGAGAGATTCGGGACAGATTCATGATAGTTGTGTACCGTGGTGTTACTTCATGGTCACCCGAGAATTTTTGGCTATGTACGTTCAAAAGTTGTTTTGCCACGAACAATGGCCTGATGCGCACAAAGTCTCTTCAGTTTGCGGTAACGATCATTTAATCCTGCTGTCTGGAACCGGCTTTTCTCTGTCACAACCACTGACCAAATCTGAATGTAACCAGACAAATCTGAAACAAAATAGAAACTTGAGTTCGTATGATCCCCAATTGAACCGTTTCCAGAAAACTCTTGCAGTACTTTACCGCAAAACAGACCTCTTACGCGGGTGAAGCGTGAAGCATGCCGTCAAGCACTTTTTTCTATTCAGAGTCCGAAGTCATACGTCTTTTCCTATGAATCTGGACAATCGGTTAGAATAATCGATACTCCGGGTATTGGAGACACGAGAGGAATTGATCAAGACAAGCTCAACTTTGACAAAATTCTCGCCTACATTTCCAATTTCAAGTAGGAACAATATGGTTTAAACTTGCTTTGAGACCACGCATTTCCGGGAAAACTGTAGAACACCACTTCTTTCAGAAAATATTTTCACCGTACAGCGTCCTCAAGCTCTAGTGTTTTTTCATTTCTGTTAGCGGCAAAAACACATGTTCTTCCCAATTTCAAAATTACCATTTGCTCAAAAGAAGTATAACTCTCGTATGATGGAACAAATGATTTTAAAATAATAATTCGTGAGTTCCGAACTGCCATTAGCTAGAGATTGTCCAAAAACTGCCAACGTTGTCCTCTCAAATTGAGTGGTCATGTCGGTGTAACAAGAAAACTAGTAGTTGTATACTTGGATTTTTGTAATTCACCTTTACCGTTTTTTCTATAAAAAAACTGTACCTTTAGAATCTATTCAACCGGGAAACAACCTTCAACAACGCACCAGAGTTTGTTTCGGTTTCTAAAGTTTCGTTTCAAGTGAAAAATGTGAAATCTTTTCAGTGAACTGCACGCAGTGTGTATTCTGATCAAACCGAACACCGCTCGACTGACCCTCGCCTTCCGGTTCTGCATCGATGAACTTCTTGTTCATCTTCACAAATCGGCCAGCCAGAACATTCTGTTCTGTTTCACGAACACCCGCGGCACCTTGTATCGACCCGGGGACACGCTGCCCGTACTGAAGGAACATCTAAACAAACTACAATCGAAGAGAGGAATTGACATTCCACTAGACAGGTAAATTGTAGAATCGAGTTGAAATTTGACAATCAAGCACAGCAATTCGGATAAAACAAAAAACACAGCGGTGCAGAGCAGAGTACACGGTACCTTGCACTCCTGTATAACAGATTTTAATACTCGAAATGAGTTTGGATTCAGGCAAAGAATCAAGTGAGTGTCGTAGAATAACTGATACTCATACCTAAGTTGATTGCTCTCAATCGAAAAAGTTGCTGAAATGGTATGAGAGAAACTTTCGACTTTCGACAACCAACATGAAGAGTTCGCATACGCTTGACAATGGTGATGGCGTTAACAGAATAAAACAAACTTCGACACGTACTAGTTCAATGCAAGTTGACAGTTGATGATTTTCCAACGCCCGCTAGTCGTTTTTTTGTGAAACTTCACCAATTGTTGCGCGAACAAGAGATGTTCAGATTAGGAATTGTTAGATCGTCCTCAAATGCTACCTTCTTCTGTTCAGGTCGAGAATTTTTTGCTTCGACAATGAGAGTTTCCGGTTCCTGTGTGCCAGCAAAAACAACTTTCAATTCACGCCCTCCGAACGGAAAAACTTCAAGGGCAGTTGGACACACTCGGTGGAGGAGACGTTCAGGTATGTAAAGTTTGTTGACAATTTTCAGCCACAGCTCGTTGAAGCCATGCTGATTATATTTGTCAGATCAGATTGAAACAAGAACTACTGCTATAGTTTCGGTCATTCCCACTGAGACTTGTCAGCGTGCCAATGAATATTCAGTCAATTTTTCATCACTTGTTTGTTTTTCGGAAAACTGCAAATCTCTGTTAGCGGTTGTTCAATCTCATGAGAACACAGAAAATATCTTAAAAATACTCATGTTTTCATTGAGAAATATGCTTCCAAAAATCATGGCCCGTTGCCAATGGGTCTCAGTCGGAATGAAACGAACTTTATATCCGCAATAAAATTCATATCCTCGAAGAACGGTATTTAGCATTAGAAAAAACGAAGTCCGAGAACTGAGCAGTAGCCCTGGAGACTCTCACGTACTTTTATTTAGATTCTTTGACGAACTGATAGTCACAGTGGTCTTCCTTTTCAGGTTATTTTCATCCATCGCAAAGCTACCAGTCCATATGGTACAGGACACACTGAGTCTGAACAATACTCGAAATGTCATTCTCGCCCTCACTCGTCCGCTCGGAGAAATCGCCAAGAATCAGATGCTCAATATTCAGATGATACAGGAAAAGTTACACGAGGTATGGAGCAACCAAACAAAACGAACTCTATCAGTGCGTATCTCCAAACGGTTTGATGCAGTTTTTTTTCTATATCAAAGCTTCGAACCGTTGAATTCTATTGAATGAATTTCTGATCGATTGGCATTTTTTTCAGGTCAGAACGAACGCAAGAGATAACAAGATCATCCTAAACCGTCTGTATGTTAACCAGGTATGATCAGTGTTGATTTTACGAAGAGTGCAAGAAATGAATATAAGGCAGTATCAATATAGTTCGTTTCAACCATCGATAGCAGCCAGGTACCGTAGATTTTAGTGGGCGGAGTCAATTGTGTTGGAAAGTTTCCAACAGCGATCAGTGTAATCAAAATTGTGCACCAGCTGGGTATTGATCTCAGCTGTGATGGCTGGTGCGGCGCCCACAAGCAGCCGCCCATCTGAACATGGTGGCCCAAACTAAAAACAGTGATATCCAACCATCTTTTCTGGCCGTTTTTCAATGTTTATTTTATCGCACAAAAAGTTGTTCAAATTACTCCCTGATCATGTGGTAATCTTTTAAAAACAAAGAAGTTGCAAAAATCTCAAAATAACCACTTTTTGAATTTTTATTTGCCATGAAAAGACTGGCAAGCTGCCAGATCAGTCGCCTGCAATGTAGGGTGCGCTCGGCCAGCATGGCTGACTGCTATCGATGGGTGAAACGAACTATACAACGCTTGAAGTTGACTAGTTTCGAGAATATTTGGAATACCTTCTGTGACAAGGTTTTCCCTCGCCTCCTCACAGTTTGAGCTCTTGTAGTACTCCGTAATAAAATAGAATACCACGAAACATCGAAAATTTGAACTACTCCAATTTGTGAATGAGTGAATTGTAATGCGAAAATAAACAATCATTGTGAAATTTTTGACTTTTTTTTATTTATAATTTTTGACTTTGTTTTTTTAATATTCTCAAGTGCGCCTCAGTTAATTTTCTTGAAGAACCTGTGTGTCACAAACTTTCTCTATTCTTTCACCATAACTCCTGTTCAGGTTGTTCTCAACGGCTACAAGATGGACAAGCCTCGAACTGTGTGTACTGCGGGACGTTGCGTAGAGTATAAACGAGTCCACGATGGTTCAAATCAGCTGCAAACAGTCTACAAAATGATATGCCACGAAGACTGCACATTGGAAGGAGTACAGGTTTGTTCCACGTCCCTCTCGTTGCGACGTTCCAGCAGAAACTCTGCAAATAGTACGCATAGTGTAGTTAGCAGAATTGTTCGTGTACTTGTATGACAAACGTGTACTCGACCACATCAAACTGAACGGGCGAGTGGTTCACCCCTAGAGAACTACTCCTCTGGAAGCAACCAACGGTTTTTAACCATGAGATGAACGTTGCAGGTGGAACGGTGTCCTAATCCCGATCTTCGGGGTTGTTTGGCCTTTTCCGACGACGGATTGTGCCACGAGTGTGGTTGTCCCTGGCATACACATATGCATATTCGCTATGGAATTGGGCAGAAAGTTGTTCAGGTGAGCAATGTACTTTGTTCAGCGTGTCCGAGTGTTGCACGTTAAAGGGAACGACATTCCCCAATTTTTCGTGATTGAATATTCATCTCTCTGTTCAGTTGATCGCGTGAGCCACTACGGTTCTCCAGATTGTTTCTTCTCTGTTCAGATATTCACTAATTTTTTTGTCTATTCAGGTTATGGATCCACATGTCGAAGATAGCTTGAAAAGGAATGACAGTGATCGAGAGACACTACACATTTTCCTCGATGTCGAGAGGAAAAAAGTTGGTTCATCAACAATAGCACCAAATTGTAAAAAGTCTATCATGCCAACCATCAAAAATACCAAGCGCGAACGATAACTTGCAAAAAAACATGATTTAGCCTCACGAAACGGTCGAATAGTTCAAAATGTATAGAAAAGTGTTGAATTGCACTTTTTTCCGTTCGAATTGAATATGAGGACATAAGCGTCGTCAGCAGAGTTAATTATTGTTCATTAGGCACCTTTCTTGCAAGTTAGGGTTGGACATATCTCGTTTCCCGAATGAGATGAGGACTTAGTTTAGCGTTGAAATTTACTAGGGCGTGATGTTAAACGTTCGCAACCTAATTTTTCTGCAGATGGAAGAACTAAGAAGTGAACACGATATGATCACACTGTACTGCGCCGAATTTTCGGCTTTCTTAGCGGAGCAATCCATCATACCTTACAACGATTCGTACGGACAGTATTTGGATCATCTTGTCAAAGAAGAGGTAACTCTCACTCACAAACTCATGCACTTCAACCCACAAACTTCAATTGATAACAATTTTACGTTAGATATTTCTGAAATGACCGAATTGTACTATGATGAGTGAGCAACTCGTCACGTAGTGCTAAAACTCTAAAACAGTGCAAAGTTAGCTCCACCTGAACACAATCTCGTGAAGATAATAGTCATAGAGATTGAGTTCACTAACAGCATTACTTCATTGAACCCAGGTTACTCATGTTTTAGCACAGAAAAAAGTTTTCTCCGCTCGAATCAGTTGCAAACAATTCATCTAGCACCGAAGGACTTGTACGTAACTTTATGACTGTGAAAATTGAGGCGAATTTTTTCACCCGGTAAATGATTGACTGATTTGATGAACAAAACACACGAAGCCGTTTGCATGCAACATTCTGGGTCGGGTTGGGATGTTATTCCGAACCCGACTCGGCTATTTCCGGCAGATTGAGCTCGGACATCCTAACCCGGTCCGGGATATTTCATGCGCACGGCCTCCGGTGACATAATATAGAGTTTGCCAAGGATTTATCAATTCATTCTAATCAGGGCGACACAAGTTTTTCAAGTTTTTTTCAAGCTTCATTCTCTAAATACATACATACATTTCAGAAAAAAACGGTCCCACATAATCTTTTGCTTTTGCTTACAGCAGGAAAAAGTAAATTTTGGAGGAGGAAAGCAACTTCTGGAAGAGCTCGTACAAATGAGAAAACAATACATGGATGAAGTAGGTTCGCATTTGTAGAAAAATATTAATATCATCGCTAAACTCATCAAACTTTGAGCATGGGTGCTATTATTAGTCAGCATACTGTACTCTATGTATTTTTCCTCGGTTCAAAATTTCGCAAATCACTCGTATGAGATATAGTTCGTTTCAACCATCGATAGCAGCCAGTTACAGTATATTTTAGTGGGCGGAGTCAATTGTATTGGAAAGTTTCCAACAGCGATCAGCCGAATCAAAATTGTGCACCAGCTGGGTATTGAACTCAGCTGGGATAGGTGGTGCGGCGCCCACAAGCAGCCGGCTATCTGAACATGTTGGCCCAAACTAAAAACAGTGATATCAAACCATCTTTTCTGGCCGTTGTTCAATGCTTATTTTATCACACAAAACGTGGTTTAAATTACTCCCCGATCATGTGGGAATCTTTTGAAAACAAAAAAGTTGCAAAAATCCTAAAATAACCAGTTTTCGAATTTTTATTTGCAATGAAAACACTGGCAAGCTGCCAGATCAGTCGCCTGCAATGTAGGGCGCGCTCGGCCAGCATGGCTGACTGCTATCGATGGGTGAAACGAACTATATAACTGATTAATCTAGAAATAATTGGAGGAATATAGTAAATCATACCTATTTCCACGTTTTTTATTAACGTCAACGATTATTATTAACGTGAATCACTAGTGTGGTACAGGTGATGTTCGGACGAATATTCAGTTGTGGATATTCCAGCATCATGAAGTTGTTTACTTATTATAATATACTCCTAGCATGCCCTGTATTTAACGAAATCACGTTTAGTCGAAACAGTTTAAGAACAGAATGGTTCGGAAAAATATTGTATTTTTTTAGTTCCAACGCCAAAAAATTCATTTGCATTTCCACCATGCTGTATGTACAGTAAAACACTGTGAAACAACCAGACATGTTCTGAGTTCTAAGTTCATTTCGCCACGACACCGTTTTTTCAGGTCTTATTCCTGCAGAAAAGTGTTAAGGACAATGGAAAACGTGTGAAAAGTGTGAAAGAAGTGAGTTACGATTACTCTGACCGCGGCACGCTATCAACAAAAATTTCTACCCAGTTGTTGTAGACAAAATTACGTTCTACCCGTGATCGCGTAGAAAGTGTAGAACTGGGATCATTTTCTGTGATTTATAGCTCGTTCGAAACTTTTTCGCAGGTTTCCATATTGAAGACACTTAGCGGTTTGGAAATTATGGTTTTTTACTGTCGCGACGGTATAGTCGCCATTTTCCCCAAAAAGACAGCAGAGGGTTCGATTGATCGAGCGATGCGGGGTGAGCGGTCGTTGATTACTTGCCAGCAGTTGAGAGAGTGTGAAGATCAATGATACGCAGACTGGCTGGCCCCTCGCCAAACCCCACCCCTTACAAAATCGATGGTACGGTGTCCACAACGGTTTGACAAATCCTATAACAAGTGGCAGTTGTCACTCACACACTCATACAATACAATACAATAGTGTTCTCTATGGAGCTCCTGAATCGGTCGACGAATGCGTTATTCGTTTTTATCGGACGTTTTGAATAAAATGGTTAACGCCAACTATATCGATTTGATTATTTTTGCTGTTAACGCTGGCGTTACACGTTCACGTAAAAAAAATGCATGAGGTCCAGCTAGACTATAAACGAACACCTTTTCAAATAAGGTAAACAGTTATGTTTGTAATAGTTGCAGTACTTGTGTGTTGAGAGGATTTTCCACTCCAGATTGATGTGATGATAGCCCAACTGAGTCGGTTGAGGCATTGTGGACCAGTCATCGACGAGATTAAGAATCTGCGCCTACTTTCTGTACAAGAGAAAGCGCAGGATCACGGACAGAAGGTAATTTCGGTTTTCACCACTTTTCAGAAAAAAATACATAAATAAATACTTCTTCACCGGGAGCAAAAACTGTTACCCAATATACCCAATTTACTCGATCAGTCCTTTGCGATCGAATTTCGTTGGTTATAAAGAGTTGCAGAACAAAGCGATAGAAATGATATGTGCATCCACACACAGAAGCAACTATGGTATACAGTACGTAAAATCTAAACCAAACGGTTAGAAAACGTGTTGACGTGAAAAAATACAAAATAAGTGCGTCACAAATCTTTGTTGCAGATTCGAATTGGTGGCGATGATCATCCCTTCACCCCCTCTTCGGTCAGCTCTTCTTCAGGGAGAAATATGCAGAAACAGAAATCCAACGATTTCTATTGATGTCAGTTCCAGTTGAAAATACACGAACCGACTTCACTTATCGCCACACAAAACAGTTATTGATGATAATTTAGTACTATACTCATGTGTGTGACCCAATCGAATGTTACAGTACTCATGATTCCCACTTCGACTTGGGCACTTTGCCAATGAATAATCGGCGCTATCTTTCACCATGGTAAATTAATGTAATTGAAAACACTTCCCAGAACTTTGGCGTGATAGGAAAAACACTTATACGAAAACTCTCAGTGGAAATAACGAAAACTCTCAGTGGAAAAATTTCGCCACGTTCTGTGAAGGGTTTTTATTGTCAGCGACATCCAATATGCACCGTGGCTACGGTAATAGTCACCCTACGGTTACCATTTTGAATTATTGTGGTCGTACTGATAGCGTGTGGTCTATTTGATACCATATCATTCAATCAAATTATCCTCGTTAATTCAGTTTCAAAGGGGTTCGGTTCATTTGGCGTGATTGATTGATGTATCATAATCTTCCAGTTGCGAGGTTTCGAAGAAGTTTGAGAGCTACCAAACTTTGAAATTTGAATGTTTTTAAAACGAAAACTATAAACGTTCACGTAATCTTCAGCTTTCACGCAATCTCTATGTTTTACTGTTTAATGTTAAATAATCTTTCTTGGATCAATAAATCGTGATACGTCGTCGTGCCAGCTTGGTTTATACAACGAACTGACCACTTTTCGAATCAGTGATATCTGATGAAAATTGATATTCAGAGAAAATAACTTTCCGTAGTGAGTTTCTGCAACTTGACAGAAACAGGAACAAATCACGAATCATTTTGAAACATTGAACAAAGGGATTTTGGTAGTGTGATCTCTGCCACACTGCACAGACTTCTTAACTCGCGCATTTCTGACAAGCCTATGACGAAGCGTATGTGTTCTACATCGATGTGTTTGTAGTTCGATCACATTCTTCTTGGTTTGAAGGACGTGCATCTAGATCAAACAACCACTAGGACTTTGATTTCCTAAGATTCCCCATACAGAATGTTCGCCTAATAAGAAAGAACGACCAGAACCATGTACACATAAGAACCAAAAACTTGACCAATCATAATCTGCCAGTCCTTTGTGGTTGATGACAGATTATATGATAAGTGACAGCAAAAAACCATTGACAGATGGCGCGAACCTGTTCGGTTTGATTAATGGCAATGACAACTATCTCATGTCGTATCAATTGACTAACAGTCAACGTTAAGTGCTGTTTCTGCTCAACAGTCACGTGAAACATGTCAACACACGTGAGGATGTATTCATGAACATATTGGCGTTTTTATCCGAAACTGCGTATCCTCGTGGATACGCTTCTTCTCTGCGGTCTCATTCAGCGGAGATATTGTCTGTCGCGAAATAAATGTTTTGTCAAACCTCGTGGACAGCTTTCTCAGACAATTCCTTGTCAATAACACTTTTGTAACGGTCTCGACGAGAGAGTGTGCAGGTCAGAGAGAAGCAGATGTCTCAGACTGTCTGAGGCCTCATTGATCTGCATGCTGTCTCGCGTTTATAGTTTGTTAATCGTAGAAAATTGGCGTCAATGTTTCTGAGTTGAGGAAAGCGGGGTTTGACGATCTGCCAACTCATCTGCGTTTCTTTGATCTGCACACTCTATCATCAGCTCGCCCTGCATTGTTCAATCAATACAAAATATTTCTCTCTTTCTTGTAAAAATGAAAACTATAGTTCACAACGCAAGACACGCAGGACGAGTTCATAGTGCCGAGATGTTTAAGCTTACATACTCAGAAGATCTATCTAGCCTCGTGAAGAAACTTTAACTCCGTGAGTTTTCATTTTCGATTTTTTTTATTTGGAGGAGACTTATTGTATTTTGTAATGACAGCCTGGAGTACTTTGGAAACAAATCACAGTAGTAAAGTTGTGCAACGAGAAAACTGGAAATTTGATTGAACAATAACAAATTGCGATGAAAAATACGATTGGGAGACACAAATAGAACAGACAATGTAACATTTCAAAACACTTCCGGAATCTAGATATTTCATAGTTTGTGATTATACTAATCTAATATGTTTTTTTTTGATTTCGAAGTGCGTTTGTTGTGGCTCATACCTGATGTCTGTACAGATTGGTCTTGCGTTGAGGTCAAAAATCGTCACTTTCCGGACTTTAACTTTTTTTTCTTAACCTGACGTTCAATATCGATCGATATTTCAATTTCAACCATGATCTGACCATATAAATGCTGTAGTTTGAAAGCCATAATTTACAAATAGTAGCCGAACAGGCAGTTGATTTCATGCCAGCCGATGAGAGCAAGTGCAGATCAAGAAGATCAGACCAATTGTCGCCAATTTTCTGCGATTAGCAAACTACAAATAGGAGAGAGCATGGGGTCAATGGGGGCGCAGAAATCTGCATCTCTATGACCTACACATTCTCTCATCGACGCTACAGAAGTAGTTTCATTGTTGGCAGGCAAATGTCTGAGTTATGTTTTCCCGTCTCTCTGTATTTGTAGTTCGATCCCATTTCTTTTTTTGTTGAAATTCTAAAGATACGGCGTGGGTCGAGATCAAACAACAACGGAGCTTTGATCAGTCCATGTATGTGCGGAGCTTCGTGTCTTGCAAAGTTGATCGTTCGGTGTTCACAGCTGTTCTACGACTCCCTATTATAACACCGTTTCGTACCAGATGATGATTGATGATTCCACTATCTGTCTCCACTGATAACGACCCTGTTTGACAGATTAGATACATGCGGGGATATCCCAAGTCACATAAACAGAGACCATGACAAATTGAACAAACAATAACGATAATGTAATCTTCGCCAATGGAAAGGCGAGAGGGTACTGTATATCTCATTTTCCGCTGTGTACGCACGCATATCCTCGATTCCAAGGCTTGCTAGATACGTTCTCTAGTAACGCAGTGGTTTGCGACATGCTTCCAGAAATTTACTCGCAGGTTCGATTCCGGCGAGAGACAGAAATTTATAAATTTGGCACCCACTATAAATTTATAACATTTTTTATTATGCACATATAAGCGTGAAAAAAGTGTAACACAACTACAAAGACCCAACTAGTTAGTTGCCTCCGATAGATGTGAAAATGTCAAAGAATTTATATTTGTTGACATAGCGAAACAGAAGTATCCACGTACTTATTCCCTTCACTCACTCACTTATTGTGTACATACAGTATACTTAGTATACTTAGTAAAGTTTGGTGTAAAGGCCGGGTTTGGACTCAACTCTTGAAAAAAGGTATAGAGGTATGCTACAGGTATACTTGGTATATAGTGAGTGCCAAATTTACAAATTTATGTCTCTTGCCGGAATCGAACCTGCTAGCAAAAGTTTCGTAGCAGGGCGCTAACCACTGCGCTAATAGAGAACATAACAGGCAAGCTTTGGAATTGAAGATATGTTTGCGTACACAGCGGAAAGTGAGATATACAGTACCCTCCCGCCTTTCCGTTGACGACGACTATAATGGTATACCTAGTTCAGAAGCATAGAGATATAAGTTATATATACAGTGATTTTTCCGAACAGGGATACATCATAGTTTATGTTTGTTCGGCAGCAGATTGAAATGACAATAAATCAGCGGACGAACATGTTATGAATTGAAATGCATGACGTTCGCTTTAATCTGCCTTGTACTCTTTGAGTTGTACCGTTCTGTTCAACTCAATACACTGGTGCCTGTTGATTCAGAATACAGATGTTTGTATCACCTGAATGAGAATGCGAAAAAATACAAATGAAAAGAAAATTTTGAAGAAAAAGCTTTTGATTGACTGATATTCTTTTCATATCTTTCACATTTGTATGCTTCATTTTTACATACATTTTTTATACATATTTATGAACATGTGTTCATAGCATTCGAAAAGGGTGTTTGTTATTATAAGATCATAATCATGAGATTATCTCGATTTTTAACAATTAATCACCACCGTGTCAAACCTTGATAAAGATATTCTCTTAGAAAGGTTTCTATTTTTCATTCCTTGTCGATAGTTAATAGAAAATTTGTCGGTGTGTTTACATGTTGAGCGCTGTTCCTCGTGCCTCGTAAAAATGCCAGAAATGACCTTCTGGAAATTCCAGGAGGCGTGGCAATCCTTCGAACCTCATGAGAAGTTTTTATGACTTTTCTCATGAGCACGTTATAAATATGTCAGGACAGCGAGTTTCCAATTTCGCAGCGTGAAAATCATTAGAATCTCTGGAGAAGTTTATGAGATTTTGTTCAGGAGGTAATCTCATGAGATTTACGAGAGTTCGCTAGCGCGTCGGGAGGGTTGAAAGGGACAAAGAGCTCTATTTAGAACTATCCTTGACTTTATAGATACTTCTGATGTGTTTTACAATTGTTCACTAAAAGATATTGTATGGTCTTCATTATGACCGAGCGTCATTGTAGTTTGATCGCACTAAACGCTTTTCGAATTTGGACCGAAAAATAGAGCTATGAAACTACAAACACAGCAGAATAGGGCAACATACACACTATATACTAGTAGTAAACTGGATAGTCACGTAACATGGCATTATAATGAGGAGTTGTGTACTTTGTCATTTCAAGCTTCTGAGTTGTGCTGTGTTTTACATGTTTCACGTGACTGTGCAATTGACTAACAGTATAAGCTTGCTTTGGTGAGAGCGAATCTCATGCAAAAAATGAGTTTCAAACCTCAAATAAATCCATTCTGGCCTATCCAATTAACCACCTTTTTGTTTAACCTTTTTATAGTCTCTGTGTACCTGGCTAATTCCACCTGAACCCCCCCCCCCCCTCCCTAATCAATCCGAAAACCGGTTGTGTTTGCATGAAACTACTGCCGGCCAACGAGAGAGATCGCACGTTTTATATAAAACAAAACGCTTCTCGTTTGTTGATCGAATGAACTTTGTTGTTTGGTATTTTTTGATTGTTGGACCGACTTTTTTGAAATGTGAAGAAGGACGATGATGTTTTTTTTCTAAAGTTCTAAATCTAAAATCTAAATCTAATGATCTTAAGGCGTGTTTGCAAGATCAAACAATAACGCGAACTCAGTCAATTTCTGTAACTAGGTCTTCTGAAAATTAGGTAACTACGTTTTTATCGAGTAATGAGTCCTAATTTCAGTTCCCTATATCAATTTGCAGTTCAACAGTAAACAACAGTGCGATTCGAATGAGCTTCAAGGAAATACATCTGGTTTTTTTCATCAAAAAACTTTGTTAAACATAAATAGCAGATCATAGAAAGTGCTCACTGAAATTTTTGAGGCATATTTGAATACCAAAACTAGAGTATTACCGAACTTCCCATTATTGATTTCTCAGTGCCAAATACTTTTTATAGAGAACCGGTTATAAACTTTATAGAGCCTGAGCCGATTACGTGTTCGAGTTGAATTATTCACCTTGTTTGAGGTGAAATCGAACACCCGGTTTTTATCAACCCTCACATTTCTCTCTCTCTTTCTCTTTCTCTCTCTTTATTCACTCTCTCGTTCTCTTTCTCTCTCTCTTCCACTGTATCTTCATTTCCCACCCTAGTTATCTCATCTTCGTAATCAAAATTTCATTTTCTCAATCAATATGTTGCTTTGATTCTCGCAATGTTTAGTTTCACTTCATTTCCGTGTTGTGTATCTACTTCTCTCGTTTTTCTTATATTTCTCTTCTCTTTGATTGAAGTTTCTTTTTTTTTCTAGCATTAGATTCCATGCTCACCTTATTACGATTGATAACATACATTGAGTTTTGAGAAAAACTAGGAAAATTCAATTATTCTCAATAAAATACTGACTAGTGACTCACAAAGTGAGAGGTGATATTTTGTTACAGAACAAGTTCTAACTGGTAAGTATTCAAATTTTGTCCAATTTTTTTCAAAAATCAAAAAACTATATTTTTTTTGTTTCCTGTTTACCGTTTCAGATAAAGTTTTGATACAAGTTGTAATTACACTTAATATATAAACTTTTTGCTAACTCACTGCTCACAACTGTTAGTTCGATTGGAATTGACTCAGCCTAATAGTTGAACAAACAGCTTGGCCGATTCTGTTTGCTCGGGCGAAATATTGTTACATGCACGGCTACCAACTACCGCATTCTCATTCTCTCTTTTTTCTCTTTTTCTCTCTTTCATTCATGCCCCTATCTTTCTCTCTCCCTCTTTCTCTCTTTCTCCCCTCCCTCCCTCTGCCTCTCTCTATCTTCCTCTCTCTCTCTCTCTCTCTCTCTCTCTCTCTCTCTCTCTCTCTCTCTCTCTCTCTCTCTCTCTCTCTCTCTCTCTCTCTCTCCCTCTCTCTCCCGTGTTCCTCCCATTCCCCTTAATTACATACCATCCACCAAACGAACGGAAATGTCCGTTTTTCAAAATCGTTTTGGCCGCCTCCAACCCAGCAGCCGAATTTTGAATAGAAAAAATGCCTTTTGTATAATAAAAATGTCTTTCGTATAGTGAAAAAAGACTTTTGTACAGCAAAGGTGTTTTGTAAATAATGAACGTTCAATTTATTTTCAAAACGTGTTATTCCCTCTACCAATTATTTTTCATAGAAACCCGAGTGAAGTTCGCCTTTGCTAACTTTTCACGTTTTTAACGGATAATGTTCCAATCTGTTATGTACAACCTACCAGTAATTCTGTAACAGTTGAAACAAGCGAAAAATGAATTGTAGTTTACCCATTCACGTTTCCACGTTTTCACGTTTACCACTTTTTCCACGTTTTCCACGTTTCTCACGTAATAACGTGACATTACATTTGTATAGAAGTCGTTTGTCTAGCTGTAAAGAACACGATGTTTCCACGTGAAACGAGTCTCCGAAATCTGATTGCGGTTGTTTTTTCTTGGCGAATTGAACAAACAAAAGACAATCATTCGAGTCTGGAAACCACTGAAAGTGCCCAACAAACATGCCTTTGAAGTGTGCTTAACGTTAAAAACGACAAGATCAAACTACAAAAACTGGAACCAAATCTGCTCCGAAATCATTGAAAGTGCCCAATAAACATGATTTCATATGCGGTCTGACGTAAAACATCAAATATGGGTTCAACTATGCAAACACGTTGAAAGCGGGTATATTTGGGTTGTATTCAATATTCAGACACGCAAACACAGCAGAAGTTTCGGCAAAAGCCAAAAGCGCGTCGAGATCAAACTACAGACACGACGGAACAACCAATCAATTTGTTTATTTATTATCATCTGGAGCACATCAACACTTAAGAGTTACAGTATTCCGTCATTTTCCTAAAATGGCAACAACGTTGGCGTGGGGCCAGAATAGCCCATATTTCTGTTTTGTGGTTTTTGTAGTTTGATCCCAACGCATTGGTCAAATATTCTGCTGTGCTTCTTAGACTACAACTCTATTTTGTGCACATATCATTCAGACGAAATAGTGAAATCATCGTACGCTATCCCTTTCGGAATGTAGTGTTATCAAATTAGTATTCGCTGTGCAGTTCCGAACTTCTTCGTACACACGACATACTACTATGTTTTTTTTAAACTTTTTTCCAAGCGAGAATAATCTCTCCAGAATCGGTTTTAAAATAACATAACTAGATTGTAGAAAATTATAAATTCATTTTTTATTGACGTCCATTTTACACACAAATTGTCATTGATTTCTAATTATCGATTTTGGTCGAGCATTACTAAAGAGGGCGAGTAAATCACTGCTGTAGTTGGATCTCGATAAACTTTGTAACAAATACGTATAAAAAACGACTGAAAGTTTCTTAGCTTTGTGTAGTTACCGTGAAAATGAAAACGACTATACTACAATCGATTGTCGTGCTAGTTGAAGGTTATATAGGCGAACGGCTTGTTTTCGATTGGAAATGAATGTGTTTGGGATGGGATGGCCCTCACAACAAGAGCACATCCTAGCGGAGTGTGAAATAGGTTCCAGAAAGTATATCTTTCTCTCTCTCTCTCTCTCTCTCTCTCTCTCTCTCTCTCTCTCTCTGTTTTTTCTTTCTTCTCTAATTTCTTTTGCTGTACTCAGTACTCTTCTTCATTCTATATTCCTTCATAACTACCTCTTTCTCGTCCAACCTCCCTTCCTTCCCCTATCTTGCCCTCCATTCTCTCTCTCTTTCTCTCTCTCTCTCCTTCTCTCTCTGTCTTTCTCTTTCTCTCTCGCCCTCTCTATCCCATCGACCTTGTGTATCGAATTCGATCTACAATTCATTCTATCATGTCAAATCAGCCCGTCCCGCAATATTTATTGGTGTCTGATACCGTGCCTTTAACGATGATTATACAAGTAAAAGTGGCAGGTGAACGGTCTGAAATCCCAAATTTCGAGAAATGTATTTTTTTTCCAAAAAGTAGAACTTATGTGTAAATATATTTCTATTGGGTGGTTCCAATTATTTCTGAACTTTCTCTGAACCTTAGAACTTTCTCTCAGTGAACTAAATACGGTTGAAGCGGGATACCTTATGAACTTTCATGTAACAGTGTTCATCCCTAGAAACTTTCTATAGATTCTCGTTTTTTTACCAATTTGAACAATAGTTTTTGAAATAACAAACTATCTGATTCAGTTCAAAGAGCAAGAGAAAGCTCTTCAATGGAGTAATTACAAAAAAAATTCAGAAAAGTTAGAATACGTCAGACGTCACCCACTAGTAGTAGTTTCGAAAATCAAAATGTTTCGAATAGTCTTTTCAATATAGTAGTTTCATATTTATTTATTTATTAATTTTTCACAAAAGTAACAGTAGTTTAAAGAAATATAATGCAAATAGATTGAAAAGTTCGCCAACTGGTACGTTTACAAAAACTAGGCCACGCCCCCTCGTGAATCGATGCCAATTCATTAGTGAATAACAATAGTGGGTGAGTCAGAGAAGACTTTCAATGGAATGGCTCTCGGTAGAAAAGTTCGATCGTCTGTACACATTTATTGTTCAGTATATACATGTATGTATCCGCAAACTTCCTATAGTTTGATTCGAATTGTATAGTTTAACTATTAAAATAATAGTTTAATTTGAGTTTATAACTTTTATAATAATTTCAACCAATTGTACAGTTGTACAATCATGTTTGCATCCTCCCAAGCTCTACACAAGAAATATAATCTTCTGAGTTATAGGAATAAACAATAAAGTGTTCTATCTTCTCTTCATGTGCTCTTTAGAAACTCAACTATAGTTTGCATATTTCCCAACTGAGTACGTATGCTAGAAGATCCCGGCACCTTCATCCCGTTCTGCGTCTCCTCATACATATGCTATTTCTCTGCTCTTACATCCCGTCGGGATGTAAGAGACGAGACATAGTGAGGCAGAGCGAGAGACGCAGAACGGGATGAAGGTGTCAGGATCTTCTAGCATACGTACTCTGGACTTGGGCAGCTTGCCAATGAAATTTCAAGGCAGTTTTTGAACATGTTGAAATACTTCAAAACAACAGAAATTCATGTGAAGGGTTCTTCCGCTTAGTTATGATTCGTCTTCAGGGGAACTTTCTGTAAAATATATGTTTTCTCTAAATAACGGTCTTCCAAAGTTGTTGGCACGCTGCCAACGAGTCCAGTTGGGGAATGTGAGCACTATAACTCACACTAGAAGTAAATTGAATAGTCACGTGAATTCAGTTTTCTAATGGGGCATCGTGCACTTTGACATTGCACGTTTATGAGTTCTCCTGTGTTCAAAATGTTTCACGTGACTATGCAATTGACTAACAGTATATAGGGTTAGGTCTCTTCCACTCAGTGGCTGTGCGGTGTGTAATTTTACTACACCGCTGTGTTTGTAGTTTGATCATGTTGCTTTTCGGCCGGAATTAGTGAAATTTGGCGTTAAAGTAATCAATTATTATGTTAATCATGTTAGTAAACAATAAAGTAATAGAGAGCTATTTAAATGTCGATGTGCAGATTCATAATAGATTAGAAAATAATAAAAGGGAGATGGATAATATGTACTTTCTTGAAGTTGAAACTATTAAAATATGTTATTGATTAAGCAATAGAAACACCGTTTTCGTGTATCGTGATCTATAGTCTGTTTCACGAATCAATAGCCCTCTACAATAAGATTATAAAACTTTTAAGTGAGTTTATAATATCTTGTAGGTGTTGTACATAGTTTAAACTTTGTGATTTCGTTTTCCACTTTGGGTACTACAAGCATAATAAACAGTGAATCTTAAATTCTGTTTGTTGACTAGATAAATGCGATTGAATTTTTAAAAGATTACTGTAGAAAGTCATCGATTGGTGAAACGAACTATAACCACAACGAAGAGTTAGGCAATCCCAGTTATTGTAGTTAGTACACGATGAACGCTACAACGTTCTCACTTTGATACACTATTTTACGATTTCTAACCGAAGATGCAAAATAAAGAATAACTGTAAACACATATGAATTCACTCAAGTACTAATATTGGCGAGTTGGAGATATACTCAATAATCCTTTAATCTCTCCCTTTATCTATCCCCCACTCTCTCTCTTTCTCTCTCTTTTCATATTGTTCTCTCTCTTCCGCACTATCTCTCTTCTTCTGTATTTATCTATTTTCCCCTCTCTCTCTTCAACTCTCTATCTCTCTCTCTCTCTCTTTCGTTCTCTCTCTTTCTCTCTTTCTCTCGTCTCTGAACGGCTGCATTTCACACCACATTTCCGGTTACGCGAATTGATTCCAGCCCGAGACACAACAATTTATCCATAGAATTCAAAAATAACCCATTTATTCATGTTGCTTGTATTCATTTTTTACAGTGGCTTTGTTTGAGTTTGCTCCGGTTCGGAGTGGTAGTGTAGTAAAATCGCTATATTCTCTCTCTTTTTCCTCCTATCTATCTTTCTCTCTCTAAACTCTTCTCTTTATCTCCTCCCCCTCTTTCTTATTTTATCTCTCTCCCTTCTTTTTCTACCCCTCTCCTATTCTCTCTCCCTCTCCCTCCCTCTCTCCCTCCCCTCTCTCTCTACAACCCTCTCTCTCCCTCTTTTTTCTCTTTCTCTCTCTCTACCACTCGTATTAGCAGTCTAAGTCACCACTTTTCCCTTCGAACAAACCCGTTTTCCGTCTATTTTCTACCTGCGAATGTGTCTCTCATTGTATCATTACCGCAGTTGCAACACAACAATTACAGTGCCTATTTACGTATTGATTTTCTATTTACGTATTGATTTTTCTATTCACGTATTGATTTTCTATAGTCTAAAGCGAAAGTTTTCGGTTACTTATGAGTGATTTGGTTGAATTTCAGAATCAACCCGGTTGCATTTGAAAGTAACCCATAGTTTCTCATAGAAAACCGGTTGCACGTGTAAATGGCCTCTAATTACGATTATTGATTTTTAGTTATGGTTCATTTGTAACATTTTATATTAATTCCCTAGATAGGCTCCAACTCTTCGATTTTCACCGTTTCTCTTTGCCTCTTCATTTCATTGTTTCAATTTCTCTCCCTTTTTCTCTTTATGTTTCTCTCATTATTTATTTCTATTTCTCTCTCTCTTTTTTCCTTTTTTCATCATCCTTGGATGTTTCCCTTCCGCTAAACCAAGGAAAATATCATCATCTCTCAAAGTGGAATGTCTAAGTGGCAGCCATTTTCTGTAATGGATGTGCAAAAAAGGAGACGGGCGAGAGAGAGCGAGAGCAGAGAAAGAGAATAAGAAAAATGACAGAGTGGAAGGTGAAAGAGAGCAGAAAAGCTAGAGAAAAGGAAGAGGAGAGAGCGATGAGAAGAGGGTGGGAAAAGATGGAAAGAAGAAAGATAGGCGAGAACGAGAGAGAAAGCGAGAGTGAGGGAGAGAAGAGAGAGAGAGAGAGAGGGAGAGAAAGAGAGAGATAGAGAGGGGGAAGATAAAGATCTATCGAGTATTTGGCTCATATAGCCAGTTCGTTAGCTTATCATCATCAAATATTCATGGATGTTTTTTTCTGGGTGCGAAAATCTGTTTCCATGGCGACTGAGGTTCGCTTTTCGCACGTTCCAGCCATTACTTTATCAGTTTCCTCAGAACTACGTGGGTCATATGATACTGTAATACTTGTTAACATTTCTAAGTGGGTCAAATGATACAGTAATCCTTGTAAACATTTCTAGGTAGGTCAAATGATACAGTAATACTTGTGAACGTTTATAAGTATGTCAAACAGTACTGCAGTGCTAGTGAAAATATCTTCGTACAGTAATACTTATAAACATTTTTAAGTAGGTAAAATGGTACTGGAATACTTATCAGCATTTCAAAGTAGGTCAAATGATACAGTTATCTTTTTGAACATTTCTAAGTAGGTCAAATGGTACAGTAATCCTTGTGAACATTCCGAAGTAGGTATGATACTAGAATACTTATCAGCATTTCAAAGTAGGTCAAATGATACAGTTATCTTTTTGAACATTTCTATGTAGGTCAAATTGTACAGTAATCCTTGTGGAAATTTCTAAGTAGATTCCTGATGGAACTACAACACTGTCCACCTATATATTTACACCTACGTGCTCGCTTGATTGAGGTGCGGGTATAATATCAACTCGCGAATGATGCAACTGAGAAAGAATGTGGGCCTTTAACTTGAAATAAGCATAAAACCTCTAATTGATGTGGAACCTCTATACTATTACTGAATTGCACTGTCACGTGAAACATGTTAAACACAGCAGAACTCAGATACGTGCAATGACGAAGTGCACGATGCCTCATTAGAATGTTAGCTTTACGTGACTATTCATTTTACTTCTAGTCTATCATGTTCCACAACAATACTGTTTTCTTCAATAATAATTTGATCATATATGTTGTTTGCAGGCATATAGTTTGTAGTTCGACTCCGGGCGTTTTAGGCAAACCTTTGTGAAGTTTGATGTTCTTGAAGACCAAACTATATTCTAGATTCGGTCATATACGCAAAATTTGCATTGTTTTAGTTGACTCTAATCTAGCGCGCCATCTTTTATAACTTCGTTTCAAGGCATTCGGGGCACCGACATTGACAGAAAATATCCAACCTACTCAACCAAAATAAACCTGGTACTTTACTTGGCACAGTTTGAAAGTTATGTCTGTTAGAGCATTTTCACTTTCGTTTTATCCGTTTGTAGATAATTTTCAACTTTTTTTGCTTTTTTTATAATCTTTTGATTGTCGTACACCATCATATTCTTGTTGAACTTGTTTATTTCAAAAATTATGTAGTTTCATCAATATTAAGTTACCTCTAGTAATCGTAAGTTTTTTCCTTGTTCCAAGTTCGATTTCATGCTATCTTTCCTCCAAAAAATCAATCAATATCCGATCACCTGACAAACTTCTCCGGTTAAAGTGTTGTTGTTGCTTTTGGATGGCAAATCCAGCTGTTCTGCTCAATTCGCAGACTTTCATCGATACAACTCATTCGTAATCCGCCCAAAAAACAGGCCAATTCTATATGTAACCGGGTTTTTCGGTAACCAAACCGGTTTTTTGTAACCTTTTTGAGGTTACCCCACAAGTAACCGGTAGGTCACCTAAAACTGAATTCCCGTTACCGTCCAAACTAACGGTAAAAACCATATTTTGCGTTACAAAAACAGGTAACCGGTTTTTCATTTTAGGTCACCAAGCGGTTACCTACGTAACCTGAAAAATATGCTACCAGAAACCGGTTAGGTTACCAGAAAATCCGGTTACATATAGGATTCACCAAAAAAACACGAAACCCGCAGAGTGAAGAAATTCGATAATTCTACAAACGTTTTCAAAATTAGCAGCCACTATGAACCATAACTTGACTAATACAATGTACTCGGCTGGAAAATCTGCAGCCCATAAAAAAAGAACATAAAAAGTCAATAATAGTCTCATATGCAAGACATATGTGTCGCGAAATCGGGTTTGACATTTAAACTTGAGAATTGTGGACTCGTCGCTGAACTTTCAATATTAATATGTTAGTTGTTCCCTATTTCAGTGAAACTTCGCACCATTTAGATCGGAACCATCCGTAGTATCCGAAAAGGGATAATTGTGCGCTCGCTCTCATTATGTTGGGTTTTTTTCAAAAGTATCATAAACAATTGGGTTCTATTACTTCATGTGATGAAAACTGCTTGAAAAGTATAGTCATAACTGGTTGGATTACAAGTGCCGTGTTTCATAATCTGGTCTCCTCTCTTTTGTCAATAGTTGAGGAGATGAAGTGGCAACACAAAAAGTGACGTTCGCAAGAGAGTCAATAATTTCTGATCGAGGGCCTAGTCCCACTGAAATATAGCTTGTCTCACCAGTATGTGAGAACTTATAGTATGAATTAGAAATAATCCCGGGAAACATTCTTCTCTCCCAACACTCGAAAAAATCAGTTACTTATAGTGAGTGTCAAATTTAGTAATTTCTGTCTCTCGCCGGAATCGAACCTGCGAGCAAAAGATTCGTAGCAGGGCGCTAACCACCAGCGCTATGGGAGCACATAACCGACTGGCTTTGAAATTGAAGACATCTGTGCGTATACAGCGGAAAGTGAGATATACAGTACCCTTCCGCCTTTCCGTTGGCGACGACTATAAAGGAACCGTTCCGCTATGGTTTTTAGAAAATTGAATTGACTGAAAACAGCTAGAAACCTCAAGCGTATTGTTAAGGAGATAGTTGGGTCAAAACATAAGCGAAACTGATTCAATCTTTTTTTGTTATTGGTGTGTGTGAATGAATTTACATGGTTTTTTTCAATGACATTTTCCAACTTCTCTCGGTCTCAACCCAGTAGCTTTTTTTGACCATTTATAACTTTACCACTAGTCAGTTCGTCACAATTTTTGAGACGATAGTGAAACGGTCCCTTTAAAATTCATGTACGTGTCTTGTTCAACTAACATGTGCTGAAGAATGTGTTTCATCACGAAAATAGTACAATCACGCGACGATTTCATGAACAACAGTCGAGAGAAACAGATGCGGGAGAGAGGGAGAGAGAAAGGAGGAGGGCGAGAGAAAGAGGGAGAGAGAGAGAGAGAGTGGAAGAGGTAATTAGAGGATGATACAGATTGAGAAAATGAGAGAGAGAGAAAGCAAGAGAGAGAGAGAGCAAGAGAAACAGATGCGAGAGAGAGGGAGAGAGCGCGCTCTCTTTACTTCCTCATTTTTCTTTCTTCAACCACCTCTCTCTCTCTCTCTCTCTCTCTCTCTCTCTCTCTCTCTATCTCTCCATCTCTCTCTCTCTCTCTATCTCTCTCTCTCTCTCTTTCTCTCTCTCTCTCTCTCTCTTTCTGTTTTTCTGTGTCCTTCCCCATCGATCTACAGAGCCCTCAATCGCATTCCAAATTACTTAACAAACGTGTTCCAACGGGCTTCTCCAGCCCATTTTCTAGCAATTTCGTCCTTTCTCTTCCAATTGAAAATTTCTCACTGGACTCACGTAAAATGTTGTACATTTAACGTATTTTCCGTTTTCACGTTCTCGCTCTGTCGAAATCAAGCCTACGGTGTGAATTACTTTTGCTGTGTATGTAGTTTCATTCCGTGCGTTTCCGGTCAAAAGTTGTCAATTGTAGCGTGCAACGAGATCGAACTAAAACTGAGATTTGGTTCTTTCTTATATCGTTGATTTGGTCACGCCAAAATCGTTAAAAAGGTGAGAATGTCGCAAAGTCGGTACATAATGAAAAGTCCAGTATTCTGATTTTTGCGAAGTGAGAGAAGCAGAGAAAGGAGATGGACAGAGCAAAATAATATTTCAAGAGAGATAGAGAGAGAAATAGAGAGAGAAAGCAGGGATAGATCAATATAAAATTTGAATGTTCCGAATTTCACGCATTCTCTATGTCATAGCTCTAAAGTAGTGTAATGAGGCTAGCGAGGAACGGCGAGAACAGTGTTGAGAGGGTCGGAGTCAGACCGAAAAGGCGGGTCAGAGACGCAGAGGGGGAAGAGAGAGACAGTTGCTGTCCTCAACGCCTGAGGTCACAGCAGAAAAGTAGCTAGGAAAACCCGGTTTGCAAAAATACGACTCGGTTTTCTGAACACAATCGATCAACAACGTGAAGTTCACGTGAAATCACGTGAACCGAACGTGTTTTAGCTATCATTTGAATTAGTATATTTGCACTGATCGATGAAGTTTGCAACCATGTTTTCTCTGTGTATTTATTCACAAAAGTCGTGTTCACAGTAGAATTTCGAGAATTTTCTCTTTTTGCGCAAAATCATTCGTATAATTAAACTTTCACTATTGGCCAAATAGAAAATATTTCTGTCTGAGCTTTCCTACTGAATTCTCTCCACTCTCTCTATTTTTCCAATGTTTACCATTTGTCTACAATATTTCTGAGTTTGATTTTGTATTTGTACAAAAACGTTTTCTATACTATCCTTATATTTTCCTTCGCATCGAAAGGTGGTGCTTCTTCCATCTTTTATTAATTTAGTGATACTATGCTCGATTCAGTAATACTTTTTTGAACCGAACAATTTTTTTTAAAATTATGCCCTTGAAAGTCTTTCCATCCTGTTTTTTACTACTTTTACGTACTTCATTCTATAAACTATATTCATGAGCTAAACTCATGTCTTTGCAATTTGAATTTTCCAGAAACAAAGTTAGCATTGAGAAAAGAACCTTGTTTTGGTGATACCCTAAATATTTCCACTAACTTTTTCAATTTTCATTTTTCTCAGACACAATTTCTCGATAACCCGTCATATCTGTTGCATTGTGTAATGTTTGTGTGCAAAGGGTCCTTCTTCTACTTTGTCGGGTAGAAGGCAATATTGATATTTGATAATCTTATACTTACTTCGTAAACAACTCCTCGCAAAAACAAAGAGATGAATGAAAGATGCTGAACTTCATTTTTAAGTTGTACAATTTTGGTCCAGATGTCTTACGTGATCTATATTATATGCACAACAGTTTTACTCTATTTTGTTAGTCGAATTCAAAGTTTCGAGCTTTCGAGTAGAGTTTTCGAAATTTTCATCTTTCAGATCCAAAAAAAAAATTAATGTAGGTAATAAAATTTATCGTTTTTTTTTTCAGAAAGTTTTGATTTCTCATTCAATTATCGTAAAATGTGAGTACGCATGTGCATATTTCGCATGTTATTCGTTGAATCTAAACATTCAGTTTGTTCTATTTATTTTATCAGTTTGAATAATTTTCGCTCTCGCTCGATATACTTTCTACTTTTTACGAAACCAGTTCTTGTTTAATCTTTCTTTATGCTTTCTTCATCTGCTATTCAGTTATTATTTTTCATCTATACATCTGTTCATCATTATACTGTTCGTCGATTGCACAGTCACGTGAAACATGTTAAACACAGCAGAACTCAGAAACGTGCAATGACAAAATGCACGAATCCTCATTAGAATGCTTATTTTACGTGAATCTTCATTTTACTTCTAGTTACTAATTGATAAGAAATCATTGTCATCAGATTAAAATGTGTTTTCATACTTTTCTTTCACTCCATGATCTTTCATTTTGGTTTCCCTGCTCTCTGTCTGTATTCTATTTATTTCCTTCTCTGCATGCCCAAACAGGGAGAGTTTCATTTTATAGTTACACGTTTGCAACTGAGATTACGTGTACTGCTTTCATGAGAATCTCATTCCTTCGAGTTCTGACCTTGAACTGCTTTTCAAATATATCGTTCGTGATATGGATTAAATTTAACAAGCTCGGTCACTGGCGTTCTCATAACGTACCAAACTTTCCGCGAAATATCAACTAAAGCTCTGGAAATAATGGAGTCTTTAACCGACTTATCCAGTTTTTCAATGTATTCCCTTCTTCAATCAAGACTATTCAGCAAAAGAGTGCCTTGGAGTAAAACATCATTTAAGTCAATTTGAGGGGGATCAAATCATGAAAAACAGTTTGGGTCAGAAGTCCGAAGTGCATTTTTGTTGAATTATGTTCAAAGCTAGACTCAACATTTATTCTAATCATTGTGATTTCAGTCTATGACGGACCGTGGTCGTCCACCCAGGCCGCCTAGTAGACCAGGTCAGTATTCTTTTTGTGGTTCGTTTTTGATTGTGTTCTAGTGAGTGGAATCTTCTGAAGACAAAATTTAACCCTTTTGAATTTAACTATTTTTGAAAGTGCTAGTCCATTAACTCAAACTTTATTAACACAATAACATTCACATTTTTGTTTTCTATAATCTCCTTCATTTCTACGTGGACTCCTACCGTAGTCAATTACGAAGCCACTTCGCTACGCTTTTTTCCTTTGAAACATGTGAACATGTGTATTATATGCTGTTTTCAACAAGGCTTCCGAGAACTTGTTCGAAAATGCTTTTGAAACATTAATTAGGAAGTTCAATACGGCACAGAATAAGGAAAAAGAAAGAGTACACGAGTAATAAATATGAGAGTTGCGTGAATGAAAATTGAGTCATACCGTGAATTTGAGTTAGTGATGTGTATGATCGACACATCTCCTCTTACGTAGTTTCGAAAAGATAAACACCACTCTGGTAACACTATGTGACATAAAATTATAAAAATATGAAGTCAAGCCAGTGGTTGAATATTCTTATCGTTGAAGCAACATTTGTAAAAGAGTGGAATATTCTTTCACTGATTCTAGTTAATATAATAATATTTATTCCTTCAAGTACATAATACAAGTTCACAAGTACAAGTATAGCACATAATAATAATTTTCCGTGAAAAAGGAATAAACTGAAAACCTCAAGGCGATGGAAGCATAACTCTCCCATCTTCAGGTCATGGGGAGCTTTTTAGGATTTCAGTTGACTCGCATCTAAACTATTGAAGTGAAAATGGAATATGTTAAAATAGGACGGCAATGTCAACAAACATCCAAATAAGTTTTAAAGAAGGACGATTATGTGGACGAATCCCGTGTCAACGGTCCTTTAAACTGCAATTGAAGAATGTATTGCAATTTAAAGGACTGAAGCGTTAGCATTGGACCACATAATCGTCCTTCCTTAAATTGCACAACACTTTTCAATTGTCCGATGTCCTCACTTATTGAGTTCACACTATACATATACTAGAAGCCAGATTCACGGTGAGAATGTAGCTTGATATCAGTTGCAGAATATTCGTTTACAAGTTGGCGTGGATAAGTGAGATTTAAGTTTGTCGATTTTAAGTGAGAAACAAAATAACTGCGAAGAAAACAATCCTACAATTTTAAATTGCGAAATGATTTAGAAGCTAAACACAATGTTCGAATCGTTTCAACAATCACTAGAGTTTTCTCTATTTTTCCTCTGCTTCCCAAACCTTGGGCCTGGTTCGAGTCTCACATGAGGCGGATTTTTTACACGTTTGGCACGTACTATAGAAGTACACACTTGAAGTAGGATGGTTATTTGGACCGATCCCGGCGCATCGGTCCTTCAAACTGCAATTGAGAAATGTATTGCAGTTTGAAGGACTGAAGCGTTGGGATTGAACCACATAATCTTCCTTCTTTCACAGTTTTCTTTTCAGATTCGCGAAGCGAACGCCCAACATGGACGGTAACCCGGAGAGAAAGAACGGAACAATCCCCTCACAGGTATTTTCCCGAAATTCGTGAGAAATTTCACGAAATACTTCGTGCTACATTATCATTGAGGTTCCATGCCAACGTTGTGATTTGATTAACTAATTTCGTTCAATTTCAAATTAGTCGACATATATACGCTGTTTCACCAATCGATGTCCTTCTACAGTAAACCGTAGAATATTCAGGAGCGTTTTTCTAATTAAAACTTGGGGTTGGCGTTCAAAATTCATAAAGTTTGTAGTAGTAAAAGTGCAGGAAACATTATCAGAAAGAGAATCCAAACACGCAAACATACCAAACTTTGACCTGGAAATTTAGCATATTATAGTAGAGGGTTACAAGCGGTTGAAACAAACTATAGAAGATAGTTAGTTTTCGTTACGTGGCAATTCTTTCGCCCACTTCAAGAAGTTGTGAGTCCGTATTCAGGAACATTCCAGCATTCATACCTCACCCTGCGTCTACGTCGTTTTTCGATCTTACGAGATATAGTCTTTTTGATTCCTACTGAGACTCCTACAGTAGGAATACAAAACGTTCATTACGTTCAAATAACATAATTGTGGGCGAAAAGGTCAACGATTCTGACAAATGATTCTGTTACTATATTGCAAAGAGTGTACCAAAATGTTTCCGCCAAAGATTAGTTTCACATCAGAAAACAGTTCCTGCAAAAAATGAATGTGTACTGTAAGAGTCTCAGTAGGAATGGTGTTGAATATACCATTCTCCCAAAATAGTGTGCAAAGTGAGAGACAAAGGACGTGATGAAAGTTCGGAATGTTCTAATATGGCCACTTTGTTGTGACCAAATTTGAGACATTCAACATTCTCCGCTTTTAATTGTTATAATCCCGTTAATTTGAAACTCTATACCGGTAAATTCAAACCTTCGAAATATCGATACCGTAGAAGCCTACTAAATTATGATCAAATATTGAAATTGTCTACTTGAGAACACGTGAAGGGTTGATGAGCTGTAAGAAACGCGTACTTGAACGTTGCACGTTTTCAAGTTTTTCTAAGTTTTTCAAAATATTCGTGACTTTTCAGGGGAGACTCTCCATTCCAATCCCGGACTGTCACTACAACTGAGCGAGTTCACATCATGCAGCTGCCTCTGGCACTCAGCGAGCAACAGGTCGGTTGGTTGTACAGAAAAAAATCTATTAATTCAAAATCTGCGAGTTCAAAATTTTTGAAAAAAATCAATAGAACACGAGGTCTTTGCGATCCTAATTCGAATTGAACCGAAGAAATCTATTCACGCATCTATATCATCCAAACGTTCTAGTTACACAAACACTTTTCGTACAAAACAGTTAAAATAACGGTTTTCTCATTGAAATGGGTGCCACCAAACTGTAAAATGAGTAGTAACTCTTGTGGAACCTTATTCTCGTTCAGAATGTTTTGTGTGAGAAATACTATTGTGCTGTGGAAAACTAGACATATAACATATCTATTCGAGAAACTTGGTATAGATACAGCAAGTTCTTTGGGATTAGAAAACTAAAATTTACTCTGTCTAAATTTGTTCGAATATGCAGAGTGAAACTTATCGTTTTCCTTGAATTTACCGCCAATGTGCTGGAAACGAGGGGATATAGATGTTAACGCACACCTGGAACCAATTTGCATTTGCTGGTGACCACCTCACAAACATCACTCCGATGTTCACGTACTGTCTAGCCGGTTAGAGAACACTATCGCATGCAAAATAGTACGTAAAACGCAGAGGTATAGCGCATGAGGTGGTTACCAGCTAAAGTAGATTAGTACCGAGTCTGAGTAAATGCAGCCGCAAGTCCGAATGTGATTTTTCACAGCCTCACGAATCGAATCAGGAAACAAACAAATTAGATAACCGCCCTAGTCAGGTAATGTTAGTTTACTTTTTCAAAACCAGTTTGATTGCGAATATGAGTGAAACTTTGACATTAGTTTCGGTTCCCCGTAAGTAAATGTGGGAAGTGTTTTCAGGTGCAACCTGCCGAGCTTCTTGCCTTGTCGCCAACCGCTAACTCCAGCCAATCTGTATCGTCTACCATAACAACGCTGCAGGTGATTGTTGAGTTCTCATTGAACAATTTCAACGGCTCACGTGAAAAAAGTGACACTCTCCAAAGAAAACTTGGTGTACGTGAGGTTTCAAACTCGTTTTTCTAGAAAATAGACAAAATCACTACTAAGTTGAAAGTACGTTCAAGATGTACGAAGTTCGATGTACACAAACTCACTTCTTCGATTGGTTGTAGTATCTTTTTTTTTACGTACTGTCTCAAATGTTGTCTTCGAAGGCGGAGTTCCAATCAACATTATTCATGAGTGTTTGAATGCATCTTGCAAATGTTGACGAAAGACGCAGCAGTACATCATCATTCACTTCCAGGCAGAGGGAACTCCGTTGATTGGTGCAGTTAATGCTAATGGTGTGCCGTTGTTTTCGGGTATTCTGCATCAGCCGGATGCACGTCACACAACGACCATTATTACAACCACCACAACCAGCTACAGAGTTCTGGAGATCAGCGACAGCGACTCACAGTCGGACGACTTTGAAATGATTAGTGCACCAGAACCCACTAGTGATTCCTTGACAGTCGACTTGACATTGGTTCCACGGTCGCCTTCACCCCAGTACGTTATTGTTAGCAAAGTAGAGTCTAATCTGCCGCTCTCACCAACCACCAAGTCGCGAATGCAGTTCGATTTGGACCTCGGAGAGAACAAAATCAACAGAAAGCCGGAACTGTCCGAAAAGCCAATCGGTGAACTAGTCAGCGTTTATCATTGCGGTGTGTCAATCCAGGACTCTGAACACTTGCCAGAAACTGAAATACCAATTGTGAGCAGGGAACAGATAATTGCCAGCGACCAAGTGGCGTCAACTAGCAGAAATCCAGAACTTCTACATTATCCCATTTCAAACGCAGTGAATGTTTACCACAGTGGTATCAGTGAAGACAATGATTACGAGCACATGGACAATGTTAACTGGACTGATGAATCTCTCGAGTCAGCCATCGGAAATAAGGCAGAAAATTATGACCCATTTGTTTCAATTCCTAAGACTGACAACTCCTCTCATTCGTTTTTGGCCGACAACTACATTGACTACCCTACGTCTGAGATCTTTGATGGATCTCTTGACAATACTGGAAGAGCGACTGATATCGATGGAGAACCATTGACTCATCACGTGTCTGTGTATCATAGCGGCAAGTCTGATGAGCCTCACGCTAAACCAACAGAGGAGCCCAGCGACGTCACAACAGTCCCGACTACTATCGGAGACAAGATCTCTGGACTTTTCAAACAAGGACCAGCACACATTGACTACCCTACGTCTGAGATCTTCGATGGACCTCTTGACAACACTGGAAAAGCGACTGATATCGATGGAGAACCATTGACTCATCATGTGTCTGTGTATCATAGCGACAAGTCTGATGAGCCTCACGCTAAACCGACAGAGGAGCCCAGCGACGTCACAACAGTCACGACTACTATCGGAGACAAGATCTCTGGACTGTTCAAACGAGGACCAGCACACCTTGACTACCCTACGTCTGAGATCTTCGATGGACCTCTTGACAACACTGGAAGAGCGACTGATATCGATGGAGAACCATTGACTCATCATGTGTCTGTGTATCATAGCGGCAAGTCTGATGAGCCTCACGCTAAACCAACAGAGGAGCCTAGCGACGTCACAGCAGTCACGACTACTATCGGAGACAAGATCTCTGGACTGTTCAAACGAGGACCAACACACCTTGACTACCCTACGTCTGAGATTTTCGATGGACCTCTTGACAACACTGGAAGAGCGACTGATATCGATGGAGAACCATTGACTCATTACGTGTCTGTGTATCATAGCGGCAAGTCTGATGAGCCTCACGCTAATCCAACAGAGGAGCCTAGCGACGTCACAACAGTCACTACTACTATCGGAGACAAGATCTCTGGACTGTTCAAACGAGGACCAGCACACCTTGACTACCCTACGTCTGAAATCTTCGATGGACCTCTTGACAACACTGGAAGAGCGACTGATATCGATGGGGAACCATTGACTCATCACGTGTCTGTGTATCATAGCGGCAAGTCTGATGAGCCTCACGCTAAACCAACAGAGGAGCCCAGCGACGTCACAACAGTCACGACTACTATCGGAGACAAGATCTTTGGACTGTTCAAACGAGGACCAGCACATCTTGACTACCCTACGTCTGAGATCTTCGATGGACCTCTTGACAACACTGGAAGAGCGACTGATATCGATGGAGAACCATTAACTCATCACGTGTCTGTGTATCATAGCGGCAAGTCTGATGAGCCTCACGCTAAACCAACAGAGGAGCCCAGCGACGTCACAACAGTCCCGACTACTATCGGAGACAAGATCTCTGGACTGTTCAAACGAGGACCAGCACACCTTGACTACCCTACGTCTGAGATCTTCGATGGACCTCTTGACTACACTGGAAGAGCGACTGATATCGATGGAGAACCATTGACTCATCACGTGTCTGTGTATCATAGCGGCAAGTCTGATGAGCCTTACGCTAAACCAACAGAGGAGCCCAGCGACGTCACAACAGTCCCGACTACTATCGGAGACAAAATCTCTGGACTGTTCAAACGAGGACCAGCACACCTTGACTACCCTACGTCTGAGATCTTCGATGGACCTCTTGACAACACTGGAAGAGCGACTGATATCGATGGAGAACCATTGACTCATCATGTGTCTGTGTATCATAGCGGCAAGTCTGATGAGCCTCACGCTAAACCAACAGAGGAGCCTAGCGACGTCACAACAGTCACGACTACTATCGGAGACAAGATCTCTGGACTGTTCAAACGAGGTCCACCACACCTTGACTACCCTACGTCTGAGATCTTCGATGGACCTCTTGACAACACTGGAAGAGCGACTGACATCGATGGAGAACCATTGACTCATCACGTGTCTGTGTATCATAGCGGCAAGTCTGATGAGCCTCACGCTAAACCAACAGAGGAGCCTAGCGACGTCACAACAGTCACGACTACTATCGGAGACAAGATCTCTGGACTGTTCAAACGAGGACCAGCACACCTTGACTACCCTACGTCTGAGACCTTCGATGGACCTCTTGACAACACTGGAAGAGCGACTGACATCGATGGAGAACCATTGACTCATCACGTGTCTGTGTATCATAGCGGCAAGTCTGATGAGCCTCACGCTAAACCGACAGAGGAGCCCAGCGACATCACAACAGTCACGACTACTATCGGAGACAAGATCTCTGGACTGTTCAAACGAGGACCAGCACACCTTGACTACCCTACGTCTGAGATCTTCGATGGACCTCTTGACAACACTGGGAGAGCGACTGATATCGATGGAGAACCATTAACTCATCACGTGTCTGTGTATCATAGCGGCAAGTCTGATGAGCCTCACGCTAAACCAACAGAGGAGCCCAGCGACGTCACAACAGTCCCGACTACTATCGGAGACAAGATCTCTGGACTGTTCAAACGAGGACCAGCACACCTTGACTACCCTACGTCTGAGATCTTCGATGGACCTCTTGGCAACACTGGAAGAGCGACTGACATCGATGGAGAACCATTGACTCATCACGTGTCTGTGTATCATAGCGGCAAGTCTGATGAGCCTCACGCTAAACCAACAGAGGAGCCTAGCGACGTCACAACAGTCACGACTACTATCGGAGACAAGATCTCTGGACTGTTCAAACGAGGACCAGCACACCTTGACTACCCTACGTCTGAGACCTTCGATGGACCTCTTGACAACACTGGAAGAGCGACTGACATCGATGGAGAACCATTGACTCATCACGTGTCTGTGTATCATAGCGGCAAGTCTGATGAGCCTCACGCTAAACCGACAGAGGAGCCCAGCGACATCACAACAGTCACGACTACTATCGGAGACAAGATCTCTGGACTGTTCAAACGAGGACCAGCACACCTTGACTACCCTACGTCTGAGATCTTCGATGGACCTCTTGACAACACTGGAAGAGCGACTGATATCGATGGAGAACCATTAACTCATCACGTGTCTGTGTATCATAGCGGCAAGTCTGATGAGCCTCACGCTAAACCAACAGAGGAGCCCAGCGACGTCACAACAGTCCCGACTACTATCGGAGACAAGATCTCTGGACTGTTCAAACGAGGACCAGCACACCATGACTACCCTACGTCTGAGATCTTCGATGGACCTCTTGGCAACACTGGAAGAGCGACTGACATCGATGGAGAACCATTGACTCATCACGTGTCTGTGTATCATAGCGGCAAGTCTGATGAGCCTCACGCTAAACCAACAGAGGAGCCTAGCGACGTCACAACAGTCACGACTACTATCGGAGACAAGATCTCTGGACTGTTCAAACGAGGACCAGCACACCTTGACTACCCTACGTCTGAGACCTTCGATGGACCTCTTGACAACACTGGAAGAGCGACTGACATCGATGGAGAACCATTGACTCATCACGTGTCTGTGTATCATAGCGGCAAGTCTGATGAGCCTCACGCTAAACCGACAGAGGAGCCCAGCGACATCACAACAGTCACGACTACTATCGGAGACAAGATCTCTGGACTGTTCAAACGAGGACCAGCACACCTTGACTACCCTACGTCTGAGATCTTCGATGGACCTCTTGACAACACTGGAAGAGCGACTGATATCGATGGAGAACCATTAACTCATCACGTGTCTGTGTATCATAGCGGCAAGTCTGATGAGCCTCACGCTAAACCAACAGAGGAGCCCAGCGACGTCACAACAGTCCCGACTACTATCGGAGACAAGATCTCTGGACTGTTCAAACGAGGACCAGCACACCTTGACTACCCTACGTCTGAGATCTTCGATGGACCTCTTGGCAACACTGGAAGAGCGACTGACATCGATGGAGAACCATTGACTCATCACGTGTCTGTGTATCATAGCGGCAAGTCTGATGAGCCTCACGCTAAACCAACAGAGGAGCCCAGCGACGTCACAACAGTCACGACTACTCTCGGAGACAAGATCTCTGGACTGTTCAAACGAGGACCAGCACACCTTGACTACCCTACGTCTGAGATCTTCGATGGACCTCTTGACAACACTGGAAGAGCGACTGATATCGATGGAGAACCATTGACTCATCACGTGTCTGTGTATCATAGCGGCAAGTCTGATGAGCCTCACGCTAAACCAACAGAGGAGCCGAGCGACGTCACAACAGTCACGACTTCTATCGGAGACAAGATCTCTGGACTGTTCAAACGAGGACCAGCACACCTTGACTACCCTACGTCTGAGATCTTCGATGGACCTCTTGACAACACTGGAAGAGCGACTGATATTGATGGAGAACCATTGACTCATCACGTGTCTGTGTATCATAGCGGCAAGTCTGATGAGCCTCACGCTAAACCAACAGAGGAGCCCAGCGACGTCACAACAGTCACGACTACTATCGGAGACAAGATCTCTGGACTGTTCAAACGAGGACCAGCACACCTTGACTACCCTACGTCTGAGATCTTCGATGGACCTCTTGACAACACTGGGAGAGCGACTGATATCGATGGAGAACCATTGACTCATTACGTGTCTGTGTATCATAGCGGCAAGTCTGATGAGCCTCACGCTAAACCAACAGAGGAGCCCAGCGACGTCACAACAGTCACGACTACTATCGGAAACAAGATCTCTGGACTGTTCAAACGAGGACCAGCACACCTTGACTACCCTACGTCTGAGATCTTCGATGGACCTCTTGACAACACTGGAAGAGCGACTGATATCGATGGAGAACCATTGACTCATCATGTGTCTGTGTATCATAACGGCAAGTCTGATGAGCCTCACGCTAAACCAACAGAGGAGCCTAGCGACGCCACAACAGTCACGACTACTATCGGAGACAAGATCTCTGGACTGTTTAAACGAGGACCAGCACACCTTGACTACCCTACGTCTGAGATCTTCGATGGACCTCTTGACAACACTGGAAGAGCGACTGATATCGATGGAGAACCATTGACTCATCATGTGTCTGTGTATCATAGCGGCAAGTCTGATGAGCCGCACGCTAAACCAACAGAAGAGCCCAGCGACGTCACAACAGTCCCGACTACTATCGGAGACAAGATCTCTGGACTGTTCAAACGAGGACCAGCACACCTTGACTACCCTACGTCTGAGATCTTCGATGGACCTCTTGACAACACTGGAAGAGCGACTGATATCGATGGGGAACCATTGACTCATCATGTGTCTGTGTATCATAGCGGCAAGTCTGATGAGCCTCACGCTAAACCAACAGAGGAGCCTAGCGACGTCACAACACTCACGACTTCTATCGGAGACAAGATCTCTGGACTGTTCAAACGAGGTCCAGCACACCTTGACTACCCTACGTCTGAGATCTTCGATGGACCTCTTGACAACACTGGAAGAGCGACTGATATCGATGGAGAACCATTGACTCATCATGTGTCTGTGTATCATAACGGCAAGTCTGATGAGCCTCACGCTAAACCAACAGAGGAGCCTAGCGACGCCACAACAGTCACGACTACTATCGGAGACAAGATCTCTGGACTGTTCAAACGAGGACCAGCACACCTTGACTACCCTACGTCTGAGATTTTTGATGGACCTCTTGACAACACTGGAAAAGCGACTGATATCGATGGAGAACCATTGACTCATCACGTGTCTGTGTATCATAGCGGCAAGTCTGATGAGCCTCACGCTAAACCAACAGAAGAGCCCAGCGACGTCACAACAGTCCCGACTACTATCGGAGACAAGATCTCTGGACTGTTCAAACGAGGACCAGCACACCTTGACTACCCTACGTCTGAGATTTTCGATGGACCTCTTGACAACACTGGAAGAGCGACTGATATCGATGGGGAACCATTGACTCATCATGTGTCTGTGTATCATAGCGGCAAGTCTGATGAGCCTCACGCTAAACCAACAGACGAGCCTAGCGACGTCACAACACTCACGACTTCTATCGGAGACAAGATCTCTGGACTGTTCAAACGAGGTCCAGCACACCTTGACTACCCTACGTCTGAGATCTTCGATGGACCTCTTGACAACACTGGAAGAGCGACTGATATCGATGGAGAACCATTGACTCATCATGTGTCTGTGTATCATAACGGCAAGTCTGATGAGCCTCACGCTAAACCAACAGAGGAGCCTAGCGACGCCACAACAGTCACGACTACTATCGGAGACAACATCTCTGGACTGTTCAAACGAGGACCAGCACACCTTGACTACCCTACGTCTGAGATTTTTGATGGACCTCTTGACAACACTGGAAAAGCGACTGATATCGATGGAGAACCATTGACTCATCACGTGTCTGTGTATCATAGCGGCAAGTCTGATGAGCCTCACGCTAAACCAACAGAAGAGCCCAGCGACGTCACAACAGTCCCGACTACTATCGGAGACAAGATCTCTGGACTGTTCAAACGAGGACCAGCACACCTTGACTACCCTACGTCTGAGATCTTCGATGGACCTCTTGACAACACTGGAAGAGCGACTGATATCGATGGAGAACCATTGACTCATCATGTGTCTGTGTATCATAGCGGCAAGTCTGATGAGCCTCACGCTAAACCAACAGAGGAGCCTAGCGAGGTCACAACACTCACGACTTCTATCGGAGACAAGATCTCTGGACTGTTCAAACGAGGTCCAGCACACCTTGACTACCCTACGTCTGAGATCTTCGATGGACCTCTTGACAACACTGGAAGAGCGACTGACATCGATGGAGAACCATTGACTCATCACGTGTCTGTGTATCATAGCGGCAAGTCTGATGAGCCTCACGCTAAACCAACAGAGGAGCCTAGCGACGTCACAACACTCACGACTACTATCGGAGACAAGATCTCTGGACTGTTCAAACGAGGACCAGCACACCTTGACTACCCTACGTCTGAGATCTTCGATGGACCTCTTGACAACACTGGAAGAGCGACTGATATCGATGGAGAACCATTGACTCATCACGTGTCTGTGTATCATAGCGGCAAGTCTGATGAGCCTCACGCTAAACCAACAGAAGAGCCTAGCGACGTCACAACACTCACGACTACTATCGGAGACAAGATCTCTGGACTGTTCAAACGAGGACCAGCACACCTTGACTACCCTACGTCTGAGATCTTCGATGGACCTCTTGACAACACTGGAAGAGCGACTGATATCGATGGAGAACCATTGACTCATCACGTGTCTGTGTATCATAGCGGCAAGTCTGATGAGCCTCACGCTAAACCAACAGAAGAGCCCAGCGACGTCACAACAGTCCCGACTACTATCGGAGACAAGATCTCTGGACTGTTCAAACGAGGACCAGCACACCTTGACTACCCTACGTCTGAGATCTTCGATGGACCTCTTGACAACACTGGAAGAGCGACTGATATCGATGGAGAACCATTGACTCATCATGTGTCTGTGTATCATAACGGCAAGTCTGATGAGCCTCACGCTAAACCAACAGAGGAGCCTAGCGACGCCACAACAGTCACGACTACTATCGGAGACAAGATCTCTGGACTGTTTAAACGAGGACCAGCACACCTTGACTACCCTACGTCTGAGATCTTCGATGGACCTCTTGACAACACTGGAAGAGCGACTGATATCGATGGAGAACCATTGACTCATCATGTGTCTGTGTATCATAGCGGCAAGTCTGATGAGCCGCACGCTAAACCAACAGAAGAGCCCAGCGACGTCACAACAGTCCCGACTACTATCGGAGACAAGATCTCTGGACTGTTCAAACGAGGACCAGCACACCTTGACTACCCTACGTCTGAGATCTTCGATGGACCTCTTGACAACACTGGAAGAGCGACTGATATCGATGGGGAACCATTGACTCATCATGTGTCTGTGTATCATAGCGGCAAGTCTGATGAGCCTCACGCTAAACCAACAGAGGAGCCTAGCGACGTCACAACACTCACGACTTCTATCGGAGACAAGATCTCTGGACTGTTCAAACGAGGTCCAGCACACCTTGACTACCCTACGTCTGAGATCTTCGATGGACCTCTTGACAACACTGGAAGAGCGACTGATATCGATGGAGAACCATTGACTCATCATGTGTCTGTGTATCATAACGGCAAGTCTGATGAGCCTCACGCTAAACCAACAGAGGAGCCTAGCGACGCCACAACAGTCACGACTACTATCGGAGACAAGATCTCTGGACTGTTCAAACGAGGACCAGCACACCTTGACTACCCTACGTCTGAGATTTTTGATGGACCTCTTGACAACACTGGAAAAGCGACTGATATCGATGGAGAACCATTGACTCATCACGTGTCTGTGTATCATAGCGGCAAGTCTGATGAGCCTCACGCTAAACCAACAGACGAGCCTAGCGACGTCACAACACTCACGACTTCTATCGGAGACAAGATCTCTGGACTGTTCAAACGAGGTCCAGCACACCTTGACTACCCTACGTCTGAGATCTTCGATGGACCTCTTGACAACACTGGAAGAGCGACTGATATCGATGGAGAACCATTGACTCATCATGTGTCTGTGTATCATAACGGCAAGTCTGATGAGCCTCACGCTAAACCAACAGAGGAGCCTAGCGACGCCACAACAGTCACGACTACTATCGGAGACAAGATCTCTGGACTGTTCAAACGAGGACCAGCACACCTTGACTACCCTACGTCTGAGATTTTTGATGGACCTCTTGACAACACTGGAAAAGCGACTGATATCGATGGAGAACCATTGACTCATCACGTGTCTGTGTATCATAGCGGCAAGTCTGATGAGCCTCACGCTAAACCAACAGAAGAGCCCAGCGACGTCACAACAGTCCCGACTACTATCGGAGACAAGATCTCTGGACTGTTCAAACGAGGACCAGCACACCTTGACTACCCTACGTCTGAGATCTTCGATGGACCTCTTGACAACACTGGAAGAGCGACTGATATCGATGGAGAACCATTGACTCATCATGTGTCTGTGTATCATAGCGGCAAGTCTGATGAGCCTCACGCTAAACCAACAGAGGAGCCTAGCGAGGTCACAACACTCACGACTTCTATCGGAGACAAGATCTCTGGACTGTTCAAACGAGGTCCAGCACACCTTGACTACCCTACGTCTGAGATCTTCGATGGACCTCTTGACAACACTGGAAGAGCGACTGACATCGATGGAGAACCATTGACTCATCACGTGTCTGTGTATCATAGCGGCAAGTCTGATGAGCCTCACGCTAAACCAACAGAGGAGCCTAGCGACGTCACAACACTCACGACTACTATCGGAGACAAGATCTCTGGACTGTTCAAACGAGGACCAGCACACCTTGACTACCCTACGTCTGAGATCTTCGATGGACCTCTTGACAACACTGGAAGAGCGACTGATATCGATGGGGAACCATTGACTCATCATGTGTCTGTGTATCATAGCGGCAAGTCTGATGAGCCTCACGCTAAACCAACAGAGGAGCCTAGCGACGTCACAACACTCACGACTTCTATCGGAGACAAGATCTCTGGACTGTTCAAACGAGGTCCAGCACACCTTGACTACCCTACGTCTGAGATCTTCGATGGACCTCTTGACAACACTGGAAGAGCGACTGATATCGATGGAGAACCATTGACTCATCATGTGTCTGTGTATCATAACGGCAAGTCTGATGAGCCTCACGCTAAACCAACAGAGGAGCCTAGCGACGCCACAACAGTCACGACTACTATCGGAGACAAGATCTCTGGACTGTTCAAACGAGGACCAGCACACCTTGACTACCCTACGTCTGAGATTTTTGATGGACCTCTTGACAACACTGGAAAAGCGACTGATATCGATGGAGAACCATTGACTCATCACGTGTCTGTGTATCATAGCGGCAAGTCTGATGAGCCTCACGCTAAACCAACAGAAGAGCCCAGCGACGTCACAACAGTCCCGACTACTATCGGAGACAAGATCTCTGGACTGTTCAAACGAGGACCAGCACACCTTGACTACCCTACGTCTGAGATCTTCGATGGACCTCTTGACAACACTGGAAGAGCGACTGATATCGATGGAGAACCATTGACTCATCATGTGTCTGTGTATCATAGCGGCAAGTCTGATGAGCCTCACGCTAAACCAACAGAGGAGCCTAGCGAGGTCACAACACTCACGACTTCTATCGGAGACAAGATCTCTGGACTGTTCAAACGAGGTCCAGCACACCTTGACTACCCTACGTCTGAGATCTTCGATGGACCTCTTGACAACACTGGAAGAGCGACTGACATCGATGGAGAACCATTGACTCATCACGTGTCTGTGTATCATAGCGGCAAGTCTGATGAGCCTCACGCTAAACCAACAGAGGAGCCTAGCGACGTCACAACACTCACGACTACTATCGGAGACAAGATCTCTGGACTGTTCAAACGAGGACCAGCACACCTTGACTACCCTACGTCTGAGATCTTCGATGGACCTCTTGACAACACTGGAAGAGCGACTGATATCGATGGGGAACCATTGACTCATCATGTGTCTGTGTATCATAGCGGCAAGTCTGATGAGCCTCACGCTAAACCAACAGAGGAGCCTAGCGACGTCACAACACTCACGACTTCTATCGGAGACAAGATCTCTGGACTGTTCAAACGAGGTCCAGCACACCTTGACTACCCTACGTCTGAGATCTTCGATGGACCTCTTGACAACACTGGAAGAGCGACTGATATCGATGGAGAACCATTGACTCATCATGTGTCTGTGTATCATAACGGCAAGTCTGATGAGCCTCACGCTAAACCAACAGAGGAGCCTAGCGACGCCACAACAGTCACGACTACTATCGGAGACAAGATCTCTGGACTGTTCAAACGAGGACCAGCACACCTTGACTACCCTACGTCTGAGATTTTTGATGGACCTCTTGACAACACTGGAAAAGCGACTGATATCGATGGAGAACCATTGACTCATCACGTGTCTGTGTATCATAGCGGCAAGTCTGATGAGCCTCACGCTAAACCAACAGAAGAGCCCAGCGACGTCACAACAGTCCCGACTACTATCGGAGACAAGATCTCTGGACTGTTCAAACGAGGACCAGCACACCTTGACTACCCTACGTCTGAGATTTTCGATGGACCTCTTGACAACACTGGAAGAGCGACTGATGTCGATGGGGAACCATTGACTCATCATGTGTCTGTGTATCATAGCGGCAAGTCTGATGAGCCTCACGCTAAACCAACAGACGAGCCTAGCGACGTCACAACACTCACGACTTCTATCGGAGACAAGATCTCTGGACTGTTCAAACGAGGTCCAGCACACCTTGACTACCCTACGTCTGAGATCTTCGATGGACCTCTTGACAACACTGGAAGAGCGACTGATATCGATGGAGAACCATTGACTCATCATGTGTCTGTGTATCATAACGGCAAGTCTGATGAGCCTCACGCTAAACCAACAGAGGAGCCTAGCGACGCCACAACAGTCACGACTACTATCGGAGACAAGATCTCTGGACTGTTCAAACGAGGACCAGCACACCTTGACTACCCTACGTCTGAGATTTTTGATGGACCTCTTGACAACACTGGAAAAGCGACTGATATCGATGGAGAACCATTGACTCATCACGTGTCTGTGTATCATAGCGGCAAGTCTGATGAGCCTCACGCTAAACCAACAGAAGAGCCCAGCGACGTCACAACAGTCCCGACTACTATCGGAGACAAGATCTCTGGACTGTTCAAACGAGGACCAGCACACCTTGACTACCCTACGTCTGAGATCTTCGATGGACCTCTTGACAACACTGGAAGAGCGACTGACATCGATGGAGAACCATTGACTCATCACGTGTCTGTGTATCATAGCGGCAAGTCTGATGAGCCTCACGCTAAACCAACAGAGGAGCCTAGCGACGTCACAACACTCACGACTACTATCGGAGACAAGATCTCTGGACTGTTCAAACGAGGACCAGCACACCTTGACTACCCTACGTCTGAGATCTTCGATGGACCTCTTGACAACACTGGAAGAGCGACTGATATCGATGGAGAACCATTGACTCATCACGTGTCTGTGTATCATAGCGGCAAGTCTGATGAGCCTCACGCTAAACCAACAGAAGAGCCCAGCGACGTCACAACAGTCCCGACTACTATCGGAGACAAGATCTCTGGACTGTTCAAACGAGGACCAGCACACCTTGACTACCCTACGTCTGAGATCTTCGATGGACCTCTTGACAACACTGGAAGAGCGACTGATATCGATGGAGAACCATTGACTCATCATGTGTCTGTGTATCATAGCGGCAAGTCTGATGAGCCTCACGCTAAACCGACAGAGGAGCCCAGCGACGTCACAACAGTCACGACTACTATCGGAGACAAGATCTCTGGACTGTTCAAACGAGGACCAGCACACCTTGACTACCCTACGTCTGAGATCTTCGATGGACCTCTTGACAACACTGGAAGAGCGACTGATATCGATGGAGAACCATTGACTCATCATGTGTCTGTGTATCATAACGGCAAGTCTGATGAGCCTCACGCTAAACCAACAGAAGAGCCCAGCGACGTCACAACAGTCCCGACTACTATCGGAGACAAGATCTCTGGACTGTTCAAACGAGGACCAGCACACCTTGACTACCCTACGTCTGAGATCTTCGATGGACCTCTTGACAACACTGGAAGAGCGACTGATATCGATGGAGAACCATTGACTCATCATGTGTCTGTGTATCATAGCGGCAAGTCTGATGAGCCTCACGCTAAACCGACAGAGGAGCCCAGCGACGTCACAACAGTCACGACTACTATCGGAGACAAGATCTCTGGACTCTTCAAACGAGGACCAGCACACCTTGACTACCCTACGTCTGAGATCTTCGATGGACCTCTTGACAACACTGGAAGAGCGACTGATATCGATGGAGAACCATTGACTCATCATGTGTCTGTGTATCATAGCGGCAAGTCTGATGAGCCTCACGCTAAACCGACAGAGGAGCCCAGCGACGTCACAACAGTCCCGACTACTATCGGAGACAAGATCTCTGGACTGTTCAAACGAGGACCAGCACACCTTGACTACCCTACGTCTGAGATCTTCGATGGACCTCTTGACAACACTGGAAGAGCGACTGATATCGATGGAGAACCATTGACTCATCACGTGTCTGTGTATCATAGCGGCAAGTCTGATGAGCCTCACGCTAAACCAACAGAAGAGCCCAGCGACGTCACAACAGTCCCGACTACTATCGGAGACAAGATCTCTGGACTGTTCAAACGAGGACCAGCACACCTTGACTACCCTACGTCTGAGATCTTCGATGGACCTCTTGACAACACTGGAAGAGCGACTGATATCGATGGGGAACCATTGACTCATCATGTGTCTGTGTATCATAGCGGCAAGTCTGATGAGCCTCACGCTAAACCAACAGACGAGCCTAGCGACGTAACAACACTCACGACTTCTATCGGAGACAAGATCTCTGGACTGTTCAAACGAGGTCCAGCACACCTTGACTACCCTACGTCTGAGATCTTCGATGGACCTCTTGACAACACTGGAAGAGCGACTGATATCGATGGAGAACCATTGACTCATCATGTGTCTGTGTATCATAACGGCAAGTCTGATGAGCCTCACGCTAAACCAACAGAGGAGCCTAGCGACGCCACAACAGTCACGACTACTATCGCAGACAAGATCTCTGGACTGTTCAAACGAGGACCAGCACACCTTGACTACCCTACGTCTGAGATTTTTGATGGACCTCTTGACAACACTGGAAAAGCGACTGATATCGATGGAGAACCATTGACTCATCACGTGTCTGTGTATCATAGCGGCAAGTCTGATGAGCCTCACGCTAAACCAACAGAAGAGCCCAGCGACGTCACAACAGTCCCGACTACTATCGGAGACAAGATCTCTGGACTGTTCAAACGAGGACCAGCACACCTTGACTACCCTACGTCTGAGATCTTCGATGGACCTCTTGACAACACTGGAAGAGCGACTGATATCGATGGAGAACCATTGACTCATCATGTGTCTGTGTATCATAGCGGCAAGTCTGATGAGCCTCACGCTAAACCGACAGAGGAGCCCAGCGACGTCACAACAGTCACGACTACTATCGGAGACACGATCTCTGGACTGTTCAAACGAGGACCAGCACACCTTGACTACCCTACGTCTGAGATCTTCGATGGACCTCTTGACAACACTGGAAGAGCGACTGATATCGATGGAGAACCATTGACTCATCATGTGTCTGTGTATCATAACGGCAAGTCTGATGAGCCTCACGCTAAACCAACAGAAGAGCCCAGCGACGTCACAACAGTCCCGACTACTATCGGAGACAAGATCTCTGGACTGTTCAAACGAGGACCAGCACACCTTGACTACCCTACGTCTGAGATCTTCGATGGACCTCTTGACAACACTGGAAGAGCGACTGATATCGATGGAGAACCATTGACTCATCATGTGTCTGTGTATCATAGCGGCAAGTCTGATGAGCCTCACGCTAAACCGACAGAGGAGCCCAGCGACGTCACAACAGTCACGACTACTATCGGAGACAAGATCTCTGGACTCTTCAAACGAGGACCAGCACACCTTGACTACCCTACGTCTGAGATCTTCGATGGACCTCTTGACAACACTGGAAGAGCGACTGATATCGATGGAGAACCATTGACTCATTATGTGTCTGTGTATCATAGCGGCAAGTCTGATGAGCCTCACGCTAAACCGACAGAGGAGCCCAGCGACGTCACAACAGTCCCGACTACTATCGGAGACAAGATCTCTGGACTGTTCAAACGAGGACCAGCACACCTTGACTACCCTACGTCTGAGATCTTCGATGGACCTCTTGACAACACTGGAAGAGCGACTGATATCGATGGAGAACCATTGACTCATCATGTGTCTGTGTATCATAGCGGCAAGTCTGATGAGCCTCACGCTAAACCGACAGAGGAGCCCAGCGACGTCACAACAGTCCCGACTACTATCGGAGACAAGATCTCTGGACTGTTCAAACGAGGACCAGCACACCTTGACTACCCTACGTCTGAGATCTTCGATGGACCTCTTGACAACACTGGAAGAGCGACTGATATCGATGGAGAACCATTGACTCATCACGTGTCTGTGTATCATAGCGGCAAGTCTGATGAGCCTCACGCTAAACCAACAGAAGAGCCCAGCGACGTCACAACACTCACGACTTCTATCGGAGACAAGATCTCTGGACTGTTCAAACGAGGTCCAGCACACCTTGACTACCCTACGTCTGAGATCTTCGATGGACCTCTTGACAACACTGGAAGAGCGACTGATATCGATGGAGAACCATTGACTCATCATGTGTCTGTGTATCATAACGGCAAGTCTGATGAGCCTCACGCTAAACCAACAGAGGAGCCTAGCGACGCCACAACAGTCACGACTACTATCGCAGACAAGATCTCTGGACTGTTCAAACGAGGACCAGCACACCTTGACTACCCTACGTCTGAGATTTTTGATGGACCTCTTGACAACACTGGAAAAGCGACTGATATCGATGGAGAACCATTGACTCATCACGTGTCTGTGTATCATAGCGGCAAGTCTGATGAGCCTCACGCTAAACCAACAGAAGAGCCCAGCGACGTCACAACAGTCCCGACTACTATCGGAGACAAGATCTCTGGACTGTTCAAACGAGGACCAGCACACCTTGACTACCCTACGTCTGAGATCTTCGATGGACCTCTTGACAACACTGGAAGAGCGACTGATATCGATGGAGAACCATTGACTCATCATGTGTCTGTGTATCATAGCGGCAAGTCTGATGAGCCTCACGCTAAACCAACAGAGGAGCCTAGCGAGGTCACAACACTCACGACTTCTATCGGAGACAAGATCTCTGGACTGTTCAAACGAGGTCCAGCACACCTTGACTACCCTACGTCTGAGATCTTCGATGGACCTCTTGACAACACTGGAAGAGCGACTGATATCGATGGAGAACCATTGACTCATCATGTGTCTGTGTATCATAACGGCAAGTCTGATGAGCCTCACGCTAAACCAACAGAGGAGCCTAGCGACGCCACAACAGTCACGACTACTATCGCAGACAAGATCTCTGGACTGTTCAAACGAGGACCAGCACACCTTGACTACCCTACGTCTGAGATTTTTGATGGACCTCTTGACAACACTGGAAAAGCGACTGATATCGATGGAGAACCATTGACTCATCACGTGTCTGTGTATCATAGCGGCAAGTCTGATGAGCCTCACGCTAAACCAACAGAAGAGCCCAGCGACGTCACAACAGTCCCGACTACTATCGGAGACAAGATCTCTGGACTGTTCAAACGAGGACCAGCACACCTTGACTACCCTACGTCTGAGATCTTCGATGGACCTCTTGACAACACTGGAAGAGCGACTGATATCGATGGAGAACCATTGACTCATCATGTGTCTGTGTATCATAGCGGCAAGTCTGATGAGCCTCACGCTAAACCAACAGAGGAGCCTAGCGAGGTCACAACACTCACGACTTCTATCGGAGACAAGATCTCTGGACTGTTCAAACGAGGTCCAGCACACCTTGACTACCCTACGTCTGAGATCTTCGATGGACCTCTTGACAACACTGGAAGAGCGACTGACATCGATGGAGAACCATTGACTCATCACGTGTCTGTGTATCACAGCGGCAAGTCTGATGAGCCTCACGCTAAACCAACAGAGGAGCCTAGCGACGTCACAACACTCACGACTACTATCGGAGACAAGATCTCTGGACTGTTCAAGCGAGGACCAGCACACCTTGACTACCCTACGTCTGAGATCTTCGATGGACCTCTTGACAACACTGGAAGAGCGACTGATATCGATGGAGAACCATTGACTCATCACGTGTCTGTGTATCATAGCGGCAAGTCTGATGAGCCTCACGCTAAACCAACAGAAGAGCCCAGCGACGTCACAACAGTCCCGACTACTATCGGAGACAAGATCTCTGGACTGTTCAAACGAGGACCAGCACACCTTGACTACCCTACGTCTGAGATCTTCGATGGACCTCTTGACAACACTGGAAGAGCGACTGATATCGATGGGGAACCATTGACTCATCATGTGTCTGTGTATCATAGCGGCAAGTCTGATGAGCCTCACGCTAAACCGACAGAGGAGCCCAGCGACGTCACAACAGTCACGACTACTATCGGAGACAAGATCTCTGGACTGTTCAAACGAGGACCAGCACACCTTGACTACCCTACGTCTGAGATCTTCGATGGACCTCTTGACAACACTGGAAGAGCGACTGATATCGATGGAGAACCATTGACTCATCATGTGTCTGTGTATCATAGCGGCAAGTCTGATGAGCCTCACGCTAAACCGACAGAGGAGCCCAGCGACGTCACAACAGTCACGACTACTATCGGAGACAAGATCTCTGGACTGTTCAAACGAGGACCAGCACACCTTGACTACCCTACGTCTGAGATCTTCGATGGACCTCTTGACAACACTGGAAGAGCGACTGATATTGATGGAGAACCATTGACTCATCACGTGTCTGTGTATCATAGCGGCAAGTCTGATGAGCCTCACGCTAAACCAACAGAAGAGCCCAGCGACGTCACAACAGTCCCGACTACTATCGGAGACAAGATCTCTGGACTGTTCAAACGAGGACCAGCACACCTTGACTACCCTACGTCTGAGATCTTCGATGGACCTCTTGACAACACTGGAAAAGCGACTGATATCGATGGAGAACCATTGACTCATCATGTGTCTGTGTATCATAGCGGCAAGTCTGATGAGCCTCACGCTAAACCGACAGAGGAGCCCAGCGACGTCACAACAGTCACGACTACTATCGGAGACAAGATCTCTGGACTGTTCAAACGAGGACCAGCACACCTTGACTACCCTACGTCTGAGATCTTCGATGGACCTCTTGACAACACTGGAAGAGCGACTGATATCGATGGAGAACCATTGACTCATTACGTGTCTGTGTATCATAGCGGCAAGTCTGATGAGCCTCACGCTAAACCAACAGAGGAGCCTAACGACGTCACAAAAGTCACGACTACTATCGGAGACAAGATCTCTGGACTGTTCAAACGAGGACCAGCACACCTTGACTACCCTACGTCTGAAATCTTCGATGGACCTCTTGACAACACTGGAAGAGCGACTGATATCGATGAAGAACCATTGACTCATTACGTGTCTGTGTATCATAGCGGCAAGTCTGATGAGCCTCACGCTAAACCAACAGAAGAGCCCAGCGACGTCACAACAGCCCCGACTACTATCGGAGACAAGATCTCTGGACTGTTCAAACGAGGACCAGCACACCTTGACTACCCTACGTCTGAGATCTTCGATACACCTCTTGACAACACTGGAAGAGCGACTGATATCGATGGAGAACCATTGACTCATCATGTGTCTGTGTATCATAACGGCAAGTCTGATGAGCCTCACGCTAAACCAACAGAGGAGCCTAGCGACGCCACAACAGTCACGACTACTATCGCAGACAAGATCTCTGGACTGTTCAAACGAGGACCAGCACACCTTGACTACCCTACGTCTGAGATTTTTGATGGACCTCTTGACAACACTGGAAAAGCGACTGATATCGATGGAGAACCATTGACTCATCACGTGTCTGTGTATCATAGCGGCAAGTCTGATGAGCCTCACGCTAAACCAACAGAAGAGCCCAGCGACGTCACAACAGTCCCGACTACTATCGGAGACAAGATCTCTGGACTGTTCAAACGAGGACCAGCACACCTTGACTACCCTACGTCTGAGATCTTCGATGGACCTCTTGACAACACTGGAAGAGCGACTGATATCGATGGAGAACCATTGACTCATCATGTGTCTGTGTATCATAGCGGCAAGTCTGATGAGCCTCACGCTAAACCAACAGAGGAGCCTAGCGAGGTCACAACACTCACGACTTCTATCGGAGACAAGATCTCTGGACTGTTCAAACGAGGTCCAGCACACCTTGACTACCCTACGTCTGAGATCTTCGATGGACCTCTTGACAACACTGGAAGAGCGACTGATATCGATGGAGAACCATTGACTCATCACGTGTCTGTGTATCATAGCGGCAAGTCTGATGAGCCTCACGCTAAACCAACAGAAGAGCCCAGCGACGTCACAACAGTCCCGACTACTATCGGAGACAAGATCTCTGGACTGTTCAAACGAGGACCAGCACACCTTGACTACCCTACGTCTGAGATCTTCGATGGACCTCTTGACAACACTGGAAGAGCGACTGATATCGATGGAGAACCATTGACTCATCATGTGTCTGTGTATCATAGCGGCAAGTCTGATGAGCCTCACGCTAAACCGACAGAGGAGCCCAGCGACGTCACAACAGTCACGACTACTATCGGAGACAAGATCTCTGGACTGTTCAAACGAGGACCAGCACACCTTGACTACCCTACGTCTGAGATCTTCGATGGACCTCTTGACAACACTGGAAGAGCGACTGATATCGATGGAGAACCATTGACTCATCATGTGTCTGTGTATCATAGCGGCAAGTCTGATGAGCCTCACGCTAAACCGACAGAGGAGCCCAGCGACGTCACAACAGTCACGACTACTATCGGAGACAAGATCTCTGGACTGTTCAAACGAGGACCAGCACACCTTGACTACCCTACGTCTGAGATCTTCGATGGACCTCTTGACAACACTGGAAGAGCGACTGATATTGATGGAGAACCATTGACTCATCACGTGTCTGTGTATCATAGCGGCAAGTCTGATGAGCCTCACGCTAAACCAACAGAAGAGCCCAGCGACGTCACAACAGTCCCGACTACTATCGGAGACAAGATCTCTGGACTGTTCAAACGAGGACCAGCACACCTTGACTACCCTACGTCTGAGATCTTCGATGGACCTCTTGACAACACTGGAAAAGCGACTGATATCGATGGAGAACCATTGACTCATCATGTGTCTGTGTATCATAGCGGCAAGTCTGATGAGCCTCACGCTAAACCGACAGAGGAGCCCAGCGACGTCACAACAGTCACGACTACTATCGGAGACAAGATCTCTGGACTGTTCAAACGAGGACCAGCACACCTTGACTACCCTACGTCTGAGATCTTCGATGGACCTCTTGACAACACTGGAAGAGCGACTGATATCGATGGAGAACCATTGACTCATTACGTGTCTGTGTATCATAGCGGCAAGTCTGATGAGCCTCACGCTAAACCAACAGAGGAGCCTAACGACGTCACAAAAGTCACGACTACTATCGGAGACAAGATCTCTGGACTGTTCAAACGAGGACCAGCACACCTTGACTACCCTACGTCTGAAATCTTCGATGGACCTCTTGACAACACTGGAAGAGCGACTGATATCGATGAAGAACCATTGACTCATTACGTGTCTGTGTATCATAGCGGCAAGTCTGATGAGCCTCACGCTAAACCAACAGAAGAGCCCAGCGACGTCACAACAGCCCCGACTACTATCGGAGACAAGATCTCTGGACTGTTCAAACGAGGACCAGCACACCTTGACTACCCTACGTCTGAGATCTTCGATGGACCTCTTGACAACACTGGAAGAGCGACTGACATCGATGGAGAACCATTGACTCATCACGTGTCTGTGTATCATAGCGGCAAGTCTGATGAGCCTCACGCTAAACCAACAGAAGAGCCCAGCGACGTCACAAAAGTCCCGACTACTATCGGAGACAAGATCTCTGGACTGTTCAAACGAGGACCAGCACACCTTGACTACCCTACGTCTGAGATCTTCGATGGACCTCTTGACAGCACTGGAAGAGCGACTGATATCGATGGAGAACCATTGACTCATCACGTGTCTGTGTATCATAGCGGCAAGTCTGATGAGCCTCACGATAAACCAACAGAGGAGCCTAGCGGCGTCACAACAGTCACGACTACTATCGGATACAAGATCTCTGGACTGTTCAAACGAGGACCAGCACACCTTGACTACCCTACGTCTGAGAATTTTGATGGACCTCTTGACAACACTGGAAGAGCGACTGATATCGATGGAGAACCATTGACTCATTACGTGTCTGTGTATCATAGCGGCAAGTCTGATGAGCCTCACGCTAAACCAACAGAGGAGCCTAGCGACGTCACAACAGTCACGAATACTATCGGAGACAAGATCTCTGGACTGTTCAAACGAGGACCAGCACACCTTGACTACCCTACGTCTGAAATCTTCGATGGACCTCTTGACAACACTGGAAGAGCGACTGATATCGATGGAGAACCATTGACTCATCACGTGTCTGTGTATCATAGCGGCAGGTCTGATGAGCCTCACGCTAAACCGACAGAGGAGCCCAGCGACGTCACAACAGTCACGACTACTATCGGAGACAAGATCTCTGGACTGTTCAAACGAGGACCAGCACACCTTGACTACCCTACGTCTGAGATCTTCGATGGACCTCTTGACAACACTGGAAGAGCGACTGACATCGATGGGGAACCATTGACTCATCACGTGTTTGTGTATCATAGCGGCAAGTCTGATGAGCCTTACTCTAAACCGACAGAGGAGCCCAGCGACGTCACAACAGTCACGACTACTATCGGAGACAAGATCTCTGGACTGTTCAAACGAGGACCAGCACACCTTGACTACCCTACGTCTGAGATCTTCGATGGACCTCTTGACAACACTGGAAGAGCGACTGATATCGATGGAGAACCATTAACTCATCACGTGTCTGTGTATCATAGCGGCAAGTCTGATGAGCTTCACGCTAAACCGACAGAGGAGCCCAGCGACGTCACAACAGTCACGACTACTATCGGAGACAAGATCTCTGGACTGTTCAAACGAGGACCAGCACACCTTGACTACCCTACGTCTGAGATCTTCGATGGACCTCTTGACAACACTGGAAGAGCAACTGATATCGATGGAGAACCATTGACTCATCACGTGTCTGTGTATCATAGCGGCAAGTCTGATGAGCCTCACGCTAATCCGACAGAGGAGCCCAGCGACGTCACAACAGTCACGACTACTATCGGAGACAAGATCTCTGGACTGTTCAAACGAGGACCAGCACACCTTGACTACCCTACGTCTGAGATCTTCGATGGACCTCTCGACAACACTGGAAGAGCGACTGATATCGATGGAGAACCATTAACTCATCACGTGTCTGTGTATCATAGCGGCATGTCTGATGAGCCTCACGCTAAACCAACAGAGGAGCCCAGCGACGTGACAACAGTCACGACTACTATCGGAGACAAGATCTCTGGACTGTTCAAACGAGGTCCAGCACACATTGACTACCCTACGTCTGAGATCTTCGATGGACCTCTTGACAACACTAGAAGAGCGACTGACATCGATGGAGAACCATTGACTCATCACGTGTCTGTGTATCATAGCGGCAAGTCTGATGAGCCTCACGCTAAACCGACCGAGGAGCCCAGCGACGTCACAACAGTCACGACTTCTATCGGAGACAAGATCTCTGGACTGTTCAAACGAGGATCAGCACACCTTGACTACCCTACGTCTGAGATCTTCGATGGACCTCTTGACAACACTGGAAGAGCGACTGATATCGATGGAGAACCATTGACTGATCACGTGTCTGTGTATCATAGCGGCAAGTCTGATGAGCCTCACGCTAAACCGACAGAGGAGCCCAGCGACGTCACAACAGTCACGACTACTATCGGAGACAAGATCTCTGGACTGTTCAAACGAGGACCAGCACACCTTGACTACCCTACGTCTGAGATCTTCGATGGACCTCTTGACAACACTGGAAGAGCGACTGACATCGATGGGGAACCATTGACTCATCACGTGTTTGTGTATCATAGCGGCAAGTCTGATGAGCCTTACTCTAAACCGACAGAGGAGCCCAGCGACGTCACAACAGTCACGACTACTATCGGAGACAAGATCTCTGGACTGTTCAAACGAGGACCAGCACACCTTGACTACCCTACGTCTGAGATCTTCGATGGACCTCTTGACAACACTGGAAGAGCGACTGATATCGATGGAGAACCATTAACTCATCACGTGTCTGTGTATCATAGCGGCAAGTCTGATGAGCTTCACGCTAAACCGACAGAGGAGCCCAGCGACGTCACAACAGTCACGACTACTATCGGAGACAAGATCTCTGGACTGTTCAAACGAGGACCAGCACACCTTGACTACCCTACGTCTGAGATCTTCGATGGACCTCTTGACAACACTGGAAGAGCAACTGATATCGATGGAGAACCATTGACTCATCACGTGTCTGTGTATCATAGCGGCAAGTCTGATGAGCCTCACGCTAGTCCGACAGAGGAGCCCAGCGACGTCACAACAGTCACGACTACTATCGGAGACAAGATCTCTGGACTGTTCAAACGAGGACCAGCACACCTTGACTACCCTACGTCTGAGATCTTCGATGGACCTCTCGACAACACTGGAAGAGCGACTGATATCGATGGAGAACCATTAACTCATCACGTGTCTGTGTATCATAGCGGCATGTCTGATGAGCCTCACGCTAAACCAACAGAGGAGCCCAGCGACGTCACAACAGTCACGACTACTATCGGAGACAAGATCTCTGGACTGTTCAAACGAGGTCCAGCACACCTTGACTACCCTACGTCTGAGATCTTCGATGGACCTCTTGACAACACTAGAAGAGCGACTGACATCGATGGAGAACCATTGACTCATCACGTGTCTGTGTATCATAGCGGCAAGTCTGATGAGCCTCACGCTAAACCGACCGAGGAGCCCAGCGACGTCACAACAGTCACGACTTCTATCGGAGACAAGATCTCTGGACTGTTCAAACGAGGATCAGCACACCTTGACTACCCTACGTCTGAGATCTTCGATGGACCTCTTGACAACACTGGAAGAGCGACTGATATCGATGGAGAACCATTGACTGATCACGTGTCTGTGTATCATAGCGGCAAGTCTGATGAGCCTCACGCTAAACCGACAGAGGAGCCCAGCGACGTCACAACAGTCACGACTACTATCGGAGACAAGATATCTGGACTGTTCAAACGAGGACCAGCACACCTTGACTACCCTACGTCTGAGATCTTCGATGGACCTCTTGACAACACTGGAAGAGCGACTGATATCGATGGAGAACCATTGACTCATCACGTGTCTGTGTATCATAGCGGCAAATCTGATGAGCCTCACGCTAAACCAACAGAAGAGCCCAGCGACGTCACAACAGTCACGACTACTATCGGAGACAAGATCTCTGGACTGTTCAAACGAGGACCAGCACACCTTGACTACCCTACGTCTGAAATCTTCGATGGACCTCTTGACAACACTGGAAGAGCGACTGATATCGATGGAGAACCATTGACTCATCACGTGTCTGTGTATCATAGCGGCAGGTCTGATGAGCCTCACGCTAAACCGACAGAGGAGCCCAGCGACGTCACAACAGTCACGACTACTATCGGAGACAAGATCTCTGGACTGTTCAAACGAGGACCAGCACACCTTGACTACCCTACGTCTGAGATCTTCGATGGACCTCTTGACAACACTGGAAGAGCGACTGATATCGATGGAGAACCATTGACTCATCACGTGTCTGTGTATCATAGCGGCAAATCTGATGAGCCTCACGCTAAACCAACAGAAGAGCCCAGCGACGTCACAACAGTCACGACTACTATCGGAGACAAGATCTCTGGACTGTTCAAACGAGGACCAGCACACCTTGACTACCCTACGTCTGAAATCTTCGATGGACCTCTTGACAACACTGGAAGAGCGACTGATATCGATGGAGAATTATTGACTCATCACGTGTCTGTGTATCATAGCGGCAGGTCTGATGAGCCTCACGCTAAACCGACAGAGGAGCCCAGCGACGTCACAACAGTCACGACTACTATCGGAGACAAGATCTCTGGACTGTTCAAACGAGGACCAGCACACCTTGACTACCCTACGTCTGAGATCTTCGATGGACCTCTTGACAACACTGGAAGAGCGACTGATATCGATGGAGAACCATTGACTCATCACGTGTCTGTGTATCATAGCGGCAAATCTGATGAGCCTCACGCTAAACCAACAGAAGAGCCCAGCGACGTCACAACAGTCACGACTACTATCGGATACAAGATCTCTGGACTGTTCAAACGAGGACCAGCACACCTTGACTACCCTACGTCTGAAATCTTCGATGGACCTCTTGACAACACTGGAAGAGCGACTGATATCGATGGAGAATTATTGACTCATCACGTGTCTGTGTATCATAGCGGCAGGTCTGATGAGCCTCACGCTAAACCGACAGAGGAGCCCAGCGACGTCACAACAGTCACGACTACTATCGGAGACAAGATCTCTGGACTGTTCAAACGAGGACCAGCACACCTTGACTACCCTACGTCTGAGATCTTCGATGGACCTCTTGACAACACTGGAAGAGCGACTGATATCGATGGAGAACCATTGACTCATCACGTGTCTGTGTATCATAGCGGCAAATCTGATGAGCCTCACGCTAAACCAACAGAAGAGCTCAGCGACGTCACAACAGTCACGACTACAATCGGAGACAAGATTTCTGGACTGTTCAAACGAGGTCCAGCACACCTTGACTACCCTACGTCTGAGATCTTCAATGGACCTCTTGACAACACTGGAAGAGCAACTGACATCGATGGAGAACCATTGACTCATCACGTGTCTGTGTATCATAGCGGCAAGTCCGATGAGCCCCACGCTAAACCGACAGAGGAGCCCAGCGACGTCACAACAGTCACGACTTCTATCGGAGACAAGATCTCTGGACTGTTCAAACGAGGATCAGCACACCTTGACTACCCTACGTCTGAGATCTTCGATGGACCTCTTGACAACACTGGAAGAGCGACTGATATCGATGGAGAACCATTGACTCATCACGTGTCTGTGTATCATAGCGGCAAATCTGATGAGCCTCACGCTAAACCAACAGAAGAGCCCAGCGACGTCACAACAGTCACGACTACTATCGGAGACAAGATCTCTGGACTGTTCAAACGAGGACCAGCACACCTTGACTACCCTACGTCTGAAATCTTCGATGGACCTCTTGACAACACTGGAAGAGCGACTGATATCGATGGAGAACCATTGACTCATCACGTGTCTGTGTATCATAGCGGCAGGTCTGATGAGCCTCACGCTAAACCGACAGAGGAGCCCAGCGACGTCACAACAGTCACGACTACTATCGGAGACAAGATCTCTGGACTGTTCAAACAAGGACCAGCACACCTTGACTACCCTACGTCTGAGATCTTCGATGGACCTCTCGACAACACTGGAAGAGCGACTGATATCGATGGAGAACCATTAACTCATCACGTGTCTGTGTATCATAGCGGCATGTCTAATGAGCCTCACGCTAAACCAACAGAGGAGCCCAGCGACGTCACAACAGTCACGACTACTATCGGAGACAAGATCTCTGGACTGTTCAAACGAGGACCAGCACACCTTGACTACCCTACGTCTGAGATCTTCGATGGACCTCTTGACAACACTGGAAGAGCGACTGATATCGATGGAGAACCATTGACTCATCACGTGTCTGTGTATCATAGCGGCAAATCTGATGAGCCTCACGCTAAACCAACAGAAGAGCTCAGCGACGTCACAACAGTCACGACTACAATCGGAGACAAGATTTCTGGACTGTTCAAACGAGGTCCAGCACACCTTGACTACCCTACGTCTGAGATCTTCAATGGACCTCTTGACAACACTGGAAGAGCAACTGACATCGATGGAGAACCATTGACTCATCACGTGTCTGTGTATCATAGCGGCAAGTCCGATGAGCCCCACGCTAAACCGACAGAGGAGCCCAGCGACGTCACAACAGTCACGACTTCTATTGGAGACAAGATCTCTGGACTGTTCAAACGAGGATCAGCACACCTTGACTACCCTACGTCTGAGATCTTCGATGGACCTCTTGACAACACTGGAAGAGCGACTGATATCGATGGAGAACCATTGACTCATCACGTGTCTGTGTATCATAGCGGCAGGTCTGATGAGCCTCACGCTAAACCGACAGAGGAGCCCAGCGACGTCACAACAGTCACGACTACTATCGGAGACAAGATCTCTGGACTGTTCAAACGAGGACCAGCACACCTTGACTACCCTGCGTCTGAGATTTTCGATGGACCTCTTGACAACACTGGAAGAGCGACTGATATCAATGGAGAACCATTGACTCATCATGTGTCTGTGTATCATAGCGGCAAGTCTGATGAGCCTCACGCTAAACCAACAGAGGAGCCTAGCGACGTCACAACAGTCACGACTACTATCGGAGACAAGATCTCTGGATTGTTCAAACGAGGTCCAGCACACCTTGACTACCCTACGTCTGAGATCTTCGATGGACCTCTTGACAACACTGGAAGAGCGACTGATATCGATGGAGAACCATTGACTCATCACGTGTCTGTGTATCATAGCGGCAAGTCCGATGAGCCCCACGCTAAACCGACAGAGGAGCCCAGCGACGTCACAACAGTCACGACTTCTATTGGAGACAAGATCTCTGGACTGTTCAAACGAGGATCAGCACACCTTGACTACCCTACGTCTGAGATCTTAGATGGACCTCTTGACAACACTGGAAGAGCAACTGACATCGATGGAGAACCATTGACTCATCACGTGTCTGTGTATCATAGCGGCAAGTCCGATGAGCCCCACGCTAAACCGACAGAAGAGCCCAGCGACGTCACAACAGTCACGACTTCTATTGGAGACAAGATCTCTGGACTGTTCAAACGAGGATCAGCACACCTTGACTACCCTACGTCTGAGATCTTCGATGGACCTCTTGACAACACTGGAAGAGCGACTGATATCGATGGAGAACCATTGACTCATCACGTGTCTGTGTATCATAGCGGCAAGTCTGATGAGCCTCACGCTAAACCGACAGAGGAGCCCAGCGACGTCACAACAGTCACGACTACTATCGGAGACAAGATCTCTGGACTGTTCAAACGAGGACCAGCACACCTTGACTACCCTACGTCTGAGATCTTCGATGGACCTCTTGACAACACTGGAAGAGCGACTGATATCAATGGAGAACCATTGACTCATCACGTGTCTGTGTATCATAGCGGCAAATCTGATGAGCCTCACGCTAAACCAACAGAGGAGCCCAGCGACGTCACAACAGTCACGACTACTATCGGAGACAAGATCTCTGGACTGTTCAAACGAGGACCAGCACACCTTGACTACCCTACGTCTGAGATCTTCGATGGACCTCTTGACAACACTGGAAGAGCGACTGATATCAATGGAGAACCATTGACTCATCACGTGTCTGTGTATCATAGCGGCAAATCTGATGAGCCTCACGCTAAACCAACAGAGGAGCCCAGCGACGTCACAACAGTCACGACTACTATCGGAGACAAGATCTCTGGACTGTTCAAACGAGGACCAGCACACCTTGACTACCCTACGTCCGAGATCTTCGATGGACCTCTTGACAACACTGGAAGAGCGACTGATATCAATGGAGAACCATTGACTCATCATGTGTCTGTGTATCATAGCGGCAAGTCTGATGAGCCTCACGCTAAACCAACAGAGGAGCCTAGCGACGTCACAACAGTCACGACTACTATCGGAGACAAGATCTCTGGATTGTTCAAACGAGGTCCAGCACACCTTGACTACCCTGCGTCTGAGATCTTCGATGGACCTCTTGACAACACTGGAAGAGCGACTGACATCGATGGAGAACCATTGATTCATCACGTGTCTGTGTATCATAGCGGCAAGTCTGATGAGCCTCACGCTAAACCAACAGAGGAGCCTAGCGACGTCACAACAGTCACGACTACTATCGGAGACAAGATCTCTGGACTGTTCAAACGAGGACCAGCACACCTTGACTACCCTACGTCTGAGATCTTCGATGGACCTCTTGACAACACTGGAAGAGCGACTGACATCGATGGAGAACCATTGACTCATCACGTGTCTGTGTATCACAGCGGCAAGTCTGATGAGCCTCATGCTAAACCGACAGAGGAGCCCAGCGACGTCACAACAGTCACGACTACTATCGGAGACAAGATCTCTGGACTGTTCAAACGAGGACCAGCACACCTTGACTACCCTACGTCTGAGATCTTCGATGGACCTCTTGACAACACTGGAAGAGCGACTGATATCAATGGAGAACCATTGACTCATCACGTGTCTGTGTATCATAGCGGCAAATCTGATGAGCCTAACGCTAAACCAACAGAGGAGCCCAGCGACGTCACAACAGTCACGACTACTATCGGAGACAAGATCTCTGGACTGTTCAAACGAGGACCAGCACACCTTGACTACCCTACGTCTGAGATCTTCGATGGACCTCTTGACAACACTGGAAGAGCGACTGATATCGATGGAGAACCATTGACCCATCACGTGTCTGTGTATCATAGCGGCAAGTCTGATGAGCCTCACGCTAAACCGACAGAGGAGCCCAGCGACGTCACAACAGTCACGACTACTATCGGAGACAAGATCTCTGGACTGTTCAAACGAGGACCAGCACACCTTGACTACCCTACGTCTGAGATCTTCGATGGACCTCTTGACAACACTGGAAGAGCGACTGATATCAATGGAGAACCATTGACTCATCACGTGTCTGTGTATCATAGCGGCAAATCTGATGAGCCTCACGCTAAACCAACAGAGGAGCCCAGCGACGTCACAACAGTCACGACTACTATCGGAGACAAGATCTCTGGACTGTTCAAACGAGGACCAGCACACCTTGACTACCCTACGTCCGAGATCTTCGATGGACCTCTTGACAACACTGGAAGAGCGACTGATATCAATGGAGAACCATTGACTCATCATGTGTCTGTGTATCATAGCGGCAAGTCTGATGAGCCTCACGCTAAACCAACAGAGGAGCCTAGCGACGTCACAACAGTCACGACTACTATCGGAGACAAGATCTCTGGATTGTTCAAACGAGGTCCAGCACACCTTGACTACCCTGCGTCTGAGATCTTCGATGGACCTCTTGACAACACTGGAAGAGCGACTGACATCGATGGAGAACCATTGATTCATCACGTGTCTGTGTATCATAGCGGCAAGTCTGATGAGCCTCACGCTAAACCAACAGAGGAGCCTAGCGACGTCACAACAGTCACGACTACTATCGGAGACAAGATCTCTGGACTGTTCAAACGAGGACCAGCACACCTTGACTACCCTACGTCTGAGATCTTCGATGGACCTCTTGACAACACTGGAAGGGCGACTGACATCGATGGAGAACCATTGACTCATCACGTGTCTGTGTATCACAGCGGCAAGTCTGATGAGCCTCATGCTAAACCGACAGAGGAGCCCAGCGACGTCACAACAGTCACGACTACTATCGGAGACAAGATCTCTGGACTGTTCAAACGAGGACCAGCACACCTTGACTACCCTACGTCTGAGATCTTCGATGGACCTCTTGACAACACTGGAAGAGCGACTGATATCAATGGAGAACCATTGACTCATCACGTGTCTGTGTATCATAGCGGCAAATCTGATGAGCCTCACGCTAAACCAACAGAGGAGCCCAGCGACGTCACAACAGTCACGACTACTATCGGAGACAAGATCTCTGGACTGTTCAAACGAGGACCAGCACACATTGACTACCCTACGTCCGAGATCTTCGATGGACCTCTTGACAACACTGGAAGAGCGACTGATATCAATGGAGAACCATTGACTCATCATGTGTCTGTGTATCATAGCGGCAAGTCTGATGAGCCTCACGCTAAACCAACAGAGGAGCCTAGCGACGTCACAACAGTCACGACTACTATCGGAGACAAGATCTCTGGATTGTTCAAACGAGGTCCAGCACACCTTGACTACCCTGCGTCTGAGATCTTCGATGGACCTCTTGACAACACTGGAAGAGCGACTGACATCGATGGAGAACCATTGACTCATCACGTGTCTGTGTATCATAGTGGCAAGTCTGATGAGCCTCACGCTAAACCGACAGAGGAGCCCAGCGACGTCACAACAGTCACGACTACTATCGGAGACAAGATCTCTGGACTGTTCAAACGAGGACCAGCACACCTTGACTACCCTACGTCTGAGATCTTCGATGGACCTCTTGACAACACTGGAAGAGCGACTGATATCGATGGAGAACCATTGACTCATCACGTGTCTGTGTATCATAGCGGCAAGTCTGATGAGCCTCACGCTGAACCAACAGAGAAGACCAGCGACACCACAACAGTCACGACTACTCTCGGAGACAAGATCTCCGGAATGTTCGAACGAGAATCAGCACATGTGGACTATCCTACATCTGAGATCTACGACGGACCTCTTGACAACACTGGAAGAACAACTGATATCGATGAAGAACCGTTGACTCAACACGTGTCTGTGTATCATAGCGGCAAGTCTGATGAGCCTCACGCTAAACCAACAGAGGAGCCCAGCGACGTCACAACAGTCACGACTTCTATCGGAGACAAGATCTCTGGACTGTTCAAACGAGGACCAGCACACCTTGACTACCCTACGTCTGAGATCTTCGATGGACCTCTTGACAACACTGGAAGAGCGACTGATATCGATGGAGAACCATTGACTCATCACGTGTCTGTGTATCATAGCGGCAAGTCTGATGAGCCTCACGCTAAACCAACAGAGGAGACCAGCGACATCACAACAGTCACGACTACTCTCGGAGACAGGATCTCTGGACTCTTCAAACATGAGCACGCGCACGCCGACTATCCTACATCTGAGATCTACGACGGACCTCTTGACAACACTGGAAGAACAACTGATATCGATGGAGAACCATTGACTCATCACGTGTCTGTGTATCATAGCGGCAAGTCTGATGAGCCTCACGCTAAACCAACAGAGGAGCCCAGCGACGTCACAACAGTCACGACTACTCTCGGAGACAAGATCTCTGGACTGTTCAAACGAGGACCAGCACACCTTGACTACCCTACGTCTGAGATCTTCGATGGACCTCTTGACAACACTGGAAGAGCGACTGATATCGATGGAGAACCATTGACTCATCACGTGTCTGTGTATCATAGCGGCAAGTCTGATGAGCCTCACGCTAAACCAACAGAGAAGACCAGCGACACCACAATAGTCACGACTACAATCGGAGAAAAGATCTCAGGACTGTTCAAACACAAGCACGCTCACGCCGACTATCCTACTTCTGAGATCTACAACGGGCCTCTTGACCACACTGGAAGGGCAACTGATATTGATGGAGAACCACTGACTCATCACGTATCTGTGTATCATAGCGGCAAATCTGACGAGCCTCACGCTAATCCAACAGAGGAGACCAGTAACATCTCAACAGTCACGACCACTCTCGGAGACAAGATCTCTGGACTGTTCAAACGAGGACCAGCCCATCTCGACTTCCCTACGTCTGAGATCTTCGATGGACCTCTTGACAACACTGGAAGAGCGACTGATATCGATGGAGAACCATTGACTCATCACGTGTCTGTGTATCATAGCGGCAAGTCTGATGAGCCTCACGCTAAACCAACAGAGGAGCCCAGCAACGTCACAACAGTCACGACTTCTATCGGAGACAAGATCTCTGGACTGTTCAAACGAGGACCAGCACACCTTGACTACCCTACGTCTGAGATCTTCGATGGACCTCTTGACAACACTGGAAGAGCGACTGATATCGATGGAGAACCATTGACTCATCACGTGTCTGTGTATCATAGCGGCAAGTCTGATGAGCCTCACGCTAAACCAACAGAGGAGCCGAGCGACGTCACAACAGTCACGACTTCTATCGGAGACAAGATCTCTGGACTGTTCAAACGAGGACCAGCACACCTTGACTACCCTACGTCTGAGATCTTCGATGGACCTCTTGACAACACTGGAAGAGCGACTGATATCGATGGAGAACCATTGACTCATCACGTGTCTGTGTATCATAGCGGCAAGTCTGATGAGCCTCCAACAGAGGAGCCCAGCGACGTCACAACAGTCACGACTTCTATCGGAGACAAGATCTCTGGACTGTTCAAACGAGGACCAGCACACCTTGACTACCCTACGTCTGAGATCTTCGATGGACCTCTTGAAAACACTGGAAGAGCGACTGATATCGATGGAGAACCATTGACTCATCACGTGTCTGTGTATCATAGCGGCAAGTCTGATGAGCCTCACGCTGAACCAACAGAGAAGACCAGCGACACCACAACAGTCACGACTACTCTCGGAGACAATATCTCCGGAATGTTCAAACGAGAATCAGCACATGTGGACTATCCTACATCTGAGATCTACGACGGACCTCTTGACAACACTGGAAGAACAACTGATATCGATGAAGAACCGTTGACTCAACACGTGTCTGTGTATCATAGCTGCAAGTCTGATGAGCCTCACGCTAAACCAACAGAGGAGCCCAGCGACGTCACAACAGTCACGACTTCTATCGGAGACAAGATCTCTGGACTGTTCAAACGAGGACCAGCACACCTTGACTACCCTACGTCTGAAATCTACGACGGACCTCTTGACAACACTGGAAGAACAACTGATATCGATGGAGAACCGTTGACTCATCACGTGTCTGTCTACCATAGTGGAAAGTCTGATGAGCCTCAGGCTAAACCAACAGAGGAGCCCAGCGACGTCACAACAGTCACAACTTCTATCGGAGACAAGATCTTTGGACTGTTCAAACGAGGACCAGCACACCTTGACTACCCTACGTCTGAGATCTTTGATGGACCTCTTGACAACATTGGAAGAGCGACTGATATTGATGGAGAACCATTGACTCATCACGTGTCTGTGTATCATAGCGGCAAGTCTGATGAGCCTCACGCTAAACCAACAGAGGAGCCTAGCGACGTCACAACAGTCACGACTACTATCGGAGACAAGATCTCTGGACTGTTCAAACGAGGACCAGCACACCTTGACTACCCTACGTCTGAGATCTTCGATGGACCTCTTGACAACACTGGAAGAGCGACTGATATCGATGGAGAACCATTGACTCATCACGTGTCTGTGTATCATAGCGGCAAGTCTGATGAGCCTCACGCTAAACCAACAGAGGAGCCCAGCGACGTCACAACAGTCACGACTACTCTCGGAGACAAGATCTCTGGACTGTTCAAACGAGGACCAGCACACCTTGACTACCCTACGTCTGAGATCTTCGATGGACCTCTTGACAACACTGGAAGAGCGACTGATATCAATGGAGAACCATTGACTCATCACGTGTCTGTGTATCATAGCGGCAAATCTGATGAGCCTAACGCTAAACCAACAGAGGAGCCCAGCGACGTCACAACAGTCACGACTACTATCGGAGACAAGATCTCTGGACTGTTCAAACGAGGACCAGCACACCTTGACTACCCTACGTCTGAGATCTTCGATGGACCTCTTGACAACACTGGAAGAGCGACTGATATCGATGGAGAACCATTGACCCATCACGTGTCTGTGTATCATAGCGGCAAGTCTGATGAGCCTCACGCTAAACCGACAGAGGAGCCCAGCGACGTCACAACAGTCACGACTACTATCGGAGACAAGATCTCTGGACTGTTCAAACGAGGACCAGCACACCTTGACTACCCTACGTCTGAGATCTTCGATGGACCTCTTGACAACACTGGAAGAGCGACTGATATCAATGGAGAACCATTGACTCATCACGTGTCTGTGTATCATAGCGGCAAATCTGATGAGCCTCACGCTAAACCAACAGAGGAGCCCAGCGACGTCACAACAGTCACGACTACTATCGGAGACAAGATCTCTGGACTGTTCAAACGAGGACCAGCACACCTTGACTACCCTACGTCCGAGATCTTCGATGGACCTCTTGACAACACTGGAAGAGCGACTGATATCAATGGAGAACCATTGACTCATCATGTGTCTGTGTATCATAGCGGCAAGTCTGATGAGCCTCACGCTAAACCAACAGAGGAGCCTAGCGACGTCACAACAGTCACGACTACTATCGGAGACAAGATCTCTGGATTGTTCAAACGAGGTCCAGCACACCTTGACTACCCTGCGTCTGAGATCTTCGATGGACCTCTTGACAACACTGGAAGAGCGACTGACATCGATGGAGAACCATTGATTCATCACGTGTCTGTGTATCATAGCGGCAAGTCTGATGAGCCTCACGCTAAACCAACAGAGGAGCCTAGCGACGTCACAACAGTCACGACTACTATCGGAGACAAGATCTCTGGACTGTTCAAACGAGGACCAGCACACCTTGACTACCCTACGTCTGAGATCTTCGATGGACCTCTTGACAACACTGGAAGGGCGACTGACATCGATGGAGAACCATTGACTCATCACGTGTCTGTGTATCACAGCGGCAAGTCTGATGAGCCTCATGCTAAACCGACAGAGGAGCCCAGCGACGTCACAACAGTCACGACTACTATCGGAGACAAGATCTCTGGACTGTTCAAACGAGGACCAGCACACCTTGACTACCCTACGTCTGAGATCTTCGATGGACCTCTTGACAACACTGGAAGAGCGACTGATATCAATGGAGAACCATTGACTCATCACGTGTCTGTGTATCATAGCGGCAAATCTGATGAGCCTCACGCTAAACCAACAGAGGAGCCCAGCGACGTCACAACAGTCACGACTACTATCGGAGACAAGATCTCTGGACTGTTCAAACGAGGACCAGCACACATTGACTACCCTACGTCCGAGATCTTCGATGGACCTCTTGACAACACTGGAAGAGCGACTGATATCAATGGAGAACCATTGACTCATCATGTGTCTGTGTATCATAGCGGCAAGTCTGATGAGCCTCACGCTAAACCAACAGAGGAGCCTAGCGACGTCACAACAGTCACGACTACTATCGGAGACAAGATCTCTGGATTGTTCAAACGAGGTCCAGCACACCTTGACTACCCTGCGTCTGAGATCTTCGATGGACCTCTTGACAACACTGGAAGAGCGACTGACATCGATGGAGAACCATTGACTCATCACGTGTCTGTGTATCATAGTGGCAAGTCTGATGAGCCTCACGCTAAACCGACAGAGGAGCCCAGCGACGTCACAACAGTCACGACTACTATCGGAGACAAGATCTCTGGACTGTTCAAACGAGGACCAGCACACCTTGACTACCCTACGTCTGAGATCTTCGATGGACCTCTTGACAACACTGGAAGAGCGACTGATATCGATGGAGAACCATTGACTCATCACGTGTCTGTGTATCATAGCGGCAAGTCTGATGAGCCTCACGCTGAACCAACAGAGAAGACCAGCGACACCACAACAGTCACGACTACTCTCGGAGACAAGATCTCCGGAATGTTCGAACGAGAATCAGCACATGTGGACTATCCTACATCTGAGATCTACGACGGACCTCTTGACAACACTGGAAGAACAACTGATATCGATGAAGAACCGTTGACTCAACACGTGTCTGTGTATCATAGCGGCAAGTCTGATGAGCCTCACGCTAAACCAACAGAGGAGCCCAGCGACGTCACAACAGTCACGACTTCTATCGGAGACAAGATCTCTGGACTGTTCAAACGAGGACCAGCACACCTTGACTACCCTACGTCTGAGATCTTCGATGGACCTCTTGACAACACTGGAAGAGCGACTGATATCGATGGAGAACCATTGACTCATCACGTGTCTGTGTATCATAGCGGCAAGTCTGATGAGCCTCACGCTAAACCAACAGAGGAGACCAGCGACATCACAACAGTCACGACTACTCTCGGAGACAGGATCTCTGGACTCTTCAAACATGAGCACGCGCACGCCGACTATCCTACATCTGAGATCTACGACGGACCTCTTGACAACACTGGAAGAACAACTGATATCGATGGAGAACCATTGACTCATCACGTGTCTGTGTATCATAGCGGCAAGTCTGATGAGCCTCACGCTAAACCAACAGAGGAGCCCAGCGACGTCACAACAGTCACGACTACTCTCGGAGACAAGATCTCTGGACTGTTCAAACGAGGACCAGCACACCTTGACTACCCTACGTCTGAGATCTTCGATGGACCTCTTGACAACACTGGAAGAGCGACTGATATCGATGGAGAACCATTGACTCATCACGTGTCTGTGTATCATAGCGGCAAGTCTGATGAGCCTCACGCTAAACCAACAGAGAAGACCAGCGACACCACAATAGTCACGACTACAATCGGAGAAAAGATCTCAGGACTGTTCAAACACAAGCACGCTCACGCCGACTATCCTACTTCTGAGATCTACAACGGGCCTCTTGACCACACTGGAAGGGCAACTGATATTGATGGAGAACCACTGACTCATCACGTATCTGTGTATCATAGCGGCAAATCTGACGAGCCTCACGCTAATCCAACAGAGGAGACCAGTAACATCTCAACAGTCACGACCACTCTCGGAGACAAGATCTCTGGACTGTTCAAACGAGGACCAGCCCATCTCGACTTCCCTACGTCTGAGATCTTCGATGGACCTCTTGACAACACTGGAAGAGCGACTGATATCGATGGAGAACCATTGACTCATCACGTGTCTGTGTATCATAGCGGCAAGTCTGATGAGCCTCACGCTAAACCAACAGAGGAGCCCAGCAACGTCACAACAGTCACGACTTCTATCGGAGACAAGATCTCTGGACTGTTCAAACGAGGACCAGCACACCTTGACTACCCTACGTCTGAGATCTTCGATGGACCTCTTGACAACACTGGAAGAGCGACTGATATCGATGGAGAACCATTGACTCATCACGTGTCTGTGTATCATAGCGGCAAGTCTGATGAGCCTCACGCTAAACCAACAGAGGAGCCGAGCGACGTCACAACAGTCACGACTTCTATCGGAGACAAGATCTCTGGACTGTTCAAACGAGGACCAGCACACCTTGACTACCCTACGTCTGAGATCTTCGATGGACCTCTTGACAACACTGGAAGAGCGACTGATATCGATGGAGAACCATTGACTCATCACGTGTCTGTGTATCATAGCGGCAAGTCTGATGAGCCTCCAACAGAGGAGCCCAGCGACGTCACAACAGTCACGACTTCTATCGGAGACAAGATCTCTGGACTGTTCAAACGAGGACCAGCACACCTTGACTACCCTACGTCTGAGATCTTCGATGGACCTCTTGAAAACACTGGAAGAGCGACTGATATCGATGGAGAACCATTGACTCATCACGTGTCTGTGTATCATAGCGGCAAGTCTGATGAGCCTCACGCTGAACCAACAGAGAAGACCAGCGACACCACAACAGTCACGACTACTCTCGGAGACAATATCTCCGGAATGTTCAAACGAGAATCAGCACATGTGGACTATCCTACATCTGAGATCTACGACGGACCTCTTGACAACACTGGAAGAACAACTGATATCGATGAAGAACCGTTGACTCAACACGTGTCTGTGTATCATAGCTGCAAGTCTGATGAGCCTCACGCTAAACCAACAGAGGAGCCCAGCGACGTCACAACAGTCACGACTTCTATCGGAGACAAGATCTCTGGACTGTTCAAACGAGGACCAGCACACCTTGACTACCCTACGTCTGAAATCTACGACGGACCTCTTGACAACACTGGAAGAACAACTGATATCGATGGAGAACCGTTGACTCATCACGTGTCTGTCTACCATAGTGGAAAGTCTGATGAGCCTCAGGCTAAACCAACAGAGGAGCCCAGCGACGTCACAACAGTCACAACTTCTATCGGAGACAAGATCTTTGGACTGTTCAAACGAGGACCAGCACACCTTGACTACCCTACGTCTGAGATCTTTGATGGACCTCTTGACAACATTGGAAGAGCGACTGATATTGATGGAGAACCATTGACTCATCACGTGTCTGTGTATCATAGCGGCAAGTCTGATGAGCCTCACGCTAAACCAACAGAGGAGCCTAGCGACGTCACAACAGTCACGACTACTATCGGAGACAAGATCTCTGGACTGTTCAAACGAGGACCAGCACACCTTGACTACCCTACGTCTGAGATCTTCGATGGACCTCTTGACAACACTGGAAGAGCGACTGATATCGATGGAGAACCATTGACTCATCACGTGTCTGTGTATCATAGCGGCAAGTCTGATGAGCCTCACGCTAAACCAACAGAGGAGCCCAGCGACGTCACAACAGTCACGACTACTCTCGGAGACAAGATCTCTGGACTGTTCAAACGAGGACCAGCACATCTCGACTACCCTACGTCTGAGATGTTCGATGGACATCTTGACAACACTGGAAGAGCGACTGATATCGATGGAGAACCATTGACTCATCACGTGTCTGTGTATCATAGCGGCAAGTCTGATGTGCCTCACGCTAAACCAACAGAGGAGACCAGCGACATCACAACAGTCACGACTACTCTCGGAGACAGGATCTCTGGACTCTTCAAACATGAGCACGCGCACGCCGACTATCCTACATCTGAAATCTACGACGGACCTCTTGACAACACTGGAAGAACAACTGATATCGATGGAGAACCGTTGACTCATCACGTGTCTGTCTACCATTATGGAAAGTCTGATGAGCCTCAGGCTAAACCAACAGAGGAGCCCAGCGACGTCACAACAGTCACAACTTCTATCGGAGACAAGATCTCTGGACTGTTCAAACGAGGACCAGCACACCTTGACTACCCTACGTCTGAGATCTTTGATGGACCTCTTGACAACATTGGAAGAGCGACTGATATTGATGGAGAACCATTGACTCATCACGTGTCTGTGTATCATAGCGGCAAGTCTGATGAGCCTCACGCTAAACCAACAGAGGAGCCTAGCGACGTCACAACAGTCACGACTACTATCGGAGACAAGATCTCTGGACTGTTCAAACGAGGACCAGCACACCTTGACTACCCTACGTCTGAGATCTTCGATGGACCTCTTGACAACACTGGAAGAGCGACTGATATCGATGGAGAACCATTGACTCATCACGTGTCTGTGTATCATAGCGGCAAGTCTGATGAGCCTCACGCTAAACCAACAGAGGAGCCCAGCGACGTCACAACAGTCACGACTACTCTCGGAGACAAGATCTCTGGACTGTTCAAACGAGGACCAGCACACCTTGACTACCCTACGTCTGAGATCTTCGATGGACCTCTTGACAGCACTGGAAGAGCGACTGATATCGATGGAGAACCATTGACTCATCACGTGTCTGTGTATCATAGCGGCAAGTCTGATGAGCCTCACGCTAAACCAACAGAGGAGCCCAGCGACGTCACAACAGTCACGACTACTCTCGGAGACAAGATCTCTGGACTGTTCAAACGAGGACCAGCACACCTTGACTACCCTACGTCTGAGATCTTCGATGGACCTCTTGACAACACTGGAAGAGCGACTGATATCGATGGAGAACCATTGACTCATCACGTGTCTGTGTATCATAGCGGCAAGTCTGATGAGCCTCACGCTAAACCAACAGAGAAGACCAGCGACACCACAATAGTCACGACTACAATCGGAGAAAAGATCTCAGGACTGTTCAAACACAAGCACGCTCACGCCGACTATCCTACTTCTGAGATCTACAACGGGCCTCTTGACCACACTGGAAGGGCAACTGATATTGATGGAGAACCACTGACTCATCACGTATCTGTGTATCATAGCGGCAAATCTGACGAGCCTCACGCTAAACCAACTAAGGAGACCAGTGACATCTCAACAGTCACGACCACTCTCGGAGACAAGATCTCTGGACTGTTCAAACGAGGACCAGCCCATCTCGACTTCCCTACGTCTGAGATCTTCGATGGACCTCTTGACAACACTGGAAGAGCGACTGATATCGATGGAGAACCATTGACTCATCACGTGTCTGTGTATCATAGCGGCAAGTCTGATGAGCCTCACGCTAAACCAACAGAGGAGCCCAGCGACGTCACAACAGTCACGTCTTCTATCGGAGACAAGATCTCTGGACTGTTCAAACGAGGACCAGCACACCTTGACTACCCTACGTCTGAGATCTTCGATGGACCTCTTGACAACACTGGAAGAGCGACTGATATCGATGGAGAACCATTGACTCATCACGTGTCTGTGTATCATAGCGGCAAGTCTGATGAGCCTCACGCTAAACCAACAGAGGAGCCGAGCGACGTCACAACAGTCACGACTTCTATCGGAGACAAGATCTCTGGACTGTTCAAACGAGGACCAGCACACCTTGACTACCCTACGTCTGAGATCTTCGATGGACCTCTTGACAACACTGGAAGAGCGACTGATATCGATGGAGAACCATTGACTCATCACGTGTCTGTGTATCATAGCGGCAAGTCTGATGAGCCTCACGCTGAACCAACAGAGGAGACCAGCGACATCACAACAGTCACGACTACTCTCGGAGACAAGATCTCCGGAATGTTCAAACGAGAATCAGCACATGTGGACTATCCTACATCTGAGATCTACGACGGACCTCTTGACAACACTGGAAGAACAACTGATATCGATGAAGAACCGTTGACTCAACACGTGTCTGTGTATCATAGCGGCAAGTCTGATGAGCCTCACGCTAAGCCAACAAAGGAGACCAGCGACACCACAACAGTCACGACTACTCTCGGAGACAAGATTTCTGGAATGTTCAAAGAAAGATCAGCACATGTGGACTATCCTACATCTGAAATCTACGACGGACCTCTTGACAACACTGGAAGAGCGACTGATATCGATGGAGAACCATTGACTCATCACGTGTCTGTCTACCATAGTGGAAAGTCTGATGAGCCCCACGTAAAACCGACAGAAAAGACCGGCGATATCACAGCAGTCACGACCACTCTCGGAGACAAGATCTCCGGACTGTTCAAACGAGGATCAGCCCATGTGGACTATCCTACATCTGAGATCTACGACGGACCTCTTGACAACACTGGAAGAGCGAATGATATCGATGGAGAACCATTGACTCATCACGTGTCTGCGTATCATAGCGGCAAGTCTGATGAGCCTCACGCTAAACCAACAGAGGAGACCAGCGACACCACGACAGTCACGACTACAATCGGAGACAAGATCTCCGGAATGTTTGAACGAGGATCAGCACATGTGGACTATCCTACATCTGAGACCTACGACGGACCTCTTGACAACACTGGAAAAGCGACTGATATCGATGGAGAACCATTGACTCATCACGTGTCTGTGTATCATAGCGGCAAGTCTGATGAGCCTCACGCTAAACCAACAGAGGAGACCAGCGACACCACGACAGTCACGACTACAATCGAAGACAAGATCTCCGGAATGTTCAAGCGAGGATCAGCACATGTAGACTATCCTACATCTGAGACCTACGACGGACCTCTTGACAACACTAGAAAAGCGACTGATATCGATGGAGAACCATTGACTCATCACGTGTCTGTCTACCACAGTGGGAAGTCTGATGAGCATCACGCTAAATCAAAAGAAGAGACCAGCGATCCCATAACAGTCACGACTACTATCGGAGACAAGATCTCTGGATTGTTCAAACATGAGCACGCTCACGCCGACTATCCTACATCTGATATCTACGACGGACCTCTTGACAACACTGGAAGAGCAACTGATATCGATGGAGAGCCACTGACTCATTACGTGTCTGTGTATCATAGCGGCAAGTCTGATGAGCCTCACGCTGAACCAACAGAGAAGACCAGCGACACCACAACAGTCTCGACTACTCTCGGAGACAAGATCTCTGGACTGTTCAAACACAAGCACGCTCACGCCGACTATCCTACTTCTGAGATCTACAACGGGCCTCTTGACCACACTGGAAGGGCAACTGATATTGATGGAGAACCACTGACTCATCACGTATCTGTCTATCACAGTGGCAAGTCTGATGAGCCCTACGTAAAACTGACAGAAAAGACCAGCGACATCACAGCAGTCACGACCACTCTCGGAGACAAGATCTCCGGAATGTTCAAACGAGGATCAGCCCATGTGGACTATCCTACCTCTGAGATCTACGACGGACCTCTTGACAACACTGGAAGAGCGACTGATATCGATGGAGAACCATTGACTCATCACGTGTCTGTGTATCATAGCGGAAAGTCTGATGAGCCTCACGCTGAACCAACAGAGAAGACCAGCGACACCACAACAGTCACGACTACTCTCGGAGACAAGATCTCCGGACTGTTCAAACGAGGATCAGCCCATGTGGACTATCCTACATCTGAGATCTACGACGGACCTCTTGACAACACTGGAAGAACAACTGATATCGATGAAGAACCGTTGACTCAACACGTGTCTGTGTATCATAGCGGCAAGTCTGATGAGCCTCACGCTGAACCAACAGAGAAGACCAGCGACACCACAACAGTCACGACTACTCTCGGAGACAAAATCTCTGGACTGTTCAAACATGAGCACGCGCACGCCGACTATCCTACATCTGATATCTACGACGGACCTCTTGACAACACTGGAAGAGCAACTGATATCGATGGAGAGCCACTGACTCATTACGTGTCTGTGTATCATAGCGGCAAGTCTGATGAGCCTCACGCTGAACCAACAGAGGAGACCAGCGACACCACAATAGTCACGACTACAATCGGAGAAAATATCTCAGGACTGTTCAAACACAAGCACGCTCACGCCGACTATCCTACTTCTGAGATCTACAACGGGCCTCTTGACCACACTGGAAGGGCAACTGATATTGATGGAGAACCACTGACTCATCACGTATCTGTCTATCACAGTGGCAAGTCTGATGAGCCCCACGTAAAACTGACAGAAAAGACCAGCGACATCACAGCAGTCACGACCACTCTCGGAGACAAGATCTCCGGACTGTTTAAACGAGGATCAGCCCAAGTGGACTATCCTACATCTGAGATTTACGACGGATCTCTTGACAACACTGGAAGAACAACTGATATCGATGGAGAACCATTGACTCATCACGTGTCTGTGTATCATAGCGGCAAGTCTGATGAGCCTCACGCTAAGCCAACAAAGGAGACCAGCGACACCACAACAGTCACGACTACTCTCGGAGACAAGATTTCTGGAATGTTCAAAGAAAGATCAGCACATGTGGACTATCCTACATCTGAAATCTACGACGGACCTCTTGACAACACTGGAAGAGCGACTGATATCGATGGAGAACCATTGACTCATCACGTGTCTGTCTACCATAGTGGAAAGTCTGATGAGCCCCACGTAAAACCGACAGAAAAGACCGGCGATATCACAGCAGTCACGACCACTCTCGGAGACAAGATCTCCGGACTGTTCAAACGAGGATCAGCCCATGTGGACTATCCTACATCTGAGATCTACGACGGACCTCTTGACAACACTGGAAGAGCGACTGATATCGATGGAGAACCATTGACTCATCACGTGTCTGTGTATCATAGCGGCAAGTCTGATGAGCCTCACGCTAAACCAACAGAGGAGACCAGCGACACCACGACAGTCACGACTACAATCGGAGACAAGATCTCCGGAATGTTTGAACGAGGATCAGCACATGTGGACTATCCTACATCTGAGACCTACGACGGACCTCTTGACAACACTGGAAAAGCGACTGATATCGATGTAGAACCATTGACTCATCACGTGTCTGTGTATCATAGCGGCAAGTCTGATGAGCCTCACGCTAAACCAACAGAGGAGACCAGCGACACCACGACAGTCACGACTACAATCGGAGACAAGATCTCCGGAATGTTCAAGCGAGGATCAGCACATGTAGACTATCCTACATCTGAGACCTACGACGGACCTCTTGACAACACTAGAAAAGCGACTGATATCGATGGAGAACCATTGACTCATCAGGTGTCTGTCTACCACAGTGGGAAGTCTGATGAGCCTCACGCTAAATCAAAAGAAGAGACCAGCGATCCCATAACAGTCACGACTACTATCGGAGACAAGATCTCTGGATTGTTCAAACATGAGCACGCTCACGCCGACTATCCTACATCTGATATCTACGACGGACCTCTTGACAACACTGGAAGAGCAACTGATATCGATGGACAGCCACTGACTCATTACGTGTCTGTGTATCATAGCGGCAAGTCTGATGAGCCTCACGCTGAACCAACAGAGAAGACCAGCGACACCACAACAGTCTCGACTACTCTCGGAGACAAGATCTCTGGACTGTTCAAACACAAGCACGCTCACGCCGACTATCCTACTTCTGAGATCTACAACGGGCCTCTTGACCACACTGGAAGGGCAACTGATTTTGATGGAGAACCACTGACTCATCACGTATCTGTCTATCACAGTGGCAAGTCTGATGAGCCCCACGTAAAACTGACAGAAAAGACCAGCGACATCACAGCAGTCACGACCACTCTCGGAGACAAGATCTCCGGACTGCTTAAACGAGGATCAGCCCATGTGGACTATCCTACATCTGAGATTTACGACGGATCTCTTGACAACACTGGAAGAACAACTGATATCGATGGAGAACCATTGACTCATCACGTGTCTGTGTATCATTGCGGCAAGTCTGATGAGCCTCACGCTAAGCCAACAAAGGAGACCAGCGATACCACAACAGTCACGACTACTCTCGGAGACAAGATTTCTGGAATGTTCAAAGAAAGATCAGCACATGTGGACTATCCTACATCTGAAATCTACGACGGACCTCTTGACAACACTGGAAGAGCGACTGATATCGATGGAGAACCATTGACTCATCACGTGTCTGTCTACCATAGTGGAAAGTCTGATGAGCCCCACGTAAAACCGACAGAAAAGACAGGCGATATCACAGCAGTCACGACCACTCTCGGAGACAAGATCTCCGGACTGTTCAAACGAGGATCAGCCCATGTGGACTATCCTACATCTGAGACCTACGACGGACCTCTTGACAACACTGGAAAAGCGACTGATATCGATGGAGAACCATTGACTCATCACGTGTCTGTGTATCATAGCGGCAAGTCTGATGAGCCTCACGCTAAACCAACAGAGGAGACCAGCGACACCACGACAGTCACGACTACAATCGGAGACAAGATCTCCGGAATGTTCAAGCGAGGATCAGCACATGTAGACTATCCTACATCTGAGACCTACGACGGACCTCTTGACAACACTAGAAAAGCGACTGATATCGATGGAGAACCATTGACTCATCACGTGTCTGTCTACCACAGTGGGAAGTCTGATGAGCCTCACGCTAAATCAAAAGAAGAGACCAGCGATCCCATAACAGTCACGACTACTATCGGAGACAAGATCTCTGGATTGTTCAAACATGAGCACGCTCACGCCGACTATCCTACATCTGAAATCTACGACGGACCTCTTGACAACACTGGAAGAGCAACTGATATCGATGGAGAGCCACTGACTCATTACGTGTCTGTGTATCATAGCGGCAAGTCTGATGAGCCTCACGCTGAACCAACAGAGAAGACCAGCGACACCACAACAGTCTCGACTACTCTCGGAGACAAGATCTCTGGACTGTTCAAACACAAGCACGCTCACGCCGACTATCCTACTTCTGAGATCTACAACGGGCCTCTTGACCACACTGTAAGGGCAACTGATATTGATGGAGAACCACTGACTCATCACGTATCTGTCTATCACAGTGGCAAGTCTGATGAGCCCCACGTAAAACTGACAGAAAAGACCAGCGACATCACAGCAGTCACGACCACTCTCGGAGACAAGATCTCCGGACTGCTTAAACGAGGATCAGCCCATGTGGACTATCCTACATCTGAGATTTACGACGGATCTCTTGACAACACTGGAAGAACAACTGATATCGATGGAGAACCATTGACTCATCACGTGTCTGTGTATCATAGCGACAAGTCTGATGAGCCTCACGCTAAGCCAACAAAGGAGACCAGCGACACCACAACAGTCACGACTACTCTCGGAGACAAGATTTCTGGAATGTTCAAAGAAAGATCAGCACATGTGGACTATCCTACATCTGAAATCTACGACGGACCTCTTGACAACACTGGAAGAGCGACTGATATCGATGGAGAACCATTGACTCATCACGTGTCTGTCTACCATAGTGGAAAGTCTGATGAGCCCCACGTAATACCGACAGAAAAGACAGGCGATATCACAGCAGTCACGACCACTCTCGGAGACAAGATCTCCGGACTGTTAAAACGAGGATCAGCCCATGTGGACTATCCTACATCTGAGACCTACGACGGACCTCTTGACAACACTAGAAAAGCGACTGATATCGATGGAGAACCATTGACTCATCACGTGTCTGTCTACCACAGTGGGAAGTCTGATGAGCCTCACGCTAAATCAAAAGAAGAGACCAGCGATCCCATAACAGTCACGACTACTATCGGAGACAAGATCTCTGAATTGTTCAAACATGAGCACGCTCACGCCGACTATCCTACATCTGATATCTACGACGGACCTCTTGACAACACTGGAAGAGCAACTGATATCGATGGAGAGCCACTGACTCATTACGTGTCTGTGTATCATAGCGGCAAGTCTGATGAGCCTCACGCTGAACCAACAGAGAAGACCAGCGACACCACAACAGTCACGACTACTCTCGGAGACAAGATCTCTGGATTGTTCAAACATGAGCACGCTCACGCCGACTATCCTACATCTGAGATCTACGACGGACCTCTTGACCACACTGGAAGAGCAACTGATATCGATGGAGAGCCACTGACTCATTACGTGTCTGTGTATCATAGCGGCAAGTCTGATGAGCCTCACGTAAAACCGACAGAAAATACCGGCGACATCATAGCAGTCACTACCACTCTCGGAGACAAGATATCCGGACTGTTCAAACGAGGATCAGCCCATGTAGACTATCCTACATCTGAGATCTACGACGGACCTCTTGACAACACTGGAAGAGCGACTGATATCGATGGAGAACCATTGACTCATCACGTGTCTGTGTATCATAGCGGCAAGTCTGATGAGCCTCACGCTGAACCAACAGAGGAGACCAGCGACACCACGACAGTCACGACTACAATCGGAGACAAGATCTCCGGAATGTTCAAACGAGGATCAGCACATGTAGACTATCCTACATCTGAGACCTACGACGGACCTCTTGACAACACTGGAAAAGCGACTGATATCGATGGAGAACCATTGACTCATCACGTGTCTGTGTATCATAGCGGCAAGTCTGATGAGCCTCACGCTAAACCAACAGAGGAGACCAGCGACACCACGACAGTCACGACTACAATCGGAGACAAGATCTCCGGAATGTTCAAACGAGGATCAGCACATGTAGACTATCCTACATCTGAGACCTACGACGGACCTCTTGACAACACTAGAAAAGCGACTGATATCGATGGAGAACCATTGACTCATCACGTGTCTGTCTACCACAGTGGGAAGTCTGATGAGCCTCACGCTAAATCAACAGAAGAGACCAGCGACACCACAACAGTCATGACTACAACCGGAGACAAGGTTTCTGGAATGTTCAAACGAGGATCAGCACATGTGGACTATCCTACATCTGAGACCTACCAGGGACCTCTTGACAACACTGGAAGAGCAACTGATATCGATGGAGAGCCACTGACTCATTACGTGTCTGTGTATCATAGCGGCAAGTCTGATGAGCCTCATGTTGAACCAACAGAGAAGACCAGCGACACCACAACAGTCACGACTACTCTCGGAGACAAGATCTCCGGAATGTTCAAACAAGGATCAGCACATGTAGACTATCCTACATCTGAGACCTACGACGGACCTCTTGACAACACTGGAAAAGCGACTGATATCGATGGAGAACCATTGACTCATCACGTGTCTGTGTATCATAGCGGCAAGTCTGATGAGCCTCCCGCTGAACCAACAGAGAAGACCAGCGACACCACAACAGTCACGACTACTCTCGGAGACAAGATCTCCGGAATGTTCAAACGAGAATCAGCACATGTGGACTATCCTACATCTGAGATCTACGACGGACCTCTTGACAACACTGGAAGAACAACTGATATCGATGAAGAACCGTTGACTCAACACGTGTCTGTGTATCATAGCGGCAAGTCTGATGAGCCTCACGCTAAACTAACAGAGGAGCCCAGCGACGTCACAACAGTCACGACTTCTATCGGAGACAAGATCTCTGGACTGTTCAAACGAGGACCAGCACACCTTGACTACCCTACGTCTGAGATCTTCGATGGACCTCTTGACAACACTGGAAGAGCGACTGATATCGATGGAGAACCATTGACTCATCACGTGTCTGTGTATCATAGCGGCAAGTCTGATGAGCCTCACGCTGAACCAACAGAGGAGCCCAGCGACGTCACAACAGTCACGACTTCTATCGGAGACAAGATCTCTGGACTGTTCAAACGAGGACCAGCACACCTTGACTACCCTACGTCTGAGATCTTCGATGGACCTCTTGACAACACTGGAAGAGCGACTGATATCGATGGAGAACCATTGACTCATCACGTGTCTGTGTATCATAGCGGCAAGTCTGATGAGCCTCACGCTAAACCAACAGAGGAGCCCAGCGACGTCACAACAGTCACGACTTCTATCGGAGACAAGATCTCTGGACTGTTCAAACGAGGACCAGCACACCTTGACTACCCTACGTCTGAGATCTTCGATGGACCTCTTGACAGCACTGGAAGAGCGACTGATATCGATGGAGAACCATTGACTCATCACGTGTCTGTGTATCATAGCGGCAAGTCTGATGAGCCTCACGCTAAACCAACAGAGGAGCCCAGCGACGTCACAACAGTCACGACTTCTATCGGAGACAAGATCTCTGGACTGTTCAAACGAGGACCAGCACACCTTGACTACCCTACGTCTGAGATCTTCGATGGACCTCTTGACAGCACTGGAAGAGCGACTGATATCGATGGAGAACCATTGACTCATCACGTGTCTGTGTATCATAGCGGCAAGTCTGATGAGCCTCACGCTAAACCAACAGAGGAGCCCAGCGACGTCACAACAGTCACGACTACTCTCGGAGACAAGATCTCTGGACTGTTCAAACGAGGACCAGCACATCTCGACTACCCTACTTCTGAGATGTTCGATGGACATCTTGACAACACTGGAAGAGCGACTGATATCGATGGAGAACCATTGACTCATCACGTGTCTGTGTATCATAGCGGCAAGTCTGATGAGCCTCACGCTAAACCAACAGAGGAGACCAGCGACATCACAACAGTCACGACTACTCTCGGAGACAGGATCTCTGGACTCTTCAAACATGAGCACGCGCACGCCGACTATCCTACATCTGAGATCTACGACGGACCTCTTGACAACACTGGAAGAACAACTGATATCGATGGAGAACCACTGACTCATCACGTATCTGTCTATCACAGTGGCAAGTCTGATGAGCCCCACGTAAAACTGACAGAAAAGACCAGCGACATCACAGCAGTCACGACTACAATCGGAGACAAGATCTCCGGAATGTTCAAACGAGGATCAGCCCATGTGGACTATCCTACGTCTGAGATCTACGACGGACCTCTTGACAACACTGGAAGAACAACTGATATCGATGAAGAACCGTTGACTCAACACGTGTCTGTGTATCATAGCGGCAAGTCTGATGAGCCTCACGCTAAACCGACAGAGGAGCCCAGCGACGTCACAACAGTCACGACTTCTATCGGAGACAAGATCTCTGGACTGTTCAAACGAGGACCAGCACACCTTGACTACCCTACGTCTGAGATCTTCGATGGACCTCTTGACAACACTGGAAGAGCGACTGATATCGATGGAGAACCATTGACTCATCACGTGTCTGTGTATCATAGCGGCAAGTCTGATGAGCCTCACGCTAAACCAACAGAGGAGCCCAGCGACGTCACAACAGTCACGACTTCTATCGGAGACAAGATCTCTGGACTGTTCAAACGAGGACCAGCACACCTTGACTACCCTACGTCTGAGATCTTCGATGGACCTCTTGACAGCACTGGAAGAGCGACTGATATCGATGGAGAACCATTGACTCATCACGTGTCTGTGTATCATAGCGGCAAGTCTGATGAGCCTCACGCTAAACCAACAGAGGAGCCCAGCGACGTCACAACAGTCCCGACTACTCTCGGAGACAAGATCTCTGGACTGTTCAAACGAGGACCAGCACATCTCGACTACCCTACGTCTGAGATGTTCGATGGACATCTTGACAACACTGGAAGAGCGACTGATATCGATGGAGAACCATTGACTCATCACGTGTCTGTGTATCATAGCGGCAAGTCTGATGAGTCTCACGCTAAACCAACAGAGGAGACCAGCGACACCACCACAGTCACGACTACAATCAGAGACAAGATCTCCGGAATGTTCAAACGAGGATCAGCCCATGTGGACTATCCTACGTCTGAGATCTACGACGGACCTCTTGACAACACTGGAAGAACAACTGATATCGATGAAGAACCGTTGACTCAACACGTGTCTGTGTATCATAGCGGCAAGTCTGATGAGCCTCACGCTGAACCAACAGAGAAGACCAGCGACACCACAACAGTCACGACTACTCTCGGAGACAAAATCTCTGGACTGTTCAAACATGAGCACGCGCACGCCGACTATCCTGCATCTGATATCTACGACGGACCTCTTGACAACACTGGAAGAGCAACTGATATCGATGGAGAGCCACTGACTCATTACGTGTCTGTGTATCATAGCGGCAAGTCTGATGAGCCTCACGCTGAACCAACAGAGGAGACCAGCGACACCACAATAGTCACGACTACAATCGGAGAAAAGATCTCAGGACTGTTCAAACACAAGCACGCTCACGCCGACTATCCTACTTCTGAGATCTACAACGGGCCTCTTGACCACACTGGAAGGGCAACTGATATTGATGGAGAACCACTGACTCATCACGTATCTGTCTATCACAGTGGCAAGTCTGATGAGCCCCACGTAAAACTGACAGAAAAGACCAGCGACATCACAGCAGTCACGACCACTCTCGGAGACAAGATCTCCGGACTGTTTAAACGAGGATCAGCCCATGTGGACTATCCTACATCTGAGATCTACGACGGACCTCTTGACAAGACTGGAAGAACAACTGATATCGATGAAGAACCGTTGACTCAACACGTGTCTGTGTATCATAGCGGCAAGTCTGATGAGCCTCACGCTAAACCGACAGAGGAGCCCAGCGACGTCACAACAGTCACGACTTCTATCGGAGACAAGATCTCTGGACTGTTCAAAGAAAGATCAGCACATGTGGACTATCCTACATCTGAAATCTACGACGGACCTCTTGACAACACTGGAAGAGCGACTGATATCGATGGAGAACCATTGACTCATCACGTGTCTGTGTATCATAGCGGCAAGTCTGATGAGCCTCACGCTAATCCGACAGAGGAGCCCAGCGATGTCACAACAGTCACGACTACTATCGGAGACAAGATCTCTGGATTGTTCAAACATGAGCACGCTCACGCCGACTATCCTACATCTGATATCTACGACGGACCTCTTGACAACACTGGAAGAGCAACTGATATCGATGGAGAGCCACTGACTCATTACGTGTCTGTGTATCATAGCGGCAAGTCTGATGAGCCTCACGCTGAACCAACAGAGAAGACCAGCGACACCACAACAGTCACGACTACTCTCGGAGACAAGATCTCTGGATTGTTCAAACATGAGCACGCTCACGCCGACTATCCTACATCTGAGATCTACGACGGACCTCTTGACCACACTGGAAGAGCAACTGATATCGATGGAGAGCCACTGACTCATTACGTGTCTGTGTATCATAGCGGCAAGTCTGATGAGCCTCACGTAAAACCGACAGAAAATACCGGCGACATCATAGCAGTCACTACCACTCTCGGAGACAAGATATCCGGACTGTTCAAACGAGGATCAGCCCATGTAGACTATCCTACATCTGAGATCTACGACGGACCTCTTGACAACACTGGAAGAGCGACTGATATCGATGGAGAACCATTGACTCATCACGTGTCTGTGTATCATAGCGGCAAGTCTGATGAGCCTCACGCTGAACCAACAGAGGAGACCAGCGACACCACGACAGTCACGACTACAATCGGAGACAAGATCTCCGGAATGTTCAAACGAGGATCAGCACATGTAGACTATCCTACATCTGAGACCTACGACGGACCTCTTGACAACACTGGAAAAGCGACTGATATCGATGGAGAACCATTGACTCATCACGTGTCTGTGTATCATAGCGGCAAGTCTGATGAGCCTCACGCTAAACCAACAGAGGAGACCAGCGACACCACGACAGTCACGACTACAATCGGAGACAAGATCTCCGGAATGTTCAAACGAGGATCAGCACATGTAGACTATCGTACATCTGAGACCTACGACGGACCTCTTGACAACACTAGAAAAGCGACTGATATCGATGGAGAACCATTGACTCATCGCGTGTCTGTCTACCACAGTGGGAAGTCTGATGAGCCTCACGCTAAATCAACAGAAGAGACCAGCGACACCACAACAGTCATGACTACAACCGGAGACAAGATTTCTGGAATGTTCAAACGAGGATCAGCACATGTGGACTATCCTACATCTGAGACCTACCAGGGACCTCTTGACAACACTGGAAGAGCAACTGATATCGATGGAGAGCCACTGACTCATTACGTGTCTGTGTATCATAGCGGCAAGTCTGATGAGCCTCATGTTGAACCAACAGAGGACACCAGCGACACCACAACAATCACGAATACTCTCGGAGACAAGATCTCTGGACTGTTCAAACGAGGACCAGCACATCTCGACTATCCTACATCTGAAGTCTACAATGGACCTCTTGAACAAGCCACTCAGTACTCTGACGTAATGTTTGAGCCACTATCACATCATGTATCCGTCGTTCATGCAAGAACAATTGATGAAACAACGTTCGTCATTCCCAAACACGAGAGAACTCATCTCAATGCTACACAATATAAAGACCTCTCCGGACAGGGCTCTCAAACGTACGTTCCTGTTACTTCTGCAAATGAAACTCCAGCAGACTCACGTTCCTCTCTAGACATCACTAATAAGATATCTCGAGAGGTAGTCTCTTCGGTAGAGAAAGTTATAAACACTCATCGTAGTCGCAGTGACGAACCATTCATCCTCCGTCCTGAACGTCTGGAAGAATATAAAGTACCAGAAACTCCATTGAGCTTTTCGGTGTCTATCTCGGCGCGCGAGCCCACCGAGGACCGCTCTCGCTCTGACTTGTTCTCTTCCCAAATCAGAGAACAATCGTCAGATTTGCCGCTCCTCCGACCGCGCTCGACGCGGTCGCCTGGTGGTCGCCAACGTCGTCTATCGCCCCACACCTGGACAACGGTTCACGAGCGCACTGAAATCAGTTACGTGAAACGTGTGGCAATCTCACCACCACCAACATCCAGACTAAACAGTGAGCCCCCTGCCTCGAGATATCGCCTCCAACATCCAAGCCGCTTTGCAAGCAGCGAGCGTACCGGCTCCGCCAGTTATCATCGCAATGAACGTCAACAAACGGAGCAGAGCACATGCCATATGACCACATTTGATGAGAAAGTTCACGTGCACCATCCAATCTACCCGCCACATCAAGCGCTCTACGGCGCATCGAATGGCAGACCTATGACCAACGGACGAACTGAAAAGACGGTGAACGGAGACGCTGCACGTTGCCCCTACAGTCCGGTGCGCGAGATCGCGGCCGTCGACAGAACTGAATGGCTAAGAAGGTCGGACTACATTCCGCCCAGTCGTAGAAGCGACGAAATATTCACGGTCGGAACACCTTTCGTCATGGGTCGGGTGGAGCGAGATGAACATGGATGCGAATATCTACGTTACCAGGTCAGCTTCTGTTAGCTTCTCTTTTCAATCAAAGCGAGTTCGGGTTCTGATTTACAGACGCAAATCATTTTTTCCGAAATGTCTTTGACTTATCAAGCTTATAACTCACACTACAGTAGGATATTAGTGGTTTGTCTCTATGGGACTTATATTCGCAAAGCAAGCATATACGACGTGAGGGTGTTTGTAGTTTGATCACCTTGCTTTTCGATAAAAATCCGTAAACCATGGCGTGAATCGAGATCAAACTACTACAAAAACCTGGTTTCTCCCTATAATTTCTGTGTTTCAGACCAGCAACCTTCGTGAATCGGCGCCCGACCGAGAGATGCCCATGATCGAGGACGGTGCGATCGAGTGCCGCCGCGCGACGGTTCGCGCGCACCTGCGCGACATGGACACCGTGAACTTGGTCTCCGATGAACACGAACTCGAAAGAAGACGCCGCCCGATTCGCCGCGCGCGACAACGCGTGCGCAACTACTGTACCATGTTGTAGACTCCCGAACGAACACAGAGATCTGACAATCAGTTTTAGTCTCGCTATTTTCTCGAATTCTTGTATTTTCGTAGTTTAGTTTGTCTAGCTTGTATTTATGTAAAACTAACGAAAAGTTGAGCTTTTCCCGGGTACTCTCCTGGCTGTCTTTGCCTACGCTTTTGCAGACGACGCCTGGAGCCTTTTTCACAATTTTTATCATTTGATGATCGTGTTTTAATGAATGTTATAAATTTAAGCCTTTTCTTTTGTGGAACGGAAGCATGGTTGCAAACTTGATCCCAAACAGGCAAGATCAATATTGGAGGTTGATGATTTGATGTATCACAGTATAGTGTTCAAATTGTGATGGTAATGTACGCTGACCCAGAAAAGTATGAATGAAAAAAATTGTTATCAACCCAGTTTCAAAAGTTATGGAAGGGAACTATGAGAAAATAACCAGAATTCTTCCATCACAACATAACATGAAACCATCGATTGACCTTTACACACACTTTAACTACTTCTTCGGCCAGTATTTGAATAAAGTGTTGGAAACTAAACTTATATCTTAACCAGATTCTTATTTTATTCCGAAACATCATTCATTATTATGTGATTATTTCTCAGAAAAGAAGGTGAGACGCGTAAATTCAGCTCTGATTTGGTGAAAATTCATGTTTTTTTGCCAAATAACCGTGAATACGCTTGTGAATACGCATATAGCTTGTGAATACGCATAACAGCTTAAATTTCGAGTAAATCGTGTCACAACTATTATAGATGAAATATGGATCATACAATTGAAACTAATAGAATTGATATTGTTAAGTGTGATAATGAATTTTTACGAAAAGAAGCGTAGAAGTAAGACGAAAAGTCGATGATTGCCGGTCAACCAAACTGGGGCAAACATCTGCACAAGAAAAGTTACAACATTTGATCGTGAAGACTCTGAGTATGAAGTATTTCAACCACTACAATATTAATTATAGTAGTTACTCCTATTATAACTACTATGATATTTCAATTACTGTCACTGAATGAGCCAAAGTTCTAAGCAAAAGGACCTTGGCCAATTTTACGAGTAACATGTATTTTGGCAACCCAACCGTTTTAGGTAACCCAATTCTTCCAGGTTACCAGGGTAAACCGAAATTCAGATCCGGTCACCTTTCAAACTAATGGTAAACCCAAATTTTGTGTTTAATTGAAGGGTTTTTTCGAGTTTCGAGTTATTCGAGTTTTGGGAATTCCGAGTTTTTCGAGAGTCGAGTCGAACTCGAAACTTGAAATTTCGAGTAATTTCGAGTTTATTCGGAATTCGAGTTTGGCTTTAACAACCCTAGTTACCGGTTATGTAACAAACTTCAATATTTCAATATTTATTCGACACATTCATGTATTCGACACATAGAACAAACATTAACTAATGTACCACATGGTGTTTTCTCAACTTCTTGCTTCATGTGCATTTTGAACGAGGCAAAGCCAAGGTTCAGAGTGCAAAGGAACAATGTCAGAATTGACGTGAAGTTGAGGTTATGGCAATACGAGTAACAAACTTACCTGTCGTAAATTCTTTCGCGTAGCTCGTGAATCTGTTCAGTATTCAGTTATAGGGCATGATCAGTTATAGAGTAGTTGTAGTTTGAACTTGATACGCCATAATTTATAAATTTTGATCGAAAAGCAACGAGATCAAACTACAAACACAGCGGGATAAGGTGTCACGCAACGTATTGGCTTGCTTTGAAAACACGGTTACATTTTGAATTCAGAAACGGCAATTAATTGTAATACAAATAGTGATTTTTTGTTCTCTCTCCATATAGTGTGCACGAACACATATCTGGCGACATCTTTATTACCGGGTATGTCACTAACCACAACCGTTGACTATTAACCGGGGTCCGGTCACCTGATTTGGGTTGGAAACCATCTGCTAACAGCTAACCACTTAAAGAAGGACGATTATGTGGTCCAATCGCAACGATTCAGTCCTTTAAACTGCAATACATTTTTCAATTGCAGTTTAAAGGACCGTTGATACGGGATTGGTCCACATACTCGTCCTTCTTTAACAACCGCGTATTTCTCCCGAAAGTATTGTGAAAATCGGTTCCAAAACGGTTACTGGAACAATGAATGGTTAGAGAGTTTGCTTTTTCCAACGCGAGTCTACGGTTGAAAGATCAACAACTGTTCATTTTATCGCTAGCTCACACCAATTTGTACTGTAAAATGATGCTGCAAGAGCCAAAATGGTGACGGGTTTTGTGTAAAACGGTTAATGATTCCTTGTGAAAACATAGTTTTCTGTAAGAGGAGAAAATCTTTCGAATGTTCCATCTTATCTATTCGTAACAACAATATATTGGTAATGTTTGAAAAATTTATACTTGGAAAAAACATCACGTTTTCAAGTTCTACTTCAACTACCCCTAACGTGAACCGATTCTGTTAAACTCCCGGTCTTTAAATGACACCACACATTTTCACTCGTTTTCTAATTTTCACTTTGCAAGAAAACATACAGAACATTGAACATATAACTTTATTAACGGGGAAAAAGACATTCAAGACACAAAACCGGGAATCTAAAAACGGTACTATGCCAAATCAGCAAAATGGGCAAGATATTATGAAACTTGCGCGACGCCAAGACCACCACACAAGTGGCCGCTCGCATAGATAAATATCATCTAGCAGTTCTCTTATTTCTATAAATTTTGGGGCGCGTATCGAAAAATCGATAATTGGAACGATAATTCACTTGCGGAGCAGAGATTTCCGGATCGAAGACATAAAAAAATCAAAAATTCCAATTCTACGAGCCACGAACCGAAAAGCACGTGAAAATGCCAGTCAATTACGCGGCTCAGAATGTACAACGTTTTACCCGATTCGTAAAACTCTGCTCACCCAGTGAATTTCGCCAAAACAACATGGACATAGAAACTAGAGCACAGTTACTCGTAAAGCAGAATGAACACAAGATAATCAAACACGCATGGGGCCAGTGATATAATGAAACGCGATAAAACAGATGGAACACCGAGGCAACTCGCAGTTGGCTCCGGGTTGGTGAGAAAAACAAATGACGTCAGAGACGATCAATAAATGACGTCAGAGAAAATCAATCAATGACGTCAGAAAAAAGCAATACTTGACCTCAGACACATGACGTCATCATAACATGTAACCTATCTCCGAAAGGAGAAAGGTATGATAATGACCGACCGTAACATAAAATGTGGATAGTGGAGGGGGGGGGTATAATAAAATATTACTCTGAGAAAAAACTAGTCATCTAAAAAACGTTCCGAGAGAGTTGGTGGTGCACACTGATCAGCGCTTACACAGTGCATAGAGGAAGTTCTGAAAAAAACCGCAACTCTCTTGGAACGTGTCGAAAACAGAAAAAAACGGGGTAAGCATAGAAAAGTAGAGATAAAGTACAGAAAAGGAAAAATAAGAAAAGTGGAACAAATATATAGAAAAACGTGCGACATGAGCAGTACATGCCGGTGACAAAGTAGTGCAAGATGTAGCAAAACGGGGGGAGTGAGGCAGTTATGCTGACGAGATATGCATGTAGACAGCTGAACGGGTGGTACCGAAAAAGCGAGTATTCAAGCAAATTTCGCCCAAATCGGTCCGGTCCCCCAGTTCAGAAAACGACATGATATCTCTTCAGCACGCCGCTAAAACAGCATTTTCCAGAGGACGATTGGGAGCGGGGTAGATAGGTATACGGTATTCATCACGAACAAAAAATACTCCGATCTAGCAAATAACCGTGACGTCATGATAATGAAAGGCTATCGGAGGGAAGGGGGAGGAAGATAAGGGTATATGAGGAGGGGGATACGGTTACATACGGGGGGGGGGGCAATAATATTACTATGTATTACTACTACACTAATCAATAAATCAATACTCATGATGACGATTGGCCCGTGGTTGGTGATCCAAGTTGAACTGGATGACGACTTCAAATGATCAAACGGCAGCCTTCGGCTGATAGTAGATGGGAGCTGGAAAATATCGATTAAAATCGGGGGGACAGAAATATGATGAGTTGGGGGGACAGAAATAGGAATGTATGTTGGACTAGACAAGTAATCCAGTAAGGTACTTGAGCAAACTTATTGGTTCTATTGAGAATTTAAGAACTATTACACATCATTAAAATTATTATTTCGACAAAATTCACACTAACGGTTGATATTCATACTTCATATTACCATTTTCAAAATCATTCATCAACCCTAAACACATCGGAAATTCGAACGATTGTGTTCAAAAACGTCGAAGAAGCAGAAAAGGCAAAACAACACGTGCAAAGTGCAATGTGAGAACCCTTGCATGAACTTCGTTTTGAAATCAACGTGAATCAAAAACTCTAAAACATAAAATAACCCACCAGCGCCCTTCTGGAACTCGTTCCATCGCTGCGCCATGGCCTCGATCATCATCTGATGTCGCGCGTCCGTTGGTTCCGTCGCCGTCGACGCCGCCATTCCCTTCGCGAAGCGGAACGTCTTCCCGTCGCCCAGGTTCAGCACAAACGCGTCCTCTTCTACTGAAAGTATGTCACAATGTACACTGCCTCTCTACTAATCAGAGAACAAATCGAGAAAATATCCAACGACTACCCTCGTTCGATAGGAATCCACCCAATATTTCTGTTCTCCCAAAGAAATAAAGACCAGAAATTATAGTGTCCGAAATTCCAATAGAGAAATCCGAGCAAGCCAGCTAAACAATTGACTGAATAAAACGTTCAAATGGTTATCGCTGACTCATGGGCTGTTAATAGAGGTCAAAATGTCGAATTTCCGACGTCAGAAATTTCAGTACGGCGGTTAACGTTTTTTGACACCTACCGATAGTCGCCTCCACATTGTTGTTGTCCTTGGCCATCTGCGTCTCGGCGTTCTCGTCATAGAAGAAGGACAGTCCGCCGGTCGACTCGGCCGCCCCACTGATGACGTCATTGGGCAATTCGGCCACCGCGCCGGAAGAAGAAGAGGAACTGGCTGCAAGTATGAACGGATGCAATTATTAGTAATAACAATTATTAATATTACTATCATTAACATTATTATGACCGGATGTATTTATTATACACACGCTTCCTCGAAACAAGTCCGAAAAAGAGATCATCAACCAAAGGAAATTTGAAATAATCTCTTATTTTGAAAGATAAATGGGCTCATCTCTTATTCATGCCTAACACATAGGCAAATCCAGTTCTAGTGAAAATACAATCGTGTCGGTCACTTCACTCCCAGATGCAAAAGATGTATTTAAGCATGATTTATACTGAAACATTACTTCAATTGTCTCAACAAATAACCAGCAATCGATCGATCGATATGGAGGATTTTGGAGTATACAAAAAATACTGAACACTAACCAGTCTCCTGCTCGTTCTCCTTGGGGACCTGCTCCGGCTCCTCCTGCTTAGTTGGGACCTTCTCTAGCTCCTCCTTCATGGGCGGTGACACCTTCTCTAGCTCCTCCTCCTTTTCCGGCAACTGCTGAGACTCGGCGGGAGTGGGACTAGGGGTGGCTGGCACACTGCCAACACAGGGGTTCTGTTGACTGTTGGCGGGAGAGTTCTCGCGACCTGCAATGAATGTTATAGGTTGAAAGGTTATACAAAAGAAGCATATGTTCTAAATGCTGTATAACTTGAGCAGTGAGCACACCTAACAGCCTAGATCTAGTTAGAGCCATCTGCTACATAATGAAAACTAAGACTACGCTTGCACCAACTAGTGCCAAACCCGCAGAGTGCTGAAAAATTGGCCAGCATTTTGTCATGACTGAAGACTGTCCAGAAACAGTTGAACTTTTCGACAGAGTTTCCGGGTTACCAAAAATCTCCCTCGGTTTGGTTTGCTTTTGGCTAATATTTGATTGGTTTTTGGTTATCACATCACAAGTTAAAGTGTGAAAGTGACTCAGTAAACCAACATTAGTCATGAACAAACGTTCCGAAAACTGCGTTTCATGTTTACCTTACTTGTTAAACATTACATGGTATTAGGGGAGGAAGGCACTAGCTAGCCTTGACCGTTGCTAACTTGGTTTCAACTGCTCCTACCATTTTCCATTTCATAACTGACGACTAATTTTACAATTTTGCATGAAGCGGCAAGTTTTTTTCAGGTTTCGCGGCAAAGACCCTATTATAAACATTTCTACGGCCATTTGGTCTATAAAGATTACAAACCATAATAAACATCAAATGGTTGGTAGTTGGTCTAATATTTCGAAATATATAAATAAAAATGAAACGAATGGAAAAAAGACTCACTCTGTTCCGAGGATTTCTTGGCCACGTCTGCGTAGGAGAACCCAACGCTTCTGTCGGGGGTACAGGTGCCGTTCAAACGCATTGTAGAGGTCATCATCAGCTGAAATCAATAGCTATCAAAAATCGATAATATCCGTCAATAATTCAACTTGAAACATGTTGTAATATGTCACTCAACACAAAGCTGTCTGTGAAAGATGCATGTCAAACAAACTGCTGATACAGCTTCGTGCGAAATAGTTCCATTGCCCACCAAGCATATTTTGGATGTAAATTGGAATAACTAAGAACGCGCCGCTTTTTCGACTACTTTCAATTCATACTTCGTGAGTACATTTTGACGTCATAGCTTGAGATGTGGTCCTCTAGCTAACATGGTAAACAACAGAGAGATGAGCACATAATGCGATAACACGTCTATGAAGGAAGATCAGAAAAGAGAGGAAAGAGGACAAAAATAAAGAGCACGCCATCTGTGTCTAACCTAACGAGATTTCCTTTTTTTTAAATTTTAGATAACATAGAAAGAGACTAGAGACGGACCGGAAATTAACCAAAAGAACGAGAGAAAGAAGAGGGTAGAAGAGAGAGAGAGAGAGAGAGATAGATAGAGAGAGAGAGAGAGAGAGTGGGGTGGGAATAAAAGTATAAAAGCAATAAACAGGGAAGACGGGAATAAGTGCCGCCAGTGTATTATTGATGTTTTGCATCGGCCGTCGCTCGGCTCACGTTGAAAAACTCGTAAACAACTGGGAACATGACTAGAAAACGAGGTTACCAGCACATATCAGTTCAAGCTGTTAATGTTCTTTGAAACCTAGTCTTTTTTCGAGTTAAATATAAAAAAATCCCAACTAACACGGCAACATTTGAGCAAAACTAGTGGATATGAAGGGTTTTTAGGCTAAAATATGGTTAGTTTCTGGAGAATAGTCACAAGAGAACATGAATGAAGAAATCCATTTTCTCATTCTCTTCCGCCTTTTTTAAAACATCGAAACAAATTGCGCCACTCAATCAGAAAGGGGGAAAAGTGGATGAAATCAGACATCAAAGGGGATTAGACTTGAATGTCGCATTCAGAAGTATAAGTTGCGAACAACTGTTATACTTTCATCTTCTACAATTATAGCTATAAAAAGGTTATAAAAAATAGGTTGCAAACGTGATCTACATCTTTTCATATTAAAGTATGTCAAGAAAAATCAGAAATATCACACAATCACACTAAACTTACAATCTATTATTTCAACAATAAACAACTTTCTTTGAGTAAAATACTAAATACATCAAATTGCCGTCTTTTCGAATTCGAAAAAGTAAACGTAAAATGCGTCAAACTAGGACTTTTTTTGAATTTCGTCGATAATATTGAACAAAGTTGGATAGAGCCAAACTATCGCGAAAAAGTGAAAAAACAAAGATGAACGAAATAGGTCTTTCTCTCAGTCTACCTGCTAATTGTCTTCTCTACTCGGGCCGGGGGGTTAGGCAAGAAAAAGGCAAAAAGGGGGCGTGGCCTTCGTAGCGAGAGAGACACACACACAACTTGTGCCAATCAATACAGTTCGTAGCCCCGAAGCGGGGGCAAAGTAGCAGATAATAAAGATGGATATCAATCGATAAATCAATATGCATCTACATCTAGATCAGCACTAGTAATTGTATATTGAAATGAACTTTTATTTATGACTAACAATAAGAGCTGACCTTACTTTACCACAGAGGCCTATTTTCCGAAAAAGAGCGTCAAGCTTTTTTACGCATATTGTAAAGTTGATCGAAAAATGGCAATATCCTTCCCAAGCTCGCAGAAAAAGCGAATTTCCATAATTGCGGTAAATCACATGACCGTAGTGTGAAAATCTCTGCTTCGACTTCACTAAGATTTGGAAAATACCACATAAACTGGCAAAACGAAGAAGATTGAGATTATTGAATGTGAATTAAAATTACAGTGCAAGCTTCAGGTGGATGAAGGAAACTAGAACTTGAGAAACTTTGTAAATCCAAAGAAAGGAAATTTGAAATTCGGTCCCAAATCTAGTATTTGAATGAACCCTCCCTAGAATGGTCAAACGTTAAAATTATACTCAGGTTAATGAACAAAGATTGAAGGCCATGGAATGCAGCAAAACTAGGATACTAGGATCCCGCCAAGAGAAAAAATAATCTGATCGCACCTAGAAAAAATAACAGAATTTGGCTGATCTTTTTATAAACCATAAATTACAAGTCCTCAAAGTCGGTTGAAAGGTGGTAGGAAAAGAACTTTTGACCACTAGCATGAGCGAGTGTTGATGGGTTTGAGTAGTATTTCTGCTCAAGTAACCTTAGCCCAACAACCATAAAGCTAATCTCTGGTCGAAAAACGTTGTTCTTTCTGGAGAACAGTCCAATCATATACCAGCCAGGTTGTCCTACCAGTCAGAAAAACTCGCAAAACGGACTACTTTGCAGCCGAAAAGATGAAAATTTTGATACTTATGATGGAAAATCCTGAATTTTCACGTGTTTACATCTGACAACGGATTACTTTTCGTAGCTTAGTTAGACCTTACTGGTGTATGAGTCCAATCTTACTGTGTAATAGGGGGTCGTGGTATCTCGAAGCGAAAAAGTGAATGGTTTGGTAATCGGCGGCCGACACTAATCTACTCATATGTATCATAACCCCCCATCCGATAAGGGGCAGGGGTCGCCGAAAGATAGGCCGAGCAGTAATGCCAATGGGTCAAAGTTCAGTTGGACAATTAGCCGAGTAGCACGCAACTATCGAATTAAACCATAGAGAGTTAGGTAAATTGTTTAAGGGATTCATGCAGTGTTTTAGCTCTATGAAATACGAATGTCCATAGGCCAGCCAGCACCGTCAGCATACACCGCCAAGGCCTCTTATGAGGTGGGGTTGCGATGTTGCGAACTAATTTTGACGAAGAGTCGGGGTCGCGAGTTGAAAATCACCTAGTTTCATACAAAAATGATGAATTCAAACCGAAAATTGATGAAATTCGCCGTTTTAAACTATTTTGGAAGGGTCGCGACTCAAAAACGAAGGGGTTATGGCGAACTTTCCCTTGGCGGGGTATGATCGTCAGTATTGAATCTGAATGTTGTATGTGGCTGAGACATGTCGAGTTGCGAGAGAATGCTAGATGAAGTGAGAAAAGATTGAAAGGATAGAAAAAAAGACAGAGAGAAGAGAAGAGAAAGAAAGAGATATGCATTCTAATACCTCATCACTCTGTGCATCGTGATACGCGAGTTCCGAGTCGGCAGTCGATTGAACACGCTGAAACGGGAAACATTTAAGTCGAGAGAATAAAAACATAACCTATCAAAACCAACATTTTCAAACACCCAAACGTAAAACAGCGAGTCTCACATGCGCCAAAATATTCGGTAAAAAACATCGCCGATTTACTACAGCCTTCGAATGAAGTTGCAATCCAAACGTTTACGCTTACATACACAATTTGTGCAGAGTTAGTTTCAAAATGCTGTTTTCAGTACCACCAACTACCAACTATAAACTACAACCCACCTCCTGTCTGAGCGACTTTCCGTGGGAATTGGTAGACTGTTTCCCGCCCGAATGCTTGCGAACCTCGGTCTGAAAGGGGAACAATGAAAATAACCGAAGGTTCAACACACAGAACAGCGAAGTCACTCTCAATGTAGTCCCACAGCTACAATTACATCACTACACTAGAGAAACAGCCATGAATTCAAAAGAAACTTGAAATCATAGGTAAAATACCCCGTCAAAAAAGCGTTGACATATGCTCATTTTCGGCTATTTTCTGGAACTCAAGCTCATTTTGAGAAGCGAAACTGTTTGAAACGTCATAGAAGAGAGAAATAGTCACTTTTGCAGGGGTATTATGCCCGTTTCAAGGTTACACACGTTCATTTTAGGTGCACTGGCATTTAACTATTTTACTATGCTTGAAATCTTATGACCGAACATGAACATCTACGAACAGATCATCTACGGCTGATAATGTGATTGTGTAATCCTATGAATAGAACTGATGCACAAATGAAATCTACCGAATCAATCGATACGCACCTTTCGGTCGTCAATGAAATCGGCGAGTGAGGTGGTAGGGGGACGGCGAATTCCAGCAGACAACGGGGGCGCCTTGGTGGCCGATCCAACAGATGACGTCATTCCCATTCCGCCCTCCATAGAACTGCGTCGCGGCGTGGTGCCATCGGATGAGGCGCCCTCGTACAGGTGCTGGCGACGGTCCAGCATCTTGCCGGCGGATCTGAAACCACAGTAATGAAACAGTATAATCGATGTTTTATGAATCGCTCAACCCTTTTTACTGGCAACAACCATAAATTCATGAACTTTCGTTTTTTAGAACCATACTGGAATTGTACGTAGGGAAATATTGGGAGCTCTCACCCCATACTCTCTTTCGCTACACACTATTCATGCCTCACGAGATCAAAGATCAGTGTCTTAACGTAATTCGGAAAAGACAGGTCGCGAAGCGTTCAGTGGGTTACGCTTGCACACGGCCTCTATGGCTTCGCTCGGGGAAAGGCAGATGAATACGTTTCCGTCTGAACCGGTCCGTGTTTGTAGTTTGATCCCGTCTCATTTCTGCATAGGTAAAAAGGGGTCCAACCGGGCTTTTCAAAAGTGAAGGGGATCAGATGGATCTTGTTGCAAAAGTGAGGGGGAGGTCTGAGACATACACCGCCAAGGCCCCTTATAAAGGGGGGAGTCGCGAACGAATCCTTGTAAAGAGTAGGGGTAGCGAGCTGTTAACTAACGAATTTCATACAAAATCAGCTATAATCTTACGGAAAATCGTTGAATGTCACCGTTTTGAGGCGGTCGCGACACGACAAAACACGGAGGGTTCGCAAAAATTTTGAAGGAATAAGAGACTCTTGGCGGTGTATGGTCTGAGACCAGCCAATGGATGCTGCACCCTCTCCCCATTGCGCAGCGAAAGTGAAGGAGGTCATTTGCTAACTCTTGTCAAAAAGTGAAGGTAGTACCATCTCAGGATGGCACTTTTTTACCTATGCATTTCTGTCATAATTCGAAAACTCGACTGAGAATGATGATCAACGTACAAACTCGTAGAATAGCAATGTGTAAGCGTACCCGGTGCGCGTGTTCTGTGCGTGTGAGAATGGCTTCTTCTTCGTCTTTCCGGCCACCGTGATGAATTCCTGTTCCTCCGTGATCTGACGCTCGATCATCGTCACATCCTCGTCGTCGGCTCTGGATTGAGGAAATGTTATATTGTATTAATAATCATACTTCCGTAAGGCTATCTGAATAGTCTGCGAAATCCGGAATGCAAAAAATTCTGGCAACTTTTTTATTTTCCTTTTTTTTAACCATACACCGCCAAGGGCCTCTTAAACCTCCAAAATTCTCGCGACCCCTCCGTGTTTTCTCGTGTCGCGACCCCCCAAAACGGCGATATTCAACTGATTTCCGTACGATTATAGCTGAATTTGTATGAAAATCGTTAGTTGACAGTTAGCAACCCCTACTTTTCACAAGAATTGTTCGCGACTCCCCCCTTTATGGGAAGCCTTGGCGGTGTATGTTTTTAACAATTAACTCCAGGTGAATCAGAGAATTGAGAAGACGTACTGTTTCTTTGCTCGTAAAATATGGTCAACGGTTATTCTGAGAAGCAAAGTAGGAAATGGGTCAAGATAGTTCCTCCAACGAGGGTGACTACGATGTGGTCGTTTTTGACACGAATCATGGCATGACCTCGTGGACACATCTAAACATATTGCAACTTCTACCTGTAATTGGCTCCGTCCAGCATGACTTCAGAGGAGGGAATTGTAACGGAAACTGGATCACTGGCCACAAACTGAAAAACAAGATTTTAATCTAGGTCTAAGATGTTTAAATTTGGTTTTGTGTTTGTTAATATTCGGTTTTATGGTTATTTTTGTCTAAAAGATTGCCAGGGCACGAGATTATTGTTAAGTTCCTCTCAACTGATTCTTTTTTTCCGTAAATCCGGCGATATTGGGCTGATATTCACATTCATACTTTATTATTATGAGTGAATGGGGATTTGTGGGTGTTGTTTTCTCGTCTCATACCGGAAATGACGTGGCATCATCAGATCAACTGGTGTTTGCTGCCAAATTCAAATAACAAGAAAACGCTTAAATATTCTCATACGAAAGGAATATTGCCAAATTGGAATTTAAAAAAAGACACTTTTGACATACTTTTTGAACCACTCATGAAGGTTTCTACAAAGCAAGTTGCAAGTGTGATTCGGGATACTAGTACATACGGCCTCCATTCATAGCGACCATCAAATAGCACGGCAAAAGGAAAGACGCAAAGGGTATCTATCCCCGCTTTTCCCTAACCCCCATTCTTACAATACGAATTCCATCCAAAAAGCAAGATCATACCTGCTGGGATATTTCTGCACCTGACCTCTAGTAACGTCCCAAATTTCAACAAACAAAAAGACAAAAAGTGAAAAACGAACCGCATCATCACTGGTAGATGAGGCGACGCCCTCATCCGCGGACAAGAACTCCTCCTCCGCGTCTTCCGTCAAAATGGCGGCCGACGCCTTCCGCGCGTCCGCCTTCTTTCCGCCCTTCTTTGTGGTAGGAGAAGACTTCGACTGCTGGGTGGGAGAGACTATGGTCAGACCAGAGTCAGAGTTCCTGCAACGAAGTACACATTATAGTATTTTTCACCTCTACTGAGACTGAGACTACTACACACTACTAAACTTCCAGTCCGTCTGAATTTAGTAGATGTCATCACGTCATCAGTTATTTTGTTATTTTCAGCAACGTTAACGTTCGACTGAGAAAATTGTCATTGGAGAGTTGCAATGTGTACTGTAAAGGCCCAAACATACTACGGGCGGCTGCGGGCGTCTGCGGCTGCGTGCGTCTGCGGCTGAGTGGTGGCTTTGACGCGCCGCCCCGCAGACGCACGCAGACGCCCGCAAACGCACTCTGATTGAAGTATGTACGCGCGTTTGCGTCTGGCTGCGGCTGACTGCGGCGCTGCTATCTTCAGAGTGATTTTGGAGAACTCAGACTGATAATTGATAGTAATAAGTGTTTCAATTTGCTCTCTGAGAAACCCGTTCAGTTGTGGTTATCGAGCTCCCTTCTCTTTCAACCCATTAAGAATGGGAAGATCAGAATAGTGAATGCTCTTCGGGGTGTTTTTTTCGCTTTTCCTCCCACATTTCATTCTTCTTGCTTTTAAAAGCCTTTTCGATTCGAATCATGAGAAAAAAATATGGAAAAACTTAATGAAAACCATGTAAATGACAAAGGATTACTTTTATTAATTATTAGAAAAGAAACTGATATAAATTAAATGATGTTTTTTCAAGTGTTTTTGGGTTTAAACACAATTGATTCTTACAGACGCAGAGAGCCGCCGCGGCACTATTGAATCAATCCATTATTGCCGCAAAGCCTGTTTGCGGCTGTTGGCGGCCCCGTGCGGCGCCGCCCGCAGCCGCTTTTGCCCGCAAAAGTATGAATGCCCGCCAAAACGCCGAGAGCCGCAGCCAGCCGCACACTGGATCAATAGTTTGAGGGCGCTATACTTATATCATATGCCGCCCGCAGACGCCCGCAGCCGCCCGTAGTATGTTTGGGCCTTAAGAATCTCAGTAGGAACGATGCGCACATTGTCACACCAGAAACTGATTTAGACGTGTCAGAAACATACACACATCCACGTGAATCGAGAACGATACATACACCGCCACCATACACCAGCAAGGTTGTCCGAATAGTCAGAAAACTTCGAAAAACGGACTACTTTTTAGTCGAAAGGATGAAAATCGGTCTATGTTTGATGAAAAATCCTGAATTTTCACGTCTTTATACTTGAAAACGGACTACTTTATGTCGCTTAGTCAGACTTGTCACATTGTCACACCAGAAACTGATTTAGACGTGTCAGAAACATACACACATCCACGTGAATCGAGAACGATACATACACCGCCAGCCGCCACATTTCTGATAAGTTTCAAACTATTTTTGTGAAAATAGAAAAAAATTCGTAAACGAATTATGATCATTTCATCTTATCATTTACTTTCGCGTTCTCACTTTGTCTAATATTTTGAAAGATGGAATTCCCAAAAGGCCAGAAAAATAAAACCCATCTAGCTCACGTTTACGTTTTACCCACTTGAAAACACGGACTCACTTGATGCTGTTGGTAGGCGTGACCTTCACGTGTTCGGCCGTGACCTTCACGTGATCAGACGTGATCTTCGCGTTTTGGTTGCCCATCTGGGCCACCTCCTTCGACTTGCGACGACGATCCTTCTTGCCAGAATCCTCGGCAGCAACCGATGTGGAATCGTTCTTCTGAATCGATAATATAAGTATATGGTTGTGAGAAACAAACAAACACCAGTAAGGTCCGACTAATCGACAAAATATAGTCCGTTTAGATGTGAACACGTGAAAATTCATGATTTTTCCATCAATAGTAGACCGATTTTCTTATTTTCGGCGAAAAAGTAGTCTGTTTCCTGAATTTTTCTGACTATTCGGACAAGTTTACTGGTGTATGGAAACAAAGTAAAAACTACACAAGTAGTCACGGGTAAACGGATATCTATCAGTTTAGAGTCAGAGTTCAATCGCACCCACATTTCGGCAGCAACGATCAACTAAACTCGAAACACGAACCGGTTTTCCAATTAAAACGGCAATGCAGTGATCATAAAAAAACACAAATTCACGCAAACCACTGGGTTCGGAGCCAATTTCCCGAGTTTTGGAATAGAAGCATGGTAATAACTCGCCAAATCAAATAATGACCAACCTGTTTTTTGGCGTCTCCTTCGATGATTTTCACTAGTTTCTCCAAGGGCAGCTCGCCCATATAACCTGCAAGAGGACAGAAATTAGGAGAGCGATAGAGGGAGCGAGAGAAAGAGAGAGAGGGAGAGAGAAAGGGAAAGATGTAGGGAAAGAGAGAGGGATGAAGTGAGAGGAAGGGAAGAGAGAGAGGAGAAAATACAACGAATGAAATTGGGTCAGAAGATTTCCATTGAACAAGTCAAGCGTATATATCGAAACGAGGGGCTGGAATATGTTATCGCAATCGCAAAAACAATACCGATGACCGAAAACGATAAAACCACTTAAATCACGGCCTTCACAAATGGCCGCAAAACAATCGATCCAGTTATTGATCGATCGGAAAAAACCGAAGGAGGAAGTAGGTGAAAGAGGAAGAGAGATTAAGAGAGAACCAAAAGATAGATGCGTTGAAAAAATTCCATCCAATCCCATTGTTCCTGGTCTAAAAGACCAAGTCTCGACTCCGAAACATCAAACACATTTTTGAATAATGTGAATATTCTACAACTACAATAAGAAACTTGTTTTTCGAGTTATTCGCGTCTCTTATGATTTGTAGCATAATAGGCAAACTTTGCGGATTTTGGCTAAGTATGAGGGGAAAATTTGAAAAGAGTGATAAAATGAACGAACATTTAAACATCCTAGCCTTATCAATGCATGAATCGAAACCGGAACAGAGAAAGATGCAAAACAATTGGCATCTCAGCCCCACCCAAATCAGCTGGTTCTCGTATCGCTGGACTACAAACTACCATATTTTCCTAGCTGCCACCTTCCATGGAGTTTTGCGGTCTCCATAGTATTGTTCTTTTGATTACAATGATTCGAGAAAGATCCTATTCAAGAAACATAAAGACTTATGCCAGAACAATGGCTAGGTATAACAATATTCCATTCAGAGTCATCAAGTCATCATAGAAAGTTATGGAAACACTGAAATTAGCTGAATGTAACTAGTATCTGAACAGAATTCAATTTGGGAAACTTCCAATTTGATCCTTACGGACCTATCTAGACGCATTCGCATTATTTGATCCCACACAGTTATGCCTAGATATAGAATATGGGAAACCTTGTGAAACAAATTGTTCAAATAGGCGATTAAAAAAGAATGAATCGTCAAAAAATTTCGATCAATTTGTGTGCCCTTAAACCCAGCTCTCATACACATAAAAACAAAACAACAACATAAGCTGTCCGATAATCATTCCCTAATCTGACATGACGAGATAAGATAAACCCCTTACTGGCTTACTATTATGGCTTACTATTATCCCCCTCCAATATGGAGAGGAAACATAGGAAGATTTCCCAATGGGGGGGGGGGCATCCCTTGAATTTTCTACTAGTTTTTGAACTGAGACAGAAAAATTCCACATACTGTTATTTTAACTCACAATTCAACTAATACAACTACAAGTCTACAAGTTAATCTCACTTTCACTTACATTTAATTAATACCAGTCAGATTGTACCATATAAAAACAAACATTCCCCTTTCCCACAGTAAAATGTAGAAACCGTCAAGAAAATAGATAAGTGAGCGAGAAAAACAATATAACACTAACTACCAGATTCTCGATGGGAAAACTAGTCAATTTGCTAAATGAGTAATTCAATAAAGACCACCCAATTGTCCAAGATCCGAGAATGAGTACGTTTTTAACCGTCAATTGACAATATCGGCTATTTTGCTACCAAAAGACACGTACGTGACGTGAGAACAAAACAACAACAGTTCCATTACTCAAACAAGGCGTGGGAACCTGAAAGAAGACCAGGAAACGGGACAATACGGGATGAGGGAATTTGGAAGTGGGCCAAACTGACGCAGTACACAGTCAACGGCGACCCCCAACGATTAGCCCGAGAGGTAGAGAGTGTGTCGACTGAGGAGGGGCAGACAACGAGGCGAACGAGAGAGCATTTTCTAGCGGAAGAAGAGCAGAGGGTGCAGAGACAGCGGAGTGGCTGGTGGTGGACAGAGACGCAGACAATTGGTCAGCTGGCGAGAGGCCAACAACCACCAGCCGTGAGAAAGCGGCCTAGCTGGCTCGATCGAGACACACACGTTCATAACAACCGGCGCCTCGGGGGCACGTGAACGACACGTGTCGCAGGTGACACGCGAGGCGCGACTAGACGAGCATAACGTGAACGATAACAAGCTTAACGTGAATGTATTGTCCTGAACTCCTGATTATTGGATATACAAACTACTAACTACAACTATCAACTAGGATAAAATAGTTTCGCTATGTTTCGGAACCCAATTGAGAGCTTCTATATACTCAAAAGTCCCGTTTAGATTTGAATTTGAGCAAATAATTTACAATAGAATACAAAACTCTAAGTCATCAAACTTCTAGACAAACAACTTGTCAATTCAATACACCAATCTATCGGAAAGTAACAAGTAAAGTACATGTCAAGTAAGATTAGTACCTGTGCAATTCGAGCCATTAGTGCTGTAAGTCCCACAAAACTGGTACAGTTTACGTGCCGAAATACGATTTTCTCGGCGACTGGGAATAATTGAAATTCCAACAGAGTGGTGGACCAACGATGTAATCGGGGTGAATATATTCGATCGGCGGAAAAAAAGAGACGAGGTCAGTGACTCAGATGATACATGCTGGGACGAACGGCGGAGAGAATAGAAGGGGGGGGGGGGGGGGGGGGGAGAGAGAGAGAGAGAGAGAGAGAGAGAGAGCGAGAGCGGAGAGAGAGCGAGAGCGGAGGAGAGAGAGATAATTACCAGGAATATCCTTGGCCAGCAGTGTGTTCTTCGCCTCCTTGTCCTTCTTCTTTTTCTTCTTCTTTCCGTCGAGCTTGGTCTGTAATAAAAAAAGCTATAAATACTAGTGCATTACATGACGACATGACCATAACAAGTATTGTAATTCCAAATCGAAATAAATTCGAGTTTGATCAAACAACGAATATCTCGGTTTACAATAGAATTCACAGTACCAGTCAAAAACAAATATTATCAGTTACCTCAATCCTCAACGAAAACAACCCTCGGAAAAGGTTGAATAATCAGATCATAGACCACAAAAAAGAACTCTTTAAAAACATGGTTTGAAATTCACCGTATTCACTGTCTCCTGTGCTTTTTCTTCCACCTTCAGATTACCGTTCTGAAAAAAAATCGATTTCACCTTAGAGCAGGGATGACCAAAGTTGGTACGCGGACAACTTTTTCAGGAGGAGGGGGGTCGTTTTCGAACCAGGAAGGGCCGAAAATTTGGGGGGAAAAGAGAATAATCGGGAGAATTTGGTTGAATTCCAACTTCTACTTAGAATACTCTTTGTTCATAAAGCTCGTTTTTGACTATTTAAGATTTTTTCTCCATTTTTAGAAAGGGGGGTCGTTCTGCTAGCAAGGCCGGTCAAAATTTTGGTCATCCCTGCCTTAGAGATAATGGAGTAATGTAAAACAAACTGTTCAGTTTTTTTGAGTTCTCAATGATTCAAAAAAACCCATATATATATATTTCCTTCATCTCAGTTTCTCAGTCTACCCACCCTCCTTTATTAAACCAACCACATCCTAACACATAATAAACAACATAGGCCGTTAACACTTAACACTGACATTCACGGTTCCCAGATCCAGCTCCAACAAACGTTTGTTGAATTGGAAATTTCATCACCAGTTTTGCTTCAAAATCACGAGTTTTAACTGGCACAGTTTCAAAAAATGGCACCTTTACTGGTGAAAACTTCACTTTACACCCAAGTTTGTAGTATCTTCACCCAGATAAAACACCCTATTTTCAATAAATTTTTGTGGGGATCGAAGTCGCCTCATGTATGAGCTCCAATAAGTCCATTTTTTCCAAACTCAATAGCTTACACGAGAGTTTACAGCCCATACCACCAAATATTTCTGTCTACTTCCACAACTAATTGCTTCACCCACAAATGGCCCTCTCTCTCTATTTCTCTGCCAACCTCCTCTCTCTCAACCCATAGTTTTATTTCAATTCAATTCAATCAATATCTCTTTACAGTCTCCTTCGCAGACTCTCGTCGAACGACCAAAAAACCACGGGCGGCAGTGAAAAACACAATGAACCGATAGGGGGCCATGAACACTGTTGTATAAACACATTCAGACGAGACAGCGATGGGAGAGAGAAAGAAAGAAAGAGGAGAGAGAGGATAATGAGAGTGAAAGGAAGAGAGAGAGATAGAGAGAGGGGAAGCGAAGTGACGAAAGAAAGAATATGGAGAACATATATAAAAAGAGAGCTAGAAAAGAAAAACTCCTTGCTTGGACCGAGAAAAACCGGAGAAAACCATCAATACGATACACTTCCTCCATACACCAGCAAGGTTGCCCGAATAGTCAGAAAAGTTCGCTAAACGGACTACTTTTCAGCCGAAAAGATGAAAATCGGTCTACTTTTGATGGAAAATCCTGAATTTTCACGTGTTTACATCTGACAACGGACTACTTTTCGTAGCTTAGTCAGACCTTACTGGTGTATGACTTCCTCCTGTATTTGCTCCTGCCGTGATGACCCTACTCACCAGAAACTTAAAAAAAACAGTTTCAAAGCAAAACTCAAACCGCCATCTTGTGCATCTCCGTTCTATTTGCCCATTAAAATCCATCTACCTAAAACCAGGTTGTCGTTGTACCCATGCCCTCATACCCCAGTGAATCTAGAAAATGATGAAAAAACGAGCTCGTTTCGCCAAAACTAAGAAATGCCATCAGTTTTCACGTGTTTGAATTTAGAAACGGACTCCTCTTTATAGAATAGTCCCCCCGTAGTGTATGTTACTGCCCTACTCACCAGCCCAGCCCACAGATAGATCAACATTAGTCGCAGCTTGCTACAGACGCAATGGAGCAGCCAGTGGACCAATCGGAATACCGTAGTCACTATGGATAGAATACGACGGCTGTTATGCATAGCATAACATTGTATCGACTATAGACTAGTATCAGAGGGAATAGAAATCGAGTGAAATGCGTAGTGATTCACTCGGAAACAGTCAGTTGGAATGAAAAGCTCTTGGGAAAAGAGACAAGCGATGCTCGCCACAGATAGCGAGAGCGCGCCAACCGAGACCAGACCGTACACACATGGCGCCAGAAAGGCACGAGTACGAAATAGACCCCCAAAGTGCACCGGACTGGGGTCGTATGTACGAATATCCCAAACAGCAGTTCACGACAAGGGTAATTTCCACTTTCATTCCATTTCCAAAGACTTGACATAACAGTTACATCTTACATATCATATCTACTCTCGGGGTTCCAGTCCTACGTTCTACGAAATAGAGTGCAGGAAGAGAGACGCAGGATGCGATGTTCATGTTAGTGCCGGCATATCCCTGCATATAGCATAGCCGCGGTACCATCTTACTGTGGGAAACTACATTCTATCCCACTATCTTATTAACTACTCAAGAACACTGATACAGCCTACAGTACAACAAGGTTATTTTACTCACGTGGCTTCACGAAGGAAAACTGTAGTGAATTGTGAACAACACTTAGTAAACAAACCAGCTAAGCCATAATCCATAAAGGTGGGCGCCCAACGAGTCTCCAAAACAAAACAGTAACCTGATACTGCCATAGTCACATCAACACAATCAACCAGCAAAATACTACTAACACCGCCCATATATTACAGTCTCACCGCTAAATGTTCCCATTACCAAATCTTATTCCATCAAAAAACCATATTACTTAAATTATAACAACTCAAAAGTTGAAAACAAGCCCGTAACCAGGATAAAGGAGTAAAACACAAAATTATGACAAAGACAAAATCCGAACGACCAGCGCATGGTTGTTCAAATGTTTAACCAATAGTGCAGTCTATCTCACATGTGGTTTCAATTGAAAACAGACTCGACTGGGGGTGCGAGAGCGACACAATAACCCACTCATAACATTATGTGACACAAAGAATGAATTCATGGTGATTATTTATACACAGAATGACCTGCTTCATAATGCCAATCAAATTTGTAGCCTTTATAAGTACACATGACGTATGCACATCCTTAATGACTTAATGTTAAACCACTTTCAGAAAGAGCAATTTTTAAACGAAGCTAAGATCTAAAAACCGTCCATTTCCAGAGTTGAGCCATCGAATATCCCTATATTTACAAACTGTCGAGTTGATTGATAGTATAACTCGATAATCGATAGCTGTAGTTGAAGTAACACCGAAAACTAATACGTGTTTTCTGTAAACTCTAAGTTTACATTGTTTAAAGTTTAACAACTCAATTATTCACTTAGTTGGCATGACAATCTAATTGGACATGAAGGGAAATCACCAGTTGATTCAGCAGACCCATATAGATATCTGGACAAACACCCAGATTTATGGGGTCCAGTTTGAGGGGCGGGGCCCGGGCCGGGACCGGGCAGGGGGCGGGGCTAGCCGCCACTGATGACGTCATACGGGCATGCAGGGGGCAATATGACGTGGGAGATGGGTTCCTGACAAGAGGAGAATGTAACATAGTTTCGGATATGAGAACATTTGAGAAGAGGTTATGGTACTAAGAGCACAAAAGACAACAGTAAGGAAATAACAGAGAAAAGGCATAGTGAACGCACACTGTCGGAATACCCGAAGAAAAAAAACAGAAAACGGACCCCGGTTTTGCGAAAATTTAAACATCTAATCGGAATCAAAAACGAATTCCTGTACAAGAATAGTCCTTGGTGAACTCAATCGATAATTCCAGAAAAAACAATTAAATCAAGGGACTACAAATTCAGAGCTTAAAAATAAACACTTCGATTTAACCTATTACGAGCTAGGAAACGGGATCCCTTTCTGTTAAAATTTTCATGCAAAATAAGTCTGACGTTTTTTTCTCGAACGAAAAACGGGTTCATTTTTCCAGATTAGTCGTCCTATAACAGCGTATGGCGGGCCTCAATGTAAGATGTGCACAGTTACGCCCTGCTACATACATACACAATCACCACTCATATCAAATTGCAGTCAATTAAGCAAAAAACGCAGAATAAAAAGTATGCGGCCACACAGTGCGGGAATATGCATGATTACACCTTTTTAGATAAACTTAACTAAATAAAACACATTCTATTCTCCTTTCCAGCAAAACGGAAGAGCAGAAAAATTAGTATGCAAATTCACAAAAATGAAAACCGGGTCCAAATAACCAATAATCAAATTCCCTAATAAGTTGATTGAATTTACTGAAAAAAAAACTTTCTTCAAACTCAGTTTTACCGATTGCCGAAACTTATAGCGCGTTAGTTCAAAATATTTGATACTTCTCGACTTGAAAAAGTAGAATTTACATGAATCGATATACCACTGCGGTCTGATGGATGACTAGAAAGAGAAAGTCAGTTGATACATGATCCATATTGAAGAACAGTCACATGTCACACCTTCCTGGCTGGGTGGTGTGAATGGAGAATAAGAATAGACCTCCATGACCAGGTTCCAGGTAGCAACGAGTGGGTGTTTCGAGAAGAATAGATGGGAAGAAAAAGTCAACTGATAAGCGATGATACAAGTCTATTGTGAAAGATTAACAGCTCTGACAGAACAATGAAGCAGTACGCCAATAGTCAATGACGAAAATCTTCAACCAATCAATAACCAAGTAATTCAATAGCTTTCAATGATACCAGCTCTTTAAATTCACCACCACCACCTTCTTCTTGGATTGTTCGTCGTGTTACATCGCTGATATGTCTTTTCCTTAAAAAAAACTCTCCTAAAACAGTCAATTCGTCCCAGAATTCCCAGCGACATCATTGATTTCTACTCCGCAAATCGCAAAACACTTTTAAATTACCAAAATACAGAAACATATCCTCATCCTCCCTAACACCCTAACCGAAACAAGTACTCAAGTCCCTTCTTTTAAGAAAAAAAACCACACAACCCATCAAAAAACCACATTCCCAACAACTGTGCAATATAACATACAAACTTACGAATAGATAGTAGTTGATGACGTTGCGATAGTACCAAAGACTGGAATATTCGGTGGTGGCGACCTGCATTGAAGCAAAGAGGCAGGCAATGACAGGATTGATCCCAGAGAGGAGCCAAGACAAAAGTAGACAACATCCCCAAACAAGAGGTCAGCAATCAATCCCCAGTGGGAGGGACGAGAGACGGGAGGTCAAGAGAGAACCGAATAGACTACAGACTACAACGTGAAGGAATTGCGAATAGTAGACAACACCTCTTTAAACGAGAGGCCAGCCGGTATGACTTGTTTATTACCAACAGGAGAGAAACAGAGAAGCACGACTTCTTAACTACGACAACCATACACCAGTAAAGTTGTCCGAATAGTATGAAAACAGACTAATTGTTTTTTCCGAAAATAAGAAAATCGGTCTACTTTTGATGGAAAAAAATCATAAATATTGTTCACATTCAAAACGGACTACTTTTTGTCGCTTAGTCGGACCTTACTGGTGTTTGACGACAACCTGTAACCACACTTCTGCGTAAATAAAAATAATCCTCCCCTTATATGAAACTGTCAATAGGAAGAAGTGCAGACCGGACTACTTACTCAAAAAAGACCACACCGGGTCAAAGAAGAAGGAGACTATACAATCGATCAAAGCAATGTATTGCCACAGCCAAGTATCACAACTGCATAGTTTATCTCCATATAATTCAAGTCGTCTGCTATCGAATTTTATGAAATCACACCAATTACAGCCTGAATCTGAGTGAGTTCAAATCTAGCTAACCAAACAGAGAAGATTGTAGACAAAAAGTTTGCCATTCTTGAACAGGTTGTAAGAAAGAGGCAAATATGACATCATTCTCTTGTAAAATCCTGGTGGTAATTCTCGACCAGACGATAAAAACATACGGAAAGTGTGGTTCTTGGTCGAGACAGTGGAACGCATCTCCAAGTCATGCCTAACTCCGGGAAATTTGATGAAAAAAGTGCTAAAACTCGAAAACGAATGTTTTTTTGTTGCAAAATCCGAGACCTTTTTTTATAAAAAATTATAATGTATGTGACAGAAGACGGGGCACCGGATAAAGCTGGCACAATTACAAATGGCTGGGCGTTTTCATGAGACCAGGGGTGACCACAAGTTGCACGCGTGCCACATAATGAGGGGGGTGGGGGGTCGTTAAGGCCCGACGGTACCGAAAATTTCAAAAACTATGGTGTTTTCTGCCGATTTTCGTGAAAATCTCGCCATTTTGAAGAATAATTTCGTATTTCACGGCGAATTTCTATTTTGTAAGGGGGAGGGGTCGTACCGGTGGTAGGGTCGGTCAACTGTTTGGTCACCCCTGCATGAGACTGGCTAACTTTACGAAAATTCGATTTTATAATAATATACTTGATTTTAGATCATCATTCAAAAACTGTAGCAACGAATCAACTGAGAAGATAGGCTATAATTTCTGACAGTCCCGGAACCGAACTCGGCTTTGAAGTTCAATCGTTTAGAGAATATCCGGTTCACAACACGTTGTATTATTCGTACAAACTGTAAACTCCGCCTCCAACTTTGATATCATCCATTAATAAAAAAAGTGAAGCAATTAATCAAATGTTATCGTCATTCGGCTGCTCGCATCAAATTGCAAATTTATGATGATTCAACCAAATTTTTGATATATATTAGCTATCGTTACGTTATGGAATTATGAAACCAAGCTGCAAAATTACGTAAATTTTCGACATTACCAAAAGTCGGATTCTCATCTATAGTTGAACTTAATTGAAAAAGGGAGAAATCAAAATCTAGTTTCGATAAATATCATATAGATACCACTAAATTGAAGATCATAGAACAGAAAGAAGGAGATCAAAATCGGAAGCCGAGCCTGCCAATAATACCAAATGCCAATGACATCCTATTGATCAGAACTTGCATGCTTACGTAAGCCGCTTATCAACTCCCGTCCACCCGCAAAGATTAGCGTGAAAACAAAACCTGACATTAATCAAAAATCGATAAAGTCCTCTCGCGCAACCAAAATCGATAAATAGTCACCTCTCCCATGCCAACGACATAGACGTGCATTGTGTGACGTCGATAACTTCTTCAGAAGGCGTGGATTCCTCTTCAATTGATCCCTCCTATCCAATCCCCAATGTAGAATAGAAAGTCGGCTGTCCTCTGCTAATCTCTCGCTCCGCTCCCGCATTTGAAATCGGCGCGCGATTTCGCAACATCGCAGTACAGTACCCGCCATTGGCATTGTAGCGCGTTTTCCCTCGAGCAAAGTTGGCGGTCGAGAGAAAAGAAAAGTGACAGATAGGAACAGAAATCGGAGTTGTCAATAGGGTGACATTACAAAAGGAGTCCGACTAGAAACGAAACCAATTAGCCGACAAAAACAAACTGGCATTGATCTATGGTTGTTTAATGATAAATGATGATGACAGTGTATTGCGGCGGCAGACAAATTCGAGCGGAATAAAACCAGACATAAAACTATTGCGATGGAAATTGAATGAGTACGTCTACGTGAACATATAGGAGGATTTGGAAATTTAGTATTGAAATTTGAAAACAACATAGAACGTACTCTATTCTGTCATAAAACTTGTCCCTCCGCTGATAAAACCAGGCAAGAACTTGGAACTAGATTTTACCATTAAATTCAGAGTATTAGAAAGAAGCAGAAAAACCAGGAACCAGGTTGGCTGTGAAAGAATAAAACGAGATGATACCGCGTAGTAGTCATCATTATCTCTTCTCATTAGGTACAGATAAAGGTTGTATTCCCAGATGTATTAATGAGTGGAACCCACCCTGGGGGCCAATTATGGAAAGTTCCCACACCATGAGACTGCTTACTGCTTTGAATGCGAAAAACACAGGTGGTTACATATAGATAAGGGGAGAGTATTTTCTTTGCATACCAGACTATGAAACCAACGAACACCAGACAAAATCACGCTATCAGATACGAGGGTCAATGATACCATACATACGTTAAGTCTGCTTTTCAGCTGCATTTATCCATCTCAGCTGCATAGTCTAGAAGCTCGGCACTCCGTAAAAAACTCCATACAAGAATAGTAGACTCCGACTGATGTGAGTTCACCAGACAAACATAGACAAACAAACCACGACTGAATTCAATGTCAACCAGTATATAAAGACATTTTGCGGACAATTACTCATCGACCAAACCTGTCTTTCGGGTAAGCGGAGCACTGAGAGAGAAGCGTAGATTTCGAACCCTATACCAAATTAACAGAACAGGAGACCTAGTGTTCTCAATAGGAGACACACCAATCACACCCCCATCCCCCATCAAAACAAACAACTCTCAATCTAATGTTCCTGAACCCGCATCACAAAAGAACGCTCAAGTATAAACCCGGCGAAATGCTGCAGTCTCCCTTACAGCCTCATGTACCTCGTAATCGTTTTCCACACCGTATATGTGAGAAGTAACGATTCAAGATTTTGTAGAGTTGAACATCTGCCCTCCCCCACCCCATGACAGCTGAAAGGTCAAATGTTGGTCTCCTATGGGTATAGCGTTGTTTCCTACCACTGCAACAATTTTGAAATAGTTATCGATCCCTCAAGCCTACTTACTTAGGATCTCCCTGTCAACAACCGGGGTTAACCATCAGGTAACCAGCGCACCATGGCAATACCTATATCCATACAGAACTAGTCAAAACCATGTCTGAAATTCTGAAGCACCTCCCCCGTTCCTTTCGAGTTTTTACCCATACCTAACCCTATCCTTCTATCTACACACAACCCCCCCCCCCCCCCCCGGTCACTGAGCCGACATGGTCCTGGATGAATATCTTCACCGACAGCCCGAGTACCACTAAACTACCATTTCCATCCATGAACAATCCCCTATAAGTTGACCAAGACCACCCAAAACTATATCATAACCCCCCCCCCCTCCAGGATAAGCATCTCCACTGACCCCCGAGTCGAGGCGGACCAGCTGAGCCGTCTGTGGCAACGGCATATGGGACGGATTCAGCAACGGAATCTCGTCGGTTCCGATCAGATCGTCCGAGAAACTCGAGAACATCCCCTCGTTCTCTGCAAGATGGGAGAAAATTATGCAGGCACAATCAATAATCAATAATAAATATTAAGACTTCTCTCTTACACAAGAAACGCCACCACACAGTGGATTATCTGCATTACAGTGGCATACAAAAAAACTGCAGAGGATCAACTGATGCTGACTCACCGTAACATTAATCGCTCGAAAAACTCTGACAATGGAAAAGTTACGCAACATTTCGCCATAAAAAGCCAATTAGTCCAGTTCCAAATTCATTTGTTCAATATGGCTTTTTAAAACATAAACTGACGTGGTGGCATGATTGTCTGATGACGATTGAGAACTCCTCCGCTCCGCTCGCTCAGGAAATCCTGAAATCGCCAGAAAATATGCATATGGTCGAAGATTCTTTCACGTAATGTCAAATTATTATCGCCTTTTAGGTACTGAATATTTGTCGATTCTCTCTTTCTCGCTCTCTATCTTTCACTCTCGTGAACCTCCTCTCTGAGACAAAGAGCATGAAGTACCATGAAAGTTTAGATACAAGGTGATGAAGCCGTTGCCACTTTTTATAGGTTGGTTCATTGGTTGACCATGTGGTGAACTCAATCACTTCACTCGTGTATGAATAACTATACACCAGTAACCAGTAAGGTGTGACTTATTAACCAAACGAAACCAGTTTTTCGTTCAAGTACGTGAAACATGACGAATCTGCATCAAAAAAGTGCAAAAAGAAGTCAGTTTGAATTTTTCCGGCTTTTCGGAATTCGGAAAACGTGATACGTGTATGTACTAGGGTATGTGTATGCCTGAATACCATACCTCCTTCGGATCAGTCGGCCATTTGTGGCTGTTGGTATTGATGTAGTCGTACATGGCCCCGTCGCGAACCCCCATTCCCCCCACCGATGACCCTCTGAAGCCCGAGGAACTCCCTCCGCCCATCAGACCCATCTCAACGTCGTTCTGACCGTATTCCTGCACCGTTTCCTCGTGGTTTCCTGGAAAAATAAGGATTCGTGCAAACAGTTTTCAATAGCTTTCAAAAAATTGAGAATGAGTCGCCGTCAGAGCCATAACTTCTCATACGGTCTGAACCGATATCCAAGACCAAGGAAGAGCTTTAAAAGAGTTAAAACTGTTTGAGATCTAGTTTTTCACTAGAATCTTTATAATCTACGTTACAGTAAGATGATAAGATGAAGCTGAAACTCACTAACACCAACCGTACAAGAATGTTAATACTTGGTAACTACAAACCACCAACACGATCCAAAAAAGAGACTAACAACTAACCTCTGAAAAAGCGCCGCGGGCTGGGAGGCGGGATTCCCGATAGATCCGTCATCTCAACGTCGCCCCTGAAGAACACAATTTGAAAACCGAAATTCTTGCTAGAGCTGTAACCATCCACTGTTCCATAATCATACAATTCTCAATGACCTTTCCAGCGTCACTATATTTAATTTTTGAAAAGTTCTGTTGACTATACAAATCGCTTAATTTTCGACCATTATAGAAAAAAAGGATACTAATACACTATACACATAACACTATCAATTTCAATATAAACAAATTTATTCCATATTCCAGCAATCCGAATTCCAAGAAAACACTCACGCGTCGATGAAATCAATGTCTTTGGAATCCAGGTTGACTCTGTAAAAAGTCAATTAAAGTACGACATTGAAAGCATCTGGTACCCAGAACATTCTTTCTTATTGCTTCTGGTACCCAGCAGCAAATAAACTTTAATGGTAGTTTTTTTTTGTTGCTGACTTCGGGACAATGTACAAACAAACTTTATTTCCTTACAGAACCCGAGAGGCTCTGCAACCGGCAATGGTTCATCCCTACTTGCAAGTAAGCTCCGACTATACTTCAGGGAGGAAAAAAAACATTATAATGAGTCCCATTGTCCCATGTCCTGACGCTAGATATTTTCGAATAGAGCTGATTTTGCCTGGTTATTCGTCTAGTAGCTGACAAACTGCTAAAATCGATAATTGGATATTGGAAGACAACGTACGCTTTATTGGAGAAGGGTGCCGCTGGTGCCGATGGATAGTATTGGATGGGCGGCGAGGGAGATCTCGACCAATTCGGGGCGGGAGGAGACGACTCTTTCGAACCACGTTTACCGGCTGAAATCATACATAAAATATACCCTTGTTTTGATAAGGAATGAGAGACTGAGACTCACATTCATGGATTCGTGGTAATTTTAAGGGATCATGTATCTGGTTGATTCTAGGCAAAATTACAAACATTTTGAGTTTTTACTCCCACAGCTCACTTTTCAATGTCTTCTCGCCATACACCAGTAAGGTCTGACTAAGCGACAAAAAGTAAGCCGTTTTCAGATGTGAACACGTGAAAATTTAGAATTTTTTATCAAAAGTAGACCGATTTTCATGTTTTCGGCTGAAAAGTAGTCCGTTTTTCGAAATTTTGTGACTATTCGGACAACCTTGCTGGTGTATGCTTCTCGCTCACTTTTTTGCACCGGTCTTGAATTATTTCACGTATGGCTGAAATAGGAGAATAGTGAGATCACACAACAGTGGTTGTAGCACCATTATTTGAAATCAGCCCGCCGCATCCCGCGGGGTAGTTTTTTTTTCCCTCCAGTGACCGTATCCAATTATTTCAATTTAAAAAAAACTACCCGACTTTGCGCCTGGTGTATACAGCTACATAAACAGTTACGGAAAAACAAGTATGGGTATCAAGGAACCTTTTTTTTCTCATTGAAATGATGAAAGATTTTAGTTGTGCATCAAATCGAAGCAAGCTCGCTCAAGCTTTCAAGGCGTGAGATGAGAAGGAGCTCCCTTTCTGCACAACCTCAACTCATGACAATTTTCCGATTTTTTATGCAAATACAGACCAGTTGTCCTAATAGCCAGAATGATTACAAAAACGAGCTATTTTCGCCAGCATCCAATATCCAGAAAATTCGCCATTCGCCTGTATTCAATGAAAAATGAAGACGTTTTCGTTTTCACATCGAGAAACGGGTCCCTTCCCATGAAACAGTCACATATTGGTGTGCGCTTCTACTAGACAAAAGTGGTTACCTCTCTGTTCCTTCCTGATCTTCTCCTTGGCTGCGTCCTCGTCTCTCAGCCCCTTCTCGCACACCTTCACAACGGCACTCGTCTCTCGTTCCTCCAGACTGTCCCCACGCACGCCTTGAAAGCCGAGGAAACCCTGGAATACAAAGAAAGTGAGTATCTTCACTCATGATAAAAACCTACCAACAACTTGGAAAATCTTATATAAATTTAAGTTGAAATTTGAAATATTTTAATCCAAAAACGGGGTTGTTATTAATAGCTAGTGGGACCTCACCAGCGTCTTGGTAGAGAAGTCATAAAATTCGCCCATGAATCCTCACACATCAGGAAATCCTACATTTTATACCTATTTGTGAAGAAAAACAATAATTTGGCGTGTGCCGCGTGGAACTTGAAAAGGATCGTTTGAAATGACGACTAAATATCTAGTGAGCTTGACTGAGCACTGAGTAGCCAAAATGGCTCAAGTACTCAGCAGGCGCTTGTCCCAGGTACAAGAACGGGACGTCCCATTTCCCGGGACGGTACCAAGAAATGGAGCAGATTTGCACAAATGATGAAAAAATAGGAGAATATTATAAGCAAATATGCTCCATTTCTACCGTAATTCTTGGTACCGTCCCGGGAGAGTACCGGGACATGGGAAGTCCCGTTCTTGTACCTGAGAAAAGCCGTTGTCTGAGTAGCGAGCTTGCTTTAGAGAAAAAAACAATTCAGGGTGATTTATACAATGATTTAGAGGACTCCCACAAAGAACGAGAGCTGCTTGAATATCCGCCAGACATTACTCCTTACTAAGTTTAACTCACAGAAGATGTTCTACTGTAGGTCGGCCGGGCGCAGTTGTTGAGAAGATCGCGGAAATCGGCGTCGTCCAGACTTTGGATTAATTGGTCTGGCTTTTTCTCCACGGGCTGAAAGGTCAAAGGTTAAAAACATGCACAACTGTAAGTTCTGACATATCATTGTCACACACCGGTGAGGTCTGACTGCAGTGCATAAAATAAGCCCGATTTTCGCTTGGAATACCTCAAATCCCATAATCTATATTTTGTGTTAAAAAATCTACTTGGCCAACTCTGCCAGAAATCTGACTACAGAAACTTGGTTTTTTTCCATGACATATGTTCGCAGAAGACTACAGACCTTTCTCGTCAAAAACGAGAAACGGTTCTGACCACTTCCCTACCCTAACTACCACGTTTCTTGAAGAAGAAACCAGAGCATTCATCAACTCACATTAGTTTGAAATAACCAACACCACACTAGGAACTCACAATGTCGTTGACACTGCGACTTTTCTTGCCCTTTTTCCAGCTCGGCATGAACGGATTTTTTGACGAACGGAAAGTCGGCCAGGTATTTGAGAATGACTTCTACAGCTGCAGTCGAACCTAGAAATAGACATTAAACATCATATCACATACACAATATACTTGAGCGGGAAGGAAAACACAAACTACAAACAACCGACGACCCAGGAGTTCAGGTAGATCACTTTCTTCTGAGAAACCACGGTAGTTTCTTCACTACACAAGTTTTGGAAGAGAGTAGGTCAGGAGGGATAAACTGAATCAAACAAAAGAAAGAAGGACATTGCAAGTGGAGGGCACATCATGAAAAAAATAGGTAAATGTGTGTTGATGTAAAGCGCGAGCAGGCAAGTGAAATCATCTTATTCAGAGAGTGGGGTATAATCTGGGCCAAACCATGAATATTGAAACAATGTACAAAGTAGAAAAGACATCTTTTCCTGAAAATTTGAGAAAGAGAACAAATTTTGATTTGAGTTCTCATTTGAGTTCTCAAATTTGATGAAAAAATTGAAAAATCGAAAAATGTTCAATATTGAAAATTTATACGCAGCTCCGCGTGGCTGTGGTTTAAATGTAACCCTCAAGTCAGCCCGGGCCTCAATTACACCGTACTTTTGGGCTCAAATAAATGTTCTAAGCTTTGTATTGTCTTGTAAATCTCTGTAAAATCTTATAAATCTGCTGTTCTGATGACCTAAGTGTGGGGTTCATCTATGAACACAGATAGAAAGCCAGGAGAGCTATATTGATATCTCATACAATCCAGTAGTGCACAAAAAAGGAAAAAGTATATCCTATAAGAAGATACAGATAAATACAGGCCAATTACACATGCGACCGGGTTGCATGCAACCAAAATGCAACCAGGTTGCATGTGTGAAGACAGTTTGGTTGCTTCCCAAATGCAACCGGGTTGCTTTTGGTTGCTTTTCAAATGCAACCAAATGCAACCAAATTGCATTGAAAACCGGAAAATGTGCAAAAATTGAGTGTTTGGTTGCATTTGAACAGCAACCAAAAGCAACCCGGTTGCATTTGAAAAGCAACCGAAATTTCTTAACACATGCAACCCGGTTGCATTTTGGTTGCATGCAACCTGGTTGCATGTGTAAACCGCCATAAATACACGAGCTGCCCTGCTTCAAAACATTTATTGAAAGGTTATAGTTATAGCCACTCATCTCCCACAACTTTCCTACCGAGTTACGTGCACCCACCACTAGTAAATCGATGATAAAAAGTTGAATCACAGGAGGGAACGTAAAGATCTTTGTCGAATTCAAAGATACGGTTTATCCTAATTGTGGGTAGGTTTTCCTCACCTAAAAATGGTTCGAAAAATTTGCGAACCGTTACAAACTACAAATTTAGTATTTAGGTGTATAACTAATAAAATTCATCATATATGGTATAAGATACAAGAATTCGACGTGTAATGAATGGAATAATTATGATAATTCTTCCACAATCATATGTTTTCGGCAGAAATCGGCGAGAAAGGAAATGGCATGACAGTGATTCACACATTCACGCGGGTGTAAGTCAATAGTTGCGAAAGAGAATGAATCTAGAATTATAGGCCAAATCGACAAGGAAAATTCTGAAAACCAATCCGTTCAACAATTTACCGTGTTTGAATTACCCAATTAACCACTTTTATAGAAACCAAATCGGGGACGGTTCCAACGAAATGCTCACGAAAAACTACCAAAATCGGATTCCTCACAACTTCTCAAAATAGTTTTATACCCGGAATAAACACGTGAAATCAGAATAAACCATAGCAGGTGTGCATCCTGTCATTTTTTGCTGTGTCATGTGCTGAACAAGTTTCGTGCGAGTAAAAAGTCGACTAGTAATTTTCCACGTGACTACAACGTCAATCCCACACTTTATTATTCGGCGGCAACTGTCATGCGTTTCCTACGGCTCCGTCCATTTCAATGAGAATTGTAAGTGGGCCAGATAACTATACTTCTATAATAAGAGTTTATAACATACTTTACCAGCTTTTTATGTCCTATCTGAAATGGAATGTGAAATGGAATGTGCAACTTCTGGGTATTAGTTTGCCAGCAACTATCAACTAGCTCCTAGTGAGAAAAGCACGTGAAACCTAGGAACACAGCAGAAGATCACGACGTGTAATAGCAAAGTGGGCAGTATCAAATGCAATGTTCATCGTCTGAGTATAGTACTGTATACCGGACTTTGTTATGTATACGATTCTCAACCTGGCGTTTTACCGCAGAAAAGACTTCACAAAGAATTCTACTATCCATTGGAAACCAATAAGATTTAAAAGACATATGTAGTGCTGGTTGGTGTTTTCAACACATGTACTCAGTTTGAAAACTATCTAGGATCGACTTCTATTTATCGACCCAGTGAAACATTTATGGAAACAAAGAAAAACCTGTTTGAAAACGAAAGGAAACCATGCTGCATCCGAGAGATCAACTGAGAGATTACAATGCTTTTTTTCTCTTTCCCCCTCTACATGCACTTCTCTCTGATTTCCAAGAACCTACAAACTAATGAATTTATTCGTTTATCTAGGAACTGACGTTGATTCATGCACGAGAACTAAGACTTCATTCTTACATATTTTAATTCTGGTGTCCGGTATTTTGTCAAAAATGTTCCAATACCTTTCTACAGTCAATGATCTATACTTTTTACTGGCAGCAACTGTGGTCACAATTTTCTGATAATGTTTCTATCTTTTTTTGATGCGGTATTATCAAGTGGCACAGATGAGAAAATACCTTGATGATTCTGATGCAGAGATGGACCAAATCGTGATTACAATTTGACCAGCAGTCCGTAGACACGGCAGAGCTCGAAATAATTAAAAAAACTCGAAAAAGCGGATGTATACTTTTAATCTGAATTGCATTGTCACGTGAAACATGTTAGACACAGCAGAACTCAGAAACGTGCAATGACAAAGTGCACGATGCCTCATTACAATGCTCATTTCACGTGACTAACCAACTTACTTATAGTATAGTTGATTTGATTCTGAAAGCTGTAGAAAATGTGTATTGTTCAGAATCTGGAAACTCTCTAAAAACTATTTCTCCTTTGGTCAGTGCACCTGTATTGCCCCTATCCAATAGAGAAACCGATTGATCCATTCCCCAATCTGGTTCCATTCTTTTTTCTCTATTCGCAACTAGATAATCAGCTGTTTCGATGCAATTCTCTACACCGAAACTTGCTCAAAAAAACTAATTGAAAAGGAGAGAAAAGTGCGGAAGATGAGAAAAAGTGATCAAGGCTAGGAGAAGATTTTCTGCAGAGTGATATCATGTCGTGTTTGTATTTCGATGCCGTTGCTTTTCGAAATTCATAATTTTTGACGTTTATTACCCAGAACATTGAAGTTTGTTTCACTTTTGGTCTACTAATATAGGTTCTTTCGAAAACCAAACGGAACATATATGAATGAATATAAATATCCTATTCGAGTGTTTTAGGCGGCATGTGAATCCATCCATTTTAATGAGAAACTCATATAATTTTCTCACTCATGAATACCTCGTGAGCTACTCGTTAACTTATTGTCGCATAGCAATCAATCTAACCTCATGAGCAATTGATGAGAGGTTGCAATCTCATGAGAGAAGAGGTATCTAATGATGTTTTCAAGGGATTGCTACCGGAGCGGTTTGTGCCTGATCACTTCATCTTCCCCGCCTAATTGGGTGGGGACTGTGGTTCACTATGCGTCAATGTTCACTTTCTGAAAGTTCCCATTTCATATAAAATAAACCTCGTTGCTTCAATTTCGAGTTTATTTCTGTAGTTTGATCCCATCGCTCTTCGAGCAAACTTTGTAAATTATGATCGTGTACTGTGATCGCACTGCAAGGAGGAATTTCCAATTACCATATCGTACTGTAAAATATTAAAACAGAGCATATTTGGATGAAAGTGTTACAATTGTGCCATTCGAGTGCACTGATGTCTGATCACTGATCCCCCGCCTGGTGGGGCCAGGGTGCCCGGACTGGGCCCGCGCTTCCAACACACGGCTTCAATGTTCACTTTCTAAAAGTGCCCATTTTTTGTCAAATCGACATAGTTCAGCTCGTTCGGAATGAGAAAGGACAGTTTTCTGTGAATTAGTCGTTACTTTTTTTTTTATGATTTTTCGAACATTTTGCACCAATGACAATCATCTGCCCTCGATCAGCATTTACACGTATCAGTTACGGAATAGTCACGTAGTTTTGAACGTATATTTTGCTTTCCTCTTCCTTTCTGCGTGACTTTTCTGTTCTCTCTTTTCACCAAATGTTGACATCATTGTTTCAAGGTCATTTACTCACTCAAAAACAACCTGCCCTTCTCCGAAAACCTTCTTCTTGCAGCTTTTAACAGCCTTCAACACAACAACTGCTGAACCACGGTTTACTTTTAGTGTTGTTTTCCTTATGGTATCTCATATTATTACTATGAAATGGTGACTCTAAATATCTTAACAACATGAAAAAATCATACGAAATGATTAAATTTTGGTTATATCTAGTCTGGACACAGCAAAAAATCGGAACGGGGCCTGAACAACCGCGACATCAAACTGCTAACATAGCAGACGTCACCAAAACAATCCGCTGCTTTACCAAAGCGACCACAAGTCATATCTCGAGTACATCACATGTTTGGAACAGAATGTAGTTCGTGAAATAGAGATAGCAGTTGGTCGAGCGAAGTTTTCCATTTTGAAACTGGTTTCTTGTTTTGTTCGCGGGCTGTACTTATCTGAAAATGCACTAATGAACCTTTGTACTAAGTCATTTCACCGCTCTTCAACTGTTAGATATGCTTTAAGTCAATTGAATAGTCACATACAGTTAGCATTCTAGAGAGGAATCGTGCACTTTATCATCGCACGTTTCTGAGTTCTGCTGTGTTTAACATGTTTCACGTGATTTTGCAATTGACTTACAGTATACAAGTTCATCAAGATCTTGTAAGGCTTATCATCAAAAGTTTGTTGGTATGTGCAATGAGATCAAACTACAAACACAGAACTTCATTCTTTATTCTCTCCTATCCAGAATCATTTTCATTCACAAAATAACAGAATGAGATGAATTTTTGCAGATTATTCTAAGTTTTCTCTTCTTTTAACCATAACTTCTGTGGTTATAAAAAACACTCAAACCACAAATTTTGGGATTAAGGTCAGAATGGCAGTGTACACCGCGTACACACCAACGCAAACAGATTTCGCATGAATCAAAACTCACAATTGAGCCATGTTCGAGCGGATTTCGGTTTTTTTTGTTCTAGTTTATATATGTTTTTCAACTATTGTAGACCACCATACAACACAATTTCACGGTAATTCGTTTTAACAGAAGGAAATCATAGAGGTTGCTCTGTCTGTGAAAACACTAGCAGCTTAAAATACCGGAGAAGATGCAGGCTTAAATACTGGTGTCGAATTAGCCTGCACCTCCTCATGAATTTCAAACAGTCCAGGCGACATCTGGCTGACCCCGGTATTTTAAGTTGCGAAATCGGCGAGTCCGGTATTTTGAGTTGCAGCGGTTTTTCAGAGGTTTGTAGTTTGTATTTTTTTTTAGTATTCGAGCAAATTTAATATCACAACCGTAACCCCTCAACACTATATTTGAGAAAGTTCGATTGCGTTCCAAACGTTATCAAAAAATCTACAAATTCCAACTAGGTCTACTTCCCTTCTTTCCCTTTTTTCCCTAATTCAAAGAGCGTCGAAAGTGTTCTCGACAACGTTGAATTTTGCATTAGAAAACATTCGATGGAAAGTTCGTGGTCGCACTGTAAGAGTCTCAGAAATGAATGAAAAAGAGTATAGTAATCGTTATATAAGTGTGCTCAGTGAAAGATGTGCTCCAAAATCGTTTCGACCCTGATTCAAGACGATTTTTGGGTGAGACGATTCATATAACTATAACATCCAAAACGTCCTAGTGACACAATATGTTTGTTCAAATAAATAACTTAATATGAGTATAGTAATTTACAACAACGCGTGTTTTCTCCCAGTGTTTCCAACTATTTTGTGTTCTGTTTCCTTCATGTCTGGTCGATCACTTGTTGTTGAGTGCTATAATTCTTGAAATACAGGTTAGGGGGATGTTGTTCCCAAGAATTCACCTTATGATCTATTGTTCATTTATACTCTGGGGGAAGTTTTGCAAGTTACAACATGAAAACAGTAGTGTATCTTGTATGTAGATAAATTGTTTGAATCTTGGTCTTTTCTCTCTGATCATCAAAAACCACAGTGTTGCAGTACTTAAAGTTGATGAAGTTATTTCAGTTGCAGCCTCCTGTCTCTTTTTTTTAGATTCGCCCTTTCTCCTCCTCTCAACTTATCTGTCGCTCTTTTTTGCTCTCCTCTTGTTCCATCCCTTTTTTCACGTTCGCTCATATTCCTTCTTTCTCTTTCTCTTTTTCATCCTTTTACTTGCCCTGCCCTCTCTCATTCTCCCTCGCCTCTCTTTCTCTCTTTTCTCTACCCACTTTTCCCGTCCCCCTCCTCTCTTTCTGTCGCTATTTCTCTTTCTCCCTCCCTCTCTCTCCTATATTGTTCTCCACCCTATCACCACGTGTTCTGTCTTCCTCATCTCTGTTTCTCTCTTACCTCCCCTTTTCCCTCTGCCCTCTCTCTCTCTTTCTCTTCCCTTTCCCACTTTCCCTCTTCCCTCTCTCTTTCTTCCACTCCTCTCCCTCTCCCCCCTCTCTTTCTCCCTCTCCCTCATCTCTGTTTCCCTCTCCCTCTCCCTTCCCTCTCCCTCTCTCTTCTCGCTTTTCCTCTCCTCCTCCCCCCCCCTATCTCTCTTTCTCTTCTCCCTCTCCCACTTTCCCTCTCCCTCTTCCCTCTCTCTTCTCCCTCTCCCTCTCCCACTCCCCCCCCCCCCCCCCCTCTCTCTTTCTATACTCGATGAGAACAGGTCTCTCTATAGCATATAGCCTCGCAACGACCACTAATCGCGTGGCGATTTTTCCATTAGTCTCGTCGTTTTGCCAATCCAACATGTAAATAAAATAGAATTCAAAATAAATACAATTCTTATTAGAATATTATGCAACATTTATTGTAGTATAATATTTATTATGGAAACTGCGAGATAACTATTAGGATGCTTTGTTTTGTGAGGACACAGCTTCTTTTCACGAAGCAAAGCATCTTTATAGTTATCGAGCAGTTTATATAATTACATACGGCGAACCGGGGCTCTGTGCTTTTGAAGTTTTGTAAGACTGAAATGCAGCTATAACTGGTTAGGTTCGCTGCAGGCAGCTCACCACATGGTTAGGTTATGTGCTATCATTTAGAAAACTTTTTTTTATTTTATTCTCTCTTATTTAGAATAAAACAAGTGTCTATTTTCAATACCAAGAGTGTAAGTTAGACTTTGGTAGACAACTAAAAACCACTACAGCCTGATGTATTATTCGTATTCAAACATCGATTTGAGACATTTTCGTAATGACATCATAGCCACGTGAAGCGCACGTGGTTTTCTCTGCGTCTCTTTCTCTCACATAGTCTCTCCGCGTTTTCTGACCGCTTTTGACAAGGTGAACACGTGAACAGTTGATCTTTGCTATGTGAACGCCTACTTTTTCTTTTTCTACTCTTTTGTGCAATGTGCAAACACAATATTAGGTTGTTATATTCTTATGAAGTTCTTAATAACCTATTGTATTTTGGTTGGTTCTCACAAAAGCCAATTAACTAGGATGAGAAATAGCAATTAGCATTAGCGATACTTTCCCGTAACAGCTTGACATTCTGGAACTGCAGGTGGTATAGTCTGTTTCACGAATCAATAGCCCTCTACAGTAAGATTATAAAACTTTTAAGTGAATTTATAATATCTTGTAGGTGTTGCACATAGTTTAAACTTTGTGATTTCGTTTTCCACTTTGGGTACTACAAGCATAATAAACAGTGAATCTTAAATTCAGTTTGTTGACTAGATAAATGCGTTTGAATTTTTGAAAGATTACTGTAGAAAGTCATCGATTGGTGAAACAAACTATAGTGTTTCACTTCTTTTGCTAATTAAGTTTTCCCTATTATTTTATGCCTGTTGCGCAAACGAACTGTTAGTCATTCGTGTAGAATGCGTTGGGAAGCAACGTTCTGTCTAACACCCTCCCATCTAGTATTTTGTAGTTTTTTTCCGTCTGATCTATTTCTGTAATGTCCTTACCCGCCGCTCTTTCAATACTTTATAGTGTTTTCCACTAGTACTGAGACTCTTATAGGATTTCAAAACTTCCAAACCGTTTTGCTCACTTACTTTTGATCGGAGATGTTCAGGATTTCCGTACCTCATTCACGTTCGCAGTTACAGTAAATATACGAGAGCATTTTCCATGAACTACATTTTCAGCTTCACAACAGCCTTCGGAAAAATTGTAAGGTTACTGTAGGAGTCTCAGTAGGAATGGTGTGAACTATATCTCCTCTAAAAATTACTACTTCTGTTCGTCAATCATCATTTTGCCACACCTTTGTTGTATTTGAGTTATTCTCTAGACATCACCTCTCAGTTTTTCAAAAGTTTGGCCACTTTTTCCTGAAACTGCGCCCAGAACGAGTTCAACATCCAGTTTTATGTGCCTTCAGAATGGCACCGGACGATTTCCTACGAAAATACTATTCATTTCATTTTTAATACAAAATACAATTGAATCTCATATATCGGCTCGGCGCTAGTTTCTAAACTATTTCTGAATAAAATTCGAGTTTTTGCTGTGTGCTACAAGTTTTACGTGATAAGTTTTACGACCTTTCTATCCCATTGTGAAAACCTCATGAAATAGGGAATGTTTGCCTGTTTTCTTCATTTTCTGTACACAGAACGCAATTTTTGTGCAAACAAATCGAATTGGGGCAATTGTTTGAAACTCAAACTCTTGCTTGTTCTGTATCATTTTCAATTTTATTCCATACTAACGTTAATTCGTGGTACCATAAACATCTCACACCCGTTTTTCGACTTGAACACGTCAATATTCATGATTTTGGGCCAAAAGTTACCATTTGCTAAGGTTTAGCAAATTAGGCGATCACTGTTTTCTAAAACTTCCTCATTATTTGCTATTTTTGAATTTTGAAACGAGAATATCTTTTTTCCAATAGTCGTTTTATTATCTCATTTATGCTGTTTTTCAACCCTCCACAGCACATTTCATTCCTATTCTTCCAGACGGTCCGCAATCTTTTCTTTCTATTTCCACTATATTTATATGAATGTGGGATGAACTGAGTGATCTGGTGGCAAAAATCCTCACTCGATTTCCCGGAACATCGATTATTCGTGAGTTTTTTTCTCAAAGTTTACAGATAAATGGTTTCTTTCTAGTTGTACAATCAGCTATTTTCACGAATATCTATTAGACATATGGGAATAAAGTGTGCACGCTGTGGGGAAAAGTTCTCATATGCTGACTTGGTTCTACTTTTTACGTGACCTCATGTGAACACGTGTCGCGAGCGTGACCACTCGCAAAACTACTAAGAATCACCATCTGTTTTTCCACTTTTACACAATTCTTTTGCTGTCTGTGGTAACTTGTTTACTAGTAGTATTTTCATACAAATACATTCTTTCCAGCCAACCACACACAATGTTTTCATCTTTCCATTCTTTCCAGTTTTCGCACAATAGCACTAGCAGGTGGTAGATTAAACACCAGAATTGTTGTGGTGGTGTTCGGGAAAGGAATACTACGAGTTTTCAACTTTAGTAGGATTACATTTTGGAAGTTACTAACTCATCTATGTTTGAGAAAGTTACTGTTCAAACAAACTAGTTATGAAAGATAGTTGTAGGGACTTTTTGCCCATCTGTATTTCCTACTTCCCTCTCTGTACAATTTGAATGATGGGGTAGTTTTTTAACATAAGATGAAGAATTATTGAATAATAAGCTGAGATAGTCGTTTATTTGTCCCATTCATGTAGCTAGATTTTGTTTGTAATGAAATGTATTTGAAATGTAAAACAGTGATAAACGTTAAAGTAAATATTCTTCGAGCTGTATTTTGTAGCTGTATTTTGTAGCCCCTAACAAAAGTGAAGAACAGGTGCATAGAATTGCGTCATTATAATTGGATTGGCGCGAAAGAGAAACGGGTTTGAAATTGGTGGAGAAAATAAGGGAAGACAAGCTGTCGCTCGCTATTCTAATAATGGAAAACAGAGAAATAGATGGACACATTCAGGCGTTCAGAGGGCATGTAGTTAGTTTCTCACAGTACAATTAGGTAAAACATCACTAAGTAAGGGATAATTTAATTGTATTTGAAAGCATATGTTGAATAAGTGGAGAATATGATAGTGTTAATGTAAATCACTTTCTTAATGTGAATACATGAGAATATTCGGTTGCTACGTGGGAGTGTTAGAACTTGTTACGCTCCAACATTACTCGCTCCACCTACTATTCATAGAGTTGAACTTTGTGCGGTACGCTCAACATTTTCCGTCTTATTTTGTTGTTGCATGAATCAGTCTCGTGTAGAGCTGATACTTGAGAGTTAATTTTCTGTTTTGAGTTGAATATTAACACGACACTCCACGACAAACTTGTTCCATTTATATTGCAAGAGTCGTTTCACTAAAGAGAGCCAATTTTTCACACATTTCCTCTCATTAGACCAATTTTAGGTGAAAAAGCATCAAAAGAGCTGCTTTGCATGAAATAAAAAGAAAAACGAAAACTTGGAAATTTGAGCTCAACAAAATAGTTTCATCAAAACAAAAATGTGATGAAACTTTTATTGCAAATTTAAACTATAAAAGTTTTTCTGTTTTTAGTAAGTGTGCTGGTATGTATTCTGTTCGCCGCCGGATTGCACAATGTTCACTTGGAGCAGGATATTCGGAAATCATTCTCACCAGTCGACTCGCAGGCCGCACTGTCAGTTATTTTCATTTAACAGAAGAACAACAAAATGTAGTTCTGCCCCCCCCCCCCCCTTCACTTAATTCGAATGTAAGGTTTTTTTCCCTAAGAAACATCAATTTCGTCAACTTCATTTTTGGAACCACCTGGAAACTGTACATATTGCTTCCAAAACATATTGTCTATAATTGCCGATTGAACTTGTTCATGTTTACTTTTCAGAGAGACGAACACCTTTCTTCAATTTCATAATTTATCGATTTTTCCTCAACGGTCCTTCGTTGTGTTCAGTTGCATTGATGGAGGGGACATATTCAGGGAGCAACATCTACAAGAGGTGGCTTTATAATTTTTAATTGTCCTTCGAAGAACTCTCACAGATGAAACTTGAGAACTTCCACTTTTCACGTTCTCTGTTCAGTTCGAACGAAATTGCTGTCTCATAGCAATCTAGAACAGGAGTTCTCCCGTCGCGAATCATTGTGGAGTTCTACATATTCTTTATCTGGCGAGTTCATTTTTCAATCAAAACGCTATACTATGAGTAAATTGAATAGTCACGTAAAACTAGCATTCTAATGCGAAATCGTGTATTTTTTCATTGCACGTTTCTGAGTTCTGTTGTGTTTAACATGTTTCACGTGGCTGTGCGATTGACTAACAGTATAGGACCGCTTTGACTCGAAAACCAGGACCTCCATTTTACGACTGAAAAGTCTCATATGACGCAGAAATGACGCATCGAACGAGCTTCACTTTCATTCAGTGTGAGGAAGTTTGCTGAATATCTCGTTCTCATCTGATTGCTCGACTTCGGACCCATTTTATTCGTGAATACGTTCATTTGTATTCGTAAATTTGTTGATTGTTTCAGATTCTGCGTTTCGACACCCAGATGACGTCATCGTTGATTGAGAAGGGCGACGACGGAAGACGCAGCTGTGACCCGCTGTGTGATCTCAACAAACCGTTCCATGTACTCTTGGTAAGTTGTAGTTTGAACATAGACTTGTAGTTTGTAACCGACCATATAGTTTGGAGCACACTGTTTTATTTGTAACTGATGTTGGAGTTTTGACCTGCGAGCAGGTAGCGACCGCAAAGAAACATTGAAAGTAACACGGGCGCAGAGTACATAACCAGTCGTTTGATTGTTGTGATTCGTGGAAAACAACTTTTTGCTATTAGAATATTGTTTTTTTGAAGTTTGGAGTTTTAGTTTCATGTAATTTCAGGACGAACTCAACAAAAGTCCGCGGGATTCGGAGAACATTATCGATTTTCCCATCACGACTATTCAGTCAATACCCATCTTTCTCGGGGTGCACTTGAGTGGAGCGGAGGTCAAAGGTAGAAAATACGTGTTACAAACACTGAAGTTCATAGTTCACCCATTCGATCACTTCGTAACTAAAGAATCAGCAGAGCGTGAAAGTTTGATTACGTTTAGATTTCAACACAGTAACTATTGTAAACACTGGAACGTGGAGAAAAGTCAAAATTCAAAACCGATCAGCAAAGTGATTCGTGTACAAAGGTAGTACACCTTCACAAGTAGAATTAATAAAGCGTTTTCGAAATTATTATCTTCAGTTGACAACGGTTCATCTTCCATATCTGCCACTTCTCTAGTTCTGTGGTATTTCTCGCGATCCGACACGCCGGAAAGGAAAGAGGAGTATGATGTGAGTGGGATTATGCAATATTGACTATGAACTTTTATCGAGAATTTTACAGAAAGTGAACTTGACACAGCAGAAACTTCGAACATCTAATTTTCAACGATGTCTAGACAACCGTATGTGTTTAGTTAGTTTATTTCTATAAAAAACGTATCGCGGTACTTACAAGCACGAGAGCTCGTTCAATTTTGTGGGTTCTCTCAGATTTTAAAATTGCAGTTTAAAGGACCGTTGACACGAGATTGGTCCACAAAATCCTCCTACTAACGAAATAGTGCACACAATCACAATGTGTGTATTGACTTTTCCTCTTATGTTGTAATTTCAGCGAGTGAACCTCCACTTCTTTGACCTCAGTCTGAACAAATCATTTTCTGACCTTGTGAATTTCACTATTTTCGCTGACGAAATTGCCAACCATGAAATGGTTCGAGGGGCTTTGGAGGTGAGAATTAGAAAGCAAGGGAAAGTGGTTCAGGGAGAGAGAGAGAGAGAGAAAAAAAGAGACAGACAAGAACACTATTTGGAGAAGGGAAGAAAAGCAGAAAAGGAGAGGTGAGAGGGAAGAGAAAGTATGTGAGAAGAAGAAAGAGAAGAGAGTATGTGAAAAAAGATGAACAAGAGTAGAGATACAAGCAGGATGTTTGAAAACGTTATGAAACAATGTACTTTTCAGGCTACCTTCTTGATGTCCATTGGATTCGTCTTTTTGTTAATATTTGTTATTATTGTTATTGGAAAACAGGTCAATGCCAAAATGGTTCCGTTTTTAGGTAGGTAATATATTTCATTTCAATGATGTTTCTGAACGAAACTTGTAGCCATATGTTTCAATAGAACATTTAACACACATTTCTATTATGTTGGGTAGTATTGATTTACGATCCGGAGTAACTCCGAGAAAATGTTTCGGAGCTTATTACTGACCCTTCTCTGTTAGTTTTGTAATCTTTTAAGATCGGCTTCACCAGACTGAAGGGTACTGTATACCCACGAAAGTCAGAAGTTATGCTAAACGTAACATTTATCTGCTTGTTTGAATCTTGAAAAATATGTGGCTACAATAAATTTATAACTTCCAGTTCTTGCCACCCTACTGACCCCCATTATATCTGCGCTGGCAGCATTCGGGCTACTCGCCTGGCTCGGTCATCCCATCTATGCCATGCAGTGCGTCACGCCGTTCCTGGTACTCGGAATAGGTGAGTATTCAGGTTTTTGGTTTAGTAATATGTCTAAGAAAAAAAAACGGTGAATGTTCGCTACTGGAGAAGTGCTTATGAGTCTCGAGCAAAGTATGGTAGTTACTACTTTGGACTCTCCTCACGGGTTCAGTATTTGAGTTATGTCATAACTTTGGTACCAGCTGTTTGATACGCTTCTGCTGCCTTCAGAGTCCTTTCACTGTTTTGCATGAACTCGTAGTTAGCGAAAAGTTAGAGTGAAGGCATAATTTACTTACTTAGTTATATCCTGGATCTAGGTACTCGCTCATACTCGCTCAATTGATGACCGCTCGATCTCGATTAAGTGATCTAACGGGTCATTTCTTGTCTTTGTTGATCAAATTTTCCGTTTCTAGGTGTCGACGACGCGTTCATCCTGATCCACCGTTGGCGGGCCGGCTGCTCGGTGCGAGACCCCGCGTCGCGGTTGCGTCGCGTCATCGTGGATGTGGGACCGTCGATCACCATCACCTCTGTCACGAATATTGTGGCATTCGGGGTCGGATACTTCACACCGACACCTCAGGTAGAGAAAGTGACGTTATGTAGAAAGAGGTTATAGAAGTAGTAGCATCGAGGGAGGAGGGTAATAGTTAAACAGAAGTTTTCGCTTCCAAATGTGTTAATTCATGTATGATGTTTAGTGTCTGTTGGTGTGCAAGTGAAAACAACTGGAAAATACGTGTACTTTTGTTACATTTGTTTACACACAAACACACCTTTTGAGTTGTGCTCAAACTCTACCGGGACTAAACTACGAACACAGCGGAATCAAACGAACGTACTGTTTTCAACCACTTTTTCCCAAACATATCTCATAGGAACATTCTTCCTCTCTTCTAGATGTCCCTCTTCTGTCTGTCCAACTCTATCGCCCTCCTACTCGACTACATCCTCACCTACACCCTGCTGGTACCAGTCGTCTATCTATGTCGGGATGATGGTGACTATCAGGTGGTCACAACGGTTCAGAAGAAGGACACCGCATTTGTCACCAGGGTTTGTTTGAGTGTCTGCTACTTCTAATAGCATGAAAGGTACAAAAATCGAGATAAATAAACTGTGTCACGATAATGTTTCCGAATGAAAATCAGTTCAAACGCATTGTTCTAAAATGGAACATACAGGTGAAGAATAGGTGCCGCAAAAACTTATCTGGTGATCAAGTTGTTTAAAATGAGCAAAATTCATACGAGCAATCTTCCAGTATTATACCATTGGCTGATAATATCGACACTGCCGGATGAAAAATGTAATTCACATCACAGCTGGAGGTGTTTACTAAACAAATGTTTCTGATTAATATTGTCGATGTTTTTCTACAGCTGAATGTCTGTTTTCAGTACTCGGAGCTGGTCTCCTCTTTCTCTGGCCGTCTCTTGTGTTTCCTTGCTCTTTCATCCCTCTATGTCTTCTCTTCCTTCGGAGTTCTCAACATGAGGTCGACCTTCGAACCCGCCAAGGCATTTCCCAGTGACTCGCCGTTAGTCGAAGCCATACAGGGTATACGGTAGGTCAAGGATTACTGTATCTCGCTTGTTACGGAATTATTGTTATGCCACGACTTACGACTATCATATTCTTCACCGAATCGATTATTCAAAACAAAATGAGTCAGGTAGAAGAGTTTTAATTACACTTCTGATCGTAGTCGGGTTTTATAGAGAAATGTGGAACACTCTCCAAATACCAAATGAGCGCAATGTTGTTTCTCCAGTTATATGATACTGAGAGTTGGAAATTTTTTGAAATTTTGTACTTTTGTTCTACCTCCCGTGCATTCACAATTCGACAAAATTTTATATTCAACTTTGTATTTTTGTACTATTAGACAATTCGTCAATGTGTTCTGCAATTTCAGCCCCGTGTTTGACACGTACTTCCCGGTCAGCATCTACGTGAACAATCCTCCACTGATTACAGATGGGAAACAGGTGACGTCATATATCGATTTTCCATGATCTCAATGTACTATCCGGAATCAGTTTATTACCTGAGTTTCTCTTTCTTCAATCTCTCGTCACTCACGCTGCCAACGAATATAACGAAAATTTATACAATAATAACAACGATTGAAAAATCTCCAGTGCTGCACTCAATAACGCGCTCCGCTACTAGTAGCTTTGCATCCTTGCTTGCTGCGACTTTTGAAATTGTTTCTCGAAAGCAGACCACCGTAAAGATTATGAGGGGTTTATTCTAATTCGGTGTTCTACACGTCACAAAGAAAATATGTGTCTTTGACTTTCTTGTATTTTCAGTACGATGACTTCATGTCAATGATATCTGTGTTGGAATCGACCGATGGCGCCTACCAGGACAACTATACATCTCTTTTCATCAAGCCCTATGAAGACTTCGATAAGAGAGTTAGTTTTAATTAAAGGAGGTGTTAATATACGATGTGTGATTTGATCTGAGCGTATAATATTATAACTGTATCATGCCTGAAACCTGGCGGGATCACACCACAAACACAGCAAAACATCGTAACATGTACCCTAATCTGAAGATTGGTGGAATTATATTACCAAACAACCACTTTTGTTTCACATAAGGTGACATTTTTCTCCAAAACAGGATACATTTTGACCCAGGAACTCAATTTTGTCAGAAAAAATATTAAACAGCTTCGTTCCAGGTTTCGTCTTGGACGTCTGCCATGTTCCTCTCTGATACCCCGTATTCCCTTTCCTACCACAACCTACCCTACTGGCTGGAGAAACTGGGAAATCCACCCAATGTGCACTACACTATACCAGAAAACAGCACGTGAGATATTCTAATTGACGTAGGAAAAAACTCAAAGAGTTTTTAAATCAGTTAACAGGGACAAAATTGTCGCAATTGTATTTCTGTCTTTCTCTGAAAATAGTCTCATTGAAACAGACACAACACCAACTCGTACTTTTGCACATAAAACACATAATAGTCCAATAGTTTTTTTGTTTACATTTTCCACTATGTTTCTATTTCTACCCTTCTGTTTCATTATGGGTAATGAATTCATGACACCGTGAACTCCGTCCAATTCTATTTTTTTCTAGTGAGCCAGTCGTGGACTCCTTCTCGTTCGCCGTCTTCGGTCACGGCATGGCCGAATGGGCGGTTCGGGCCCAGTTCGTCCACACCATCCGCGCCACTCTGGCCGCGTTTCCACAGTTCAACGCCACGCTTTTCGACACAGACTCCGCGGTCCTGGAACTCATTATGACTGTAAGTTTAATTATGGATTATCAACAAATATCGAATTTTTTCCTGCTGCTTATTTCAATAAGCGGAGATGCTAGACCTTAAATTGAACCAGTTTTTTTAAATTAATTTAGGAAATTTTTTCTTTTCTTCCTAGATTACTGTTAACCTTATTATAACGTTTTTTGAACATACTAGTTCATTAACTTATACTCTATTAACACAATAACATTTACATTTTGTTTTTCTGATTATTATGAGTGTGTGTACAACGAGATTATATTTATCCTATTTTCTTTGCTGTGTGATATTTTTTGTAATTGATCTTGTCACCGACTTGGCGATACTAATTATGACTCTGGGTGTACAAAATGATCATGAGGTGCGAAGCATACTGTATCTTCGATTTTCTTCTGTGTGACAATTTTCCGGTGTTAAGAACAACTCCGCGGTGTTGGAACTCATTATGACTGTTAGTTAGTGTAGTCGTTGCTCGCTTAACGCGGGGAAATACTTTATCTCCCATTTTCTTCTGTAAAATGATAAACTAAGGCAGTCTCGGAACATACTACCACCGAATACAGTTGGACGGGTTAATCTTTTGAATAAAACTGTACAATTGATCTCGATTCCAGGTCAGCACTGATTTGATTGGATCTATCACGGCCACTGTTCTCTGTATGGCCATCGTTTGTTTGTTGTTTATACAGAGCAAAAGAGGAGTCGCAATCACCATTTTCACCGTCACGTCGATTTGCTTCAGTGAGTTATCGTGAATTCGTTGGAAATATGCCAAAATTATATGCATGTCTCCCACCCAATTGGCCAGTCATTTTTTTATTGGCTGAGCGAGAGAGTGTGCAGGTCAGAGATACCCAGATGTCTGCGGCCTCATTGACCTGCACACTCTCTCGCTTCTGTAGCTGGCCAATCGAAGAAAATTGGCGCCAATCTTTCTGAGGTCTTCTTGTACATTAACGTGAAATTTCGACTACATGAAGTTGGACTGCCATTTAGGAATTTCGCAATAACAGGGTAATTTCATTCGGAATTCGATAACAGGGTATTTTAATTCGGAATCAAGAGGTCTGAACGCCGTTCAAAATGTGATTTGTTATGGTTATGACACGCATTCATTCAGTGAACCGAAATTTTTGGCACGCTGCCAACGATTCCAGTCGGAGAATGAGAACTATTCAATTGAATGTTTCAGACCTGGTTGGTTGTCTGGCTTGGTGGGGCGCCGATCTGGACCCCGTTACACAGGTTGATGTTCTACTGGCGACCGGATTCAGGTAGGATTATCATTCACACCGCTAACTTCGAAAAGACCCCGTATATAGTCGTCGCCAACGGAAAAGCGGGAGGGTACTGTATATCTCACTTTCCGCTGTGTAAGTACACAAGTCTTCGATTTCAAAGCTAGCCGGTTATGTGCTCTAATACTGCAGTGGTTAGCGGGCTGCTACGAATGTTTTGCTCGCAGGTTCGATTCCGACGAGAGACAGAACTCAATAAATTTGGCACTCACTATAGGGACTGTATCAAACCGACGAGAGTGTGATTTCATAACACGCTGTAGTTTACGAGTACAGACGGAGAAGCAACGGATTCAAACTACAAACACGGGAGATAGAACAAATACACAGTAGTTAGCATTCTAAGGAGACATCGTGCATTTTGTCATTGCACGTTTATGAGTTCTGCTGTGTTCAACATGTTCCACGTGACTGTGCAATTGAATAACAGTATATAGACGCATACTTTGGAAAACGCCAACTCGTTAAAGACGTAAAAAAACAGTCCGATTGGCCTATGGTTGGATTTATCCTATTGATTAGTGGCTCAGTTGATTAATAATTCTTTTCTGGTTGGATATTTGTTTTCATTATAATCATCCTACTGTAGGTCACTTACCAATTTGAACAACCTTCCTTCATTTGTTCACTTTTCCAGTGTCGATTACACGGCGCATATTGCGTACAAATTCTACCGTAGTTCCGGTTCTCCCGCCGAACGAATCGAAAATAGTTTATGCGAGATGGCACCGCCCATGATACAGGTACTGTAATCGAACATCATCTGAACTTCATTCCAAGAGTCGATCTATGTGAACAAATATGCTTCATTTATAGGGAAAAATGTGTTTAATGAAATATATTTTGTGATGTTATCTATGTCAACGTTAACATTTACTCATAGTGTGAAATATTTATAATTTGTTAATATGTGTAAGCAAGGAAAGCAAGCGTAAAAATCTTTTTTGTAATACGTGGAATACAGGTAGTAATGCTAACGTTATAGGTGAGAACCCACTCTCGGTGGTAGTTTAGTTTTGAAGTTTTCACAGCGTGATAATTTCGCCTTGAACACAGCGGAATCAAACTACAAGTACTGAAGTTGAAGTCAATATTACGTTTTCACCTGTTTTCTCCACAACGATCAACAGACTTAATTTTCTTCATTTTCCAGGCCGGCATGTCCACTTTTCTGTGCATGATGCCGTTGATTTTCGTGCCTACCTATGCGATTGTCGCCTTCGCCAAGACCATTTTTATTGTGGTTTCTGTCGGTGAGATATCATCAGTCTGTTTCATATAATGTATAGGAAATGTTTAAACTATATATTTTGAGTTAATAAGTCCGAATGGATAGAATTGCACTCTATGTCTCGTTAGCTCTTTGAGAAGTTTCAGCAGTTTTTTTTATCTTCAACAAGAGGGTAGTAGAAAAATTTGCACTTTCGGAAACTCTTTACAGAAGAAATTGAAATTCCCGTAGTAATATTATACGTATTTGGTTTTTCTTTGTTTTGTGTTCCTCCAAGTTTCATCTGAGCCGTGCCTACGTTTTTTTAACTCGTTTTAACATCCATTTTTCACTCTCATGCTTCCATCGTTATATAGAAAAACAGGTTTTTAACTGTTGAAACGTATAAATCCATGAAACTTTTCAAATTACCCGAATGTTTCGCAGGTCTGGTGCACGGTCTGTTCGTGCTGCCCGTATTGCTGACAGCGTCTGTGGGAGAAACGAGAAAAGTGAAGAAAGAGTACGAAATTCGAATGATCCAGGATGATTTGATACCAAATAGGGCGATCGATGATGTGGAATGAACAAACGTGTACATATGTATGGTATATAAATTATTATCTTTTTATTTATTATGTTGTACAAAAACAGCAGTACTTTTGAAATGAGTTTTCTTGAGAGACTGAAAAGCTGTGCATAAATGACGTGACTTAAAACATTATTGAACAAGGTGACATGTTTTCCGAATATGGAATTTGAAAATACTGAAGACAACATGATTCAAGTCGTTGAAGTATGGACAAAAAAATTGCATGAAATGACCAAACGGTGTAATAAAGTTGAAGCAAAAGACAACGAAAACTTTTTTCGAACATCAAAAATGTAGTTTTCCAAATGGAGAATTGGTTAAAAAAATTAGGCAATATTTGTCTGTTTTTCAATAACAGCGGAGTCGTGATCATTTTCTACTGACTTCTGCTTCGCACTCAGAACTGTTTGGAGACGGTGAACTGCAACCACCAGTAGGCAGAGAAGGAGCAGTCCCACGGCTGAAAGTGTTATGTGTACGGAAGAGGGTTGTAATTTGATTTCAATACACATCGTAAACTGCATGTAAAGATGAGAAGGCAGCGGATCAAGTTACAAACGTGTCAGGTCAGGCTCTCTGAAGAAAAAAACCGAGTTGTTTACCGTTTTTGTTATTTTTATTCAACGCTCCCTTGTAAGTTGATTGCAAATTCAAACCGCACCCCTTTTGGGATACGTATTTTTTGCATAACTTCTGTTGGTATCTATGCAAATGAACTTCTATTATTATTACCAAGGTTCACCACCCAAACCCAAGTTGAAAATCAAGGATCAGAGTTTTTACCGGCAACTTGGTGCACAATTGTGCATCAATCTTTGATTTCACAACTCAATATCAACTAGTGACCAATTCGGTCGAGCGAACCTTGGTTAACAACTCGGTATTTAACTTCACAGATGCTACATGTCGTTTTACTGAGTATGAATTTAGGAATCGCATATTCACCACGTTTGAGTAATACAAAGGGTGCTATCAATTGACCCCTCATCTAGCCCCAATTGTTTCTGACGTGTACTTTGATCGCTATGGTTTCCGTTTCAACATCAATCAATCTTGGGTACCTCTTCCATCTCTGTCTTCTAACTGAGCCCCATTGACATCAACAACAAATGGTATTAGCAACTTTCTTCATGTACCTGTTTTTCGTTTGTTTTCTCAAATGTCAGTTTGAATAGTTTACATTTTGTGATTTCATATTGGTCTATTATTATACTGATAAACATTATTATCATATGAATGTTCCGTGCAACGTACTCAGTTTCTCTGATATCAGACTAAAACACGGCAGAACAATATAAAATAACCGTTCTCAGTAGAAGTGGCTACATCAAAAATAGGGACAGGAAATTTTAGAAGATGGAAACAGGCAGACAACCAAATACAAATTTTAACCAATCGGACTTTTCATCGTGAATAAGAACAAACGAGAAGAAAACATACCTGCGAAAACGACGAACCAAAAGTTGCATTCTACATTGTCCGTGTTCAGATTCACACTTGAGATGGTAGTAGCGGTCACACTTCCACCCATAGGAGAAACACTCCAAATAATGACAAGTCTATTAATATTCTGCATTACAATCGTATTAAAAGTGTATCAACTGTTGGAGAGAAAAAACATATAAATTAATTTTGAAAAAGTCGACCCCCATCGACAATAATCTCCAAATGGAGATCTGGAGATGGAGATGTGATGGAGGTGTTCAGAAAGCTTGTGGAATTTGATGGTCCCATCCACTCATTATGTTTTGCAAAAGTTTGTTTGTTCGTTGAAAAACTATTCAAGCATTAGACGGCTAATTTCAGGGGGTTGAGTGTGGGTTGTTAAAGCCAAACTCAAAAACGTTGTAACTCGAATGACCACCCTAGTGGGCCGATTACCCGTGCCAGATGAAAATCTCGAAAACGCTAGTCTAGGCGGAAAGCATTCTTCAAAAGACCGAAACTCACATTTGGCATTTGTCTCCTTTGAATCCTACGAAACAGTAACAAGATTCCTCTTTGTCCCATCCGAGGCTGTAGCATTCACCATTGTTGGAACAATAGTCGAGATACGCACAGAACTTTCTAGCGACATGACCGGGTGCAGGCATACTGAAACTCTTTCCAACAATATTGGGGGAAAAACTAACCTAGATTGACATTGAACGAAAATATCAAGATGAATCTAATAACGTTCGATTATATCCAAGTACTCCGTATCGGAAATAGGTTGTTGGATACGCAGAGGTAAAAAAGTTAACAATGAAGTTTTATGCAAGAGCTTGAACGTCATCGAAAGAAGATTTTTTTTCGCAAACTTGGGGCTCACGCCCAGGTCAAGTAGCGGTGTAATAGGCAAAAAGTGAATGAGTGGCTATGCCATTAATATTGCAGCCGCTGACTCACCAAAGTCACAACATTACAATTGGAATCTCACGCGAGATTTGAACACAGCGATTCCAGTGTACGTATCTGAATACCACTACTCTGTTGTGATTTTCGGAGGACTTTTGATTGATTTTGTGAACTTTCACCTGAAAAGCAAAACATCTACCTTGTGCGGTAGCAGAATGCAAACGCTGTAATCCATTCCACAAGCAGTATTTCCAGTGATATATCTGTTGTAGTTTGATCTCAATACGCTTTGTCATTCACACATTCTGTAGTTTTATCTAAACTGTATCTTGCCAGTGATAAGTGAACTTGTCCTTCAAATGACGTAGATCAATCTTGGAACAATATAGTGGGTGCCAAATTTATGAATTACTGTCTCTCGCGCGAATCGAACCTGCGAGCAAAAGATTCGTAGCATGACGCTAACCACTGCGCTATCTGACCACATATCAGGCAAACTTTGGAATAGAACACATGTGTGCGTACACAGCGGAGTGTGAGGTATACAGCATCCTCCCGCCTTTCCGTTGGCGACGACTGTATAGTTATCTTGTGTGAATTATGATGAACGGTTCGATCACAGATGATAATTTTATGTTTCAGAGGCACCGTACATCAGATAATATGAAGTTTACTTCGAGAAACAGTTAGTGCGTACATAAATGAGAGAAAATTTACGAATTACGGAGTTATCAGCAGAAAAGTGGGTGATCTTTGATGTTGTGTGGATCAGTGGTGTGATGGATGGCAGGGGTCACTGCAAAAAACATTCATTAGGAAACAAACAAAACCATGGTTTTTTCATGTTTCTCATGTGAAACTTTTGCATAGATTGAAAACGTTAGGGTTTCATACCTCTATTGTCAATTGGATTACATCTTTCTTATCTGAAAGAACATTTCAAGTTACTATTGGTCGAGCAAAATCAGAAGTTCACAAAATTACCAGTGGAGTCCCTCAGGGGGGTGTTCTTTCCCCAATACTGTTCAGCATTTACACCTGCGAAGTTCCAGAAATGCTGTCAATTGGTGGTAGAGTTAGATGTAAAGTGTTCGCGGATGACACGAAAGTTTATCAGAGTTTTCCTCCTGACCAAACTACAGACCATCTCCAGACTGCTATAAACAAGATGTATGAATGGTCACAAGACTGGCAGTTACCATTAGCAGTAGAAAAAACGAAAATGATGCATATTGGTAAAAACAATCCGAAAAGAAACTACGTTATTTCTTGCTCTGATGTTGAGAAAGTCAGTACTATGCGGGATTTAGGATTTATTATTGATGAATCACTGAACTTTGCTGATCATTGTAAGAGAATAAGCAGACTTGCAAAGAGAAGAACTTTCAATTTATTCAAATCGTTGAAAGTTAAAAAACAAGACGTCCTTGTGAAACTATATAAGACTTATGTTCGTCCTATTGTTGAAAGTGGATGTACTGTGTTTAATTCAGATAAAGGTGCTGTAAAAGCACTTGAATCTGTGCAAAACGACTTCACTAGGAAGTTGTTCATGAGGAAAGGAGGCTATACTTATTGTAAAGTACCTTCATCTGAAGTGCGAAATAGAATACTTGGTCTGACATCTCTCCTCAGTCGTAGAGATAGATTTGATCTGGTCATGGTGCACAAAATTTTAACTGGTCAGATAGGTTTGAAACCTTCAAACTTTTATACTTTTTCAAACTCCAGAACTAGAGGATCAAACTCAAAACTGAGTTTTCCAATACCAAAAACAAAATTGCGTCAGCAATTTTTCTCCGTGCGAGCAGGCTCAAAATACTTGAAACTAAGTAAAAAGAAGACTTTGCCATTTTCAGTTGCTGGGCTAAAACGAATAATAACATAATATTGTGACATATGTACTGTATTGACTGACTGTTTACGATGTAACTATTGCCATATTATCCATTCTTGTACTGTATATTACCTATGTTTTCGGTTCCGTGTAGAATTTGCCTCCAACTTGCTGTAATATCTTTCCGCGTTTGAACCATACTGTCTTTGCAATCTCGACAATGTTTTCCATTTCATCAATTTATCTTATCACACGCTTCATTTGCGTAATAAATTCATTCATTCATGGTAGTATGTTTTGTGATAAAAACTGCGAGGTACGTGCAAAAAAGTTTTAAAAAGAAACCAGCATTACAAAATGTCATGGATATAGTTCGCACGAATATCAGTCGAATTATTGTCGCGTACCAATTAATACTCTACGCTTTTCGTTTCTCATGTCAACTTTCTCAAAAACTTATGTTTCCTGTGACGCGCTTTTTTACCCTCGGGTGTGAACAATGACAATGTGCAGTAAACGTGTTTTCTGTGCAGGGCAGAAATTTTTGAACATGTTCCAGTCATTTTGCCAACCACTTTTGTATCGTCCCAAACAAGAGAGTGAGCAGGTGCGACAGACACACACGGTCTCAGACTGTCCGGTCGCATCATTGACATCCATCCGCTGCTTTTGTAGCTGGCCTATCGCAAACAATTGACGCCAATGTTTCCAAAGAACGATTGGCGCAAAATTTCAACGATTTCCCAGTTAGGAAAGCTAGAGAACTTGGAGGTCGATGAGGCCGCAGAAATCTGGGTCTCTCCAACCTGCACAATCTCTCGTCGCGGCCGCTACAAAAGCCGCTTGCTAATATGCAAGGAGTTGCCTGAGTTGCATACGAAACTCTCTGTGAGAACGAAAACACCTCAATTTTCTCTATGACAATAAAGCGAGACCAACGATACGATAAAAATAATGTCTTCACCATATTGGTTAACGGTCTAATTCTAGGTGACTACTTTCTAGGATTCAGATACTTCACCCGTATTTGGTCCTTCGTGTTTCCCCACTATTGATGACCATTCAAAATCATACTGAAAAATCTAGAGCAAACTGGTATATTCCGGGTGAGCTCATCAAACTAACAAAATACGGCCACATCTTGTTTTCCCTGATACTATGAAAGTCACATTTTCCCGGGATTGATAAGTGAAGGAGACTGAGGGCTGGTTTGAGCGCGCAAAGATGATGTGACAGAAAAAAATGGTTTCGAAGGAATAGTATCGTCGTCAGTGTAAGTGAAATGAGTAGAAGGAGCGGTTTATTCCATGTTCTTTGTTTTTTTTTCGTTTACCAATGTTTCTTACAACCCTCTACAGTAATCTGCTCAAACTTCGAGGTTAGGGTTTGGTATATTGGTATTTTTTTCTCCATAAGTTTGAAACCAAAATAAAAAATTGTTCATCAGAAAAAGCCTATTGAATATTTGCCGGATTACTGTAGAAGGACATCGATTAGTGAAACAAAGAATATCGTTACCGGCGTTCAGTTATTTTTCTTTCTCGGGATTGTCAGTTTATCCGTTTCAGCCTGGCACTGTCCGAGTTGTTTCAGCGTTTCTAGTAGAGAGCTGAGCGAGAGCTCCTTCTTGCTACACTTGGCTAAACTTTGTTCCTTTTCCTGAAATGTGAACAATTAACAGTGATGGGGCACAAACAAAGGGTTTACTTTCGTTGTTCTCATTAAACTCCGGAATAGAGCACCAAAAACATATGTTTATCCCGAACTGTTACTTTAGGGCTGAAAAACTGACCATAAACATGTTTTTGTATAAATGTGTAGCTGCTAGCTTTGTAAATGTAATTAGCAAATTTTGTGGAAGTGTTTCTAGACGTGCACTTCCCTGACTATTGTGTTTTACTATGTTCTTTTGCCTTGATAAATTGTATTTAAGTAATCCTGTGTCTAGTCCTTCTTTTGTTCAGCGCACCTCGTAGTGCATCAAATGAATAAATGAATAAATGAATGAATCGAGTTCACAATCTTGAGTTTTTTGTTTTGTTTTTCGAATTCAAGTTCAGAGTTACAGAACAGTCTAACATTTTCTAAAAAGTGGCTTGCCATGTTTCATACCGCTAAAAAATGCTGCCATAAATTTATTTTTAATATTTGTCTGACTTGAAGACGGAACGACACAAAAAAGTGTGAATGGTCGAGTTAGGAAAACATTTGGTTTAAGGTGTTCTTGTCGAGTCTCAGTTCTCTCTTTTTTTTCATACTCTAGCGTTCTACACATAGCTTTTCGAGTATGAAACTTTGTTCTATTGGAAAAAAGTTCGGTTCAAGTATTTGTGTATGGAGTGTATTGTAACAACCCCTAGTAGATGAAAAAGATCTCACCATTTCGACCAGCTGAGCCTCAATGTCTTTGCACTGTTCATATCGCTCAGTGATCTTTTCCAATGATACTGAATACGGCGAGGTCTTATGGGCAGCGGTCTGAGCGCGTACATTTTTCTGAAAACAACTTTCTTTTATCAAAATTTATCATGGTCGCCCAATTTTATGAAGAAAAAAGTTTTTGTGGTCTTCTATCTTACCACCTGATCATGAGCTACACAATAAACGGTGTTACATACCAGGACTGTTTTAATGCCAGTTTTCTTCTCTTAAATAATTGATAGGACGTCAGCCAGGCCATGAAGTATCAGGGAGTACATCATATGAAAAAATAACGTTCGAAACAGTTTTTACTTCCCTATCTCTTGAATTTGTCAAAACGTGTTGTTTTGAAAAACTGAGAAAAGTGAAGTTGATGTTATATTCTACAAAATGTTCACAAAGTACCTGTTTTGTGTAATTTTGTGTGAGTGTGGAAACGAACATCTATTCAAGTATAGGAACAGTGTCCAGTCTATAAATTTTCCGAGCACGTTCACACTAAGCGTTGTTATGTCATCCCTCGGGTTCGAGGACTGATCTCAATTGTCTATATTGCCAAAAATCAAAACTTATCGTATTGATAATTTCGTTCTCGTTTGCAACATCTAATCCTTTCTTCTGCCAGTTCGCTCCAAAATGTTCGCAGAAGAAGAGGTTTAGAGTTTCTTGTGTCTTTGCGGGTCGGCCTGGCCTTTCTTGCCATGTTGGATCCCAGAAAACAATCTTCCTAGTAATACTTTTCCTTGGAAGTTTTTGTATTTTTCGGGCAAGAATCCATTTTTTCCTGAGAATCGTTTTCAAAATATGCTCCACATCGGCCATTTCAAGAAGTGCCTCGTAATCCAAATTTTCTGCGTTTATCATCGATTGAAGAACTTGATTTTGTTTCCAACGGAGTCCGATATCATTGCTTCCGCAGCATTTCAAAAAGTGAATGAACTGTTGGAACAATCGAAAGGGGTGCGAGTAATTGTTTCGGGAGACTTCAACGCGCAAATCGGTCACCGTGCTTGCACAAGTATTGAGCTGGCACACGAAACTGGGAAGATCGAGATTGCTGGACCGTATGGATATGGAACATACAACTCTCGTGGTCGAACGCTGCTTAAATTGTGTCAACAACACCTACTGAGCATTCAGAACTCAAGATTCAACACCATTTATAAAGATCGTTGGACGTGGGCGCAGAAGGACATCAAAAACAATAGACCGCGCAACCAAATTGATTTTATTCTTACCAAGTTCGATGAAACAATAATATGTGTGGATGCAAGAGTACAAAAGAGTTTTCACCACAAGTTCACCGATCGCCGTTTGCTCAAAGCCCGCTCCCGGTTTTCGGAGAAAAAACTGCCACTCTCCTCTACTTCAAGTGTGGATATACGCGACTCCATCTTGCTGGTAGTCATTAAAGATCACTTCGCCAAATTTTTGCTTCATGTTGAGGACGAAGAGAGGTTGGAATCATCAGCAGAATTGCTAGATGTTCAGTACTGGGTTAAAAACATCCTCGTCAGTTGGCCGGATCTTTCAGCCAGAAGTAGAAGAAATCGACAACATTTTCACACATATTACAAAGAAGAACATCAAAACACATTGAGTTCGGCTTTTCGCCGAACTTTGCTCGATTTCCAGTTTCCTGAAGAATTGTCACTCTTCACAGAATTACTTCTGCAAAATAGCCGGACCAAAAGAACTTCTACTCCCAAATGGTGTTTGGCCATTTTTGAACTGTTTGTGAGAGTTTTTCAAAAACTCATGGGGAAAGCAATGAAGGAGAAACTGAGAACCGACTATCCAGATGATCTGTCTTTGCATCTGACTTCAGTGATCGACATACTTCAAAAGGCTGGAAATTTCAAAGAAGGATTTAAATTCGCAATTGTCGATCTACATCCAAAAACGAAGGTTTCAAGTCATATTGCCCTGTTTGACTTGTTGATGGATCAGATACCAAGTTTCTACGAAATGGCAGTATTGATTTACAATCGCAAAGAACACATCCCACTACCCCGGTCTGTGTTCAATTTATTGCTGCGGTCGCTGTATCTCAAGGGCGTGGTTTCTCTAAACTCGAAAGTTAGTATTCATCTGTTTTTTCGCCATGGTGTTATTTTTTTGCGAAGAAAGTCTGGACAAGCTGAAAAATGGTGTTTTGATTTCTTTCACAAAACAAAAAAAATATCAGTGTCTGGAAAATTCCAATGTGCGCCTGCTGTCGAAAAAAACCATAATACTCGATTTCAAATTTGGAGGGAAAATAGAGAGCAAACACCTGGCAGAAAACTTGGGTGCGCAAGTTCTCTACAAAAGTGAAAAAGTCGGAGAGTGTTTGAGACAAAAAGTCGGAGTGTGTTTGAGACACAACAAACATTCAGCTACCGAAATAATCAATGCCAACAGAAACTTGTTCAAAAATGAAGAAGGGTCAATAGAAGCAAAGAAAACAATATGCGACGCCTACATGCGATCTCTTCTCCACAATTGCGAGAGTTGGACAACCGAAAATATTATCAAATGTTGCAAAGAGGAAAGTTCAACCACCAAGAAAAAGATGGGACTCAGATGGAAACACTATCAACTGCTTCAAGTGATGATTGATACAGAACAGATAGGATACACCGAACTAATTCTAATCGCAAACGTTGATGACATCATGAAGACAATTATTAGGAAGAAATTAGATCTTGCTCGAAAATTAAAGAAACTACCCAAGTCGAGCAGTGCTCGTGAGATTGTATTATGGGAACCAAGAAGAAAATTGGTCCGACCTCCCAAGGCCGAGACGTTTGTCAGTTATTTTCGAGAACGATTTGGACTAGACTGGAAAACAATAATCTTTGATTTTTGAAGCGAAGATGATTGTTTTGAGAAAGTGAGTTTTTCTAATAACTAGACATGGCTGTGTAAAAAAAAACATGACCTTTTACGGGTTCATCGATGTGGTCATAATTTTTGCGGCTCAAAAACTGAATATAACATGAATAGCCCAGAAAACGGAAAGATACTGTATTTTGTTCGAATGTTACGTGATTTCACATTCACTATATACCGGTCATCTAGGCTTTCTATAATTTTTGTAGCCACTCTAAGATTTCACGTAACTGATGAATAATTTAACTGAGATTTTATTAGGAATATACAACATTTTTCTTTAATGTACAACAGAGATCATAGAACACTTCAGATGCTCGAACTGCTTCCGGCGATAACAACTGAAACTCGCTCTGATCTGAATAATGAGGCATCGTCAAACTGAGGCAGTTTTATTTTCGGCGTCACAGCCGACAAAGTTTGTGTGAGTTTGGAGAAACAAATTTTCCGATGACCATTGAATATGGTAGAACTCAATTTCGTTGACAAAGTATCTGCGAACACTATCGGTATCGAATGTATCATCGAGATAGTGTGTACGTAATGCGTAATGTACACGTGATAGAAAATCTGCAACAGTACTATTTAAGTATCAGTTGGAATGAGAATGATCACAGGTAATAATATATCGCATCAAGTAGTTGAAGATAGCGTTTCTTCCTAATTTTGACCTTCAAGTTCATTTAATTACCCAATGTCAAATGACAACCATTGATAAAAATACATACATTCACGCCTCTATCTCAACTCGTTCTTGTAAAATAGTGACTCACGTAATGACACCAGCGCGGGAGCTCCGTACGTCGACGGAAAATAAAATGGCTACCCTCAAATTATTCTATCACCTACCCCAATTCAAATACTGGCTGTAAACTGAAATTGATTCCTAATTGGTTGAACCAAGTAGGGTTGCGTCACAGTGAAAATGTTCATCTACTTTAGTACTGGATATTATGCTAATTTTGCTAAATTTGAACTAGCATCTTCATTCAGGGTGCATTGGTTTCCGAGGTTACATATGTCAGAAAATATTGCAGATCATACTACAGAGAACATTTATTGTCACAAGGGCACATGGAAAAATACCAACCTACATTCAAATTCAGAATAAAAACAAAATGTTTGAAATCTATGATGTCTCCATTGGTTGGTCAGTGACGTAGTCGTAGGCACTGCAAGATAAGATTGAACAACTAACAATAAACTCCGTATTCAGAAATAACTCGTCTGACGATCTTTGACTTGTTTCAGCTAGTTGTTTTGAGATTTTGATAACACCGGTAACCCGTACGTACCTATGAAAATATGTACGTGTGAACAGAAAACATATTCCACTCATTACCGCTCAAGGCAACGGACGAAAATATTGTCTCTATGAGAGTGTACCGGAAAGGACAGGGTAATAATGTATTTGTTGTACTGCTTTGCTGCGTTTGTGACTACATACCTCTGCTATAGTTTGAAATCTCGGTCAAATGCGCACATAAAACTGCAACTCACATTTGGTGACACTCTATGAAACGTCGAATCTGGTGTCATATAAATGACAGACACTTGGAATTGAGCCGATCACTTCGAATCGATATGCTGAAAGTGATGTTTTGACTCAATCACCTTAGCATAGCAAATTACTATTCATGTTTCACATGAATGATCTAATAATTGGAGTGAAAACATTATTCAGCTGTTGTAACTTTAACTTTAACTTTTAACTACCTCACACTCATGTTGTATAACCTCACCTTCTTCTGATATTTCGAGATTTTCAACGACTTGGCCTGAGCTCGGCAGTCTTCGACTAAGTTCAGCGATGCTAGCAGAGACTCGAGACAAGGTTCCGCACTGTTTGATTCGGTTGGGTTCTGGTTGACACTCTGCAATGAAATCTATTCGAATGTAAAAATATAATTCGAATATGATTTGTTAAGGAAAAAAACAAATAAGGAAAAAAGTGTATCGAGGAAGAGAGAACAAACAGAAATATAGGAAAAAAGAGACATATAGATGTTTGAAGGTTGGTAGTAAACACTACAAACAAGAACATAGGGAGAAAGGCAGAAAGATACTGAAAAGGAGAGAAAGAAAGAGAAATAGGAGGATACACCAAAGATATCCAAAATATAATTTTTTCACCCAAAGTTTTTTAACACTTGAATATTTTTCTCTCGTTGCATAACCGACTTACCATTGCTATGATTCTCTCCTCAATGTTCTTGCAGCGCAAATGCTGCGCATTAATTTGGTGTGAGATTTTGTCTACTTCTGATGATATAGTACTGGAAGCTTCGACTTGGGTGGATAATTTCTGCTGAAAAAAGAAAACCTCATCAGTATATTTATACCCTTCCTCCACTTATGAACTTTATTCCGAGTGAATGAAAGCAATTAAAACAAAATTTGGAAAAAAATCTGTTAGTGTTACAAACATGTCTTACCATAGTTTTCTCAATTGTTGTTTTCTGTTTCCTGATTTGAAATAGGCTGTTGCTAAGAGCAATACAGAGCAAGGAGCGTACACCCTGAAATAGCATGATTTGGTTAACGTTTATTGTTCGTATTAACCTCCTTCGTGAAGAAATTTTTTATTCCGCTTCAATGTTAATGAAATCAGATGTTGAACTTCCAACTTGTAAAATTGTGATGTTGCAAAAAATGACTTTAATCCAAAAACTTTAATAGTATTTCAATTTTCTCACTTCTATTTTTATTTTCTCTGGATTAACTATAATCGACATCTTCCCTACGTGGACTTGCACAGCACACAGTCTAACTTTTTTTTCATTTTAGCACAAACTTCAACTTTGTCGAAACGGTGATGTTTTGAGATGATAATTTACGAACACCTTTCGATAATCAATCAGAATAGGATGCAAACATTGTTAACTTTCTCTAGAACCTTTTCGCGTGGTAGAAACGGGCGACGAACTGAACGTTTTTTTATACATATTTATTAAGATAAATGTGTAAATTATTTATTTAGCTCACAACTGGACTTCGTTTACAGTATTAAAGAAGAGGCGGGACTTTCTCATTTGAAACGAGTTCAGTTGGGAACTTAATAGACTTCTATACTTACCCTCTCAATAAACTTCAATTGACGTTCATCATCCGCACAATCAACATCCTCCGGTAGAACTTGAACGTAACAAGAGTTACGGAAACTGTTTTGCAATTCAATTTTTCCTTCCGGACTCCTGGCCAAAATTTTCTTGATGGGCGATTCTGCCGGAAGTTTGAGTGTTTCTTGTGCCAAAATGTATTTTCGGCGAAAAATTGCAGTCACGATATGTTCAACGTTAGCCATTTCAATGAGGAAATTGTAGTTGGCTTTTTCGATGTCAAGCATAATTTGTAGAATTGCGTGGTGTCCGGCAACGAGTGTTTTGTAACATGCCCAAATTTCTGATTCGCTCCAGGTTTCACAACCGCGTAGAAAATATGCAGTAAACGATTCGTGGGCGTCCATTTTATCAGCCACGCTGAGAGAACTGTTTTTCAAGACATCGATGTTGTTGATGAATTGCTTGTTAGCGGAGTGAACGTTTATCTGAAGCGGTTTTCTACTAATACGCTTGACGTCGTATCTGAGCTCCACACGAAAGTGAACGAGTGTCTTTCTGGGAACAATAACCTCAGACTCTAACGCCAATGTTGACCGTTTCGGAGACATAAAATGAATATTTGTGGAGTTCAAGCGGATTCCCAGTGCTTTCAACAAGCTGTTGAATCTTTCCAACTTTTTCTGAATCTGCTTCACATCTTTATGGAAAAACATCGCACCGTGTCGGAAATAAAGAGATATTCCATGATCAGGATACTCAGAAAATTCATTATCACATTCAAGTGACCCCAACAGCAAATTGAACATGCTGTGATGGAGAGTGAGTTGGCCCGAGTACGTTTTGAAGAGTGATGAGGCTATTTCACAGATTCCCTCTGGTAGATATTGCTTTAGTCGTTTGAATAGTAACTCGTAGTCTTCAATTTCTGTGTGGCTGTGACAGTTCACAATCATCAAACTCATAGCTTGCGCGCCACGCCACTTTCGGAAAATTTCGTCCACTGTCAATAAATGAGAGGTGAGACAGTCCGAACTTTCCTTCAGAGTACGCCTTGTTTCCGTGACTAACAGCGATCGGATTGTTCGAATGAATAGTTCCGAGACTGATTGGCAAACTTGTCGAAGTAATGTTTCTGTCTTGGAAAAATCGTTCAAAAGCGACAGAGTGTGCGTGAATAGGTCGTCGGGTAGACATGAAGACGATATAATGGTTATGAATATCTTGGCTAGTTGTAGTCTGCTGGTTTCTTGACTAAAATGTACAAGAATTGTCGTCATATCTTCTGAGTATTCTAATGGCAGTGTAGGTTGCACTGAGTACCAAGTTTCCAGTGTCTGAGAAACCGCTGCATAGATTTTCTTTAGGCACATGTTGGTAGATGTATCTATCTTGAGAGGAAGTTGCAGACAACGTTGGTAGTGGCCCCGAATGACTTCGAGAGGATCTTTGTCAATTTCATCAAGTATCTGCTCCTCTGACAGGTAGTAATGAGCCCGAACACCACGATGGAGGGATTTTGAAGGCAGTAGCTGTGACACCCGCGCATCCGCGCAGACCAGGCGTTTATTCAAACACGAGGAAATTATGAAATCGGTCTGTTTAGCGGTCCTCAGTAGTGTTTCTCCAGCGACGGCAGATGTCCATCGTTCAGTTGTTTCTGATTCAAATATTGTGTTTTGGATTGCAAGCTGATTGTTTCGGCAGAAATTAATCAGTAGACTTCCGCGACTGTCCAATTGTCCTAAACCATATGGACCCACTAAAACGTAGTTTTCTTTTCCATTGTCGTTGTAGATGACGGATGTGTTTCCTCTAGAACCCACTTGCGCTTGAAAGTTTCCAGCAACGATCACCTCACGATCCCTATCAATCAATCTAGTTCGTTCGACAATGTTGACCATACGTTGCAGAAACCACCTGAATCGGGTCTGATCTTGTTCTTGTTTTTTGCAGTGTTGAGGAGCAGCACACGCCACAATACGTAGTGTTAGTTCTTCACTGACAAAAACGTCTAGGAAAGCAAGACCGTGGTCTATGTAGTAAAACTGATCAGCCGTGGCCTTTTCGGCCCATCGTTTGTGGACAAGAATTCCAGTACACGGTGCGGAGTCGTGGCAAAAGTAGAACAGCTTAGAACCGTCAGGGAACGTCTGTTCTTTCGTCGAGGACAAGGTCGCATTGGTCAACGTCAGAAAATCATAATCATCTCCCAAAGAAATTTCTGAGATTTGATTCTTCTTCAATGTGGAGCAGTTTAACGTGCCGACAAGAAAAGAACGTTGTGACATTTGTCTGAAAAACGAAAGTATTTTTATATTGTGGGTTATTGGGTTATTCAAACTGCGATCACCAAATGCATGATCGAAATGGGTGCAAGACTCTTCTACATGGCACGTGAAACGAAGACGTTTTGTGCAGAAAAAGCTTTTGGTTTGCGAGCAAAAATGTTTTATATTTATCATATATCACGAAACACTACATAATCGGAGGCTTTGAAGAATTGTTTGTACTTCGAACATTTGGGAAAAATGTACAATCGCCCCCCACCCAACAATCACCCCCCTCGTGGTACTATTACCCCCCACCTAATTGGAATCGCAGAAAAGTCGCGCGAAGGTGGGGGGTAATTGGTAAATGGATGGGGAGACATTGTACATCTTCGACAATGAACAATCACCCCCCACAATACAAAATGGGGGGGTGATAGTACATACCCGGAACTGATGAACAATCACCCCCCACTCAACCCAAGCTTGCAGTAAATAAGCATGGTGTATAATCGCCCCCCAAAGGTGGGGGGCGATTGTAGTACGAGCCCTTTTCAACCCGTTTTCGACCAGGGTAGGGGGCAAATGTAAACCACTCCCGAACATTTTTTGTCAAACAGTTCGCAGAGACCGCATTTATATAATCTAACCGATGCATTCGAATCTGAAAAAACTCGATGTGTCCGATTATACATTCAGCGGTGATTTCTATATGACCGGGTTAGGTTAAGGTAGCCTAACCCTTTTTTGGTAACCTAACTCTTTTTTCGTAACCTGTTTTTCAGGTCACCTCAGTAGGTTACCGGTTAGTAACCTAGAATTAAAAACCGTTTGCTTCCTTTTCAGGTTACCTCAGTAGGTGACCGGTTAGAAACCTAAAATGAAAAACGAAATGTGGTTTTTACCGTTACTTTGAACGGTTAACGGATTTTAGTTGCAGGTTACTTCAAGTTTACCTACCACGGTAACCTGAAAAATAGGTTACCGAAAAGGGTTAGTTTACCTAAAAACTCGGTTAGTTGTAGAATTGGTCCCATTTAGCAACAATAGAGAATGGAGGACATTTGCATGATGTTATCGAATGAACACGTCACCAGGAGCATTTTCAGTAGGATTAAATCTGTTAGTACGGTCATGGTAGGCAGCTATAATAAAAACGAATATTTCTATCAAATATTTTCATACGTAAGTTGTTTGCGTTTCACTTTAGGTACATTTCTTACATGAGAAAGAGACTTATACGTTTATTATTGGGTTTTCACCCTCTATCTGTTGAAACTGCTGACTCGAAATTGAAAATAAGAGAGAAAGAAACTAGTTTGTGATATAGATGGAATAGAGATCTGCTGGTGAGAAGGGTAGGGTTAGGGTGAAGTCTGGTAAATTGGGTAGGAAGTAAGAAGAAATGGAATTAAATGAGTGAATTTCAACAAATTTCTGTATAGATGGAGCGGCGACCTGCACATATCTGAAGTAGATTAGTTTTCAACAATTGACCGATTCGGCAGTTTTTACAACGAGAAGTTTCCAATTGTTTCACAAAGAGAGCATGAACTCTAGGGGGGGGTGGGGGGGGGGGGGGGGGTAGGATCACCGAGCAGTGAATTCATGATAATGTGTGTTTGACGTGAAAAAAACCAAATGAAAAGAGTAACGGTCAGCGAACTACTGATATAGATTGAACAACGATTTACACATATCTGAAATGGATGAATTTTCCCAATTATGAATACACTACCGGGAGATTTGCAATTCTTACTGTAGCGCGTAGAACAAACCAGAACAGCGGCGCTCTAGTCGTTTCCACGGGGAGACAGGGACGCAGAGAAGCAGATAAACGCGATTCAGTCAGTAACAGTCATTACTATATCATGTTCCTCTCCGTCTCTAGCATAGGGTAAGAGTGAATTAAGACGTTATTTCGTAAGAGTTATTTCGTTTTTGGAAAAAAGTAAAATCTAGATTGGAACATCTTAGCTTTTTTAATTGAATCCGAATTTCAATACTGGTTTTGTTTTCATTTTGAGCAAAAGAAGAAAAGTCTAGAGATGACAGAACGAACGATGAACTTAAAATGAAAAAGTGTTATAAGGATAAAAAGAAATGAGAGAGCGATAGTAGAGAAATTTTTTGAAGGGCAATGCTGGGCAGAGGGAACCGAAATAGAGCGAGAATCGGAAAAAAAATTAATAGGAGTAGTGAAAAACGTTAAAAAAAACCGAATAAAGATGAATATAAATTGACTAGAAAGTCAATAAGACTGAATAAGAAACGGCTAAAGAGTAATAAAAAGAGAAAAAAGCTCAAGTTTATAGACGAGCAGAAGAAAGAGGAAAGTATGAATATATACATATGTTTTATAAATGTACCCAATATCTTATAAGAACAATGAACTCATAATCTCAATGATAAATTTATATTACCGCTTTTGTTCGGTAATGATCATAAATAGGTGCCGCGTTTGTTGATTCCACATCGTGTTTTCGAACTAACCTGTGGATCGAAAAGCGCCCCCCCCCCCCCCCCCCCCGAGCGCAAAAAAGTGTAATGAACAATGATCGACTATGGCCTGACTAACTGATATCTGTGAAAAATGTAGCTACTCTGAATACCAGAGGTTTTGAATACTATTTTGAATGGAATATACATGATTAACGTTTGGATTAGTCTGTGTTTTTTTTTTATTTTGTATTGTAAATGCGCCAATCCCGTTGAAAAACTCAAGTGTTAAAAAATAAGTCATAAAACAACTACTAAACATTTTTTTGAAGGTAATTTGAGTTAATTTGGTCAGTAGAATTGATCAAAATGGTATCTCTATTTCTGTCATACGAATTTCGTGACCAGGGTTGAATAGTAAACCGGTAGTAAAGCGAACCCGTGGTAGATCCATAAGAAATTGTTTAAAATTGTGTATTTCGTGTGGAAATGCAATATTATAACTCAGAAACTGAAGGGATGAACGTATCGGAGATTATACAAATCAGTTTCGAAAAATGAGGGGGTATTCTTCTAAGTCTGACAGTCCAACTTTTTCTCGATCGTTATGATGAGTCCCTGACAATTTTTTTTCACAAAATGAGTAGGAAAGCATTTGAAATGGAACAAATTGGCATTTCACTTAGCAATTTATCACGGAAAACCATCTTTTGGGAATGTGACAGGAGATTTTGCATAGTTATTTCTCATAATAATTTTTTTTTACCATGACATGATTGTCGAGAGTGCAAGTGTTATATTATTACTATCTAGTCAAAACCACATTGATGAGTATTGCAACATGGAAATGTGGGAAAATCGCCACTTAGGCTAAATTATTTATGGACAAAAAAGTGTGAACGTTGGTTGAATATTATTATTCGTTTATTTAATTTACAGCAAACTGTAATGAATAAAAAGGTAAAAAAGTACATGTAAACACTGACAATTCACTTCTTTAAATTTGTGACTGCAGTTTGGAGAACAATCCAAATATAATATCATAAAATTACTGATTTGAAATTTCAAATAATATCATTTCAGTCCGAGCAGTTCCGCTGTCAACGGCTCCAGGAAGACGGAATGGTTCAGATTGAGAACAGCTACAGCGAGGAAAACCCTACACTATAAAAAGAGTGTGTACCGCACCAGAACTGAATTGTATAACTCAAGATATAATGGGTGCCAAATTTATAAATTTCTGTATTTCTGTCTGTTGCCGGAATCGAACCTGCGAGCAAAATATTTGTTACACGGCGCTAACCACTGCGCTATTATAGTACACAAACGGAAGCTTTGGAATCTAACGAATGTGTGCGCACACAGCGGAAAGTGAAATATACAGTACCCTTCTGCCTTTCCGTTGGCAACTATATCAATTCTGTTACTGATATTCTCTCCAATGAAGTTCAAAATAGAAGACACAATCGTTACCACGTGATTAATAGTAACAGGTCGAGACGACAAACACTGCCTTGCTCTCTTCATACCTCCTCTTTTTTTCTGTTTCTTTCTATTTACCGCCTCTCTCTCATTTGCTATCTTATTATTACGTTTTATCTCCTTCTCTCTCACTCTCTCACTCTCTCTCTCTCTCTCTCTCTCTCTCTCTCTCTCTCTCTCTCTCTCTCTCTCTCTCTCCTGCGCACTCTCCCTTTTTTCCTTTCTTATCTCTTCTCTCTCTAACTGTCTTTTCTCACTGTTTCTCTTTCATCTCCCTCTGTTCTTCTACTTCTCTCTTATCTCTCTCTCCCTTTCTCTCCTTCTCTCTTTCTCTTTATCTCTCTCAATCTCTCGCTCTCTCCCCTCTCTCTCTTTCTCAGATTCTCGTCCAACCGGTTCCCCATTCATTCTGCGTTAGCTGACACCAGCTTATCTGATCTAGTTATGACCTCTACAACTATTGATTTTCTGTATTGTTTCCCAATTGTCTTCTGAAGTGATGTTTGTTAAAAATTGCAATTGTAAAAAAGATATCGGTGTAATACTAATTTTCAGTTTTTCTTGCATTTGTAATAGTTCAACAATACCACCTATTTACTCATTGTATTGCGAAATGTGAAGTCTTGTGCGACTGAAATTTTCAGAACACAATTAACCAATTCATTCAGAAGCAATTTATGAACAAAAGTGCTGGTTTTATTCATGATCGTTGCAGTGAGGGATCAAAGAACACGTTGTTCTCATATAAATGTCACGTTTATATTCTCGGACCAATGAAACACGTATACCAGTGACCATATTTTACAAGCTCAATTCGCCGGGTAAGCTATTTGAGCAAAATTCCAATGACCGAATTCTAATTCAACGACTATTGCATTCTACTTTCTGGTAATTACGCCGAGGTTTGCTGGTTTTACATATATGCAAGATAGAAATCGCAATAAGTGAGTCAGTAGTGTGTAGTACACTATTTGAATTTTCCTCAACTAGCTTACCAGGCTATTTGAGCTAACAAAATACGGCCACAGCTCTCTGCTTTTTCCGTATGTTTTTATACCATTGCTTGTCGCGGAATTTGAGCATCAATTCGTTTTCGATTTGAAGTCTGCTTTCATCCTGTTCATCATTGCCTGCGTATTTTTCACCTTCATCCAATCCTGCGTCTCCTCAAACATACGCTCTCTCCACTCATATCCCGCCGGGATACGAGTTGCGCGAAATAGTGAGGCATAGTGAGAGACGCAGGATGGGATGAAGGTGCCGGGTTCTTCTAGCATACGTATTCTGACTACAGCGGTTTTTAGACTCGGGAATTGTGCCCACTGAAATCTCTTGAACTCTTGAAGGGACCGTTCCTCTTTACTTTGGAGATTTTAGCTGATTAGTCGATATTGTTAACATTAAAAAATCACAATCATTCATCTAGGGGTCAACTTATTGTCTTGCTCCGTGTTCTCGAAAATGCAGCGCGCCCTCCCGCACGCCAACAGAACAAATGACTTTCACATTTTTTGAAACTATCTGTATTGCACATTAGAAAAGTACAGTCCCTTTACTCCTTTTCAATTTTCCTGCGAATAACCTACCATTTTGATTCATACTAGTATTTACTTTTCCGAAGACGCGAAAATTGCGTTCGTTTTATGCTGCAAACAGTCTTTTGCTGCTGAACACACAAGAAAAGTCAGTTGAGAGTTGCTCCAAAGTCAAAACGTAAACAAATTCGACCCGTGAACCTCGGTAGCAACTCAGAAATAGGAGGGCTCAAAAAACCACAACCTACAACTGTTATAGTCGTCGCCAACGGGAAGGCGGGAGGATACTGTATTTCTGATTTTCCGCCTTGTACGCACACATGTTCTTGATTCCAAAGCTTGCTGGTTATGTGCTCTAATAGCAAAGTGGTTAGTGCTATGCTACGAATCTTTCGCTCGCAGGTTCGATTCCTGCGAAAGACAGATATATATAAATTTGTAATTGGCACCCACTATAGTTGTAGTTCATAGTTGTAAGTTGTAACTACAGTCATTCATCACGCAAATTCAGTTCGCAAAAACACTCACCAGATTATTGTTTCTAATTTTCAATCAACTTCTCGCGTTTTAATGCGATAATGACCAAGATTTAACGAGAGGTGATCTTTTCGTCCGAGAAAAATTGAAAACACAGACAAATTGAAATTTTTTTCTCCAGTTTTTGGTTGATTTCTGTTCACCAACAATATACCTCAAATGCCGTGATTTTGTGTTTTCCAAGCAAAGTTGAGTCGTTCGTTCTATGTATGAAAAGCGAACCTGCTGTGTGTGTAGTTTGATCCCATTGCTTTCTGGTGGGAATCGAAATTTTTTGATGTTCAAGATTCAAGATTTCAAGATTTATTAGATCACTTCAAATCGTTGCGAAATAATGTTCCTTGACTGCCCTCCAGATATCTTGATCTCTGCATACTCGGAATATCTCTTCGCCACGGATATTGGGTGGCCGGACTCGGCCTCTTCTCACGGTTCTTCTTGATGTGATGCGGATCAAATAACAACACATATGTATTCACCCAATATAGAGTACAACATGCTTACAACTTCAATACTTTGTTAAATATTCAAACTCGCACAATGAACTTGATATTCAAACCTGATATTTCCGAAATAAAATGTTCCTGATGTGTGCTCGTGAAATTGAGCAAACACGCCACTGAACCCGCGGTCATTCACTTTCTCGCTTTTTAAGATCAAAAAAGTTGGTTTATTTGTTCAAAGTCTTCGTTGAATACACATATCTCGCACAGTCTCTTTGGGAAGTTGGATCAAACAGTTTTTTTCCAAGAACACAACAAAAATGCATACTAGAGACTATCCCTATTATAAGTTTCACAGTTGTTCTAGTTGTATTCGATATGTCTTGTTTAAAGAGACATTCTGTAATAATTTTCACTAAAGGAAACCGAAAAATAATGCTTATACTAAAAAGAGTTTGGCAAGGATCATACACACTGCTTTGCTTTTTCAATACTTTCGTTGGCACATTCAGCCAGCAATTCTTTTGGAGAGGAACAATATTTTTTAAGTGTAGCTCGAATTTTGGCAGAAAAACGCGAGATATATACAAACACAGCGACAAACAACATACACAGTATATGCGTGCTATATAAAGAGCGAACCTTAAACCAACTCTCTATTCTGCCCTTCTTTAAAGAACTTATCTGTTTCATAACAACTGCTCTAAGTATCAAGAGAAGCTGATAGTTCTTTTGCTATTTTCCGCAGCTGTTAGATGAACTAGTATGTGATAGATCTTACATAATAATAAAATTTACTTTTATATTCCCAAACGTCGGTTCGTTTTTACTTGTCTTCTAATATTTGTCTGAATCACCTCTAGACAATAGAAAAGACCGGTCGGAAATGTGGAAAGTAACAATAAATTGCTGTCTTATTGCCTGCACAGTTACATCAGAAACTAGAAAAGTTTGTATTTGTATATGTGTCTGCGTGTACATTGTGAATATATTGTATAAGTTAGTACAGTTACATCAGAACTAGAAAGGGCTTAAATAAGGAAATTGTTATCTTGTTTTTATCAAAAATGAGACATTGTGGAGGTCATTACTCGGAAAAATTGTATTCGAAATGTGTGTATCGATTCAGAGATTGGTGAAATGTAGAAAAAAAATATGTAGAGAGAAAGATATAAAGGGAAGAAACGAAATGGGGATAGAAAAAGAGAGACAGTGCGAGCGAGAGAGAGAGGAGAGAGAGAGAGAGATGAGAGAGAGAGAGAGAGAGAGAGAGAGAGAGAGAGAGAGAGAGAGAGAGAGAGAGAGAGAGAGAGAGGAGAGAGAGAGAGAGAGAGAGAGAGAGAGGAGAGGGAAGAAAGAGAGAGAGAGTTTAACAGAGGCGCAGACAAACGATTACAGTCTTTCCCATTGCAAACCTACCCCCCGCAGTGGGTGTATTTGTTCAATTTCTTTCCCCTTCCCTTTAACATTTGGGGGCAGATTCGAGTAAATACTACTACCATCAGGCGTATTTCAGTTCATAACGAAGTTTGCATCACAGTTCCCTCTTTCCATCTTTGCTCTCTCCCTCTCTCCTACTTTCTTATCTTTCTCCCTCTCTCTTACTTTCTCCTTATTTCCTTTCTACCCCCCCCCCCCCTTTTGTCACCCCCCTCCATTTCTCTAACTCGCTCATCTTTCTTCCCTCTTACTCATACTCTCTTATTTCTCCCTCTCTACTACTCTCTTCTCTCCCTCTCTCTTTTTTTCCTATCTCTATTCCTTTCTCTCTTCTCTCCCCCTCTCTCTCTGTCTGTCTCTCTTTCTCTCTCTCCGCTCTCTCTCCCCCTCTCTCTCTCGCTCTGTCTCTCTCTTCTCTCTCTCGCTCTCTCTCTCTCTCTCTCTCTCTCTCTCTCTCTCTCTCTCTCTCTCCTCTCTCTCTCTTCTCTCTCTCTCTCTCTCCTCTCTCCTCTCTCTCTCTCTCTTTCTCTCTCTCTCTCTCTTCCTCTCTTTCTCCTCTCTCTCTCATGCTTTCCTATTTCTTTCTTTCTCTCTGCCTCTCTCTCTATCTCTCTCTCTCTCTCTCTCTCTCTCTCTCTCTCTCTCTCTCTCCCTTCTCGCGCACCTGTTGACCTTAAGAGTGCCCCCTTCGTTACCCGATTATTTGTGATTTCTCCTTCTGTGACTTCTTTTCACACTTTTTCCATTCATCCAGTCTCGATTTCACTTTTCTGAACCAAAATTTTAAAATTAACCTCTAAATCCGAATCCCTTGCATATTTAAAAAGTCATTTCCAATTGATATCAATATGATTGACTTTTGACTTTTGACCCGGGTCATGTACACATTTGTATTGTTTCACGTTTCGAAACACTTGAATAGTTCACAAAGTTGAAAACAATAACCTTTTTTTGAGAAGTTTACATTTGACTAAACTTTTCTCAACAAGTTTAAATCTAACTAAACATTTAAATAATACCAAACGATTTTTACGATTTTTTTTTGAGAAATTCAATCTAAAAAAGCGATTCTAGTGTAATAACATTAAAAGTAGTTGAAAACATTCAAAGCTTGTCCAAGATCTTTGCACGGCGGAATTCCGTCGCGTGCGACGTCTCGCGCGACATGGTTTTGTGAACGGCCACCGGTTTCTGCCAGAAATGCCTGTACCGAGACTCCTTTCATCAGAAATCGATTTTATTGGATTAAGCTGCTTGGGATTTTCGTATATTTTGAGTGGTAAAACTACATTTTTAATGGCATTTTGGTAAATTGAATGTATTTCAACTAGTTTCAAAAAATTGCAATAGAAAATGACAAGCGAAAACAGCTGTTTTGAAAAATGCTGTTACACGTTTTGAGCGGTAGAATTCTTATTTTTCCCATAACTCAACGATTTGCATTATTGACCAATTTCAAATTCTATCGATTTTGACGTACTCTGTTCGAATCAATCTTGTTTTCTATGAGAAACTAAAGTTCATGAAAACATCTTATGCGATTAAAATGAGAAGTTTAGATAAAAAGTTCTAATTCTTATTTTACATTCATTCCATTTATATTAACACATAACTTTTATCCCTGTATTTCTCCCGTAGATATAATAACTTAATATTTTGGCCAATTTCTGCGATTTTTTCCTCCTCAACTGTTTCGAACCAAAAATTCTGCGAGCAGCGCAAACACTCTTTTGTGTGCAAAAGTGATACACATATCTGTGGAACTTTGAAAAGACGACAACTTAAACAACTTGTCTTGTTAAACTTTGAACCTTCTCAACATTATGTTGTATTTTTCAATAGTCTTTTCCTTTCAATGTTGGTCTGTGCATCTTATTCATGGTTTCGTTCTTCGTCCTCTATTCGATACTTTGTCGCCAGGCATTTTGTTAGTATAAAATACTTTCTCTCACTCATACTCACCTTCGTTTTCGAATTTATAGTTTCAAAAGTTTCTTACTTATTATGTGAACGTTTCTTATTACGTAAAACATGAAAATCGACTCAGAAAAAAGTTTTTCTTTTTCTACTGTGTTTCGTGTTCTTCTCAACTTCACAGCGCCATCCCCCCAGCAAAACCACAAGTATTCAATAGTTTTTCTGTAAACAGTAAATTACAGGTTTTCAATATGGGGAATCCGAGCTATCGCCTCGGGACCATTTCTATATTTCTAATATTATTCATAAGCACGTCAAACGGCGAGTTTCTCAGAAATATTTGTGCTTGCAACTAACTGAAACCTACTAATTCTATAGATAAAATTGGGATGCTATTAACTTCCGGAATTTCGGAATAATAACTTTTAACGGCAATCGTACAAGACGGGTGTTACGTTTTTGAGAGAAACGCTGTATTACACAGTGCTTATTATACTGTTAGTCAATTGCAGAGTCACGTGTAACATGTTAAACACAGCAGATCTCACAATATTAACTATTCAGTAAATCAAAATTTAGCAAACCGAAACAAACCGATTGACCACAATGCTTACCTAATTTGTATAACAAGTTGTTAAATCATTTTGCACCATTGAATTTGAAGTTATTGATTTTCAGGGTTGTTACAAACGTCAGAGTTCCAAAGATACGATGGATGGTACAACAACTTGGCCAATCCCGATTGGGGAACTGCCGGTAAGTAGATTATATTTCATTGCAAAATCTGAAACGTTTTGCGTTTTGTTTATGCGTACACTTTTGATATTCTCTTTCTTTTTCTGACGTTGACTTGAAAAGACACATTTGACACTTTGTTGATCATTCATCATAATAATCACAGCACCTAGGTGGGAATAAATTGTGCAATAGTGCAAGACTGCTCTTTCACCCTCTACAGTCATTTAATTTATATGCTGTTCAAACTTTGTATACCAACTTCGTGAAGTGCTCGTTCTTCTTTGTTTTAATTCACACAATCAAGTGTAAAATCGTTACCGTTAGTCGAGTTGAAAACTTCCTGTTTTGAGCTTAGGAGTTCAAACTTGACCAACCCTCTTTTCTACCGCGAGTTGATTTCAAACAATGCTTTCTAATGTAACCAAAACCAATACTTCTCTTATGAGAAAATACAACAAAAAGCTTTCATCTTCTTTTCTGTATAAGTATTTCTTTACATGTAAATGAATCTTTCTGATTAACTCACTTGCTCCCTATTATCTCAACTTACTACTAAGATAGAACGGATAGCAAATTTGAAGAATTGCTTCCTAATGAAACACCTTCATACTCGCAGGTGCCCGACTGCACCGGGACACTCCCTCCAACTACCAGGATGGCGTCTACATGATGAACACCACTCTACCATCGGCCCGTGAAGTATCGGATCTTGTGTTCAAGGGTGGGTTACACGTAGAACTACAAAATTCAAACTAGCCTACAAACTACAGAAAACTGATTTATGGCTTTATGACGATAAACTAAGAATCTGTAGGGTAGGTTTCCGTTGTTTTCCAGAAGAGTTGTTTTCTTAGGATGGTGCTTTTTATGAAATGGGTTTTGGAAACGTATCTATTATTATTTATTTCTGCGTATATAAAACATAGAACGAGAAGTTTTACAAGATGTAAGGAATAAACTGAGTTCCCAAAGGGATGAGCATAACTCTCTCATATCTGGATTGAGGAGAGCTTTTAAGAAAAACAATTGATTTCTCGCATTATCTATTGAAGCGCATAGAAGATGTTCTCAAATAAAACAGCTACATCAATAACGTCTAGATAGGTCTCAAACTGATTATCTATGAGTTTTTGATTTCAAGGAGGAACAGATAAATCGCAATAGAATCTTTTCCTTGCAGGTCCGGCCGGAATCCCGAACAAACGCAACATGACCACCATGCTCGCCTTTTTCAGTAAGTCTTCTGGAATTTTTTTCTTGCGGTCACGATTTCCCGTCACAAATTGGTCAATAAAAATGTTTGTTTCTACATTACACATTACAATTACAAAAAAGTTTTTTCAATATCTTTTGATTTTGTCAAAGCGTTATTTTCAATGAAACCTGGTTATTCCAGTATACGAAAACTTACTATAAACGTTATGAAGTAACTTTTGTTTCCGAAATAACCATACTTTGTCTGCAGGTCAAGTGGTAGCGTATGAGATAATGGCCTCCACCCAAGTCTCGTGTCCACTCGAAATTATGAAGATCAAGGTCCCTCAGTGTGATGCGGTACGGTTTTTTTCATTTGATATTTTATTTTATTCCATTTACATTCTATTTAGTGTGATGTGTTCCAATGTTTGTTTTGAGCAGCTTGTATGGTACGATTTTGAAAACTACACGTTTTACGGGAGAAGTGTACTGGAAAAATATAACCTTGAGTTTTTTGTTGCGTTCACTTGTCTCAGGGGGTATTTTTCAATTTTCATTTTCATATTCGTTCAGGTTTTCGACAAAGAATGCGAGGGAAAGACGGAGATTCCGTTCACCCGAGCCAGATACGACAAGAACACCGGCCACGGGTTCAATTCCCCGCGCGAGCAGGTAGTTTTGCAAAAGATTATGCATCGTGGAAGGTTGATCATATTAATGGTGGAGCTGGGGTGACAAATTAAAAGTTTGTTTAAATTTACCGTCAGATGGAAAGAGGCCAAAAAGTCACATTTCAGAAGGATTTTTTCGAGAAAACAATACCATGCTATAAATTATTGGACTATTGATAAACTTTAGTATTTTTGCAGTCTTATCTCTGCAGCTGCTAAATTCGTGATAAGCCTCTTTATCAGATAAATGATCTTGTCTCTTCTTTTGACGCTTTGTTTGTGTACATAAATTTTATAGCAATGAGCAAAGTAAAATCACAAGTAATAAACAAAAATATCTCTTTTTATTATTGATATTCAGATAAATGACCGTACCTCTTGGATCGATGCTTCTTTCGTGTACAGCGTGCAGGAGCCTTGGGTGGCGGAGCAGCGGTCCTTTAAGAATGGACGGTTCGCTGAGGGACAAATGCCCGGGTAGGTGAAGAGAGACGAGGATAACTAGTTTGTCATTTCATTCTCAAACATACATTTGTTCTCTGATATTACATCAAGAACTCTATCAGAAAGAAAAATATCATTCCAACTGAGTAGCTGTGTCGATCACACATTTTTTACACGTGTACCTGTACGTGTTTTGAATCTCTTCGACATTCCAAAATTGATCTCAATTCGTATGGAACAGATTGAATTGGTTTGCGTAAGGTTTGCACTCCTAAAACTAATTGATGTGAAAACCCTTATTTTCAGATATCCCAAATCGAACAACCCCCACATCCCACTGAACAACCCGGCGCCGCCTCAAATTCACAGACTCATGAATCCGGATAGATTGTTCAGTTAGTTTTGATTATTTTTCCAGGATATTTACCAAAAAAATAGGAGAGTTGTGACAATTTGATGCACAATTCGACAACTATCATCCGCATTAGTCCAGATATTGACTTGTTATTCGGGTTTTATTTGAGTTTCAACATATGGCTTCGCTCTTGATTATTTGTTGCATTACAGTACTCGGAGACTCGCGTGTGAACGAAAATCCGGGACTTCTTTCCTTTGGGCTAGTTATGTATAGATGGCATAATATACAGGCGGACAGGTAAGATAGTCATTCACTTTTGAATTACATACTTTTTCCGATAGTAAATGAACAATTATAAATATGAAGGCATTGAAAAACTGAAAGAAAATTGTTGAATTTCGGTTATATGGCGCTATCAAATACAAAAATTTCATGATTTTGTAGCAGTCTGATAAAGTTACTTCTCATTCTGCGATTCCAGAATCCAGACGTTGCACCCAACTTGGACCGACGAGGAGGTATTCCAAGCCGCCAGAAGATGGGTCATTGCCGTACTTCAGGTACGGAAAAGTTAACAGTTTGAAAAAAATCTTAATAAACAATTCTGAAAAAAAAACACACAACATAGTTTATCATTTCGAGTTCTATCAATTCGTACTTACTGATTTACTGTTTTCCATAGTTCAGCGCAGCATAGTGACAAATCATAACAAATGAAAGTTCATATTGGAACGAATTCCAAAAACATTCATCTACCCTTTTTTCCAGAAAACTCTCACGGTGTATTTCGTGTTTGTAGTTCGATTCTGTTCTTTTCGATCGAAGGTCGAGCAATATGAATATCAAACTACAACGTAGACTTGGTCACTTTCAACACCTGAGGTTCAATGAATGCAAGCCTAGAGCTGAATAACTATCTCTTCCAGAAGATAACTCTATAAAACGTCGTTAATTAGTTTCTATTTGATTTCTCACTGTACATTCAGGAAAGAGGCAAAACCATCTTTTCATTTCCAGAAGATAATCCTCTACGACTTCGTTCCTTCCCTGCTGGGTGACCCCGATGTGGTCCCTCCCTATACCAAGTACATGCCCCACGTGCCACCCGGCATTTCGCACGCGTTTGCTGCGTCAGCGTTTAGATTCCCACATAGTATCGTGAGTTTTTTTTTCAGTATTCACAGCTATCATGTGTCTTTCACGTGGCACAGGTATGCGTATACGTACTTTTGGAAGAGTATATGGTATTTGTAAATCTCATGTGTTTTCACGAGAAAAAAGAACGAGTAGGCGTCTCGCTCGCTCACTCTGTATTCAGATTCCCTCATAGTATTGTTAGTTTCATACTTTCTACAGTATTTATCCCGATCACGTGTGGTTCACGTGAAACAGAAACGTGCTTGAGCTTGTCTTGCTCGTATGCATATTCTAACATACTCTGAAGTTTAAAACCGAGTTGTTTACCAAGGTTCGCCGAAACCCCAAGTTGTAAATCAAGGACAGACTTTTTACTGAGAACTTGGTGCACAAATGTACACCAATCTTTGATTTCACAACATGATATCGACTAGTGACCAGTTTGGTGAAGCAAACCTTGGTAAACAACTCGGTTTTAAACTTCAGAGTAGTTATGTAAGTTCGAACTTTCTATTAGAAATTCAAATGAGGGAAATCGCGCCGCAGCCAGCCGCAGACGCGCATACATACTTCAATTGGGGTGCGTTTGCGGGCGTCTGCGGGCGTTTGCGGGCGTCTGCGGGCAAATCACTAGTTTACCCGCGCCGCAGACGCCCGCAGCCGCCCGCAGACGCACCAAGTATGTAGGGCACTTCACATTCTACAAAACTCATGACTGTCACGTGTATTTCAAGCGATAAAACACATAAAAATCTCGAACGATTTTTCATTAGAGAAAGATTGTATATGAGTGTAGTCTGATCTGGAAAGACATAGGGAACTTCTGTGAAAGTCGATAACCGGGAAGAAACAGACAAAGAACTGCATATTTACAGACAGAGAAATGCATATCTGAGAACTGCATATTTAAATGAACCTTAGACGAAATTTAGTTAAATGGTCCTTCAGGTCCCCCCAGCGATGTTCCTCCGAAAGAGAGGTGCGAAGTGCGAGTTCCGTTCGGAAGTCGGCGGTTTTCCCGCACTCAGATTGTGCCAGAACTGGTCAGTTTTCAATAATATTACGGTTTCACTGGAGAGTTTGTATCAATTTCAACTCCCAACAACGCATAGTTTTGAAGTTCAGTTCATGATGAACCAAAATTGAGAGCAATCTGAATATCTGAGAGGTACGAAAAAGCGATATCAACAGCTTGAGAAAGAATTTCCAATTCACGAAGTTCAACTTTTAGTTTATTACCGTCAGTTTTCTTATTTCCAACTCATTTCTGTGTTTAGCTCTGGATTGAGATTGAGAATGTTAAGTAAGTTTCAAAGTATGGCGACGAATCAAAGAAGAACTATCGGTTTTAGCACAAATAGTTGAAATATATATAAACAATATTTTATTTCTATCGTTTCTATTTTTAGGTGGAACGCGCAGGACATAGTCCGCGAGTACACAGTGGATGAGATAATCCTCGGGATGGCCAGTCAGATAGCAGAGGCAGATGACAATATTGTCGTCGAGGACCTCAGGGGTGAGATAGATATTGTATTAGAAACTTATGGTTTTCGATTGATCTATTCTCGCTCTTGATAACATAATAATAAACTATTGCACCATTGGGAAGGGTACAGGGTAGGGTTGTTAAAAATAAAACTCGAACTCGAGAAACTCGAAATTTCGAGTTTTCCGTTCAACTCGAAACTCGAAAAACTCGAAATTTCGAAAACTCGAAATACTCGAAACTCGAAAAACTCGAAAAACTCGAAATACTCGAAACTCGAAAAACTCGAAATTTTCTACAAAAAAACTCGAGAAACTCGAAATTTCGAGTTTTGAGTTCAACTCGAAAAACTCGAAAAACTCGAAAACTCGAAACACTCGAAACTCGAAAAACTCGAAATTTTCAACTCGATTAACAACCCTAGTACAGGGGTGAGAGATAGGGATAGGGACTCGAACTTGAAAATTGAATTTTTCGCTGACAGCTGAATAGGCAGTCATTGTTTTCAATCATTTGAAAACCTCAAACATAGCCGGGCAAGACGGTTTTGAGATAGCGAACGCTACGTTCGATTGGCGTGTGGATCAATTTACAATTCTAGTTCACTCGCGATGTGCCTCTAAATCAATATTTCTTCCCAGATTTCATCTTCGGTCCTATGCATTTCACCCGATTGGACGTGGTTTCGTCCTCCATAATGAGGGGAAGGGACAACGGTCTCCCGCCCTATAACACGATGCGAAGGACGTTTGGGCTTGAGCCAAAGACATGGGAAACCATCAATCCGGAGTTCTTCGAGAAGAATAGAGAGGTACGATATGAGACAAGGATTACGGTAGTTTAGTTGTATGAAATAGCGAAATACACTAGTGAGAGAGTCAATAGACAAAGGAGACGCAGACAGACAGCTTCTCTCAAATATTGATGTGTTCTCCCTGAAAATTTGTTGCAAACTGCTCTCAGTGTGTAAAGCATGTTCGAAGTATGAAAACATCGAAGTTAATCTCAGTGGAAGATCTCAGTTTTGTAGTTTGGTCTTATTTTTCAGAAACATCCCAGTTGACGGCTGTACCTTTCCAGTTGTTGATATCTCGCAGTTTCGTGTCCTTGCGTAATGTACCTATTCAAATTGTGTGTATGCGTTATATTGTAACTATAAACATTGCTGTGTTTCCAGATGTTCTCCGAGTTGGTTCGATTGTATGGAGATATCAGTACCCTAGATGCGTACGTGGGTGGAATGTTGGAGGGCGGAGATGCAGGTCCCGGGGAACTGTTCAGGGCAGTGATCAAAGATCAATTCCTGAGACTCAGGGACTCTGACAGGTATACTTTTTATTAGGTGAACTATTGAGAGTAATGTAATGAGTAAACTGTAAGTTGTGTGCGTTAAAACATTTCCGATTTCTGAACGTATATTTCTCTAGAGTTTGTGTTTGTGGTTTTATCCCACTGTGTTTTGGTTTTTAGAGAACCCTTTGGTAGACGAAGAACTTTGGGTTTAGAGAATGACAAAATCCGAGTGGTCAAGTGGTTAGCGTTCGGCTGTCGCTCCACAGACCCGGGTTCGATCCCCGCTCGCCGCGGTATCTATATGGCGGACCGCATGAGCTGGTAACAAAGCTCACCCATGCCTATTTCCACCCCCTCTACGGACAGTACATCTACGGTTGATATTGAAATTATGTACTTGTAGAATTAATTCACAATAAAATAACCAAACGGATGAAATAGGCCGTACACAAATTTATTATTATTTATTTATTAAAATCTCAGTTGTAGTTTGGTCCCGATACATTCCGTATTATACGACTTCCAAAAGTATTGGGATAAAACTACAATTGCAGCGTGATAGGAGAACTCACACCGTATGAGCCTTCTCTAGATGGAGTGATCCCTATAAGAGCTATGGTGATCAACTACACTCCCACTTCAGATTCTGGTTCGAGAACCGCCTCAACGGTCTGTTTACCGAAGAGGACCTGGTGGCCATTAGAAAGACGACTCTGAGGGACATCATCAAGTCTACCACCAACATCTCGGAAGACATGCTGCAGGACGATGTAAGTCTCTCTCTCTCTCATTTTCTGTCCATCTCTCCATCTCTCTCGTTCTCTCTTTTTTTCTCTCTCTCTCTCGTTCTCTCTCTCTCTCTTTCTCTCTCTCTCTCTCTCTCTCTGTGTGTGTGTTTCAGTCTCTTTCTATCTCGACACCTATCTGTCGTATTTCGCTTTCGAGCCCGTCTTCTCTCGCGCACTTTTCTTATTCTCTCTTCATTTCCTTCACACTCGCTCTTGCTTTCTCTCTCTTTTCTCTGACTATTTTTCATTATTTTCTTTTAGGTATTCTTCTGGAGAGACGGTGATCCATGTGCTCAGCCTTTCCAAATCAACACCACTGGTAGGTCAAATTCTACATGTCAATGAGAGAACGTAACCTGTGTATACAGTACAATTGCATACTTTTCTAAAAAATATATATCATTCTCAACAAGTTATCATTTTTGATTATTTCAACCACATGCATTGGTTTTCAACTAACATTGTTTTAGAACCACTGCCGTTTAGAGAAAACACGATTGACATTTATTGAGTTCTCTATATTGAACAGGATACTATACATTCACCGAATGACTGTTTTCTACACACCAACATAATAAGCCAACTTAGGAGTAACACATACGAAACTGCCAGCTACAGTACCCCCCTTGCAGGCTTGGAGGAGTGTGTTCCCTTCATGAGATTCGATCATTTCACCGGAAACGAAGTCACCTACATTTTCACTCTCATCGCTCTTGGATGTATTCCACTCAGTAAGTTAGATCCCCTGAGTACTTTTTGTCTAAAGCTAGTTTTTTCGAGAAAAATAACTAAAAAGTAGTTTTTATTATTCACAAATTGGTAAATGTGCTGTACGATTTCACGAAAGTTCATGTTGGAAAATATTTTTGATATTATTCGTGATCACGTGATTGTTGGTTGAATAAGTTTTAACATTATGAAATTACTAGATGCTGTTATTAGTTTATACTTTCTTTCCACTGCTCACGTGCAACAACGTAACCATAATGGTTCCAGTTTGCCTGGGAATCGGTTATCTCCTGGTCCAAAGAAGGAAGAAACAGGGTTGGGACAGTTCCTTCGACATGTTGAGTGCGACTGCCATCGACCACGAACCGACCAAGGGAAAGTACTCCGTTCAGGGTAATTATACATTGTTACATTTGTTTTCTTGTTCTCATTTTCAATCTATGGACTTTTTACGACTTGCAGTTTAGCGTTGGTTTTTTTCTTGCAAGGTGTAACCATGGAATCTCATGACAACTTTTGAAGACCTTTTTAACGTGAGATTTGGTGTCAAACAAGACTTGTAACCTATAAAGTTGAAGGGAACAACTTCCACTTTCAAACCTTTCGAACCTACAGAGTTCCTGATATTTTTTAAGGAATATATTTTATAACACCATAACATTGGTTACATTCAAACCATCTTGACCATAACATTTGAAGAACATTCACATTCAAACCATTATTTCCAGCTTTCGAATGGCTACAGGAGGAGTTCGTTCGTCAGGTTGTCATTGAGTTCGAGCCGGGCGCATTGAAAGTATTAAAACCCCGCGGCGGAGTGTTGAGGAAGATTGTCTTTCCACGAAACTGCACGGTACGTTTTATTTCCATATTGTTTGTTGTCAATTCTAAAACACCACAACTACTTAGTTTGATCGTATGGCCTTGTTAGTTGTAACAATGAATTGTTGACTTTAAATGAAACGGATTAGATAACTGGCAGAAAGAGTACACATGTGTTACAGTTTAGAGCATTTGTTCCATCTATATCTACATTGAAAGGAAACCAACATTCCTTATTTGTTCTTGCAGTGAGGTAGGTTTCTTCAAAACCCTGTATAAAGCTTCACAGTTTTAAATGTAGTTACGTTCTTAGAAGTACTTCTGGTTTACAGATTCTTCTATCCCACAGCGAACCCAACTCCTCTACAATGTTTGGTCCCTACTGTCTCATCACACTGCCCAAGACTCATGATCTGGTAAAAGCAATTAAAATTAGATAAAAAGTAACTCAACAAATGAATGTATCAAAACTTTTGTAATTAAACAATATTTCAATCAGAAAGAAGGAACGTGTTTATTTATCGGAAAAATGAAACAAGCTATATTTTCTTTGTCGCTAATAACTTGAAGTGGTATTAGATTGAGCTAGATCCAAACATACCTCAAAACTACAAAGACTCATCATAGAAACGAATAGAACTTATTGCTACTTCATTTTTGCAGAAGGAACTAAAAGGGCGGTAACTTTTGTAGAAAAAAGTGTTGCATACGTTGGTTTAAGACGATTATGGCATGCAACTGCATCGTGTGAAATTGTGTTGCAACTGTAAGACTAAGCAGTTAGGCGCACGTCCAGCAAAGTATGACTTCATAGTTGTGCGAACTATGACGACATCACTTATTAACATCACCACTTTCAGGTAATCCGTCTTCCGTCCGATCGCCACCTCTCGAAGTTCATTTGTGAAATGGAGACATCGATGAAATCCCTGGACGGAAATGTAGAGGTTACGGTAGAATCCAATCAGGACATTCTGGATAGAGCTGAGACTAAGGTTGGTCTGGCTAAAGTTTAGTTTATCGAAGAAAAAAAAACAATGTAATCTGTAAGCAGGACGGATGCGAAAACTAGAATAACTGAAACAAACTCCACGAAAAAATCATCTAAAAAACGTCACGCGGTTAAAAAAAAACGGTTAAAAAACGTCATGTCTGAGTTCTAGTCTGATAAGATGCGCGTATTGGTACAAGCGCATTATATTTTGTATAATATTTTTTGACAGATTATTGAACTCATGTGATTGCAGGAGCGTCGTCAAATGCGCCTGGATAACTTCTTCCGCGAGGCGTACGCGCGCGCGTTCGACCGCCCGGAACTACGTGATACCACCCTGGCCATGGGGGAGGGAGAGGACGAAGTGCTGCACGAGACCATCACTAGGTGGAATAATTATAGTCTTTTCATTTTCACTGAGACTTCTACAGTAACATCACAACACTTTCAGTTCATTTCAATTCCATCCAATTGGAGCATTCGAATGAGTACTGAAGGAGTCATAGTAAGATTGACTTCCAATATAGTGAACCGGTTAATTGTGTAAAAAGGGAGGTAGCACTGGGAAATTCACTCTTTAAATCTGCTAATTTCTCTTTTCTATGATTTTCTTTTCAGATTTCATCTGAGCAAACTTGAAAACAACTGACCTTTGATCTTTCACATTCAACCTTTGACCTCTCTCCAGACACGAACTGGCTCAGGCGATGGGAATGCGCGAGTCCGACCTCTTTGTGCGCCGAATGTTCTCTGTTTCGGCGAGACGCGACAGCGAACAAATGTCATTTGCAGAGTTTCTGGAGGTGCTCAAGAAGTTCACGAATGGTAATACATCGTAAATTTTATTAATTCGGTTGATTTTGTTTATGTTTCTGCTCGATTATGTTAGAAACTAAAGCCCGTTTTCATAGTTTTCGTAGTTTTCATAGTTTTCAGTAACATGAGTTTATGGACGTTATCAAGAAGTTTACGAATGGTTAGACATCATGCATTCCATCAGTCATGCTGTGATTTGTTCAGATCCCATTTTATTCTCTTAGAATCTCGATGCGCTATAAATAATCTATGCAGCATAGTTCATTTTCTCAACAAAAAAGTGACAGAATTTCACAAAAAGAGTTTTCACGCCAACTTGTTCGGTTTTACTTGAAACAATGTATTGTTGTGTCATTACAATGACAATTTGTAACAAAATGTTGAAAACACAAGTTTTCAGGTTCGATGAAGGAGAAGTACCAACTGCTGTTCGAAATGTGCGACGTGGAGGGAAATGGACGTGTGAATAGACGAGAATTCGCCGACTTCGTCAAGTCACTGAACTCTGTCGCCGGCGTCAGAATCGACGACGACTGCCAGAATGACGTCATCGAGAATCTACTATACAGATCAGGTTGGACGGAAAGTCGATAATCATCATTATGGTTGTAGCCTCAACTACCTTTGTTATTGCCCTCGGCAGGAAAACTTGACTTGTTTTTATAGATAGGGTTCTTTATTCTTAGTTTAGGGAACTTGAAGTACCACCGAAAATTAGTGGGATCGAACTACAATCATCGCGGATCAAGATGAGATCTACAGTACAGCATTGGCCGATCCTTTTTCAAATTACCCTCGCAGTTTATAGAGTAATGTAAACCAACAAGTCAAGGTGCTTGTATATGTTCAGTAGCAGTTTTCCGGAATGTTAACATTACTGTACGGATTATTAGTTTAGTATACTAAACTTTTTCGAAATGTTTATCGAACAACAATTATCTGTTCATTTGATTTGATACGAATTCGCGAACTCTTTAAAAAATTTGGTCACGCACCGGAACCGAACCTTGCTTTCATTCTTCCCAGTCTGCTCTCTAACCAGCTGCGCTATATTGCAGGTGTTCACCCCACCTCGGAGTATCTGTCGTTCAGCGATTTTGAAGTAGTTTTCTCCCAAATCGATAACAGACGACCAGTCGGTGTGGACTTCCGCGGAGCCAAACTCAAAGTTAACCTCGAAGAGTAAGTTGTCAAACTTCATATTGGTCTATTATTATACTGATAAACATTATTATTATTATTAGAAACACCGTATACTGTAAAATCTAATCGTTTTCACTCGAATTCTACATTTTCCCAGAGCATGAAATGAGGGTTTGTTACACAACCACGAGAAAGCGTAGAGAGGCACAATTTTCCATAGAGATGAGCATGAAATAAACTTTTACTCACATAACTTGGCAAACTCAAATTTTGGCCACACCCCTCTAGATCTCATCTCATTTTAGGACCGCCTCGCTCAACTCGTTCGCCCTCTCGTGTCCCGAAGAAACTTGTCTCAACTGGTATGGCTGGCTGGCGGCCAACATTGAAACTTACAGGTAACGTTACTGGTGAATGAAAAAATACGTGAAACAGAAGAAGCGCCGAGAAAAGCGCATTACTAGTTAGGTGTTACATTTTTAATGTTTTGCCAAATTTCGGTTGTAAGCTGCAGAAATTTTTTTTCTAGATCCATTAAATGTAGAATACCACTCACACGATTGTTTTTGAGTAGGTTTGATTCTGTTGTTCAGGTATAGTAAATTTCCATAAATTGTCAGTGAGCCCAAAGTATACCACAGATTTTGAAAGGGCAGGAGCATAGTTGTTTATTTCTCTGTTTTCAGACAGCACATCGCGATTCTCTTTATTTTTGTTTCCATCAACGCAATGATTTTCGCCGAAAGATTCTGGCGTGAGTTTTCTAGTTTTCTGTTTTTTTTATCACTTGATGTTTTAATAACTCGTTTCCAGAATTATAATCGCAGAAACAGCTCTTTTTTCTGTGGCGAAATCGTTTGAGTTGTTACAACTACAGTAGAAATATACAACAAGTGAAATTGAAGTATAAGAGATTGTGACAAAACTACAATAAGAGCAAAACAATAACCAACATGTATTATTGACGAAACTACAATTATAAACTAACCCACTTGTCAGCCAAAGCATCTCGGAGTTTTCTGTCTGCCGAATTCGGTTCTCTCTATGGAAAGGGTAGGCAACGCACTCGAAACACAAAACCCCGCTTTCTCGTATAGTTCGTTTCACACGCACTGAGACCTGTTGGCAGCGTGCCAAGGTTTTTGGTTGACCATTTCTCAGAGTAGACATAAGTGCTCCAAAATCGTTTTTCTATTTCGTGTTTTTTTTGGTGGTTGCAAAAAGCAGGCGCAAAAGCAAGCGAGCTTGAGACGTTTTTTACATGAAAGGTCAAGACTGAATTATTTTCTGTGAGAGCATTCATCATAACTTTGCGGCTGTTCGTTTTCTCAAGAGAAGAATGTAGGAGGTAGCGCAACTTTCACTTTGCTTTCTTTTCACACTCATTACACACATATTATTTCGTTCCACCCTCATTATGATTTTCATACTCCTTTTTGAGTTATTCAGATGTAATTTGTTATATTTCATTCAATACTAGTCATTATTTCATTTCAATGAAAAATATAGTTCCTCTCACAAAACTCTGCGCCTATCTTTAATCTAAAATATTTTTCTCTTCCTGCAAAATAGTTGAAACTAGTCGTAGAAACAGCAATTTCACTTACAATTTCTATCACTAATTTGCCAAATTATACCCCTGTTTGAGTTTGGATAAAATCGTTACATTTTATAAACAAGCTGAAATTTGTTTTCCAGATTACCGCTACGAAAATGAACATCGCGATCTGAGAAGAGTTATGGGAGTCGGAATTGCGATTACTAGAGGAGCTGCAGGTAAGAGAGAAAGAGAGAGAGATAGAAAGAGAGAGAGAGACAGAGAGAGACAGAGAGAGAGAGAGAGAGAGAGAGAGAGAGAGAGAGAAAGAAAGAGTGGAGAACGAGAAGAGAGAGAGAGAAAGAGTGTAGAGAAAGAGAAGAGAAAGAGGGAGAGATGGCGAGTGAGAGATTATCACAGTCAGACACAGCGATGAAGACAGAAACGAAAAAAAATTTGAATTAGAGACAGAGACAGATAGATCTAGAGCCACCCACTTGCACAGAGTTATAGAGAGTGAGATCATAATAGAGAGGAGAAAGAGATTGAGACTGAGAGTAGAGAGAGAAAAAGAGACATTCAGAGATCCTCTCCTTCTAGGCGCCCTCTCCTTTCCTTTTTACTCATTTCAACTCATACTCAGCTCTCACTTTTCTAACCGTTTAAGCGGAGGGAGAAGAGAGAAAGAGAGGAAAATCACGGGAGAAAGAGAGCCATATATAGAGATAAATTGAAAGAAAAAGAGAGGACCGAGAGAGAGTAGAAAGAGAACTAGATAGAAAGAGTTAGAGAGAGAAAGAGAAACAAACCCTACCCTCCCAGGCGCCCTCTCCTTCTGCATGGCCCTCATTCTTCTGACCGTCTGCCGCAACGTGATAACCCTCGTCCGCGAGTGGCCGATTGGGGAATTCATACCATTCGACTCGGCCATCGCTTTCCATAAGGCATTCTTCGTTTTACTCATTTTTTCAAGTTGTCTTTATACAGGCCTAATTAGTGAAGATTCAGGGCTTCGCTTGGTTTTTACTCTAAGTTTTAAGTAGCAACGTGAAACACGTCCAGGAAATCCGCTATTTTAGGTAGTGAATATCGGATACAGGACATGCAGGACATGCAACTGTCCGGTATTTTGGTCACAAAGGTTCCTCAGACCACTGTATATAAGAGGCGTCCATTTAAATAGTTTTTCAAAATTCAAATATTATGCCAATCTGGTCATTTTTTCGTGGAGCATGTTTCCATCAAATTTCGCACAATTCTGACCACATCTTCGGTTTCTAGTCAGAAAACTTACTGACAACTGTTAGAAGTGAAAACGTGCTTTTTGACGCCGGTCAATTAATATTCTGGTTTTTTTGGCATTCGTCAATGAATTGCCTCGTTTATTCTGTGTAATTCTGACCACTGTCAGAATGTCTGCGGGATCGAACCTGCGGGCGCCAGGGCAAAAGGCAGACACACTGCCACTGCGCTACCGGGCCAGTAGTTAGGCATCGACTGTCGCGGATATAACATGCGCCAGCCAAATCGTACTGATCGCTCATATAACGAGACAGATTTGAATAATGAAAACTAATGAGATCGATGAATTAAATAAGTAACCGGGTTTATTTGGTACCCTTACCAGTTTTTAGTAAACTAATCTTTAGGTTACCTTAGTAGGTAACCGCGTGGTAACCTGAAATGAGAAATCGGTTACCTGTTAGTTTTTCATTGTGGTTTTACCGTTTATTTGTACAGTAACCAAAATAAAGTTTCGGGTTACCAACCGGTTACCTATGTGGTAACCTGAAATATTACCAAAAACCGGTAAAGTTATCAAGAAACCCGGTGGCTTATGAAATTGACCAATAAAAATGAAATGAACTTTTTTAAATTAATTTGCTCGACATTAAAAAGAAGTCCGCGGGGGTCTGGGGGGCACCCCCAGCTAACGTGGCCCGCGGCTTAACGCGCTCCCGGCATGACTTACAGAAACTCGCGCACCTACTCAGTAGCCGCTGTAGCGTAGTGGTTAGCGCCTGCGCTTTTGAACTGACGGGGGCAGGTTCGATTCCCGGCTGAGACAGGTGGTCTGCAAATTCAGTTTTGACAGTGGTCAGTTTCAGTATGCAAGTAACTGACGATTGTCAAAAGTAATGTGTAAAATAATGACCGTTGTCAGACTTCAAGAAAATAATTGACCCTCGTCATTTATTTGGACAATAAAGTCTGCGAAACGGAACCAGAAAGTGACCATATTCTAAGTTTCTCGGCAATAAATAAAAAATTGACCAGATTTGCATAATATTTGATTTTTGAAAAACTATTTAAATGGATGCCTCTTATATGAAGTAGTCACATCTCCGTTTGATTTTGATCCCGCTATTTCATCTCGCTACACGCTATATGATGGGATCAAATCACAAACACGGCGAGAAAGGGCAGCATACCCCGTATTCGCTTGCTCCACTTAAAGCGAACCCTATATTATAGTGGTTGCCAAACGTACAAATTCTCGAACCTGCGAGCAAAAGGAATCGAACCTGCGAGCAAAACTTTCGTAGCAGGGCGCTAACCACTACTCTAGTAGAGCACATAACCGCAAAGATTCGGAATCGAAGACATGAGTGCGTACACAGCGGAGAATGAGATATACAGTACCCTCCCGCCTTTCCGTTGACGACGACTATAGATGATGTTTTTCTCATCTTTATGTTCTCTATTTTCCAGATCGTTGCCTACTTCGCCGCCGTGTGGGCCATCATTCATACCGTCGGTCATTGTGTCAACTTCTACCACGTGGCCACACAGAGTCAGGAGGGACTGCAGTGTCTATTCCAAGAGGCTGTATTTGGGTGGGTCAAAATAAATTTCGGGTGGTTTGAGGCAATTATCGAGTAGTTTAAAGGAATTTCGGCGTAGGCTAAACTTTTCGAAAAGGTAACCTTGAAATCTAGCCACATATAGTCAGGAAGGGCTGCAATGTCTATTCCAGGAGGCTGTTTTCGGGTATGTTTTGTATTAAGTGTTATAATAAAGAATGGTTTTAATGAACTTAATGAAAAGGCTTATCTACTCAAAATACAAAAGTAACATTACAGGGCTTCCTCTTCTCAGAGCAGGCCCATACAGTATGAACATCTAGTGTGTGTAGTTTGATCCCAATGCTTTCTGGGTGTGAATCATTGCGCATATCGAAATTATACTGAAACGAGAATAACTATAGAACCAATAAGATCGAAATCCTCTCCTCACATCTAGTGATCAGCTCTGAAACTTCTACCTACTTCGTAAAATTGTCGTATGAATGACGAAGAGTGAATCTCTCCTCTCAGTTCAAACCATCCGTTATTTATGGGATGGAGAATAGCCAAAGGAACATCAAGTTATATCATAAAGTTAACTTAATTCTTGAACTTCACATAGAAGTGACCAAGACTATACTTCTTCTTTCAGTTCCAACTTCCTTCCGACCATCCGGTATTGGTTCTACGGAACAATCACCGGTCTGACCGGAATATGTCTGGTGGCCGTAATGTCCATCATCTACGTATTCGCGTTGCCGTGTTTCTTGAAGAGAGCCTATCATGCATTCAGGTACGTTATAGGAAAGTTTGAAAAAATTCTAGCACGTTTTTTTGGGAACTGTACAGAAATTTCACACTGAAGACGAAAACTTATGTATCACAGTAGGACTACTTTTGAAAAAAAGACAGGGATTTGCATCATTTCATTTACACTTTCTATGAACTTCCAGACTAACCCATCTGCTGAACTTGGCCTTCTACGCTCTCACCATCCTTCATGGACTGCCGAAACTTCTCGATGTAAGTGTTTCTCGCGGTTTTGAAAACAGAGCTTTTTTCTGATTTTGCATAAAATTATGAGCAGTATATTTTTGCAAATGTGATACTCGAACTTTGTTCTTCGTCAAGCAAGCCAATATCAAAAGGATGCCAGAAACATGGAAAAATATAAACTTTTCCATTCCAGTCGCCCAAGTTCATCTATTACGTGATCATTCCAATCATCATATTCGTAATCGATCGAATAATGGGAATGCGCCAGGAGTACAAGAAACTACAAGTACACAATGCTGCTCTATTGCCATCAGGTGGGTATACAGTATTATCTCTTGCAGTCCTTTAACCGGTGGAGTACGGTATATATCAGATTTTACATGTACCACTTGACCATATTTTACTGTCTTTGAATGAAGACACAGTAAATTCTTGATTCAACAACATAAATAACAAAACTACTCAATATCAAGTAGTGTTATTCATTACTAATTATAGCTTGAAGTGGTATAATTTATCGCTTTCAAGTATTCTGAAAGTTTTCCAGAAACTACGTTTTGAGTAAGTTTCATAAAGTCTCCTTAGTCTCACTTAAATAACGTGTTGCATTATCGTTTTAGAAGACTCTCAATATTGAACTACATATGAATTTGCTCACAATAACTTTATTATTCTTATTATTACCAAATTTTGATTCCAGACATAATCTACCTGCAGTTCAAGCGTCCTTCCTCGTTCAAGTTCAAATCCGGCCAATGGGTTCGCATTTCGTCCCCCGCCTTTTCCTGTACTTTCAATGAACACCATGCATTCTCCATCGCCTCTGCCCCTCAAGTACCCACACTGGAGTTGTACATAAAGGTAAGAGATATGTATTGATTATTTGTTTGCAACTTTGTTTACTCACGGTCTCTTTTATAACTGTAGCAAGAATTTGTTCCTAGCAGTAAGTTTAAGAGTCGAGTACCCACACTAATGTTGTACATCAAGCTGTAGATCGGGGTGATTAGATAACTGTACTAGTTGGGAACTTCATTTCTTTTCCCGTAACCCGCTACGAAAAACTGTCGACTATTCAAAATGATATTCTGTGGTTGGAGTAGAGAGCAAAGTACATAAGATTGATAAGTTTTGCAAAACCTTGAAATGTCAAGAAACTGCGTTTGAAAAGTTTACAATCGTGTCGAAACAACTTCCAAACGTAGGAAAAGAGTTCGTTGGAGGTATCGTACCAGGATCTTTCACTCAATCACTCGGCCCTACCACCTGTCCATCATTTTTAGGCAGTGGGCCCGTGGACGTGGAAACTGCGCAGTGAGGTGATGAGGGCCCAGGCCACAGGGTCTCCATACCCACTCATTCACCTAAACGGACCCTATGGGGACGGAAATCAGGTAGTTGTTTTAGAAAATAACGATAGAAGTTGTCAAAATATGTCGACAGTCATGTACACCAAGTTGACTTGACTGTGGATGAAGATCAAAAAACATACTCACTGAAGTGATAAAATTACTGTCAATACGTGTTGTTGATTGTTAGTGTATAAATTTCTGATTCTAGCACACTCTCCCAAATTCGTATGACAAAAAAACGTGTTAATTAGCTGAAATATACCTCTACTCGACTCGAAAAACATTGATTTTTTTGAAAACTCCGAACTTCCGTGTTTGAACAAATTTTACAGCAGAACTAAACAAGTACTAAAATAGAACTAATATTCCACACCAACGCTTCACTCTGCCATTTTATAGGAATGGATGAACTACGAGGTTGCGGTGCTAGTCGGAGGTGGAATCGGAGTGACTCCCTACGCCTCCACCCTCACTGATCTGGTACTAGAGACACGCTCTGGCAGACATCACGCGGTCAAGTGCAAGAAGGTATAGTTATCATATTTGTAGAATGAATTCTGAAAGTATAAGATTTAAATGACGATAAGTTATTTAAATCTTCTGTTAAGAGTTTCAAGATCTCGTGAGACGCATCTGAAACCCACAATAGGAGGTACAATGATGTACAAAGTGTGAATCGAATGAACGATAGACGTTTAATGAGATTCAATGAAAAAGGAGAAATCTGCAACACGTGCTTATAGCTCAATTAGGTCGAGTGGTCGAGCGGTAAGCGTTTGGCTGTCGCTCTAGAGACCTGGGTTCGATTCCCGCTCGCCGCGGCATCTGAGGCGGACCGCATGAGCTGGTAACAAAGCTCACGCATATCTATCTACACCTCCTCTATGGACAGTCCATCTACGGTTGATATTATGTAATTGAAGGAATGATTCACAATAAAGTGACCAAACGGATGAAATAGGCCGTTCACATATTTATTATTATCAATTAATAAAAAGCGATAGATGAAGAGATTTTTACCCCAACTAATTTCAGGTATATTTCCTGTGGATCTGTCCCACCCACAAGAATTACGAGTGGTTCGTGGACGTGTTGAAAAGCATCGAAGAGGAGGACAACAACAGCGATTCGCCGCTTCTGGAGACTCACATCTTCGTCACACAGTTCTTCCACAAATTTGATCTCCGCACGACCATGCTGGTTGGTTTTCATAGTTTTCACTTTCAAACTTTCAGTGGGTTACACAGTAGTTCTGCCGTTTTGGTTGGGACTTTGAGCAGCATAAATGTTGAAAGTGTCACTTTTTTCAATGTGAAAAGTGTCACTTTTTCCAATCATAGAAACGCGTATGCTAGTTTTTCATTAATGTCATATTCCAGTACATTTGTGAAAAGCACTTTCGCGGTGACCATGCCGGTACCTCCATGTTCACTGGTCTCAGGGCACATAACCACTTTGGAAGACCCAATTTCGACGCCTTCCTACAGTTTGTACAAGCCAGACACAATGAGGTGTGATTTTGAATACAAAATTAAAATTCTTACAATCACATCCCTACGTCTCTCGACTCTCAACGTAACGATGATCTTTACACTGTTCTATAATAAGTTCGGTTTGGGGTTCGAACAACTGTGGTTCGTAGTTTGATTTTGATACACATGAGAAAAAGCGGATTACAAACAAAACGTAGAAGGTTGACCAACAGACTACAAACACGAAAATTACAGCTTTCACCATTCCATGACGTTGTTATGTTTATAGTTTGATAAGCAGCGTGTACTTGGAACTCACTCCGAACCATTCCAGATCTCGGACATCGGCGTGTTCAGTTGCGGTCCGTCCGCCATCAATAAGCAGATCAGCAGTGCCTGTTCCAAGGCAAATCGTGCCCGGGACGCGCCCTCTTTCACCCATAGATTTGAAACTTTCTAGAAAACTTAACTTTGTTTACTCTTTTTCGTTTTTTAATGTTTTGTTCTCTCAATACTTACATACATGCCCCTTGTTTCTCTAATCTTTATATTGTTTTTTTTCTGTGTTTTACTATTTTCTTTACTCAATCTTACATTGTCATCTCATAGTGACATAAATATTCGAAATTAAAAAGTGCATTTCAGTACATTTAGCTCGTTTCACATGCCTTTTTACTAGTAGCCTTCCCCTAAACTACGGTGTAGCTATTCCATTCTAAATGACACTATATTTATGATGCTTTATTCCTGTTTTTCCCAAATTCCATGAGATTAGTTTCACTTGTATACACTTGAAAAATTGAGCTTCCCTAAATTGTGATAATTTGAATAAACACTTGAATTTCGAACTAAAAATTTGAAACGCTAAATTACGTTATTGCTTACGTGGGTAAAATCTATTCTACCCACTAAGCAACTTTTCAACTCTATATCTTGACCAAAGTTCATCCTCTACCCGATAGAAGAATCTCCCATATAATGCCGGTGACTATCTAGTCTGAAGAGTATAACAAGTTGATAGACTAGTCTTTATATCAAAATGCATAACTATATAGATTATATAGGATGAGCGCAAAAGACTGAGTATATATTTAACCCGTAGTGACACAGGGTTTGTGTGAATAACGCATGTCTTGTACTCGTCTAGTTACGATTCGTGCTCTATTTCGACTCAACCTCACCAGGCAACGTACCAATCCCTCTAATCTCAGTAATGTCATATAAGTTCAGCTACTTGTGAGCTCTCAAGGCTGTAAAATATAATGCAATGCAATCTCATCAAAGGTTGAGATATAGCTCAAGAAATATCCCATGAGTTCTTCGATGAATTGGTACGTCACCAGACCAGACCAGACGGACGGAGACGGACGGACAGACGGAGACAGACCAGACCAGACCAGACCAGACGGCATTGGAGCGAATGCGGCCTACTGCCATGAATCGGCGAGATTGGGGGAACGTGTGCGTGAGTGATATGCTGATGGGCACTCATCACAAGGACAGAATGGATCAAACTGCAACGAGTGGGGGGGGGGCTGAACATCAATACCAAAAAAGTTTACTTCCTGCCCCCACCCTCAAACTTTCGCATCAACTTTAGGGTATTGAATTATTGTCCTCAGACTTCAATTCCCTCAAAATTAAACTAACTCAAAATAGTGATAAAAGTCAATGTTCCCAGTTTTGCACTCTGCGAAAACAGGCAAACAGGCAAAAGGAAACGAGAAGGACAAAACGGACACTGAAACGTGTTTCTTCTCGGGAAGTTGTTTTCTTAGCCCAATTGACGTAAGGTCTGACAGTTGGTCTGCTCGGTCTCTTACTCCTATTTCTGGCCCTTCAAAGTATCCATGATTCTACTCTGGAAACTGATTCTAGTTGGTGAGTGTTAATTGTTTCATTTACCCTTCTTGGTTATTGTCGTTCTGAGAGGCATCGTATCAACAACAAGGCGTCCAAGAAGGATCTGCAGATGGGTGTCAATATGTTTTTTCTGTGTTTGGGTGAAAGTTGGTTCAACGGAAAAAAGTGATTAGTAAATATTTTAAATTACTATAAGTTTAAATTCTGTCTTTTCACATCATAACTCTAGTATTTCGTATGAAATGAGTCGGGATTGAACTACAAACACAACGAGATAGACCATATACAGGGAATAAGCATTGTGTTTGGAAGAAAACCATTTATATTAGTATAAAAAACGAGTGTCAAGAAAGTAAAGATTAGTTTTAGAGATCACATGAACGGAAAATATAGAACAGGTCCAACAAACGGATATTAAGAGAGAAAGGCCAAGCTCGCTTGTTTGAAATATGGCAAAAATCTAGCTGGATTTTCGTGTAATGTATTCAGATGTTTCCACATCGGTACTGAGTACTATTTGTGATAATTTGTGTTATTTTCAACCAAGCGAGATTAGCCTTTCTCTCTTAATATCCGTTTACTGGACCAGTTTTATATTTTCCGTTTATATGATCTCTAAAACTAATCTTTACTTTCTTGACACTCGTTTTTTATACTAATTGACTTCTTTTTCTAAGTTTACGGAGAAACTCTCATCAAAACAATATATAACCATGCGAAAATAATGCTCGTCATTTTTGAGTAAGTTTGATACAGCATTGAGCATTGCCTTAGGATAACTCGAAATAATACTAGCAGATTATTGCAAATGTTCCCGCTCGAGGCGGGATTCGAACCTCAATCCGTTTTCACTAGAATAGAAATTGTATCCACTGTGCCACTCAGATGTGAATTCAAATGAAAACTAGGCTGTACGCGCAACCGAGTTCTGACCTGAGAAGTTTAGGAATCAATTTCACGTGATTCTCCTTTTTTCATTTTCATTTTCTCAAAACCGATCGATTCAGAAATTTTCCTGAGACCATTCAAGGCCCTATCATCCTTAAAATGAAATTTGGACGGCTTTTTCTCCCACTCAGCTATGTTTTCTCAGTTGGAGAATAAGCGCGTTTTGGGGAGAGCAAACTACCACTCCGACTTCACAATTTCCTGTAGGAGCTTCTACTCTTCGTAACCATTAAACACTGTTCTCCATGTTTTGACAATCTGATAACGATTCTTTAACGTTTCCACACTTTATTCTCCCGCAGACTAGTGTGGCAAAATATTATTTTCAGTGGTGTTGAATGGCGTGTGCTCAAATGCAGAACAATGTTGGAACTGGTACGCACGAAAGAAATTTTTGAAAATAACAAAAGATCCTCATACGGATTTTTGTTGTGTTAGAGTGGAATTTGACATTATGTCGGGTTCGGATTCGTGCTCCTTCGGAATATCCCGTCTGCCGGAGAAAAGCCGTGAAGGACCGGTGAGTGTGTTGAAGAACTCGGTTATATAGTTGTCGATTAAAAGGCGGGGGTATACTGTGTATCTCATTTTGTGCTGTGTAAGAGTAATTCGTCAACGACGTTCCGATAAACTTAGCTGGTATAGGGGTTAGCGACCGTGCCTTCCAAACTTATGGGCCCTGTTCAATTCTCAAACGGGGCGGATGTTTCATGAATTTGGCACGCACTTTTTGTTTATAAGAAGTTACTTTTTCATTTGCAGCTCGCACACTACTATGCTAATGAGGACGAGAATTTCTCCAAATTCTACTATATATATTGCAAGGGAGACCTTTGTGCGGCCAATCCTCAACTTTACCAGGTCAGAAAACTTTATTTCGAGTGTTTGCGTCATTTTCCGTTTCGACTTCGACAAGTTTTACGTAGAAGAGTGAAACCAAGCGGCGTATAGTCGTCGCCAAAGGAAAGGTTGAAGGGTACTGTATATCTCGCTTTCCGCTGTGTACGCACAGATGTCTACGATTGCAAAGCCTGCCGGCTATTTAGTCTGGTAGCGCAGTGGTTAGCGCCTTGCTACGAAACTTTTTTCTCGCAGGTTTGATTCCGGTGAGAAACCGAAGTTTATAAAGTTGGCACTTACTATAGCAACCCGTTCAACATCATGAGAAGTTCATATGAGTTTCTCATGAGATACCTCATGAGCTACTCATGAACTCTCAATGTTTTAGCATAGCAATCAATAGAATCTCATAAGAAGCTCGTGTTAATAGCTCATGAGGTATCTCATGAGATTTTTGAGGGATTGCTACGCCGCCAGTACTCTCCTCTTTTAGTACAATTCGACCCTGATACCCGATGTGGGCATGACTCACCTGAGAATCTGTCTCGCCAAGTTTTATGGTTGGTTTAATATTTTTCGTTTTTAGTGGATTTTAAAACAACGAGAACACAATGACAGAAAGTTCTCCGTGAAATTCAGTCTTAATTAAAACCAGGAGCAGATAGTAGTTCTACAGTTTTATTCTAGTTTGGTAGTATTTTCCCTATTCTGGTTATACAAGTATGTGAACTGTGAAGAAACGGTGTATTAACCGCAGTCAATACATACTGCGTAGTTCACATCATACACTGTTGAAGGAAAAATATTTCAATCTGGTAAGCTTTTTTCATTGAATAACGATTTGATTGCGAAACTATGGTTGTTGCATAGCACGGTCGTAATCCGGATTCTTCTTGGGAAAATTGTATGTCTATTCAGAGCTTCAGAATGGGACTTGGCCGGATTTTTCTAAGAATAAATCACCGGCTGCTCGACTCGGATACTACATCGTATTTACTCTCTTGTTTGGAATGTTTGGAAATGGTGTTTAACGCCATAATAAAATATAGACTATGAACACAAACTCTGAATAGACTATGAACACAAACTCTTCAACTGGTTTCTGCTCAGAACAAACCACAGAACTCTTGTATTTAGTTCAACATCTCACCATCTGGGATATCAAAGTTTGGGTCACGTTCATACAGTCTAATAAATTGGTATCCAATCTGGATGTGGAACATGAGTTTATGCTTCGTTGCGTCAAAATCGTGATGATGAACCGTCCAAATTCGGTTTTCCGCAGTTCCAAAGTCAGTACAATTGGTGGTTGTACAGTTTTTCTTGTCTTCGATTCCAAAGCAATGTGCATTAATGATTCATAGCGAAGTGGTTAGCGCCCTGCTGCGAATATTTTGCTCGCAGTTTCGATTCCGGCGAAAGACAAAAGTTTATAAATTTGGCACCCACTAGAAAACACATTCTGCTCACGCAACTTTTTCAGTATCCCTAGTTCATTAAATTGACTTACATCGGCCGCAGGAATCTTAAACACTGGTACTCAATTTCCCAAGCAAGGGGAAAAGACACAAAGCTGTTTTTTCTGCACAGAATACAATTTTCAACCATTCACCTCCGAGTTCCTACCGTGTTCTTCTCAAATTGCACAAATTCACAGAAGAACTTTTTCACCAACGTTCATCTCATGCAACTAGCAAAACCAGCAGACAGCGATAACAGAACCACACACTGTAACAAAATGAGGACGTGTTGCAGACGTTTGACGTGTGCTTGAAGTTGACTTGCTGGTCAGTGAAATCAGTTTACAGGGCGCAGGTGTGGTAGTACAGTTTAGTGTGATCTCCATACCCACCATAGTGTACGAATTTGGATCAAAAGTACTAGAGTACTAATTCAATTGTTTTGTATCGCCTATCTGAAAATACGATTTTGAAATGTTGGTCAGTTCTATCATTTCATGTTCGTGTTTTCGGGACGGAAACAGAAAAAAGGAGAAACTAGGAATGCTCGACGGCGTACTGTAGAGGGTTATCGATTGGCGCAACCCTCCGAGAGAGAAAAAGACGGAGTGAAGTTTTGCACTCTGTGAAAGCAGGTGAACTGGCAGACGCAAACGAGAAAAAGGAAACAGACACTGAAACGTGTTTCTTTTCGGGAAGTTGTTTCCTTAGCCCAATTGACGTACGGTCTGACAGTTGGTCCGCTCTGTTTTGGTCGGTCTCTTACTTCCGTTTCTGGCCCTTCAAAGTATCCATGATGCTACTCTGGAAACTGATTCTAGTTGGTGAGTGTTAAAGGGGGATAGAAAGGAAAGTTAATATGAAAGAGCTTTTCGAGAGAAATCGATAGGTATAATTTTTATTTCAAACTAACGAACCTAATTTGCATACGGTTGACCCGTGTTTGCCTGTTTTAGCGAGCGCAACGATATTATTCAAGTACCCCATTGTACCTAAACTAGCTTTATTTTATTTTCTCTTTCCCTCAGCTATGTTTTCTCAGTTGGAGAATAAGCGCGTTTTGGTGAGAGCAAACTACCACTTCGACTTCACAATTTTCTGTAGGAGCTTCTACTCTTCGTGACCATTAAACACTGTTCTCCATGTTTTGATAATCTGATAACGATTCTTTAACGTTTCCACGCTTTATTCTCCCGCAGACCGTCTTATTCTTAGTAGTGAGACCATCTTATTTTCAGTGGTGTTGAACGGCGCATGTTCGAATGCAGAACACTGTTGGAAATGGTTCGCACAATTATCTTATTCGCAGAAAACAAGAGATCCTGACAATCCTGACACGGCTGTTTGCTCTGTTACAGCAAGATTTGAAATTTATTCGGGTGCGGATTTGTGCTTCTTCGGAATATCCAGTCTGCCGGAGAAAGCCCGTGAAGGACCGGTGAGTGTGTTGAAGAACTTTGACTATAGTTGTCGCGTAAAGAAAGGCGGGGGTATACTGTGTATCTCATTTCGTGCTGTGTAAGAACATATACTCGATTCGTCAACGACGTTCCTATCCGCTTAGCTGGTATAGTGGTTAGCGACCGTGCCTCCCAAACTGATGGGATCGGTTCGATTCTCAAACGAGGCGGATATTTGTCTCGCGACGAGATCTCTGCGTCTCTCGTTCTCGCTTGTAGTTTGGTCAGGTCAGCCAATCATGGTTGTCTGATCTATGTTAGCCCCGCCCCCTCTAGTATATGAGAGGTATCTCGGTCATTTGGGCACTCACTCACTTTCTCTCTCCCAGTGTGATGTGCTCATAACTAAGCATGCTAATAAACCTAAAATGAGAGTGTTCGTGTTAACCATAGAATAATCACAGGATCTGTCAACCAATATACCGCTGACGATCGATCGATCCGATTACCATTGTCAGGGCGTTCCAACTAGTGTACATATACCAACTCACGGAGTAAGAACTGAACCACCGTTGAAGGGCTCTCTTCACTCCGTAAGACAATATTTATAAATTCGGCACGCACTTTTTGTTTATAAAAATTTACTTTTCCATTTGCAGCTCGCACACTACTATGCTGATGAGGACGGAAATTCCTCCAAATTCTACTATATATATTGCAAGGGAGATCTTTGTGCGGCCAATCCTCAACTTTACCAGGTCAGAAAACTTTTTTTCGAGTTTTTGCGTAACTTTCCATTTTGACTTCGACAAATTTTACGTAGAAAAGTGAAACCAAGCGGCGTATAGTCGTCGCCAAAGAAAAGGTTGAAGGGTACTGTATATCTCGCTTTCCGCTGTGTACGCACAGGTGTCTTCGATTGCAAAGCTTGCCGAATATAGAGTCTAATAGCGCACTGGCTAGCGCCCTGCTGCGAAACTTTTGCTCGCAAGTTTATAAATTTGGCCCCTACTATAGCAACCCGTTCAACCTCATGAGAAGTTCATATGAGTTTCTCATGAGATACCTCATGGGCTACTCATGAACTCTCAATGTTGTAGCATAGCAATCGATAGAACCTCAAAAGAAGCTCGTGTTAGCTCATGAGGTATCTCATGAGATTTTTGAGGGATCGCTACGCCGCCAGTCATCTTCTATTTTAGTACGACTCGACACTGATACCTGATGTGGGCATGACTCACCTAAGGTTCTGTCTCGCCAAGTTTTATGGTTGGTTTAATATTCTCCATTTTCGTGGATTCAAGACAAATGAGAACACAATAGAATAGAATAGAATATAATAGAATAGAATGTTTATTCGCGATTGAACACGTGTCTTTCCACATTGGTATATGTGGCACTACAAACTATGATTGTAGATTTAGGAGAAAGAATAAAATGTAGAGTATTGTTACAATGACACAAAGTTCTCCGTGAAATAAAGTCTTAGTTGAAACCAAAAGCAGATAGTAGTTTTATAGTTGTATTCTAGTTTAGTAGTATTGTTTTCTATTCTCGTTAGATAATCGTGTGACCTGCGGAGAAAAGGTGTATTAACAACAAGCAATTCATACTGTATAGTTTACATCATTTCTGTTGAAGGAAAAATAAACGCTGCGCACGATACTTTTTTCACACTCGATCTTCTTTCCGGAGAGCTTTTTTCATTGAATAACGATTTGATTGCGAAAATATGGTTGTTGCTTAGCACTGTGGTAATCCAGATTCTTCTGATTCAGTAAAACTGGTGATGAAAATATAACATTGCGGATGATGATCATTTCTAATTATGTCTGTTCAGAGAATCACAATGGGACTTGGCCGGATTTTCCTAAGAACGAACCACCGGCTGTTCTACTCGGACACTTCATCGTATTCACTGTCGTGTTCGGAATGTTTGTAAATGGTGTTTAAAGCCATAATAAAGTATACATTATGACTTCTACAGTACACCTATAGTCGATATAATCCCTACTGAGACTCTTACAGTATCCTCTAGTAGATATCATTCCTACTTAGACTCTTACAGTACTTCTATATTTGGTATCATTCCTACTTAGACTCCTACTACAGTACTTATATAGTACTATAGTCAATATCATTCCAACGGAGGCTGTATGTGAGTTCCACCGTTTTTCATTCCTACTGAGACTCTCACAGTAACATTACGAAACTTTAAGACTGTTTCAGTTTCACGAAATCTCTTTTGATAAGGTCGACGTTTTCATTAGAAAACACCCATGGGAAAATACGAAAGTGTACTGTAGGAGTCTCAGTAGGAAAAATGGCGATTATAACAAAAAAAATCATTCATAATTTGATCTTTTGACTGACTGTTTTCTAGCGCGAACTGCAACCTTGTTCCAGTATTGGGTTGAGATCTAGAAGCGAGAATTATCGACATTCTACAGTCCTATAGTCAATATCATTTCCGCCGAGACCCATACAGTTCTTCTGAATAGAAATAGACAGAGAGATGAAGACAATCAGAGAGATACAGACAGACAGACAGATAGACAGACAAACAAATAGAGAGAAAGGGAGAGAAAGAGGAATATGCAAAAGAAAGATAGAGAAACAAAAACCTCATTCGAAGTTTGGTATTTATGTAGTTTTTAGAATTTTTGTTTTCAACGTCTCCATGCCTAAGTGATCATCTTTCTCCCAAATTTTAGATAGCGCATTATGAAAATCTCAATTTCAAAAGCCTAATTGTCCTGTAGTAGTACGAGTGGAATGAGAGCGCAAGAGAGAAATCAGACAGACAGAGAGAGAGTTAGAGACGGAGAGAGATGGATACAAAGAAGAAAAAAGATAGAGAATAAGAATAATGTAGACAGGGAGAGGGTAAGGGGGATAGAAATGGTTAGAAAACGAGTGATAAAGACAGACATAGTCAAAGAGAGAGTGATAGAAAGAGGAACAGGCAGAAAGAAACACAACGGGAAACATTCGAAAACTGCATTTGAAAAGTAACATAAGTAACATAAAAACCGTGACAAAACACGGTAAAAAAGGATCCTCTCCTTCGATACAATATTTTTCGAGTTTTCCGAGTTTTTCCTGTTTCCTTCTCCTTGTTTGTTACATGTTGGATTGATCTGAGGTGTGGCGGATTCTATTGACTTCATTCCTAACAGAAACTGATGGCAATAGTTCATTCAAAAGGTGGAATCCATGTATTCAAAGCAAAAGAACTCAAAAAAGAACAAAACATTAAACTTTTACTCATATTTTGTGACCTTATCGTGAGGAGGTCAGAGTGAGGTCAGGCTCCGCCTACACACACAGGAGACGAACCGAGCCAGCTTGTGAGTGGCAGTTTCCGGCAGCACTTCGACTAAGCTGGAAGTGAATTGTTAGACACGAAAGTTAGCATTTTGAGGCATCGTGCAATTTATCATTGTGTGTCTAATATTTTTAAAATGACTATGCAATTGACTAACAGTATAAGCTGGCTGCAAGCAAACATAACACAGTATGAAGATGAGACGCGACGTGATAGTTAAAACCCACGTAAGTAAATCGAAATTTCTGTTCGATTCGCATACGTGAAGGAGAACGTGACCAAAAATATCAACAGAAAGTATTACAAAAAGTATTTCGAATCAATCTCTCTCTCTCCCATTTTCGGTCCCTTCTCTCATTCCCTCAACTATCTTCCTTATTTCCATCCTTCCTTCCATCCTTCCATCCTTCCTTATTTCATCCATCTTATTGCCACCCACTCCACCATTCACATTCTTTCCCTAGCCTCTCTCTTCTTTTCTTTCTAATTTCCTTTTCCCGTCCCTTCCTTTTCCCTACTTCCTTTCCTCTTAATTCCTTCCTCCTTTCAGTTTTACCTCATTCTACCGTCCCCGTCCAGCTCCCTCCTTCTCCTTTTTAATTCCTTTCCTTCCTCCTTCCTTTCCTCTTACTTCCTTCCACCTTCCCATATTTTTTCCTGTTCTCTTTCTCTCTCTTTCTCTCTCTCTTTTTCTCTCAAAATGAATACAACCGTTGTAAAATATCCATTCGGTGTCCTTCAGTCCATAGACGGGGCCGTGAAGGGGTCCGGAAGGTCCATCGTCACTTCTTTCTCAGCTATCCGGCCTGAGTGAACTAAAACATATATGAACAGTACAAAACAGAAACCACGAAAACAATTCCTGAACATTTCACACAGGACTGATTGTCTCATTCTCATAGTGCTTCTGTTTCTAGGGGAAATTGCGTTCTAGAAACAGTAGCATGTATTGCAGGAAAACGTGGTTCTCGATAATCTAGTTTTAGGTAGCCTAATTAATTATTAACAATCGCTTTTCCCAGACGGAACGAAAGAATAATTTCATGTATGTTCTTGAACCAACCATTTATGTAACAAGAAGAAGACGGAATTCCGCGAAGCTGGCAGCTGGGTACAGCTGGCAACAACCAAACTACAGCTCCTCACGGCAAGCGATTATCTGAAAGATGCATTCAAAGTACTACTGGGAAAATTATGATTCTGATTGAACTGAATCTGAATCTGATAATCCAATCTGTGAAAAACTTGATCGAGCGAAGCGAACAAACATTAATGAACAGTGAAAAATTACGATACGAAAACATATTCCGAATGTTCACCATTTCATGAAGAGTTCTGTTCATGAACGAACCATTTCTTGATCCTGAAGTTTAGAAGAAGACGGAATTCCGCAGAGCTGGCAACTGGCCGCGGCTGGCAAGAACCAACCGGACGGTGGTACATCGCGGCAGGCGGATATCTGAAACACGCATTCACAGTTCTTCTGAGAAATTATGATGCTGAATGAACTGAATCTGGACCTTTAACTGAATCTTAACGGAAATAATCTTCCGTAAGGTACCTTGTAGACTATACTTTCATGAAACACGTACTTTCACTATGCCGCCCAGTTTATATTTTGTAGATTTTCAACATTTTCCGCACGTGGAGGAGATGAATAAAACCACACAAACGAGGCAGAGTAAGTTGAAAACGATTGAGTAATGTACCGTAACCTCTCTTGTATGCCAAGTTTCGCACGGTTCACCACTATTTCATGCTTTTCCAGTTTCTTACTCGTCAAAAAGTCATTCTACTCATTAGTTTATGTAGCAACTAACCAGCACAATCCGATCCGTTGTCCGTTCTCCTTAAAATAAGTTGTCCCCCGCACAGAAAGAAGGCGGCTATCAGGATGTCCCGTGGACCAGCTGTCGCCCTCTTCCCATGCTGCCAGCCTGCGATGTCCTACTCGCCTTGCTGATGTGCTGAGGTTTTCACCTGAAACATCAAAACTAGACTTCAATCAAACTTTCAATCGGACAATATACTGATCAGCATCCAACATTTTACCCACAAAAACACATTTCATATATATTATGAAACTGATATTTCTTTCCATGAGGCAAAAGTCTTGAGTTTGTGCTGTGTAAGCCGACCAAACTACATCTAGGGTTACACTGCCTACCTTGGTTCTTCTTCCTTTCAGTATTTTCCTCCCGCGCGCCAAGGAAAACTTTAGGGATAAAAGGTTGGCCTTTCAGCCAATGCTGCCAGCATGCCGCCTCGAGCTGGGGGCAGTGTGCTGGGATGAGGTTGCCATCTGAACAGAAAGCATAAATACATGGGTCGAAGTAATGCTTTATGAAAAAGCAATGAAGAGTTTTATAGAAAAGTTTTACCTGGGAATGAAATGGTTCAATTGGAGTATCAAGTATTGCGACTGATACCTTTTTCCGTGGGACAAACGTGCTGGCCAACCAAACTGCATCTCAGGTCAAACTGTCTATAGTTTTTTCGTTCACAATGAGACTTATCGACACGATGTCAAGTATTTCGGTTGACCATTCTCAGACCAAGTCTCATCTGTTTTGAAAAACTCAAACATGCTGAAAAATAGCTTTGAAATTTATTGGTACATTGCCAAATTTGTAGTGGGAATGGCGAAAGCTATACCTGGAACCCTTTTGCTGTCAGTATCCTTCTTCCGCGTGCCCGGCTGTCTTGTTCTGCCCATGCTGCCAGCCTGTCGTCTCGTACCGCCCGGAACAGTGCAGGAATTGTTCCCATCTGAACAGAAAAAAAGTACATGGGTGTGCGAAGTCATGTTTTATAGAACTGTTTTACAGAAATGCTTTATAGAACTGGGAATAGAAAAGTAATGTTACAGTTCGAGTTTTTTGAAAACCTCTGACATGGTGAAAAATAGCCTCGAAATTTATTGACACGTTGCGAAAAATGAGAATCCTCGGAAAAAGGAAGATTCAATCTCTTCACGTCGGCATGTTTGTAGTTGAGGAATAATCTGAATGCATACTGGTAGTTAGTATCGAGCATCGAGCAATACATAGTCATTTGCAAACCTACAGTATACAGTCACCGAGTTCCGACCTTTTTTTGAATTCGATGGGACTGGGAAAAAATAACTTTTCGAGTTCGACTCAACTAGAACATTTTCGTTTCGAGATTTTCGATCGTTAGAATGAATGAAAAATATCAACTACTCCGTACCAGGGAGACAGATCGAGAAAAAATTGTAACTTCGATGGTTTTAAAGTCAGAAAACGTTATCTACAACCTCATTCGATAGTTGAAACTAGTCTCACATCATCAGATCCGACTCTTTCTTGAAGAGCTCGGTAGTCGGCACCATGTCCCCTTCTTCTGGTTGGGCGCGAACCGCGGTTTCGGCTCCATCTACACCGGGAGGCATACGTTCTTCCAAAAACGACAGTCACAACGAATCTGGAATGCAAATATATCCATAATGATTAGTTGATAATGTTATTGAACACGGACAACATAGTAAATATCAACTACTTAAAAATGTGAGTTTTCATTCAAAACTCGGCAATACAAATGAAGCCTGGCCGTCCTAAAACTTCCCTCAACGTTGGAGAAATAACAGTTCTTTGAGAAAATGAATTGGGAAATATCCCTGACTCAGTGTAGTTTGATCGAATCGTTGTAGTTTGGCCCTCACCTAGCGGCAGACACCGTGTCATTTCCTTCCGACAACGGTCGAGTCCGTTCCCGCTCGGGCCTGTCCCAACTTCCCAAGGCATCCGACATACGAACGGAGGCAAGAGCATTTGATCTAAATGCTACCACATATGCACAAATACAAGGTTATTGAAAAAAAATGTTAAATCATATGAAGAAAAACGGTGACAGCACCTCGAAAGATAAAAAATAAGGAATGTCATCATTTTCACGAGAACACTAAATAAAATGCCCGAATAATACACCGATACAACAAAGAACAAACATTTGCCTATTGTTGAGTTTTCCTTTCACTGACGAACTTTACTAAAACATCTTCAAATTTCTTCCAAAACAGAGTTCAGTGACTATAACCTTCATTTTCTTTCTCTAATAGCCGAAATGATAGGCGGCGCTGTAGTTCGTTCGACTCGTTGTAGTTTGCTACTTACCTAAACAACAGACGCGGGTTTTTCGTTCGGCAGCGGGGCAGTTTCCGGGGGGAAATTGAAGTATCGCCCCCCACTTTAGTTGAGTCCCCCCCGTAGCACTTCAACCGAGCTAAAACCTGAAAATCTAGGAGAGGGGGGGGGGTCAAAAATCAACTTCGACATTTACTATTTACCCCCCACCTGGGTCGGCGGGGGGTAGAACTTCAATGGTGGGGGGGTCAAACTTCAACGAGTGGGGGGCTGAACTTCAATACCGGAAATGTTTACTTTTACCCCCCACCCTCGAACTTTTGTATTGCAAGTGACAAATTGAATTATCACCCCCGGTGGGGGGGGGTCAAACTACAATTCCCCAAACGCAATACAATTCAGAAAGGTGGGGGGTAAAAAGTCAATGTTCCCGTTTCCGGCTCGGACCGGATTCACGGTAAGAGGGTGGCACGGCTGGCTGCAACCTAGAAACACATCAGAATGGAGTAGGTTCTTAGGTTTCGACATGAACAAGTGAAAAATTGGAGACTTTTTCTGAATATTAAGAAAAGGGAGCGAACTTCTTCTCGAATGCAAAACATTTTGGATTTGACACATGAGCTTTGAACTATAAAAATTCATTCTAGAAATGCCCCAAATCACGATTATTTGTCACAGAAAGCACTTTTCCGACTTTTGGTCGTTTTCGAAAAAATCAATTGGCCCTGCCTTATATGATCGTTAGCTCTTCACATATTCACAGTTTGATTTTGATACTTACCTAGCAGCAAACTTTTCTTAGACCGGATTCGCTCGATTCATACATGGGGCGGTCGCGGGTGGCAGGAGAGTGGCGCGGCTGGCTGTAACTGAGCGGATACCTAGAAACTAGAAACACTTTTACCTAGAAACTAGAAACATACCTAGAAACCTAGAAACTAGAAACTAGAAAAACTTTTGCATTGGGGTTTGACATGAAAAGTGAGAAAACCCACGTTTTGATGTTGTCTTTAGGTACTGCGAGGAACGAGAAACAATTCATAGAGGTTTGTGTGAACCATTTGAAGAAGTCCAAAGTGTTCATCGCTTGTAAGAACTGACCTCTGATTGAGAGATCAATTGGGCGAACTTGACGGTGAACCTTGGGAGTCGCCTCACCTCACCGAGGCATAGGGTGGCAGCAGCTGGTAGAGAAAGACGGTTGGGTGCAAGTGGACAAACAACTTCGCAATGTATACTTTGAAACATCATAATCAATTGCTCAATTGAGTACATCATTGAGACACAGGACAACGTCATGCTTACAACATGCCATGCATTCAACAGAAATTCACGGCAGTGCGCAGGCTGTCTACCCATTCCAACGCATGCTGTCTACCCATTTCCTTTCCGTGCTCCACTCCCTTCCTTACCTCTCCATTCCCTTGACCCCCTCCGTCCTGATCTCTATCCCCCCCCTCTCTCTCTCTCCCTCTCACTCTCACTCCTCCCTCTTCCGTTCTACTCCCTTACTCATCCTTACTTTCCCGCCCAAGCGCCTTATTACACCCTCTCAAAACAATAAACATAAGCAGATAAAAAGTAAACAACAACAAAGATCAACAAAAAATTTGGGTAAGTGTTGAACAGTCGGTCCGGGAGGAGCGTTCGACGAGTCAACCATCTCATCAGGAACATCTACCTAGAATGAATGCTAAACAATGCGAGCACGGAACTTGTGATATTGCGACGATAAGAAATACGAATGATTGGTGGTACAACTTTAACATCACTTTGAATTAGAGAAGCGGCCCGAGCGATAAAGATAAATAATAATAAAAGTTTGAGAGCGCGCGCCACAATTAAAATCGCAGTGTCCGCGAAAATCCAAAAGATACTGTGCGTGATCACATTTTTATTCTTTTTTTTCTATTCAAATGAATTAGTTTTGCTTTTTGTCGATCTATAACCTTAATTATAGCACACCGATACTAGTTTCGTAATTCAAACAACGCACGGGAGAGAGAAAGACATAGAGAACGGGAGAGAGAGAGAGAGAGAGAGAGAGAGAGAGAGAGAGAGAGAGAGAGAAAGAATGGAAGGGAGAGGGAGGAAGGGAGAGATTCAACAGTTACCTATAACATGCAGTGAAACCTCTTTGAGGTGGTTTGTCAGACACAATGAATGAATGATATCTGCTATGAAACACATTGTCACCATTCTTTGGCGCGCCTTTTCGAATATTCGCGGGCAAAACCGCGCCAGACGAGCCCAGGTCAAATGCCCAAAGATGAAGATAGGCCCATCATTCGACCATCGATTCCCTTTCTGGATGGGTGTCTCTTCTTGTGACTCTCTCTCTAGCACTCACCTCTTTAACCTTCGATCCTCTCTTTCTCTCTCTCTACCCCCCTCCCTCTTTCTCCATCTCTCCCTCTCCCTCTTTCTCAATCTCTTCCTCTCCCCCTCTCGCTCAATCACGTTCTTCACTCGCTGGCGGAGGGTTTTACTCTGAAATCTTGCGACTCATCCCTATTTTTGAGCCGCGATGTCTCTAAACTGTGATTTCAGTCGATTCTTCACTATTTTTTTTCATGAAATTTGTTAGTTTTTGACTAGCGACCCCTCCTTTTTGATGAGATTAGTTCGAAATCATTTAAAATCCAAATTTACTGTCATTTATTGTTCAAATTTCTAGAAAACTAGACTGTTTGCAACCAAACTACATTTGTTTGTAGTTTGGTGTCAAAGGGGCCGCCCAGCCAGCCATTCGCTGTTCACTTCTGCCATTCTTGTGCTAGCATCATATTGATTGGCTGATAGTAGAAAAATTGGTGCTTCATTTCACTCACTCTTTCTTCATTTTCTCTCTCGCTCCCCTCTCTCTCTCTCTCTCTCTCCTTTCTCTTTTCTTTCTCTCTAGCCCCCGCTCTCTCTCTCATTGTAAAAATCAAAGTTGTAGTGTTAAATTCGCGACCCCTTCTTTTTACAGGGATCAGTGGCAATCATTTAAGGTTCTAATTTCGTGTCACTTGAGATTCTAATTTCTTGAAAACTTTGTTTTCCTGTTTGTGAGGTGCGACCGAACTACACGTGTTTGTAGTTTGTAGTGTTTGTACACGTGCTTGCGACAAATTCCTCTTTTAGAGCCGCGATGTATCTAAATTCTGGATTTGAATCGATTCTACACTAATTTTTTAAATGAAATTCGTTAGTTTCTAACTCACCACCCCTACATTTCAAGGAGATTAGTGCGCAATAATTTAAAAGTTGAATTTCTTGTATTTTTTGATTCTAATCTCTTGAAAACTGGACTGTTTGGGACCAAACTACATATATTTGTAGTTTGGTGTCAAAGGGGCCGCACAGTCAGCCATTTTCTGGTCATTTCTGTCATTCTTGTGCTAGCATCATTTTGATTGGCTGATAGTAGAAAAATTGGGGCTTCATTTCACTCACTCTTTCTACATTTTCCATCGCGCTCCTCTCTCTCTCTCTCTCTCTCTCTCTCTCTCTCTCTCTCTCTCTCTCTCTCTCTCTCTCTCTCTCTCTCTCTCTCTCTCTCTCTCTCTCTCTCTCTCTCTCTCTCTCTCTCTCTCTCTCTCTCTCTCTCTCTCTCTCTCTCTCTCTCTCTCTCTCTCTCTCTCTCTCTCTCTCTCTCTCTCTCTCTTCACTTTTCTCTATCTATTTCTCTTATAACTTTGAAGCTGTACTTCCCACTCACTCCCGTGCCAAAGCTGTTTTTTGAAACATCTAACTGCCATTCATTTTCTATGATGAATTTCAAAAATGAATTATCTTTCATATTCTTTCATTGATAGCGACCTAAAATGAATCATAAGAGCTTAATATTCCGATTTATCTATCTAAAAAATTCGTCGAAATTGATTTGAATCGTTTCCACAGTAAATTTTCCAAATGAAATTTGTTAGTTCACCACCCCTTCATTTCAAGGAGATTAGTGCGCAATCATTTGAAAGTTATATTTATTGTAATTTATGATTCTAATCTCTTCAAAACTGGACTGTTCGCGATCAAACTACACGTATTTATAGTTTGGTGTCATGTTGATGTCAAGACCCGTAAAGGGCCCGCCCAGCCAGCCATTCGCGCTCATCTCTAACTTTCTAGTCATATTGATTAGAATGATAAAAATCAGCCTGGAATATTCATTGGCACGCTGCCAAGTCTCAGTGGGAATGACCGGAACTATAGGACCCCTTTTGACAGATCAGAGAACACCCAAATTTGTTGTTTCCCACCAGACCAAAGAGACACCTCAGTTCTCCCGATGGCAAACACCTTATCTATCAGGTCAAAGAGAACAACAACATGTTACGCACATTAGTTCATTTACCATTTGATGTTACATCTTGTCACACCTCTCAGTAGTGTAGACTCATCTAGACTACTCACTCTAATTTGGTAATTGACATTCAGTGACATTCTATAGTTATTAAATGACAGTCATGTTTGTTTTCGCTGTTAACATTTGACTGTTTTGACTTGAATGTAATAAGTAAACCAGGTGTGTACATCGCGTGTTTAAAGTAGTTAAGCAAATACAGTTTCTGGTGTCTGATTTTGTGGACGCTTGACTTGTCGTAGTTGTGTACAATTTATTGCCATTCAGTGATATTCAATTAACTTTCCATTCGTTTTGAGTTGGAATTAATCAGTAAATTAGCCTGTCGTTGTTTACATAGCGTATTTGGACAGTTGTTGAACAATTCTCTACATTTTGGTATTTGATTAGGTGGCTCGATTTGTCGCCATACTGAATAACCAAAAGAGTTAAGAAAGTGTTCCTCCTACCGGAAGATCATAGTTTTCATAATTTTGATGCAAAATCGTGTTTTTGCAACTAAAATGCAAATGAGGCCTTTTTTGTAGGCTTTTGCTGGTGGTGTCATTTGGTTGTTCACTGTTAGATAATGTGCATCATTATTTCAGATTCCGGAGATTCTGAACCGATGTGCCCAGCCATCGCAGAAAATGGTGGTCGCTCCTCTACTACAACTACCTCAACGACTGTCATTGTTCTTACACACCGACACCAGAAGGTACGACTATTCTACGAAGAGTAGGCTCGTTCGTTTGCTCATTTAAATACGTTCAAAGTTTTGATTGTCCTTGAAACATAGGTGTATTAGCCAAAAACTGATCCATTTTCGATTATCTGACTACTGTAGCTCTGTATAGCTTCTTATTTTACCTCTATTCCGGAATCTGGGTATGAAAGTAGTCAAAAAAAATTTCGGATTTCTTCTTAAAAGGGTTCGTTCGTTATAAAACGAGAAAGTGGAAAGAATCGTACAATGTATTGTTGTTTCGTTTCAGCTTTCTCTTTCGGCTTCTCGACTCCTGCGCTGGCTGAGAATGTCACAAAGTCGACAGAGGGGCGACTGGTCCCCCCTTTGACGATTCACGATTGTTTCCCTTTCTCTGTGCCCCACGGACCACAGGACCGCAGAAGCATCCACTTGTGTCTCCATCATCTATCGAATTGTCAGGTATGTTACTTGTAGTGGGTGAACCTAACTGTGCTCTGTTTCCCTATACAGAAACATTGCCTCATTACAGAAATCGATATATAAAAGAAACTCTTTATCATTCGACGATGTCAGTTTGGCCACATATGCAAAAAGAAACTCATTTTCGATCAAAAACTGTCGAAATTTCCTTTTTGGTTATTAATAATGAACAAACAGTATGTTTTGCTGTCTCGGTCGAAATAGATAGTTTGGTTAGAACCATAGGAGCGATATTCTGACGTTGGGAGATTATTCAAAAGGTGTGTTTGCACTTTCAAACATACTCGGCTTTCTCTCGTTCGTACAAGGTCATTTGTGTGTTGCAGGGATTGCTCATCAATAAATCTGATCTACTGCAGGGCTGCCGAAAGTTCAGTACGGTGTCGGGCCTGGCTCAATTGACAGGACATCCAATTACAACTTAACTTACCAGACAGTAAGTTATATTATACGGGCATGTAAATGTTTTCTAAATCTAATCACAAATGTTTCTTCTCAAACAATGGTATATTCATGTGTTGATGTTTGATTGTCATCTATCTTTTTTGTTTTTTCAGGTTTCATTAGACTGTGTGTTCGAGAGGATTTTCGAGGCCATTCACGTGCTGTCCACGTGCTCGTCTCCGAGTTTGACGGAACCTCGTCGCTGGATCTTGGATCGATTAGTTACGGCCGATGCATATCAGGTGAATATCGAGTTATTGAACGAAGCAGAAGTTGGTTGTGAATCGCTCTTCACGGGCCTTCTTGTTAGACCCCAACTAGTTTGATACGTTCGCTATGTACCGTTTCCTGTCAAAGGTCGTAGTTTCTGACAATGTGCTTATTTCGTTCTTTCACCTGATTCCATACTCTATTCTGGTGCAGTAGTCGTACAGTCCAAAAACGGACATCAAGTGGCACCTAGTCTTGATTATAGTCTTTGTCTCTCAGAATAGAATCGATTTATTCGCGTAACGCGACTTTCCGCATTGTTAGAGGGAGCACAACTCCAATGGGAAAAATTTAAGGAAGAGTAAATTGACAGGAAAGTAACCCTGTTATGCGCTCATAGTGATACATACAACGGGATAGTGTGATACGATTTAGACGGTGATTTAGGTCCAATTATCCTGTTCGACTGTGGAGTCTTCTAATCGGAGGTCGAAGTTCAGCTGGTCTGTGGGAAAATTGCTGGTCCCACCCGTACTCCTGCCACCCGAAAGTAAAGGTACTGTTTTCTCTCCATCGAATAAATCAGTTGATCTTTTACTGTTGTGATTAGTGCCAACGTCGTGCTTTTGACCTAATTATTGTTTATATTAGGTTATTTATTTGAACAAAATATATTGTGTCACTAGGACGTTTTGGGTGTTATTGTTATATGAATGTGCTCAGTAAAAGATGTACTCAAAAATCGTTTCGACCCTGATTCAAGACGATTTTTGGGTTGTTTTTCTCAGAGGGTTGGGAAAAACAACCCAAAAATCGTCTTGAATCAGGGTCGAAACGATTTTTGAGTACATCTTTTACTGAGCACATTCTAATTATTGTTGTTTGGAGCTGGGATTGGAATCTCTATGTAAATCGCGTTTGGTGTTTGATTCTCTCATGCGATAATATCATAATACTATTCTGCTACCGACTGGTCTTTTCTACGACACACCAGCTCCTTGGGTTTGACATGTTAGACTAGTTGAAGCTAATATAATCTTTCGTAAAGTAGAGAAGAGGGAAAAAGTAGAAAGTTTTTTTTCGCGATTTTCAGTCAATTTAGTTTTACAAATTCGCAAAAATATCACATTTGGTAAATTTAAGAAGAGAGGGTAGTACGACAATCAGGTCGGGCTCCGGCAACGTTTTGGTCATCTCTACCCCCGGCGAAACTAGCCAATAAATTGAATCTGATTCGTATTCAAAAGCGTCAATTTGAGATTCTTGTTCAATTTTACTCCGCAGCTAGATTTCACATGAAAGAGGCAACCATTTTTTTTGTTGACATTAGTTGCCTGCTCGTAAGAGCTGAAAACCCCGTTAACTGTATACTGTAGTCAAATTTGGTCAAGTCAAATTTGAAAGACAATTAGTCAAATTTGGGCTGAGTCGCGGTGTTTGTAGTTTGACTCCGGTGTGTTTCAGAAGTAATCAGCCTTGCCAATCCCCGTGAAAAGTATCCATCGATGTCGTCCCCGCGCTCCAGATTGTACATCTACTTGAGGTGGGTAGTTGTCATGAACATATCAAATTTGGGTTGTATATTGATGTGACGCAACACGTATAAAACTCTGATTGGGGACCTTTGCTCGGATACTTGGGGGGCTGACCCGTTGTGTTTGCAGTTTGAACCCGGCGTATAGAACTCTGATTTGGGACCTTTGCTCGGATACTTGTGGGGCTGACCCGTTGTGTTTGTAGTTTGAATTCGGCGTATAAACTCTGATTTGGGACCTTTGCTCGGATACTTGTGGGGCTGACCCGTTGTGTTTGCAGTTTGAACCCGGCGTATAAACTCTGATTTGGGACCTTTGCTCTGATACTTGTGGGGCTGACCCGTTGTGTTTGTAGTTTGAATTCGGCGTATAAACTCTGATTTGGGACCTTTGCTCTGATACTTGTGGGGCTGACCCGTTGTGTTTGTAGTTTGAATTCGGCGTATGAACTCTGATTTGGGACCTTTGCTCTGATACTTGTGGGGCTGACCCGTTGTGTTTGTAGTTTGAACCCGGCGTATAAACTCTGATTGGGGACCTTTGCTCGGATACTTGTGGGGCTGACCCGTTGTGTTTGTAGTTTGAACCCGGCGTATAAACTCTGATTGGGGACCTTTGCTCGGATACTTGTGGGGCTGACCCGTTGTGTTTGCAGTTTGAACCCGGCGTATAAACTCTGATTTGGGACCTTTGCTCGGATACTTGTGGGGCTGACCCGTTGTGTTTGCAGTTTGAACCCGGCGTATAAACTCTGATTGGGGACCTTTGCTCTGATACTTGGGGGGCTGACCCGTTGTGTTTGTAGTTTGAACCCGGTGTATAAACTCTGATTTGGGACCTTTGCTCGGATACTTGTGGGGCTGACCCGTTGTGTTTGCAGTTTGAACCCGGCGTATAAACTCTGATTGGGGACCTTTGCTCGGATACTTGTGGGGCTGACCCGTTGTGTTTGCAGTTTGAACCCGGCGTATAAACTCTGATTTGGGACCTTTGCTCGGATACTTGTGGGGCTGACCCGTTGTGTTTGCAGTTTGAACCCGGCGTATAAACTCTGATTTGGGACCTTTGCTCGGATACTTGTGGGGCTGACCCGTTGTGTTTGCAGTTTGAACCCGGCGTATAAACTCTGATTGGGGACCTTTGCTCGGATACTTGTGGGGCTGACCCGTTGTGTTTGCAGTTTGAACCCGGCGTATAAACTCTGATTGGGGACCTTTGCTCTGATACTTGTGGGGCTGACCCGTTGTGTTTGTAGTTTGAACCCGGCGTATAAACTCTGATTTAGGACCTTTGCTCGGATACTTGTGGGGCTGACCCGTTGTGTTTGCAGTTTGAACCCGGCGTATAAACTCTGATTGGGGACCTTTGCTCTGATACTTGTGGGGCTGACCCGTTGTGTTTGCAGTTTGAACCCGGCGTATAAACTCTGATTGGGGACCTTTGCTCTGATACTTGTGGGGCTGACCCGTTGTGTTTGTAGTTTGAACCCGGCGTATAAACTCTGATTTGGGAGCTTTGCTCTGATACTTGGGGGGCTGACCCGTTGTGTTTGTAGTTTGAACCCGGCGTATAAACTCTGATTGGGGACCTTTGCTCGGATACTTGTGGGGCTGACCCGTTGTGTTTGTAGTTTGAATTCGGCGTATAAACTCTGATTGGGGACCTTTGCTCGGATACTTGTGGGGCTGACCCGTTGTGTTTGTAGTTTGAACACGGCGTATAAACTCTGATTTGGGACCTTTGCTCTGATACTTGTGGGGCTGACCCGTTGTGTTTGTAGTTTGAATTCGGCGTATAAACTCTGATTGGGGACCTTTGCTCGGATACTTGTGGGGCTGACCCGTTGTGTTTGTAGTTTGAATTCGGCGTATAAACTCTGATTGGGGACCTTTGCTCGGATACTTGTGGGGCTGACCCGTTGTGTTTGTAGTTTGAATTCGGCGTATAAACTCTGATTGGGGACCTTTGCTCGGATACTTGTGGGGCTGACCCGTTGTGTTTGTAGTTTGAATTCGGCGTATAAACTCTGATTGGGGACCTTTGCTCGGATACTTGTGGGGCTGACCCGTTGTGTTTGTAGTTTGAATTCGGCGTATAAACTCTGATTGGGGACCTTTGCTCGGATACTTGTGGGGCTGACCCGTTGTGTTTGTAGTTTGAATTCGGCGTATAAACTCTGATTGGGGACCTTTGCTCGGATACTTGTGGGGCTGACCCGTTGTGTTTGTAGTTTGAACCCGGCGTATAAACTCTGATTTGGGACCTTTGCTCGGATACTTGTGGGGCTGACCCGTTGTGTTTGTAGTTTGAACCCGGCGTATAAACTCTGATTTGGGACCTTTGCTCTGATACTTGTGGGGCTGACCCGTTGTGTTTGTAGTTTGAATTCGGCGTATAGAACTCTGATTTGGGACCTTTGCTCGGATACTTGTGGGGCTTACCCGGATACTTGTGGGGCTAGCTTTTTGTCATTTCATTTGGCTCGTTTTTCAGTTTACGCGAAGAAGTAGCATAGGTGCGCTACTTTGGTTATCTGCTTGGAGGATCCTTTACGTTTCAACTAACTGGGCAAAAAGTGACCAGTAACTTTTTCAGTAGTTCTGGGTTTATAGGGTAAACCAGGAAGGAGTATACCTCTAGAGTGTGTTTAACTGTTGAAATCCTCTAACTGTCACTATCCCACATACGGCTAGTAAACAGTTCAGGCAAAGTAGTAAACGCGTTACTCTTATTGGTTCTTCAGACACATTACATATACCAGTAAGGTCAGACTGTTCGACAAAAAGTAGCTCGTTTTTAGGTTCAAACACGTGAAATTGGATGATTTTGTGTAGAAATTAAATTTCGGCGAAGATGTAGTCCATTTCTTAATATTTTCTGTTTTCTCGGACAACTTTACCGGGGGTATGTCTTCAGATTGTTCGATTGACGTGGCTTCTCGTGGAGGTGGATCCTCGTCTTCTAGTGATTCCTTGCTGCCACCCGATTCATTCCCAACCGACGTCCCCTTCTCCGCCATGCTGCTCTGCTGTTAGTTTTTTTTCTTTTTTTTTTGTCTCATTCCGTTATTATGATGATTTGAAAGTTAAAACTAGTTCCCAAAGTTTTAACGGATTTAGTTATTGGAAAAATATTGTATTTGAAACCTTTTGTCAATCAAAAGCAAAAAATGAGTCTGCAATGGCCAAACCAAAGACGCTTTTTGTCTTTTTTCTTGGTTTTCTTTTTCCAAGCTTTTTGTCAACTCACGCAGAGCGCTTCGCGCTCCGCGCGATAAAATCAACGAACACAAAATTTCAACATAAAACGTGGTGACAAAAAGTCGCAAAGTATAAGTGAAGATCGCTAGAATCAAAAAGCGCTAGAATCAATAGTCATACTACAGCTGGTAAAAAAAGTGAACGATAACAATGAAAAAAACACAGCAGTCAACTCTACTTTCATACTTGTTTAAGAAATTTTCTCGTACTATTTGAACTTTTTTCTGTTGAACAGTTTCTTCTGTTGAAAGTGAAAGCTGAAAAAGTGTTCGAGCCATTTTCTAAGTTGAAAAAGTGCCTAACTGATAATTTGGGGTAGTATGAGCATATGCGATTAAACTTGCGTATGACCATAGTCCTCATCATTTCCACTGAGACTCCTACAGTACACATGGGAACTTTTGCATGCCCATTTACAGATACAAATATCGATTCCCTTTCATTTTGAATTCCCTAACTGATAATTTGGGGTAGTATGAGCATATGCGATTAAACTTGCGTATGACCATAGTCCTCATCATTTCCACTGAGACTCCTACAGTACACATGGGAACTTTTGCATGCCCATTTACAGATACAAATATCGATTCCCTTTTATTTTGAATTCCCTAACTGATAATTTGGGGTAGTATGAGCATATGCGATTAAACTTGCGTATGACCATAGTCCTCATCATTTCCACTGAGACTCCTACAGTACACATGGGAACTTTTGCATGCCCATTTACAGATACAAATATCGATTCCCTTTCATTTTGAATTCCCTAACTGATAATTTGGGGTAGTATGAGCATATGCGATTAAACTTGCGTATGACCATAGTCCTCATCATTTCCACTGAGACTCCTACAGTACACATGGGAACTTTTGCATGCCCATTTACAGATACAAATATTGATTCCCTTTCATTTTGAATTCCCTAACTGATAATTTGGGGTAGTATGAGCATATGCGATTAAACTTGCGTATGACCATAGTCCTCATCATTTCCACTGAGACTCCTACAGTACACATGGGAACTTTTGCATGCCCATTTACAGATACAAATATCGATTCCCTTTCATTTTGAATTCCCTAACTGATAATTTGGGGTAGTATGAGCATATGCGATTAAACTTGCGTATGACCATAGTCCTCATCATTTCCACTGAGACTCCTACAGTACACATGGGAACTTTTGCATGCCCATTTACAGATACAAATATCGATTCCCTTTCATTTTGAATTCCCTAACTGATAATTTGGGGTAGTATGAGCATATGCGATTAAACTTGCGTATGACCATAGTCCTCATCATTTCCACTGAGACTCCTACAGTACACATGGGAACTTTTGCATGCCCATTTACAGATACAAATATCGATTCCCTTTCATTTTGAATTCCCTAACTGATAATTTGGGGTAGTATGAGCATATGCGATTAAACTTGCGTATGACCATAGTCCTCATCATTTCCACTGAGACTCCTACAGTACACATGGGAACTTTTGCATGCCCATTTACAGATACAAATATTGATTCCCTTTCATTTTGAATTCCCTAACTGATAATTTGGGGTAGTATGAGCATATGCGATCAAACTTGCGTATGACCATAGTCCTCATTTTTCTGATTTCCCGACCTGACAGAGAGAGTGAGAGAGAGAGAGAGAGAGTGAGAGTGAATATGCTGAATGGAGAAACGCGCGCACATCCTACAAATGCCATTTACTTTGTATACAATTTCGCGCTGCGCGTGCTGAGTATGAGCGAATCTATAAAACTTAATAAGTTGAGATCGCAGTCTTTATATCGCAATGCGCAACTATTAGGGTTAAGTAACGGAAGTGTTGTATCGGTAGTTCAATGGCAGAATGCTCGCCCCATGGTGGGTGACCTGATCCGGGGAGAGAGAAAGTTCGTAACTGTTGATAGGACATTCTTTATACCGCAACACGCCATTATTAGGGTAATAGCACAGTAGTTTCTCATTTAGTTACTCGCAGTTGTCTTCTTTGTTTCCATGTCGCCCCGTTCGCGTTCCTGCCAGCCGTTCCTGCCAGCCGACCCGACCCTCGCAGCCGCTCCGAACATGATGAGGAGCTGCCCCAACAAGATGCTCCCAAGAGGACACCCTGCACTCTACTCAGGTGATTTTAGAATGATTTTTAGTCTCCATTTGTCCTAACTCTCTCTCTCTTTTTTAAAATGGAATGAAATTGAATTTTCTCGGTCAAAAACTTTTACGTTTCTTTTAGTCTAACAGTCGGACTCGCGGCGGCTCTGGCGATTTTTTTTTGGGGTTTCGACTAAAATACAGTATTTTTACGAACCGTTCCGTTCTTGAACTGTTTCGACTAAACGCGATTTCGTAAAATACAGGCATGTTCGGAGTATAGCTCAGTGTTTTCTCATTTAGGTACTCGCATTTCTCCTCTTGCCATGTCGCCCGTTCCCGTCGGCCGCGTCTCTGCCAGCCGCCACCACAAGATCCCGCCGTCCAAATGGCAGAGAAGATGTCCCAGCTGGCTCTCGCTGCTCTTCTTTATGTCACAGGTAATTTTTGAATTGGTTTAAATATTTATTCACCGTATTGGACCGTGTGAGCCCCCATCGACTAGGCTCCTACAATATAAGTTTTGCTCAAACTGTTTCATTTATAATGCTTTGCTCATTCTTTTTAGATCGACTGGTGTGCTCCGCCCTCCGCCTCTGCCGCCACCCCCGCTGGAACCAGGACTACCCTTTTAACAGAAACAACATGGTCAGCTTTGTATTTCACTGTTTTTCGGAGTGTAATAGACGTCTTGCTGAACGAGTTATCTCACATTAACTCTGATGAAATATTGATTTTAGTTTTCTTTCTTTATTAAATCCGCCAAAACATGGATCTTTTTCGGTTTCATCGTCGACACATTTGCAAAATCAGAACGTAAAGGTAGAATTGTTCGTTTTCTGTTCTCTACAGTATCATTTATGTTTCTAGTTTTTTTTTTACTAAGGAGTGTTTCTAGATGTTCCATGAGAAGTGAGTAGGTTTTCGCCCACTTCCAATACCTCCAGTTTCCCAGTGCCAGCCACTGAACCGGTCGTCTCCCGCCCTTCTGACACCGTGGAAAACGTTCTCATCCTGAAGGTTGGTTCTGTTGTAACCAGTTTCTGCGATAGTATTCACGATACTTTATTCAAGGGTATAAACTGTATTCTTTTTTCCTTTATTCAGAATTGTTTTCGTAGGGTTATTTTTGATCATAACTTAGATGCGATATCATATTGCAGGACCGAGACTCACCGAGGAACCGCTTCGCTCTCTGAGGCGTTCGATGAAGATGCGCAGACGTGCCGAGCGTATTGCGGCTCCTTTGGATCATTGGATGGTCGCTGCATCTATGGAAGCCACGAGAAAAAGGAAATAACGGGCCAAGTGGGAATCTGACGAGGATTCTGGAGCAAGGTTGGCTTTGAATTTTGAATTTTGAACTCAATTAACATTACCAGAACAATGTTTACTGGAGGAAAGTTGGGTTTGGATTTTGAATTTTGAACTCAATTAACATTACCAGAGTAATGTTTACTGGAGGAAAGTTGGGTTTGGATTTTGAATTTTGAACTCAATTAACATTACCAGAACAATGTTTACTGGAGGAAAGTTGGGTTTGGATTTTGAATTTTGAACTCAATTAACATTACCAGAGCAATGTTTACTGGAGGAAAGTTGGGTTTGGATTTTGAATTTTGAACTCAATTAACATTACCAGAACAATGTTTACCGGAGGAAAGTTGGGTTTGGATTTTGAATTTTGAACTGAATTAACATTACCAGAGCAATGTTTACTGGAGGAAAGTTGGGTTTGGATTTTGAATTTTGAACTCAATTAACATTACCAGAACAATGTTTACTGGAGGAAAGTTGGGTTTGGATTTTGAATTTTGAACTCAATTAACATTACCAGAACAATGTTTACTGGAGGAAAGTTGGGTTTGGATTTTGAATTTTGAACTCAATTAACATTACCAGAACAATGTTTACTGGAGGAAAGTTGGGTTTGGATTTTGAATTTTGAACTCAATTAACATTACCAGAACAATGTTTACTGGAGGAAAGTTAGGTTTGGATTTTGAATTTTGAACTCAATTAACATTACCAGAACAATGTTTACTGGAGGAAAGTTGGGTTTGGATTTTGAATTTTGAACTCAATTAACATTACCAGAACAATGTTTACTGGAGGAAAGTTGGGTTTGGATTCTGAATTTTGAACTCAATTAACATTACCAGAACAATGTTTACTGGAGGAAAGTTGGGTTTGGATTTTGAATTTTGAACTCAATTAACATTACCAGAACAATGTTTACTGGAGGAAAGTTGGGTTTGGATTTTGAATTTTGAACTCAATTAACATTACCAGAACAATGTTTACTGGAGGAAAGTTGGGTTTGGATTCTGAATTTTGAACTCAATTAACATTACCAGAACAATGTTTACTGGAGGAAAGTTGGGTTTGGATTTTGAATTTTGAACTCAATTAACATTACCAGAACAATGTTTACTGGAGGAAAGTTGGGTTTGGATTTTGAATTTTGAACTCAATTAACATTACCAGAACAATGTTTACTGGAGGAAAGTTGGGTTTGGATTTTGAATTTTGAACTCAATTAACATTACCAGAACAATGTTTACTGGAGGAAAGTTGGGTTTGGATTTTGAATTTTGAACTCAATTAACATTACCAGAACAATGTTTACTGGAGGAAAGTTGGGTTTGGATTTTGAATTTTGAACTCAATTAACATTACCAGAACAATGTTTACTGGAGGAAAGTTGGGTTTGGATTTTGAATTTTGAACTCAATTAACATTACCAGAACAATGTTTACTGGAGGAAAGTTGGGTTTGGATTTTGTATTTTGAACTCAATTAACATTACCAGAACAATGTTTACTGGAGGAAAGTTGGGTTTGGATTTTGTATTTTGAACTCAATTAACATTACCAGAACAATGTTTACTGGAGGAAAGTTGGGTTTGGATTTTGAATTTTGAACTCAATTAACATTACCAGAACAATGTTTACTGGAGGAAAGTTGGGTTTGGATTTTGAATTTTGAACTCAATTAACATTACCAGAACAATGTTTACTGGAGGAAAGTTGGGTTTGGATTTTGAATTTTGAACTCAATTAACATTACCAGAACAATGTTTACTGGAGGAAAGTTGGGTTTGGATTTTGAATTTTGAACTCAATTAACATTACCAGAACAATGTTTACTGGAGGAAAGTTGGGTTTGGATTTTGAATTTTGAACTCAATTAACATTACCAGAGCAATGTTTACTGGAGGAAAGTTGGGTTTGGATTTTGAATTTTGAACTCAATTAACATTACCAGAGCAATGTTTACTGGAGGAAAGTTGGGTTTGAATTTTGAATTTTGAACTCAATTAACATTACCAGAACAATGTTTACTGGAGGAAAGTTGGGTTTGGATTTTGAATTTTGAACTCAATTAACATTACCAGAACAATGTTTACTGGAGGAAAGTTGGGTTTGGATTTTGAATTTTGAACTCAATTAACATTACCAGAACAATGTTTACTGGAGGAAAGTTGGGTTTGGATTTTGAATTTTGAACTCAATTAACATTACCAGAACAATGTTTACCGGAGGAAAGTTGGGTTTGGATTTTGAATTTTGAACTCAATTAACATTACCAGAACAATGTTTACTGGAGGAAAGTTGGGTTTGGATTTTGAATTTTGAACTCAATTAACATTACCAGAACAATGTTTACTGGAGGAAAGTTGGGTTTGGATTTTGAATTTTGAACTCAATTAACATTACCAGAACAATGTTTACTGGAGGAAAGTTGGGTTTGGATTTTGAATTTGGAACTCAATTAACATTACCAGAGCAATGTTTACTGGAGGAAAGTTGGGTTTGGATTTTGAATTTTGAACTCAATTAACATTACCAGAACAATGTTTACCGGAGGAAAGTTGGGTTTGGATTTTGAATTTTGAACTCAATTAACATTACCAGAGCAATGTTTACTGGAGGAAAGTTGGGTTTGGATTTTGAATTTTGAACTCAATTAACATTACCAGAACAATGTTTACTGGAGGAAAGTTGGGTTTGGATTCTGAATTTTGAACTCAATTAACATTACCAGAACAATGTTTACTGGAGGAAAGTTGGGTTTGGATTCTGAATTTTGAACTCAATTAACATTACCAGAACAATGTTTACTGGAGGAAAGTTGGGTTTGGATTTTGAATTTTGAACTCAATTAACATTACCAGAACAATGTTTACTGGAGGAAAGTTGGGTTTGGATTCTGAATTTTGAACTCAATTAACATTACCAGAACAATGTTTACTGGAGGAAAGTTGGGTTTGGATTTTGAATTTTGAACTCAATTAACATTACCAGAACAATGTTTACTGGAGGAAAGTTGGGTTTGGATTTTGAATTTTGAACTCAATTAACATTACCAGAACAATGTTTACTGGAGGAAAGTTGGGTTTGGATTTTGAATTTTGAACTCAATTAACATTACCAGAACAATGTTTACTGGAGGAAAGTTGGGTTTGGATTCTGAATTTTGAACTCAATTAACATTACCAGAGCAATGTTTACTGGAGGAAAGTTGGGTTTGGATTTTGAATTTTGAACTCAATTAACATTACCAGAACAATGTTTACTGGAGGAAAGTTGGGTTTGGATTTTGAATTTTGAACTCAATTAACATTACCAGAACAATGTTTACTGGAGGAAAGTTGGGTTTGGATTTTGTATTTTGAACTCAATTAACATTACCAGAACAATGTTTACCGGAGGAAAGTTGGGTTTGGATTTTGAATTTTGAACTCAATTAACATTACCAGAACAATGTTTACTGGAGGAAAGTTGGGTTTGGATTTTGAATTTTGAACTCAATTAACATTACCAGAACAATGTTTACTGGAGGAAAGTTGGGTTTGGATTCTGAATTTTGAACTCAATTAACATTACCAGAGCAATGTCTACTGGAGGAAAGTTGGGTTTGGATTTTGAATTTTGAACTCAATTAACATTACCAGAACAATGTTTACTGGAGGAAAGTTGGGTTTGGATTTTGAATTTTGAACTCAATTAACATTACCAGAACAATGTTTACTGGAGGAAAGTTGGGTTTGGATTTTGAATTTTGAACTCAATTAACATTACCAGAACAATGTTTACTGGAGGAAAGTTGGGTTTGGATTTTGAATTTTGAACTCAATTAACATTACCAGAACAATGTTTACTGGAGGAAAGTTGGGTTTGGATTTTGTATTTTGAACTCAATTAACATTACCAGAACAATGTTTACCGGAGGAAAGTTGGGTTTGGATTTTGAATTTTGAACTCAATTAACATTACCAGAACAATGTTTACTGGAGGAAAGTTGGGTTTGGATTTTGAATTTTGAACTCAATTAACATTACCAGAACAATGTTTACTGGAGGAAAGTTGGGTTTGGATTCTGAATTTTGAACTCAATTAACATTACCAGAGCAATGTTTACTGGAGGAAAGTTGGGTTTGGATTTTGAATTTTGAACTCAATTAACATTACCAGAACAATGTTTACTGGAGGAAAGTTGGGTTTGGATTTTGAATTTTGAACTCAATTAACATTACCAGAACAATGTTTACTGGAGGAAAGTTGGGTTTGGATTTTGAATTTTGAACTCAATTAACATTACCAGAACAATGTTTACTGGAGGAAAGTTGGGTTTGGATTTTGAATTTTGAACTCAATTAACATTACCAGAACAATGTTTACTGGAGGAAAGTTGGGTTTGGATTTTGAATTTTGAACTCAATTAACATTACCAGAACAATGTTTACTGGAGGAAAGTTGGGTTTGGATTTTGAATTTTGAACTCAATTAACATTACCAGAACAATGTTTACTGGAGGAAAGTTGGGTTTGGATTCTGAATTTTGAACTCAATTAACATTACCAGAACAATGTTTACTGGAGGAAAGTTGGGTTTGTATTTTGAATTTTGAACTCAATTAACATTACCAGAACAATGTTTACTGGAGGAAAGTTGGGTTTGGATTTTGAATTTTGAACTCAATTAACATTACCAGAACAATGTTTACTGGAGGAAAGTTGGGTTTGGATTTTGAATTTTGAACTCAATTAACATTACCAGAACAATGTTTACTGGAGGAAAGTTGGGTTTGGATTTTGAATTTTGAACTCAATTAACATTACCAGAACAATGTTTACTGGAGGAAAGTTGGGTTTGGATTTTGAATTTTGAACTCAATTAACATTACCAGAACAATGTTTACTGGAGGAAAGTTGGGTTTGGATTTTGAATTTTGAACTCAATTAACATTACCAGAACAATGTTTACTGGAGGAAAGTTGGGTTTGGATTTTGAATTTTGAACTCAATTAACATTACCAGAACAATGTTTACTGGAGGAAAGTTGGGTTTGGATTTTGAATTTTGAACTCAATTAAAGGCAGATATCCACGCCAGCATCGAAATTGAGATAAGGTCACTTTCCAATTCTACTTGGGTAGTTACTACCAGCAAATAAGTGTGGAAAAAGGACCATTAAAACTGAATCATGGAATTTTTTTTTAACTTCATCGGGTTTCATCGGAAATTGGGCGGTACCTCTGCGTATTTGCGCACCTACCGTAATGCGATTTTAGGTTGCGGACTTGCGGGCAGTCTTAATCAGTGTATTGGGGTTTATTTGATGTTTATTACACTGTTTGAAATCTTAAATAAGAATAGAAAAAGAGTTACGAACAAAAAAAATAATTTGAGCAACATTTATTTCAAACGGTGGAAAACACAACCGCGGCCCAACAGGTCACACGTACGCGGGTGTACCGCATGACTGTGCGGTACTACCGCGGACCTGCAGATCGAGAAATTCGAACAATCGCCAACAAATTTACTGTAAAACTTGAGATATTCTTTTTCTTTCTACTATATATATTCAAAACCAATAAAAATTAGTCATTTATTGGCGATTCACTATATTTTCAATTTGCATGCTGGCGTGGATATCTGCCTTTAACATTACCAGAGCAATGTTTACTGGAGGAAAGTTGGGTTTGGATTTTGAATTTTGAACTCAATTAACATTACCAGAACAATGTTTACTGGAGGAAAGTTGGGTTTGAATCTTGAATTTTGAACTCTATTAACATTCCTAGTACGTTTTCTACCCTTAAAATTTGGCTGGTAATTTTGCCACTCATAGCGTGATGATTGTACACTCGTACAATAGTGTTTGTAATCTCTGTCAGCTTTGTTCGAGGGAAACTGTTGCAATAAACGCCTATTCATTCTATTTGGTGCTGCTTCAAAGCCGAGCTGGTGCACTTGTGAAATCGTTCTTTTCAGCCCAACCCCTACTCTGACGTCCTCGCTTCTTCTCAGTGTTCTGGAGAGTTGGACGATGCTCTGGATTCTGGCAGAACGCCACATCAAATCTTCCTGTGGCATTGTGATGAATTGAGCCAGAAAAGGTGTGTTTTCTGGAGTAAAATGTTAGTTTTTAGCGTTTATAATGGGAGAAATCGCCTCATCTCCGTCGGGGTAAACTTTTGAGCTACATATACTATTGGCTGCAAGTAATAGTAACATCCCATGTTTCAGGTCGATGACAAAGTTCTCTACCAGGAGTCGGGAAGGAAGTAGAGAGAGGGGGGGAGGGGGTATAAGGGTATGAGTAAGGGAGGAGAGAGAGAGAGGGAAGGTAGACGGGGTAGATTGAGTAAAGTAGAAGGAGGTCATCAGTTTGGGTCGGTTCGGAGCCTGGGGGGTGCATGGCATGTTTAGTTTGCATGACATGTTTAGTTTGCATGACATTTCCGTGTGCTGTCGCTATGCCTGAAACAGTCGTTTTCTACATGTATCATGTCATTTCTGAGATTGTATTCGTTTGTTTTGACATATCTGTTCTCGCCACTTTCTAGGTTTTCTGGACGGTTTTGATCGGAATACCCATTCCCGATCACCATGCCTCAGTCGCAAGAAGTTGAAATAGAGGACTCTTCTAAGCTGCTCAGAATAGTGGTTAGTTCCTTGTCATGATGTAGAAACGTATCTCGAGTAGCCGCAAAATCTTTCGTTTCCTTCGTTTTTTTTTTGTAAAATCTTTTTTATCTTCTTTGCAAAATCGAAATGTACACGTCGGGTAAACGTTTTTGTTTCATACGGTATCGTTCGTGTTTGCAGCCAACGTTCCGGATGGGTTGCCGGGACCGCGCCTGGTTCGTTGGTTGGAAACGAGAAGGTTTCTCGACTCGGTCTCGCCTGGCGACAATTCGTCGAGAATCTTCACCCGAAATAGAACGCGATCGATCAGAACTCGGTTGGTTCTCACGTTTTACACAACTTTTCTTATTGTTCTTACTATCTTACACTGTGAGCTAGAAACACAGTGGTATTGTAGATAGAGTGGCAGTTTTTGTTTGATTTCAAGCATTTTGATCAAGTGTTAGCTGTTGGTTTCATTTCGCGTCCTATTCACTGAGTGGAATTTCAATTCTGTTCACAGGTTTTCGAAATGTGAATCCAGCATGGCTGACTGATGTTCTTCAACGACGACCCCTCCCGAACCCCTCGAAAACTGGAAGGTAATATCCTATTCTGTTCTTCTATCTTTGGCCTAATTGGCGAATTCACTAGAGAACCGGGTCTTTCCCGACCCAAACCGCGAACCGGTCACTGGAGAACCGAACGAATTGAACCAAACCGACTTTTGAACCGACCGGTTCTCCAGTGAATGCTTCGAACCGATCCGACATTAATCATGAATTAATAAACAAACAAGTCGTAATGAGAATCCCGGTTCGCTTCGAATCATTCACTGGAGAACCGGTCGGTTCCAAACGGCGGTTCGGTCGGGACCCTCGCCATCAAAGTAGGTGATTGTCTGATTTGTTTCTCATTTTTGTTCATTCTAACATAGAATAAAGAGAAGAAAGAGTTTTCATAGTTTGTATTCCTTTCTGTTTCAGATGTCTGGGTGTGACACAACCACAGTTTTCCTTGTCCCACCTTTCATCTGCCGTTAGTTCGTGAGTGAGTTAGTTTGCTATTGGTATTGGAGAGAAATAATTTCACGTACTAGAAAATTGCCATTTTTCCTTTCACTTGTCATATTATTAACAATTGCGGTCATACTGCCATGAGGTTGTCTGACTAGCCAGAAATTATCAGAAAAAATGAGTTCTTCTAGATGTTCCCGCAGAAGAGCTTCGACCGAAGCTGACAATAACGGCTGTCCCGTTCACGTCAGTTTCCCGACAAGGTACGGTGGATTTCCTTCCATACACTCACCAGTAAGGTGGGATTTTTCGACAGTTTTGAATCAAATGTGAAATCGAGTTTGAATCTGCACAAACAAGATTGTTAGGTTTAGGATAATACATAATGATGTAATATTAATTCTTGAGTGTTTCTAGGTTTCGTTCAGTACCAGTCAGCCCCGTTTCCGGGAACCAGCTCCGGAATCCGTGATGGCCGGTTCGATTCTCATGATGGCTAAGGAAGTTCCCTGGATGAGCTCTTCAAAACCCGCTCAGAAGACCCATTATGGTGAGAAGAGGTGCGGTCGGAAATTCATTGTTGTACTATATTTTACATATTCTTTAGTGTTCCTCTTATTAGGGTTCTATTCGTGTATGTTGTAATAGTTTACAAAAAATCAACAGTCGGATTGATCTCGAGATACCAATAGGGTGTGACTATGTCAGTGGTCTTTTCGAAGTTAAGTCTACAGGTTATGTTTGGGAGATTACCTCTATCTATTGAAGTTTACCTTCCATTTTGTCAATAGGAAAACTATCTTTTAGAGCTTCAGTCTGGTTGGTTGCTGCCAGCTGCTGCCAGCCCCGCGGAGTGCGGCCATCTTCTCATCTTCTGTCAGATGGTTGGTTCAAGAACAGAAAGCGGACGAGTTCGGTACGTTTTAACGTGGCCCGGGTTGCGTGAATACCTCAAGAAGACCTAGACAGCTTAGGAACTAGTTGTTAGCCGAAATTGTGGAATTTTTCGTACTAGGTGTTATAATTGTTTCGGTTGGATTGTACTGACTTCATAATGACCTTTACATCATACAGTCTATAGCAATAATAATTTTCTTTGTGAAATATTTAATAATAAAGTTTGAAGTTTGTTCTTATTACTATCTCTATTTTTTTGTCTACGTACGTTGATCGAGATTCTCACAGGTCACTGACACATGTCGTCGACTAGTGCTACCCACGGACTATGGGAATCTTGTCACTAGGGAGAAGGGGAAAGGACACATCAACAAAAGGGAAGTTTTATTCTGGTAGTATTCTATTTGGGAGAGGAAAAAAGTGGTATGGAGTAGAGAGAGAAAGAGGAGGAAAGGACTGGGAAGGGAGGTGGAAGGAGGAAGTTAAGATGGAAGGACGGGTCGGTCGTAATAGGGAGTTAAGATGGAAGGAAGATAGTTGAGGTGGAATGAATGGTGGGAAGGGAGAGTGAAAAATGGATGGAGAGGGGGGAAGAGAAGGGATGAAGGATGGTTGGAGGAGGAAGGTAATTAAGGTGGAAGGACGGGATGGTCGGAATGGGAAGGAAGGAGAAGAGAAGGAAAGAGACATAGAGGAACAATTCTCGATTCCTATCGCAGATCTCAATACACTTGTTCATACTGTAAGATTTGTCTTTGCAGCGAGAAGTGAATGTGCTGCCGGTTACTCTCGGAACTGATGTCTCCTCCCATGCAATCCGCATCTGTTCGCGCCGTACCGGAACGTGATCATGTTATCTAGGATACTGGTTAGTTTTTCTATTTTGCTTCTATTCGATTGCCGGCGGTATATCTATCTTTCTTTGTTGAAACAAGAGGTCTTGTGCAATCAGGCTTTGTTTTTGTGGAAGCTATGTGATTGTCCTAGATTGAATCGCTCTCTATACGGCAGTACGTGATTCTCTTCCGAAACTGGATCAATGAAATATGTCTATGTATCTTGAAGAGAACAGTGATACCTATGACATTTCAATCGGGAAACACATATCACAATGTTACGTTCATTCACAGCTTATCGATTCGCTCACTGAAAGTTGTTTCTGCACATCATGTTTTGCATATAGTGCTACCTACTACGTTTCGTTTCGCTGCAAAATGCTCGCTGGTTGGGAGGAAAATCTTCCTTCCAGTTATGAAAATTTTCGTCCGAGTCTACATGTTCAATATTTATCGAACTTGATTTATTTAGAACAACCTGACTATAATTTTGCAGGTCTACAAGGTTGGTGACGCGATTCCGTGGAATACCTCTTTTCTTATGAGAAAAGACGGGAAAACGCCGCAGGTCACAAGCCGAATCGGTCAAGGCGAATCTACTCAAAGCGGACGAGTTCGGTACGTTTTAACGTGGCCCAGGTTGCGGGGAAATAGCAAAGGGGACGAGCGTGTGACAAATAGATCTGGTAAAACGAGATATATATCGGTTCTGCGGCTCACATTGCTAACTTTAACCGTTTATTCGGTACTAATAGTGATTGTAGTCACCTCAATACTGATAATTATGATTTTACCTATAATTATTTTATCGAGCCTCGTCCCCTTTACCCCTCGTCCCCTTTGCTATTGGCCCAGGTTGCGTAAATACCTGAAGAAGAACTAGACAGCTTAGGAACTAGTTGTCAGGCGAAATTGTCGAATTTTTTGTACTGTCTTCGAAAACTATATGTTTTATTCGGTTGGATTGTACTGACTTATTGGCGGAAACGTGTGGATACGTCTCAAAATATTGACTTGTATATAAATAGCAGTTTTCGCCTATTGTAACGGGGACCCTGAGCTTTTATTACCTTGTATAGCTAACCTATTTTTTGTGACCCACTTTTATGTAACTGTTTCCCAGGGCCCTTCTACAAGTTGGCAGCGCGAGTGCGGTGTCATTTTGCAATATTGGTCGGAAGAAAAGGAAAGATATCCGGAAACAGAAGATTGTATCCTACCAGGTAGGCGTTTTTTCACTCATTAGGCCTGTATGCCGTCCTCGGTTTAGTTGGATTGTAGTATTACAATTTCGGGCCAGATATGGCACACTGTGTATACCGTATGATACCGTCACATAACTCAATTGCATCGAATTCTGATTTTGATTCCACGTATCTTGTACTTCTGTGGGTGAATTCTATATCTAACCGGGTTTTTAGGTAACCTAACCCTTTTTTTGGTAACCTACTTTTTAGGTTACCTCAGTAGGTAACCGGTTGGTGACCTAAAATGAAAAACCGGTTACCTGTTTTTCTAACGCAAAACTTGGTTTTTACCGTTAGTTTGAACGGTAACCGGATTTTAGTTTCAGGTTACTTTCAGGTTACCTACAAGGTAACCTGAAAAAGAGGTTACCAGAGAAAGGGTTAGGTTACCTAAAAACCGGGTTAGTTGTAGAATTGGCCACTTCTGTGTTGTGTCTGTATATTGTACTTTGATTCAGGTCATCTCGCTGGAATTGACGGATGGACGTCTCTATGTGGAATCGGCCGGTGATTCAATTGTCGGGGCACGAGCCGCCGGAAAGGTAGACTATTCGATATTTGATCAAATCTAGCAAACGTCTGGTCTGGAAATGAACTCTTCCTCAAAAAATTCATCGTGAACGATTTGAATTTGAGCAGTAGGAGCCGTTTTTTGACTGTAGAACGAACTCCTATGAACTTTAGAATTTTTGGCTCACACTAGTGAAATGCGAATATTTTGCATGAATGAACCCTTTTTACCATCAAATACGGGAAGGTGATGATTTTGCAACAACTGTCAGTATCTGACGTGGGTTCATTCATATATTATCTTGCAGCCCCCGCCGAGTATGAGATCGGTCAACAAGTAGGATTGGTAACTATCCTGGGTCGAGTGGGCGAGAAAACGTGGAAGAAGACATGTGACATCAGTGTAAAGGTATCTTGGCCGATAGTTCATTGAGCATTTCATCTAGTATTTGTGGGTTTTTCGCTGTAGTTTTATGAACCTGTCTTCAATTATGGACGAAAAGTTTACTCCAAGTTGTAGTTTGGTCGCACCGATAGACCTTGGTACAAATTTTTGGCGATTTTTCCGGTTTGCGGGCAAGAAAATGTAAATGTTGATAGATTGAGAAATTCGAAATATTTTATTATAAACAAGAAAATTAACCGTGAATACTGTTTAGGTTTCGCATCGTTTTTCATCTGGGGAGGATGTCATCGGTTGATCTACCTCGACTGTTTCCACTCGCACGTACCACCTGTGCCCCACTCTGTTCCTTCCACCTGCTAAGTGGTTCCTCCTGTACCAGAGTGGTACTATGGTTCCCTCCTGTTCAAATCTATCTTTGAGAAGATGATCTGGATGTGTGAGAGCATGCAAAACGCATCAGGTTTGTCATATCTCCTTGTATGTTACGATCGAAAGCTTACGATGGCGAAAGGCGGAATTCAAATTTGAACTCAAACAAGTTTTCCTACGAAATGATGGGGATGCAAAATCGAACAAAACATTTGAATTGGGACTCCTATTGACAGTAGACTCCCGTGGTTCTACTTTGAAAGAAATTTTTTGATTAGAACCTGGTAATTTACTGGGAAACAGATGGTATTCCATGCCTGCATCGTCAGAAATGTTATACTTGATCAATAATCATTCAATGTGCAGGTACCAGATGTGTCCGGCTACGTTCCACCCGACGCCGTGGTCCCTGAACCAGAAAGGTTCTCTGGTTCCTCCCGCACACCTCCTGAGAATCACAATGGAAATATGACACAGGTTTGTTTTGATTACTCGAAGTCGCACTTTTCTTTAGAGGGAGCTGGTTTTTAGAAAAAGGTTTCAATCTATCTGAACTTCAATCGAATGGAGTTAAGGTGAATGGAAGGGGGAGGTGTAGATAGATGTATCGAAGGAATGTCGGAGTGGAAAGGAGGGTGTAAGGTAGAAGGGAGAGGCAGAGAGAGAGAGAGAAGGTACATCAAAAATAGAGATAGTTCCAGCTTCGTAGTGTTGCCGGTTGGTTCTGGCTAAGAAGTTGTCACTGATGTCTTCTCTGGATGATCAACTGGATCCTAACCTGATCAGGTTATCCGGAATACTGGTAAGTTCCATATTGCTTTCAAGTTTTTTTCTCAATTACCGGTATGTCAACGTTTATCTGTCTGAAGAGGGCTTCAATATGAAGCAAGCTCTTAATTCGTCATATCACACACTTCTACATAAATTACATATTCACATCAAACTATGTTGGATGCTCCATCGAATCCCCCACTTTTATTTCAATTGGAATTTAAAGTACTCTAATTTGAAGTGATCTAACGCACATAAAAGCTGGTAAGAACTCGCTGTTTCGTAGTCTGGTAGCCTAGTTGTCGCGATGAAACATCAATCAATTTCTATGTAAAAATTGCTAAGTCGCTTCACGTGTGTTTCACATGACCACTTCAGGTGAGCATGTGTCCCGCTCAAGGAAGGGACCATCTCCCGCCCGTTCATTGTGATCGCTCTTCCCCACTCTCCACTCACTTGCACACATGATTCACCTTTGTCCCTCAATAAATGTATATATTTTCACTTTTTGTTTGAAGAGAAGTTTGAAAACTCACGCATGTGGAGCAACAAAACTTGCTTGCACCAACACATTCATGAACTGTGTATAGTTTGTGCATATGAGCTGAATATTAGCCAGTTGTAGCCGTTTTGTACAGCATTTTTCAGTAGGTTTACGTGTAATTTTGTTCGAAGTGTTATTGCATGACAACATCCATGTATTGTATTCGTGCACTTTTAGCACTTCCTAGATTCTCGCATTTTCAGCCAAGTTATTGTTATTTTGTCGTAAGTAGTGGTGCCATGTAGCCAGCTGCGTGGCGGCTGGTCTGCAGTATTTTATAGTGGTTTTACGTTTTATTCCGTTTGAGTTTTTGCGTTAGTTTAGAGAAATACCTGTTTAAACACTGGATTCTGTTCACCCCTGACATTTCTCTGTTTCACCCCGAAACCACCCCTGTTTTAGCAGGGGCCAAACCGCGGTCTGGCCCCTGCTAAGACAGGGAGAAAACAGAGGGATTTCTGGGTGAAATCAGAGAAATCTCAGTGATAGGAAATTACGAGTTGCTTCAGAACAGAATATAAACGAACATTTTAGAAAAAAAAAACAGTGTTTTCATTATCTAGAAGATAATATCAAAAACATTTTGTAAGGTTTAACTTTTATATTAACCTTGTAGTTGATAAATAAGTACTCTCCCATTATAAATCATACACGATATGATTTCAAAACTCAGAGTGAAACTAGAAACGGCGCCCAGCCACGTCTGGCGGTGCGCCGTATCTAGTACGGGTTGCTCCTATGTGTGCAGAACAGCTGATCGAGCCAGGCACTCTGGTGCGCCGCGCGCGATATCTCTGTTTTCTCCCCGCCACATCCCTGCTAAAGATTACCCTATAATATCCCGTACATATCCCTGAAATACCTCCGATATTTCCCTACTAAAAATTACAAAATAAATGCACTGAAATTACCGGGAAATCACCCTGAATTATCCCTGCTCTACCCCAATTCTCCCCCTACTTTTTCTCCGAAATTTCAGTGAAATTTTTTTCTCTGTTCTGTCAGGGAAGTCCAACTAACTATGAATTTTCTGGTGCGCGAAGCGTAATTAACGCGCAAAGTGTCGGCAAGCCCCCAAAATTTTTGTGATTTTTTATAAATCGGTATGTTTTCTAGTAGTTTTACGTTTTATTCCGTTTCAGGCCTAAATTATTCTGGTTTCCACTTCATATATCCATCGTTGTAGTATTCCCACCTATAAGTGTCTAGAGTTGGTCATTTTCAGCTATGTAATTCTAGTTTTTCTGCTATTTGGTGTAGCTGCGGTTTACGGAATCTCCCCCCTCAAAATGCTGAGTGCCACAACTTCCCCCTCAAAACTCGAACAACTTACCCTTTTTATAATAATGTATGTACACAGAGTAATATTCTATACAATATAGTTTTCTCCTTTTCAAGGCGTAGGTAAATAATCGTTTAAATCGTCAATGTCGCGTAAATCCTAGCTGAGTGGCGCAGCAGCTGGCCTCTGGTTTTTAGCTGCCAGCCAAGGATTCATTCGTTCTGCTGCACGTATGAGGAGGTTTGATAAGATACTTTCACCCGCCTACAGCTCCCTACAGTAACTGGCAGAACATAGAACAAATATACAAATTCATGGAACATTCATTGGATACAGTGTTTACGAGAGGTGGTCAGAGTTGAGTATTCGCTCATATTCATGTATTTGTTATGTATTGCTTTCGTTTGGCGACAATAGTTCGAAACCTATAGCCCTAAGAGCCCAATATAGCCCTAAAAGTGTTTCACAACTGTACGGGACGGACGCTTCTGGGCAAAAATGTTTCTGTTCACCAACTATAACTATGTCACAGAACAAACATCTCTCTAGCTCCACGTATACTATAGAAAATGTCCCTCGCCGATGCTAGAAAAGTCTAGAACGGTACATAGGATGTGTTTGTAGTTTGATTATATGTGTTTTGGTTGCATATCCCAATCTGTCGTACAACAGATATTAGTAACCCATACATAACAAAGCATGTCCCACGGACTGACTGTACCGTGAGATGTTCAAACTTCCATGCAGGTTTTCGACATCCAAAAGTTCTCGGACTTTTTTTTCTTACCAGCGAGAGTTTTTTTTCTTACCTTTCTTACCAGCGAGAGTACTTTTCCCAAAAGTTTTTCTGTTCATTAGAAAAGAATTTAAGTATTTGAAACTCTACTGTGAGTGTACGAGAGCGAAGATTGCATTACTCCTAGTGTTGGCCTGAAAACTGGATTCCGGGCACCAGTTTCGACGGTTTTTGTCAGTTTCTCAGAATAATTATAGCAATCGTATGACGCGTTTTTTCTGAGTATTCGACACGTTGTCACCGACTCTCACAGTTCTCAGTTTGTATTACATCTACTCTATTGAACATACCACAATTTGCAGAAACTGCAAAAATTATCGAGAGTATTTTCGTCATGTATCTTCAGTTGAACATGTGTGGTTTGCGCGAAAAACCGAGGTTTGTAGAGAACATGAAAAGAAATGTCATGTTTATCACGAGTTGATTCTCAGAGCGAAACAAATTCATGTTTTTGTCTGATATTGCATATTCACAGACAAACTCTCACAGTGAGATAATTGTTTACCTTATTTTCAATCCAGTGAACACGGATGATATCAGCAACACTGAACAATTTTGTATTATAAATCGAAGTAAAGAATCGGAGTGAAGTTATGAAAGCAGAGGACTCTTTTTGGACTCTTTTCTCTCTTTCCAAGAGAGGACTCTTTTTCCAGAGGACCAGAAGCAGAGGATGGAAGAGGACTCTTTTTCCAAGCACACCAGATTTCAAACCGGGCGACAATCGTGTCCTTTTCCCTGTGTTTGTAGTTAGACCCCTGCGATGTTCAGGTTTAAACCGGCCACACTGTAGATTTTCCGATGTACAGTTTTAAACGTGGTCATAAACTACTATATTACAAATTTTCGTACGATGTCATTTTGTTTTTCATGTTTTCTGAGATCTACGCTATGCTGGAACGTGGGAAATGCTAACTACAAGAAGTAAATTGAGTAGTCACGTGAACTTAGCATTCTGATGAAGTATCGTGCACTTTGTCATTGCACGTTTCTGAATTCTGCTGTGTTTGACATGTTTCACGTGACTGTGCAATTGACTAGCAGTATAACTATGTCGTTAGAATGCGACCAGGCCTCCACTTGCAATGACTCTGCTACGATGCCCGGCTTTGTTAGTCAACTTTCAGAGCGAAGTTTTTCTGTTTTTCCGTGGGTGGACACGGTTCAGACAACTTTGTTTGCACTCGGTTGCTATTTCGAGTAAACGTCGCCACCATTTTCGGACAAATGTTTGGTTTTCGACAAATCGAGCTTTCATGTTACAGCTCACGTTTCTAAGCAAACCTAACCATGACTATTTTAAGTTTTTCGACCATTGTTTGGTTTTCGACAGATCAATTTTAGTTTTGGTCAAAACTTGCTTTTCTCACTCTTCCTTTTCAAAATCCGCCAGCTATAAAAAGCGAAAAACAGCACACATCACCGGGTTGGAAAGTTTCACTTGCCCAAAACCATGTAACTTCAAGGCAAATTTAGTGAAGAGAGAAATTATTTCTGTGTATAAATTGTTATTATTTCAATATAGAGAATAATCGTATATTCGTTGTAGTTTGATCTTTGTGCCCGCCACAAGTAACGAATTTTGGCCGAAAACCAACTGGAACTATCTACAAACAGTTTGATAAATCAGTAAACTTGCATATTCCCTCTTTGAAAACAGCGAATCCTGAACTCAATTAGTGGTAGAGTTTTTTTCAGATTGAGTGATCAAACTACACAACTGCAAAGTGGAGGAAAACTGCTTATAAACTTTATTACTTCAATATTGAGAACATGTGAAATACGATTAGTTATATAAACTCTGGAATCTCTCTGATCTCCATGATCTCACACCACTTTATTGCCAACATTCACAGACTGCGCCTGAACAAATATATGACTACCGCGCTCTTTGAAAATTAAAAAAATCATTTTTCCTTCCCTCTTTTACGTAAACTGTTTTGAATTTACAAGTTTTGAATTTCACGCATTTTTCAATAATTTGCTGTTCCAGAAGAAATTATAGATCCGTTTCCACTATGATCTGTGAAAAGGACAAACTTTGTTCTTCATCACATTAACATTCTGTTTTATGGCAACAAGATTGAGATACTTCTACTATTTTTATTAGCATTTATGTTTTTGCCTAGATGTCTGTTTGTAATAGCATTTTTCTGATTGGTGTACCATAACTGATGAAAAAACGATGAATCACCAACAAAGCCATCTATCTATCCCTCACAAAGTACAGAGTACTCGACTTTGTGACTCATCACTCACGGTATTTGTCGAGTTTAGATTACCGCGAAACTTTTTCAAAGGCAGCGAAGAGGAAATGATTTAAAAAGTTAGAGAGAGAGAGAGAGTAAAAGAGAGAGAGAGAGAGATAGACATACAGACGAACAAACAGAAATAAAAAAGAGACTCATCCCTACCAGTATTTATCAATTACTGTTCTGTCGGTTTTTCGAATAACCGCGAACTTATCGAACAAGAGCGATAACTAAATAAGAGAGAGGGTAAAAGAGAGAGAACCAGAAAAAAAGAGAGAGAGAACGAAATAGACCAAGAGAGAGCTAGAGAAACAGCTAGAGAGAGAGAAACAGCTAGAGAGAGAAGAAGAGATAGAAGAGAGAGAGAGAGAGAGAGAGAGAGAGAGAGAGAGAGAGAGAGAGAGAGAGAGAGAGAGTGACTCACCCCCGCTATTTGTCGAGTACAGTGTTGTGAATTGGTTTTCCCTCGGTTCCCCCTAAGCCCCGCCCCCAACAAGTCCTATTATCGAATCGAATCGAGCCACTATTATCATATTCCCACCACTTCGAACCGATTTTCGGTTTTCGTTACGAAACATTATTTATAAATAGATGTTTTGATCTACTTTCCGCATGGAAGTTGATCTATTTTGATGTGTTTGTAGTTTGATGCCCGTGTTCTTTTCGAGACCAATTTTCGATTTTCCTTACAGAACAATATTTATACACACATAAGCTGGAATGGTATATAGTTAGAAATTGGGAGGAAACAAAATCTGAAATGTTCATTTGTTTTGCTGTGTTTGTAGTTTCATATGTGTGTATCATATTCCCACCATTGCTGACCAATTTGCGGTTTTCATAAATATTGTTACGAAACATTTTATATTTTTCGATCTACTTCCGTACACTTTATACTAATAGTATGGGAAAACTGTGTAGTTGAGGTGTCATTCGAAAATTATGCTGTGTTTTCGATCAAACTAGAACTCGAAAACTGGTTATGACCAAATTTCGGTCTTCAAGATTCAGGATTCCAAGATTCATTCATTTACGTCATATTGTTGCAATATGGTGTTTCGTTATCACTTTCCACAGATTTTTAGGTTATTTAAGAATACTCAAAATGTTCCGGAATACTTCTGTATAGAGGTTGATTTATTCTGATGTGTTTGTAGTTTTATACCTGTGTTTTTTCTATAAAACTACAACTTAAAACTGTTCATCATTCACGAATTTGCCGTCTCGTGTTTTCCATTCATACTATAGATGTGCAAATGTGAAAGCAATGTGATCCAAGCGAGGTACAATAGTGGTTAGAGAGCCTGTAGAGATCACATGTGAGAAGAGACGCAGAGAAGTTCCCCTGTAACCTTCAGTTGATCAAGTTATGATTTGCACTATACTAAATGTAAATGTACTAAATGTAAATGTAGTTAGCATGCTATTGGGGTATCGTACACTTTGTCATTGCACGTTTCTGAGTTCTGCTGTGTTCAACGTTTTTCACGTGACTGTGAAGTATCAATAATTCTGCACGTATACTGTTATACCCTATTCACATAGCGCAGAAAAACGTAGGTGTGAAAAAACGTCTTTTAAATTCTTGTAACTTTTACATTCTGATGTTTTTGATCTATTTTTTGTTCAGCTGCGCAACGAACTTCATCTGCAAACTTGCACACTTTCTTAGAAAATCTTTCTGGGATAAATGAACTTTTTTATAAAACCAGTCATCAAAAAGTGCAGCTGCTCGCTAAAGTTCACATAAGTTGTGTGGATCATAGACTAATGTAATATTTATTTCATTCAAAAATGTCATATTCTATGCAAATTCAGCTGTATATTCAATCAGTTACGTAAATAGCAATCAATTTTGCAATCCCGTACGTGGGTCGTTTCTTAAAAAACCAGCTCGCTTTTTTCACGTGTTATATTCACGCTTTGTTCATCATTCCTATACTAGAAGTAAATTAAATAGTCACGTAAAATTATCATTCTAATGAGGAATTTTGCACGTTTTCATTGCACGTTCCTGAGTTCTGCTGTGTTTAACATCTTTCACGTGACTAATTGACGAACAGTATACTGAATGTGATGCATTAAACTTCGTCGAAAACTGTCTCGAAAACTTTCTATAATAGGGAATCTGTATCGAGTGCGAACGTTTTAAAACTTTTCTATAAGTGTTCTTTGACTAAAACGGACTGTACGTTTTGTAATCATACTGTAGGAGTCGCGATGGGTGAAAACGACTATAACTTTTTCGAACCATCATAAAGGTACATAAATATATCGTAATCATACTGTGGAAGTCTCAGTAGGCATGAAAAAGGTTATATCCACTTTTTGGTTACAAAATATATTTTATAAACATATTTTGATGTCAGTTTTCAAACACCTTTAGTCCTACGGAACCAAAGTCGTATGCAAACATTCTAAAACTTTTCTATAATTGTTCTCTAACTAAAAAGAAATGTACGTTTTGTAAAACAAATTCTTAGTAAAAATGACAGGGACTATACCTTTTTCTAACCATAAATGTTCATAAATATATCGTAATCATACTGTAGAAGTCTCAGTAGGCATGAAAAGGATTATATCTACTTTTTAGTTACAAAATATATTTTATAAACATATTTTGATGTCAGTTTGCACCCGTTTTTATGAAACATTTAATCCCTTCGACTTGTATTTTGATGAGAATTCAGTGTCATCCGGTGGAAGAGAAAACCAGTTGGTATGCATAGAGTATTATGTATTATTCAATCGATAGTACTTGTTTTCCGGATTGTTAATAATAATCTGGTGTAGATAATAGACGCAAGGGAGATAGAAAGAGAGGAGAGAGAGAGCGAGGGTGAGATAGAGAGAAGGGGAGAGGGGATTGGAGAAAAGAAAGAGAGAGAGGAGAGAGGAGAGATGAGATAGAGAGAAAAGAGAAAAAAGAAACTCTAGTCCGATTAGAGTAAAGTTTAAATGCATATTGCTCTATTTTTCATAGTCAACAATTTCGTTACTTTTGTAGTGCTTAGATGGAATGTGTGAGATCCTCCAACTGAGACACCTTTTTTTCAATTTTTTTTTATTTCAACTTGAAATTTCCAGAAGAACATTCTCATCTTTCTTGCTCTTCTCGTATTTGAATGGTGTGAAGCATCGATACTTTCGAATTTCCGCAAAAACGAATATTTCCAAACAAAAAAATAATTCTCAGCTCCGTTACTCGTTACTACCGATTAGTCTACAACCACAGTAATATGGCACAACTCGTCGTTTTTTTTCTAAATTCCGTATTTTAAATGGAAATTTTGAGTGATACAGTGAAATATCCGTACTCATTTTCTCGCTCTAATTATATTTAAATGCAATATTGTAAATTAAAATTGAAGTTCTTCAATCTCGAAAACTGAATTAAGAAGTCAATTTTTCCAGCATCTTCTCTGATCCCGATCGGTCCCATAGTAAGCGCACGTAGCGCTGTTTTAAAATTATTTAAATTATAATTGTGTGCCATAAAGAAAACATCAGTTTTATATACTCATTGTCAAGCTCTCCTCGTATTTAAACACAGATTTGTAAGTTCACAACTAATTTTTCAACAGCTCAAAAACTCAAATCTTAAAAGTTAATAGTTTCTAGCTCCTTCTCTTCAAATACACTATACTACACATGTATGTTATTAAATCTCAACAAAACCAATCCAAAAAAGTATTTCCAGCTTCTTCACAAACCGCGATTGGTCTACTTCCACAGTATTATGGCGCGTCGCGTGTCGCGTCGCGTGCTGGAGATGAGCGACCAGGAATTGTCTGCCATTATAGCAGTGGCCATGCCGGGACGGAAGATAGATGGGTTGCGGAGGGACGAGAGACAGGAGATATGCATGAAATGGTGGGTAGACGCAGAGAAAGAGAGAGAGAGAGAGAGAGAGAGAGAGAGAGAGAGAGAGAGAGAGGGAGGGGTAGAGATAGGGGGAGGGATTGGGGGAGGACAGGAGATACGAATGAAATGATGGGCAGACGCCGTGTGCAATAGTTTCCCGATTGTCAGAGACCAATCTACGTCTCCTCGAACACACACTATTTCTCTGCTCTCACATGCCGCCCGGATTTAAGTTTTGTGAGAGAGCGTGTGGGGCAAGAGACGCAGTACGACATACAAGAGCCTGAAAATTCTAACATACGTAACTGCAATTGAAATATGTATTTCAGTTTAAAGGACTGAAGCGTTGGGATTGGTCCACATGATCGTCCCTCTTTAATGGGTGAAATCAGTCTAAAACATTATTCAGGCTGTTCGGCTACCGCGCTGAAAAAGGTCAAATTATATAAAAAGACGGCCAAAACCATCTTTAACAGAACAAATAAAGTATTTGAACTTTAACTAGTGAAATCAACCTGGAAAGTTATTTAGACTGTTCGGGAACACCCATAACCCTTTCACAAAGAGTTAAATTTTTGTAATTTAATCGGTGAAGTCAAACTAAAATTCAGGTTATTCGGCTACCGCGCTGAAGTAGGTCAAATTATATAAAAGAAGTTTCTAAACTTTAATTAGTGAAATCGAACTACGAATTTATTCAGGCTGTTCGGTTACCGCGCTGAAGTAGGTCAAATTAACTCTAACTTCCTTCTAAACTTTATTAATGACTAAAACAAACTTTATTAATGACTAAAACATTATCCAGGCTGTTTGGCAACGGTCTGTCGATGAACCATATCTTTATGTTCGAAATGGAAGACGACGATATTTACGTGCTGATGAGCAACAAAAAGGCCTGCGAGTGCTGCCCGAAAGGTAGTTTACTACTAGTAAAATACGTGGTCACGTGAACACGTGCAACGTGTAAACCACCTAGGAGCCCGACAACGCACTACGGTGACCTCAACCATAACCATGTGCACTTAATATGCACCCATGTGCACGCAAGTCACACCCACCCTTCACTACATTGTAATCTTTTTTTGATGTTTAACATACTTTTTATCATGTTTTTAACTACTTCTATCAAATTTCTACTGAAGCAGAATTTCAACTCAACGTTAGCCAAATATATCCAGAAAACAGCATTTCACATTCAACACTAACTCTTACGTTTCTGTTTAATTTTCACTATTTCTTTATTAAACTATTCACAAATCATAACCCCTTTCCCTCGCTACTTTCCCCTATCGCTTTTCACCGTTTCTAGAGAATGATACCGTATCTATACGGAGTTTCGATCGCACTCCTATAGGGTCGAGTCTGGCTATCTACACACAGGATTCGGAGGGAGGACATGTACAGCTGAATGTACCGAATGAAGGTAGAGAGAGAGAGAGAAGGAGAGGGAGAGAGAGGGAGAGGAAGGGCGAGAGGGAAGGAGGGAGAGCAGGGAAAGAGAGAAAGGGAGAGGGACAAGAGAGAGGGGGAGGGGGAGAAGAGAGAGAGAAAGGGGAGAGGGGAAGAGAGAGAGAGACAAAAAGGAGAGAAAAGGGAGGGAAGAGGGACAGAAGAGAGAGTGAGAGAGGCGGTAGAGAGGGAGAAATGAGGGATGGAGACGACTAGAGATAGAACCAGACAGAAAGAGGAAGGGAAAGGAAGGAAGTAAAAGAAAGTTACAAAGAAAGAAAGACAAAGATACACTTTCTCTTTTCCGATGGGGAGGGAGAGATGAAGGAAGAGAGGAAAAGTAAAAATAAGAGAGAACGAGAGAAAAGACGGTATGGGAGTAGAGAAAGATAGAGAGATAGAAAAGCGAGAGAGAGGAATACACTTTCTCTTTTCCGATGTCCGTCCCTCGTCCGCGCTGTCAAATCCGCATCTCCGAGCACCAGAGGTACACCGATCTCAGTCAGACAACAGTGTTAGTTTCAGACGTTTTCTTCTTCTCTCCCTCTCTCTTTTACTGTCTCTTTCCTCTCTATCTCTTCCTCTCCCCCCCCCCCCCTCTCCTTCCCTCTCTCTTTTCTTCTAATTACATTTCACTTTTCTCAAATCATTTTCACCCTTTTCTTGCTCACCATTTCTTTTTCAACTCTCAATTTAACCCTAAAATTATCATGTTTCTGCGATACTCTTCCATGGATTCCATTTTCAGCTCTCAACAAAGTCCAAGCCCGCCACTCTGTCTCTCTCTCTGTCTCTCTGTCTCTGTCTCTCTCCCTCTCCCTCTCTCACGCTCTCTCCCTCCCCCCCCCCATCTCTCTCTCTCTCTCTGTCTCTCTGTCTCCCTCTCTCCCATAATTTAACTACTCTCTTTGTCATCTATTTTTTTCAATTTCCATACCTTCAACTTTTTGTAATAAGATACTTTTTGTGACTTTTACAAAAAAATAGATGTTTCAGCTCTCCACCAAGTCCAAGCCCGCCACTCTTTCTCCACTCGGAAAGAGTTCCAAAATCCAACCAATCACCACCCAGCCCCAGCCAGCTCACATTGGACCACCCAAGAAAGAAGGTATTTATATTATTAACGTGGAAGGTTTCACGTAAATTCCGTCACACTTACGTAAAAAAGGTAATAACAGAAATAATGTTGATTGAAACATTGTTATCATATTATTACAGTCGATGGTTTCAAGTTTATCCGTTCACGCGACGTGACTGAAAGGGGTATAGAAAGCATTTGAAAAAAAATCGAAAAACGAAGTTGACGGAGTCTTAAAGAAGGACGATAATGTGGACCAATCCCGTGTCAACGGTCCTTTAAACTGCAATTGAAAAATGTATTGCAGTTTAAAGGACTGAACCGTTGCGATTGGACCACATAATCGTCCTTCTTTAAACTGCATACTGAAATAGAATCAGTTAGTTCAACAAAGTAAGTCATAGTCTACACAGTCCATACTTATCTCACTCAAAGCCGTCGATTCGAAAACTCATTTCTAGCAAATATTCTCTGTCCGTCAAATTTCAAACGTATTTTCTACAATAGGTGCTTATTCTGACAACCAGAATAAGTCATTCAAAATAAAAAGTCATTAAAGTGAAAGTCATTTGAAAGTAAAAGTCATTAAGCACAGAAACAGTTGAGAATCAGAAATAAAGTTTTCGAAAATTTTCGTATTTTTCAAATCCTGACTAGAAGTGAATTAACGACTTTCACTTTTAAATCACTTTAATGACATTTTTATTTTGAATTATATATTCCTGGTACCGCTTATTCCGCTAGTAACGGTATAACCATTCATGGAGGTCCCATTTTTTCCAGAGCCAGAACCGGACGACAACTGCTGTCGCACTTTCTGTAGAGAATACGGTCATTGTTGCGTCAATCTATGGTCCGCCTGCTAGAATTTTTCTATTTTCATTTGTTAAAAAAATAATATTCATATTTCCCAAGTTCCCACTCACAGTATGCCGTTGTTATTTCAATCATATTTTGACAGCACCATAGTCTATATCTTTCCGACTAATCACCTACAGTATGCCGTTGATCTTCTATCACGTTTTGTAAGTTTTCAAAACACTACAAAACTGTACTTCGCTCAATATCCCCAGAAAACACGCCCAACAACAATTTTAAAAATCTCTATAGTCATCATATTTTCCACGTGCCCATTTACAGTATTCCTTTGTAATTTCAATCGTATTTTGACAGTTTCCGAAACGCTTAGTATACATTTGGCTCAATACCCTTATAACCTACTAGATTTTCGAAAAATCGATTCCTTGTCAGAAAACCTTCATCTGAGGTATCAGAACTAGACCATTTAGCCGGGTTTTCACCAATTCCATTAGATTATCAAATTACCTATGCTTTATATACTGTTAGTCAATTGCATGGTCACGTTAAACATGTTGAGCACATCAGAACACAGCAACATGCAATGATAAAGTGCACGAGGCCTCATTAGAATGCTAACTTTACGTGACTCTTCAATTTACTTCTAATACATGATGTGATACTACGAATTGTTCTTGTAAATGTACGAACCGTAGTCAATAGACCACGACCAAACCACGCCCACCTATGTCCCCCTCCATGTCCCCTGAGGTACAATTCATTTCGACCATAGACTTTTTTACGTATTTCATATGACATCGATTTTCGATATAGAATTATATGAAAAATGGTTAATTGTGTTCTCCTTTTTTAAATGATTACTGCTTCGCCCATTGAGAACCTCAGCGTAGTACTAATATTCTCACAATTGTTCTTTCTTGCCCGTTCTACTCAATGAAATTATCGATTGTGAATGAAAAATCGTGTAAACTTTCACCTTGGAATAATAATTTTATTTTAGGTGTTTTTATATAAAATGATGATATGGTAAACGTTCACTTTTGAAGAAAATGGTGCGAGGAGTTCGATTCTGGGGCCGTTAGCACGCTCATCCCACCTTCCCATCCCAATCTGCGTCTCCACGAATATACACTATTTCTCTCCTCTCACATCCCGTCGAGATAATAGTCTGACAAAGTACGCAACGCGAGATACACGGGTTTTGGAACTAGGTGTGAGGATGTTCTAAGGGCCAATTCTACAACTAACCGGGTTTTTAGGTAACCTAACCCTTTTTTGGTAACCTCTTTTTTTAGGTTACCTTGTAGGTAACCTGGAAGTAACCTGAAATTATAATCCGGTTAACGTTCAAACTAACGGTAAAACCAAGTTTTGCGTTAGAAAAACAGGTAACCGGTTTTTTTATTTTAGGTTACCAACCGGTTACCTACTGAAGTAACCTGAAAAAAAGGTTACCAAAAAAGGGTTAGGTTACCTATAAACCAGGTTAGATATAGAATTCACCCGTTCTAAGAAACATATCATTCTGGTTTTAATATGTATTACATCACAGCTGAAAACAAGTCTTTATGAGCGAATGTCAATTTTAACTAACAAACCGGTATCAATATGTGTCAATATGAAAGTGATAAGAGTAAGTGAGCTCAGTTAGGTAGCAACAACTGTAAAATGATCTGAATTATAGTGAATGCAAATGTTTGAGAGGTGATTAATGAAGGATTGCTAGGTACACAACAAAATGATACTTTCGCAAAAAAAGGTGAGAGATCAAAAACATCAACTTTGAACTAAAAACTGTGAACTAATACTTTTGAGTTTCACTGGGCACGTATTTCTGACAACAAATCATTTTTGTTACAAATTAACACTAATATAAACTAACATTTAAACCCCAAAAAGATGACGTCAACATCGTTCGAACACCTTGTAAAGATCGTGCAGATCCGTGGCTCGCTTCACGGCTCCATTGTCTTTGAAACTGAAAGATAGGACTATTATTTTGCTCTTTCTTTGAAAAATGCAAAAATATTTCGGTGAGAAAGACGAAAAAAGCAAAAACAAATATAATCAGTGTGAGAGAAAAAAGGAAAAGCCAGAGAGACCTACGAGAAGATAAAAAGAAAAGAGAGGAATGACCGGAGGAGCGAAAGATAGGGAGAGATACAACATTGATGGAGGAATAGACAGATGAAGAGAGCAAGATTGAAAGGAAGATAGTATAGAGAGAAAAGGAGAAAAAAAGGACAATTTTAAAAAATACATACCTTTCCTGTGGAATGAGCCTCGTTTTTATCCTCGGCAACAGAACATTCTCGATGACCTCCTTCCATGGTGAATTGCCGGCATCCATACCTGAAATAGCTACACAAATATTTTGAAGTGAAAATCAGTTGACTCACTTGCACATTAACTTTTTCGGTTACAAAATTCCACTTTTCAAAGACGCAGAAAACTTTCACTCTACTTTCAAGAACTGATCACACAACAATCGATAAGCCTCTTATGCATGTATAGGATTTGTAATTTAATATTAGTTGCTTTTCGGTAGGAATTCGAAGAATATGACGTGTGTCGTCATCAGGCTTAACGAACATTTGACGTGGTACCAGGAAAACGTCATTCAAAATTTAATGTCATTAAAGAAGGACGATTATGTGGTCCAATCGCAACCGTTCAGTCCTTTAAACTGCAATACATTTTTCAATTGCAGTTTGAAGGACCGTTTCCACGAGATTGGTTCACATAATCGTCCTACTTTAAAGTAAAAGTCATTCATTCACTTTTAGTCAGGATTAAAAAAATAACGAAAATTTTTGGAAACCTTATTTCTGATTCTCAACTGTTTCTGTACTTAACGACTTTCACTTTCAAATGACTTTTACTTTAACGACTTTCGATTTTGAATGACTTATTCTGGTTGCCTTCCGGTACCACCCGGCGACACCGTCCGACACCGGGGGGGGGCTAAAGGTGAGAGGGGGGCAATTGTTCAATGTTATCTCTTCACTCTGACGCATGACACAACCAACATTCATACAGTCTTCATCTAAGAAAACGTGCTAATCTGAATGATCTTTTCAAAAACAAATGTTCATATTTGGCCATCAGTATTGTTCTACAAACTTCCTGGTACAATCATCGTTTCAATTGTGCAGTACTGCAACTGCAACAATGCGTATAATACAATCAGCGCGTAACAGAGTAAACAATACTCTACATTTTATTCTTTCTCCCAAATCTACAATCATAGTTTGTAGTGCCACTTATACCAATGTGGAAAGACACGTGTTCAATCGCGAATAAACATTCTATTCTATTCTAATGTTTCCTGAGATCAAACTACAACAAAGATTCGACCACTTTTCATGCCAGCCGGCGACACCCACCTGACAGCCGATCTCCCTCACAATACTCCTCCTTAATGACAAAAAAGTTGGCGAGCGCCCGACAAACTCCTTGGAAACACAACGTCTCCTGGAAATTGGTCAACTCTGAGAGACAACAGACTGATCAATATGAATCTCGTCAAAACTTCGTGTCAGCCAAAAAATTTTTTTAATTTCACAAGAGCCATGAGAATTTTCTGTCAAATATCGGATTGATAACATATTATTATTATCAATATAGTTACAGTTACACACGTGTTAAAACCTCTGAAGAATTCAAAATTTGATAAAAGTCAATAGGAAGTTTCATAATCTCAATTATCGATTTTTGCAAACTCACATCATCCCAATCGACTTCTCTCGCCAGATCGTGAATGAGATTCGGCAGGCCCTCCAATTGGGGCACATAGCCGTTGATGAGGGAGGGGATGGTGGTCAGCCACAAACTAGGCTCCGCCCCCTCGGATGCGGGATTCTCACAATTAAGCTCCGCCCCTCTCTGATCGACTGCCGGCTCAGCTCTGACCGCTAGTCCATCCTCAGGTCTAGGCTTCGCCTCGTTCGAACCGGAATCGCCTTCTGTGACAAAATTAAGCTCCGCCCCTTCACTGACAACGAGGTTAAACGAGAGATAGTCGTGCAGCATCCCGATATGCGACGAGAGCAACTCACAGGCGAGACGAGCGTTTTCTGAAATGACTACATATCGGGAATGGAACGAAGATGGCTCTTTTCGCGGTACCAGGAATAAGTCATTCGAAATTAAAAGTCATTAAAGTAAAAGTCATTCAAAAGTAAAAGTCATTAATTCACTTTTAGTCAGGATTTGAAATTTACGAAAATTTTCGGAAACTTTATTTTTGATTCTCAACTGTTTCTGTACTTAATGACTTTTACTTTCGAATGACTTTTACTTTAATGACTTTTAATTTCGAATGACTTATCCTGGTTGCCTCTTTTCGCACAAATTGAACATGCCATGTAAACAATAAACTGAGACGTTCTACTCAACTAGTCTCCCTATCCCTACCAACAGTACGAATCAGAAAACAACTTGGGATAAGCCGATATGCTACAAATTTACTATTCTTCCACCCCACATGACCCAGATTCGAATCTCACTCGGTAAGGTATTTTTGTGACAGAAAGCATCAGCTGGTTATAGTCAACCCCCCAATTAATATGTATATCGAACACGCCTTCATTTTGATACTGATTCAGTAAACACATGACGAACATCAAGAAAGCGGTGCCCTAAAAACTGCATGTTCTCACCCAAAACCCACCAGTTTATTATTCAAAGTTTCCAATTATTAGGAATATTGATAATTGATAACATTAGTGAGTGAACACTAAATTCATTTTTTTAATTTCGTGATAACCATACCTTGACATTGGTCAGTTTCGTCTCGCCCGGAAAGAACATACAACTCATCTACTCTGATCGGTTCCTCGAGTTCGAAAGAACCAAAATTTCCGAACGAGAAAATAAGATTCTGCAAAAGAGAATCGATTTATATATATATATATTTTTTTAAAGAATATTTCAAACTCTTAACTTAAAAATTATATAACAAAAGTATAACCTCAACCTGAACCAAACTAAACTATGAGACTTGCGCTTATCCCGTGGCTGTCAATAACATATTCTGATTCGTGAACATTCATGTATTTGCATCATGAATAGGCCAACTATTCTGATTTTGACGAAAAATAAAGTACTTTATAGAACTTTTCTGGTTATTCGGACACCCTTTCTATAGTGTGAATGAAAACTACCACGCACCTGATAGAACATTTCCCTCGCCACAATAGAGAGATTGATCAAATAGAGCGAAGTCGTGTGCTGGAGAAGCACCAATTCGGGACTGACACAGCCAACGAACGTATACGATTTGAACAGATCTCTGCAAGAAAGATAATTGAGAGGATAATTACACTCAAAGAAGGATGATTATGTGGCCCAATCTGAATGCTTCAGTCCTTTAAACTGCAATGGATTTTTCAATTGCAGTTTAAAGGACCGTTGATCCACATAATCGTCCTACTTTAAGCCCCCCAGTGACTGGCAATTGTATTGGAATTTCATAATTATAGTTATTTCCACAGGTGGTATAAATACAATGTAGATATTACCGATTTGAACAGATCTCTGGAAATTGAGAATATGTTACCGCGAGAAAGTTTTAAAACGCATTATAGTGATTCCAAACACCACCTCTTTTTTGCGACCTAAATTCTTGAGAAACTAGCAAATGATTAGATCGGTCACCCAAAATACGCCACAAGAGAGCAATATTCGAAAAGTTTTTTTATTCAATCCTAATTCATTTCATATACCTAAAAGTCGGAAAACTTGTTCATTTGATAACCTAGAAGTCGGAAAACTGGACAACTATTGATTGATTACAAATATCGATTGATTGTTTGCTTTTGATCTACTGACCTTAGAGACTGTGAGGAAGTGAGACAGACTTCTCTCCTCAAATCGGCCAGAGACTCAAATGAAAAGACGCGCCGACACACATCTTCCTCCTGAATAAATACTGAGTTGGATCAATCGATAATGAGTTTAGTCCGAGTTAGTTCAATCGATAATTCATATTGGAACCATATATTGTGATAAACATGACCAGACAGCCAGAAAAGATTTGAATACTACCTTTTTCGCGCAATGATATTTGACGTATTTCAATCGCAAAGAGGAAAAATCAATACTCATTTCACAGCGACATGTAAAATTTTCCGAATACAACAATTATCCTCAAAGTCAAGTTTTTGAATAATTGTCAAATCAGCTGTAATACCATCGATGAGGTGTAATGGTGTTAATATGAAAATTTATATGTGACGAGTAAAGCTCGAAATTAAGCTCCGCCCACCTGCGTGATCGTGACTTCGTCCGACTGGCTGGCAGAAACTGCGACCAGCTCCACCTCCCCACCGTCCCCGGTGTTCTCCTTCTCCTGTGAGAGGGATAGGTATAGATCCAAACGGCGTTCCCGGCTGTCCGTTCTCACTGTCTGTAAAAAAACAATCAGTTTCTGGATAAGATTGATCGAATACTTTATATTTTACTTCAAGTAGGACGATTATGTGGACCAATCCCGTGTCAGCGGTCCTTTAAACTGCAAATGACAAATGTATTGCAGTTCAAGGATTGGACCACATTTCTTAAATCTGTGATGTATCCAATACTCCTTCTCTTAAATGAACGTGAATAGTGAGAACATAAATCTGATAATATATCTATTTTTCCACCAAACTTCCCTTCACCTCTGTATACCATATATGAAACAAAATTTCGTACGAAAGGCTTTGTGAACAACCACTAGCCACGCACTTTCCCCAACTCGAACACAGCCAACAACTGATGTTACAGTATCCCACCTACCAGATGGTCTGCCCTCTTCTTCTCGCCCGACGAATTGCTGTTCTGACTCGTGTCGCTGTCGCTCGACTTCATACGATCTCCTGAAGACTCGATCATAACAATACTCAGTAATAATCAATGATACTGGAAGTTCATGAAAAAGCCTACCCGAGCAAAACTGTTTTTCGCCACTATGAGGCGAAAAGATCACAGTTCAATGCAAAATCGTAACTTTTCACGTGTTCAAATTCAAAACAGACCCTGATGATGTGTACGTTCCACCCACCCATCACAGGGAAAAATACCTTCCTAGGACTCGGTGAATTCTTTATTCAACCCGGTAATTCGTTAACCCTAGCAGTTAACCTTAACCGGGTTACCTGGTTAACCCTCTTGTTAACCACTTGGTAACCCCAAATTTTCCCCCAAAAGGCATTGTAAAAGAGGGTTAACAAGGGGTAAACAAAAGGGTTAACCAGGTAACCCGGTTAAGGTTAACAGATTGGGTAAACAAATTACCCGATTCCTTGTGGAATTGGCCCTAGGACTCTTCCTTCTTACCACTAGCTTGTTTGCACCACGGGGGACTCGAACCCTCGGGCAGTCGGTTACCAAGCAGTAAGCTTACCACTGCGCCATGCCTGCATGTAATCAGAGGAAGCAGAAGCTTTTTGTTGTAGAATATTCACACCTCACTGATGATGTGTACGTTCCGCCCACCGATATACCAATAATGTATAACAACTATATCGAGAGGAACCCGTTTTTGATATTGAGACCGCAAATTTGACAAGTTTCGTTCGAATTTGCTCATTTTCTGCAAAAAGAGGTCATTTTTTAAATTTGTCTGACTATTGGATCAACTTCGCTGAAGAGTGGTTGTCTGTACACCTGTAGATTCTAAAGAAAATTCTCCGTTTTACGCTTCAAACAGGAAAACGTCATGATTTTCCATTCAAATAAGCACCTTTTAGTGAAACTGACCAAATGTGAGGCCAATTTTTGCATTTTCTGTTATCCGGAAAACGTTAATGTCTGTAGGTTCAACCCACCTTGCGTGAAGCTGGGTATCCGTACAATCTGGGTGGTCGTAAGTGTGACGTCATCAAGGGAACGGGGGGTCAGCTGATGGTCCGACAGGGGGACTACCAGGGAGAAGATATACTGGAATCAGGAGGGGTTAGGGGAGAGAGAGAGAGAAAAAAAAGAGAGAGAAACACCGCGAGAGAAGAGGGGAAAGAGAGAAAGAGAGAGAGAGACAGATACAGCGAGAGGAGAGGGAAGAGAGAGAGAGAGGGAGGGAGGGGAGAGAATAGGAGAAAAATAGAGAGGGGCAGCCAGCGAGCAAGAGAAAGGCCAAAAAGAGAGGGAGAAAGGAAAGATACGTTTCCTACCTTCCGAATGTCGTCCACAATGGCGTCTTCTTCGAGGAACATGACACTTTCCTTCGTCGGATGAACATTCACGTCGACACGAGATGCGGCCATCTGAACCAATTGTATGTTCATCTCACAACGTCTCGAATTTATTGCAGACCTATCTTGCTAACCAATAACTGGACAGATGTAGGGTATGCTGAAAATGGTCGGATTCAAACCGTACCGGGCCCCGCAACCGGTCGGTTATCAAGGTTTTTTCATCGATTAGAAGACCCGCAACTCAGTCCCTAGATCAGTTGGGTTCTCGGTTCGGTTGAAACTGTTCCCACGCGAACCGGTCGGTTTGGGTTCCGCTTCTGACTAAGCGGTTTTTCTCTAGCGACTGGTTCGCGGTTGGTTTTACCAACCAAATACATATTTTCCAGTACCCGTTGATTGGCCTCTGTGTTATTTCATTTTTTACAACCAAACTACACCACTCTCGATGAACAGTAGCATGAACGGATACACATATACATAAACTTTGACACCAAATTCAAAACCAAGCAGCATTAAACTGGTTTCTTTTTGGCTAAAAAATTATATTTCATTGTTTCATACCCTAAAAACGAACTTCGCTGGCTCAAAATATGAATGAGACGATATACATAACGTTTGACACCAAATTCGAAACCAGAAAGCACCAAAGTCGTGTATTTTCGGTTAAAAACAAAACTCTATTCAACTTGTTGATAACTTCAAAAAACGAACCTCAATTGACAATAGTATAAACGGGCCGACGAGATCCCTCTCCGCAAACAGCTGATCCAGACAATGCTTCAACGGCGCACAGTTCACCGAACGGCCGTTGATGAACAGAAAGAAACACTTCTGACGGTTCTGAGAAAAAAGATAATCGATACCACTTTAAATCACAATACAAAATCATCATTAAAGAAGGACGATTATGTGGTCCAATCGCAACGCTTCAGTCCTTTGAACTGCAATACATTTTTCAATTGCAGTTTGAAGGACCGTTGACACGGGATTGGTCCACATTATCGTCCTACTTTGAGGCGCGATTATAATGTAATAATGTTCCCTGAATCCCCTGAAACCGTGACGTTTTTGGCCCCAAACCTAAAATGACACTCATAGAATAGGACAAAACTCTACTAATATCCCCATTTTCACACTTGGAGTAGAATATAATGTGGAAAGCACGTGTGCAATCGCGAACGAATTGTACTATATTCTGGGGTGGAACATTTTGTTGGAGCATTGAAAACTTCAACATCTATTCATTTCAAAACAGAAATCATAAAAATTAAACCCCACCTTCTTCGCCTGAACACTCCTTGCCGTGACAGCCGAAAGCGGTCGCGTCAGGCAGCCGGTCAAAGTATACTGTAGAGGGGAGGACTTGTGATCTACTTGCACTAGATCCTGAAAACGGACGCTTACAAAACAACAACAAAACAAGATACAACAATACATACAAAGTTGTTTCATAGTTGTATCAGTTGTATCAGTACCATGGATATGAAAACCATTAGATACTACACCAAAATGTCTTGGCGTGGAGTACTAGATAAAAACCCGAGAGTGGAGCTACCATTACATATTTTCACATATTTATGCTACATGGACACTTTTATTCAGCAATAGTCACAGAAATCTGCCAATAATATAGTATATTATTGTATCATCACGTGATCATGTTTTAGATAAAGAGAATCTTGAATGAACTGAGGATATGAGATATAGTGTACAAAACGAAGATGTGGGAATTCAGATTCACCGATCAAACTACGAACCAGTTATGCCCCCCTACAAATGGAAAACTGACCCCGAGCAGAGATGGGTAAATTCTATATGTAACCGGGTTTTTTGGTAACCTAACCGGTTTTTTGGTAACCTTTTTCCGGTTACTTCGATAGGTAACCGGTCGGTAACCGAAAAGAATAACCGGTTACCTGTTTTTCCAACACAAAATGTGGTTTTTACCGTTAGTTTGTGCGGCAACCGGATTTCAGTTTAAGGTTACCTACCGGTTACCTGGGAGGTAATCTGAAAAAAAGGTTACCAAAATAAGGTTAGGTTACCTACAAACCCGATTAGTTGTAGAATTGGCCGCAGATATGAGATCGAACTACAGCTCAGTTAAGTGGATCGAACTACAAGATCGAACTACAAATATAACTAACCCCCGAACAATCAATCCCCAACAGAGAGGCGATGACCTCTGACCTTTGGCCCTTTCCACTTGTCCGGAAATCATTTCCACTCCCACCACGGCGCAGGGCGAATGACACGTCACTGTAAATAATAAATATATGACGTCACAAAACAGAGAAATATAATAATTGTGTATATTGTACTTTCGAAAAGGTCTAGACAGACAGACTGTACCATACAGATCAAAATCACTGAAGATCATAATATATGATATATCTTAGTATAGAATATGCGATGAGGATAGAACTAATTAGCAAAATAGTGTTCCGTTCATAATTTAATAGGAAAAGTTGAAAGTTTGTTATGTAAATATGTTTTTCTTTACTCATAGTGTAAAAACTGAAAACAGTCAGAATCGATCAATAATATGACGTCACAACTCACGGTCTATGCGCCGCGTACCGCGTGACAATATCGGCCACTCGACTGGTTTCCTCAGATTTGTTCCGGAACGAATGTTGCCTGAACATCAGGGGTGGGTTACTGTATGTACTGGCAGATAATAGGACACAACATGTCCACACGGACACAGAACAACTATCACGGTGTAGGAAGTTTAATGATGTTTAGTTTTCCTTTACTGAAAACCAAAAACACCCCGAATCGAAATGAAGCGAATATTTTCGAATTATCTTGGAAATGTATATTTTCCATTGTTAGGCGTATTAGTAACGATTTTCTTTGCCTATAATTTCTCAATCTCATGAATTAAAGTGCCACATCTACCAATGTGGAAAATAATCGCGAATAAACCATTATATTCAATAAAAAGTACACTGTACCAATGCAATCACACAGCGAATAGCACAGCTACCGTAACCCGCCAACCTCGAGGGACAGTTGTAGAAGAGATCTTCGGCTGTCACACAAGTTCCGTCCAGGCCGGCTGAGGGACGAATCGATTGGGGGATCCCGTCTGCAATCAGTTATGACGTCATTACCAAACTTTGTAAGGTTTTTATTACTTTTTCATAACTTGGTTGTCCTAATCATAGCTATATTTATAATAAGATGCGGTCACAATGTTCTGTTTCGAACATTCCTTATTTTCCGGAATGAACATCATAAAAAGGGTCAATTTATTACTTTTCTCTCTGTGTGTTTTTCAGTGTCAGTGCATACACGACCAGGAAGCAATCTGTGAAATCAACCAAATCCCAATATTAGGCATAAATACACACTACATTAGGGTTGTTAATCGAGTTCAAAATTTCGAGTTTTCGAGTTTTCGAGTTTGGCGAAAAATCGAGTTTTCGAGTTTTGGAAAATTTCGAGTTTTCGAGTTTTGGAAAATTTCGAGTTTTCGAGTTCGACTCAACTCGAGAATTGTCGATTTTTTTCGAGTCGAGTCGAGTTTCGAGTTCGACTTTAACAACCCTACACTACATGTATGAAAGACAAACACTATACCTGTGTATTTTCCCTGATAGGCGCACAGCTGTTCTTTCGGCTTCGACGTAATGGTCACCTAAACTGATTTTCAATTACACCACCAGTTGCTCACGGCAATTGCTCTGAAGAAGTTTAGAAGGTACTGTAGTCATACAGCTGTAAGGTCCGACTGAGCAACAAAAAGTAATCCGTTTTCATATGTAAATACGTGGAAATTAAGAATTTTTCCAAAAAAGTAGACCGATTTGCATCTTTTCGGCTGAAAAGTAGTCTGTTTTTCTAGTTTTTCTGACTATTCGGACAACCTTGCTGGTAAATGACTGTAGTGTGAGAAGATCACTAACCGGTCCAAGTCACCCATATTCCCCAACAACAGAAACATGTCCCTCCCCACTGAAAAACTGATCAACTACTAACTACGAGCCTGGTAACTACGAGAACAAACCAACATTTTTCGGGGCTAGCCCAAATGTTGGGAAGATTTTCCGTCCCGGATCTATGCACAATTTCATTATATTTAACAGTGTGTCAAAAAAACTGACCTTGGCGACAAAACTGATGGAAGCGAGGGCCTCTCCGCGAAATCCGTACGTTTTCATACTATGGAGGTCCTCGAATTGTTCCAATTTCGAGGTGGCAAATCGCTCGCAGACGAGCTCCAAATCCTCCTTCAGAATACCTTTTCCGTTGTCCTGAACTAATTGTGTTCTTTTACGCTGCACAACAAATGAAACCAACCTATCTAATTTTTCATAGCTCTAGAGATCGTAAAACAACTGGCGGTAAATTTTATATCTATTTTTTCAGAAACCATGACCCTTTTTGGCAACCTCTTTTTTAGGTTACCTCAGAAGGTAACCGGTAACCTTAAATACAAACCCGGTTACATGTTTTTCTAACGCGAAATCCGCAATTGCCGCTCAAAACGTCTGTGAAGGTCTATGAGATTCAGACAGCCTAGCTTCTCTTTGATTTGAACGCTCTTTGCCAGCTTGGAAATTCAGGAACAAATAGAAAACTAGACTACAGTTTATATCGATCTCTTAAACATATCAGAAATTGAGATATACCCTTATATTACTGTGAAAACACTGGCAGCTCAAAAAACCGGAAAAGATGCAGGCTTAAATACTGGTGTCGAATTAGCCTGCATCTCCTTATGAATTTCAAACAGTCCAGGCGACATCTGGCTGACCCCGGTATTTTGAGTTGCAAAATTGGCGAGTCCGGTATTTTAAGTTGCAACGGTTTTTCAGAGTTCCCTCCCAATTTCGCACCTGTACTTGCAGCAGTTCTATGCCTCCCTGTTTCAACGAGACAACTATCTCGGTTGCCCCCGCATCCAATGAGTTCTCTATTAGTTCCTTGACCGCGTTTGCCGGACGAACCACGACTTCTCCGGCGGCAATCCGGTTCACAACCGACTCCGGGAGACGGTGGATCAGACCCATTTACGGATGAGAGGTCTGATCTGAAAATCAATGCATATGTTTGTACATTTGTATCTGTGTTTGTGTTTGCAGATCAAAAACTGGGAGCAAAACATGGTTAACCAAACCACACAGGTGAAACACAAATTTCAGGAAGATGTAGGAACGTTTGCGTCACTTCTATAGTGGGCGTAGGAATGGCAGTAACTATAACGGCATCTGTATAACGATTAACCGCACAGGTACATCCGAACGAAGTTAAAGAAGGACGATTATGTGCTCCAATCTCGGCGCGTCAGTCCTTTGAACTGCAATTGAAAATGTATTGCGGTTTAAAGGACTGGAGCGTTGAGATTGGAGCAAATAATCGTAATTCTTTAACCCTACTTGCAAATATTTCTAAGCGAATCATAGGTCCGCTGACCGGGGGACCCTCCAGTATTTGACAGACTTGACGAGAAGGGACCTATAACTACTTAACAAAATACCCATTTTTGTCTTTGTGGCGCCACTGAATTGGGGAGGGACCCATAACTTTTCGGAGTTTTCCGCCGGAGGGATCATTAACTCTTCAGACCCGTAACCAGGACTATGCCACTTATGAAGCGAATCATCATCCAGTAGCGTTGTTATTTTAAAGTATTAAAAACCTAGTTCAACCCTGACGTGAACTCAAAACGGTACATTTTTCGTGACAGCTGATACTAAAATACCAAACTACACATTTCACACTCGAAACTCTCCTCTCCAAAAAGACTGCCAAGTAACATCGCCACAACGTGTAATGTAATAAAACCACACCAGAAAACAGTAAAAGTGAACATTTTAATTGAACCAAAAAGTGGTCGAACAATTCAGGCAAACACGACGAAATAATACACTGTTCGGGGACGAATTCGAAAACAAGTTCGCTAAAGATTAAAGGTTAAGAGCTTTGATTTGCGGAATGACTCCGAGTAGACACCAGGCGGGCGAACAAACTGATAAATCGATAACTGAAGTGAATTAATCGATAATTAAGTGACGAGTATGTGCAGTGTGGTGATTACGCCATCATTTATGACGTCACAGAGATATATAAGATCTGATCATTTCGAAAAAAGCAAAAGAAGCATTTTTCTGTTCTAGAATAAAGTGAAACTTGGCAATACAAACGTTATGTTTTTCATATCGGAAACTAACACTTCGTTCTAGAACATGGAAGAATGTCACTTTTACATTCTTCTAAAAGGTCCAGGTCTTATATAGAGAGATATACAGGTGATGTCGGAATGAGCAATTGCACTAAAAAAGAAGACAACAACAACAAAGCACTGCTGACTAGAGGCTCAGTTACAGTAACCGAAAAGCTCTCCTCTCGAGACTACCTTCACATATATATATATGGCCGGACAACTGCCGGTAACCGCGAGGGTACCAACCTTATAGGGAACCAAAATGGTGCCTATAGATAAAAGACGAATCTTAGATCAAACTACAAACACATTGGTATCTACGGTTATCACACCGCGCGGCTACAGACAGTTTCCCCCCATTTTGATTGATTATATGATTTGATGGGGGCTCGCACCAGTTTGCACACGAAAAATCAGAGTCAGGCTAGCATATGAGGGATAAATTAGGAAAAAAAGTATACAAAAACGTATACAAACTGCCTATAATAAGGTATATATGAGTAAGGCAGGCTAGCAACTTAGACAAATAGAAACATGGTACAGATTAGGCGGGCTAATAGTGGGGTGGCAATGAATTGAGATGAAGGAGGGGGGGGATACGGTGGCACAATATTCTGCTGTGTCTTTCTGGGATGACGTCATCAGGCCCATTCTTCCTCGGCGACGCCTTCCATTCGATCCTGTTCCAATCGGGTGTCCTTGACAATCTGGGAGGACCAGCTGGCTTCCACTTTAGCCTCAACCTGTAAAAACACTAGTAAACTTCAACCTGAAAAACATCCAGTTATCTTCAAAGAAGGACGATTATGTGGTTCAATCGCAACGATTCAGTCCTTCAAACCGCAATACTTTTTACAATTGTAGTTTAGATGACCGATGTCACGGGATCGGTCCACATAATCGTCCTTCTTTAAGACACCCAGGAAACGTTAACGAACGTCATACAGAGTAGACAGTAAAATATAGTTGCGACCAATGAAGATGTTGCCCTCTCAACTTATCACGCCGTTTTCAAGGGTTCTGGAAGGAGCGAAAACCAGATTGACCCCTGTCGAGCATCCCGGACCGCAAATCGAAAAAGAGCCACGTGAAAAATTGGAGAAAGGAAACAAAAACACTCTACTATGAGCTGAACTTTGAACACTGGCTGGGCAGTGAGAGAAACATTTGTTGAAGAACAAACGCAACAAGATTAGAACGAACCTCTTTCTTCGCCGCTCCGTCGGCCGTGATTTCCGGATCAGGAAAATCGGACCGTTTGGCCAGACGACTGGGAGCTGCACGGGCAGTGCTGCCAGCTGAAATGACGTCGGAATGAAAATAAACCAAAAATACACGTATTTGTTGACAGAGGTGTTTACCCGTTTACATGTGAACTTGCGCTCTGAACCAAACTTCAGTTGATCTCTAAAGATGCCGAAATTCTCTGATAAGTAGCTCCGTTTTTGAACACTTCCTGAGTGACTTTAAAGATGGCCTGACAGCAACCAAACCTCGTGCCTTACGCTCCACGGGTAATTCATTCGATCTGACGCGAATGCACCCCGAAAATGAAATTTTCAGATCTCCGCTAATGATTCGTGACTTAATGATCTACAAATTATCAAAAAACTATTTTTTTGTAGTATTTTCATTGGAGCGACGAAATTAACCGTGGAGCGCAAGACACGAGATTCGGTTCCTGTCCGACCACCTTTAAGATTTGACGTTTTTTAGCGAATTGTCGTACTATATGAACCCAGCGAGTGAAAATTCAGGTTCCGGTTGCTTTTTCCCGGGATTTTTATTGCAACAAAAGCATGTGATAGTAACGTGTGCAATAGAGAATACTCTGTTCTGGAACAGCGACTGGTCAACTGAAAACTGAAAATCAAACTATAAATCGAGTGTTTTGACCCCCATTCGAGAATTCGGCGGACCACAGAAGCAACCAGGTTGATATTGAAATCAACAAGCTCTAGTCCTTCACAAAACTTGGTTGCTTTTGTAAAGAAAGGTTGGTTGGTTCTAAAAAGCCATTTGGTTGCTTTTCGGTTGCTTTCTGAAAGCAACCAAATTTTCTTTACAAAAGCAACCGGGTTGCTTTTTGGTTGTTATCAACCCGGTTGCTCGTGTAATTGGCCCAAGAATTCTCGCTTAGGGTCATTTAGGGTAGTTAAGGGGACGAGTTAGTGTATCAAGTACGTACCCAACGAATTGACTCCTTCCGCTTTCAATGACATAAACACGGGTGGCCTATGGGTGCCTCTATTTATCCTTCACATTGGCTTAGAAAAAGCCATCAAACAACAAAAGGTTACGAAAAGCAACTGTGACAAGTGGCACGTGAAAACTGAAAAACGTGACAAGTGGCACGTGAAAACTGGCAAACGTGACACTAACCGAGTGAATTGACTCCGTCCGGTTTCAGTGACGTGAACATGGGCGGTCGCTCGTCGCCGGCCAGCCACTCTTCTCCGGTCAGGGCCGGTTGCCACGTGACCAACGCGTCGGGGAACAGGTCAGATTGGAACACGTCCTTCTGTAATAGGACCGGATCAATACGAGCATCGAGCATAAACTACAGGAATCGATCGATTCATCTTACAGAGAAGCCAATAAAAGCTAGGCTCTTCTGTACTGAGCCCGCAACTTTAACAGCTTATATGCGTTATATGAACATTTGTTTTTTTTTTCAAGAAAACGAGTAATTTTTCCGGTTACACATGCCTTTGCACGTGAATACCTCACATGAAACATACACGTGTAAAACAAAAAGTTCAACTCAACTCAACTCTGACGTGAACGAACACAGCCAATAATGACTACAATTTACCCCTTCGACTTATGAAACTCCGATAAAATTCGCAGATCAAAACCCAACATTGGGCGGAGTCAATCGATTGATTTATTGATTACTTTGACACGCCGGACTCGGAAAATTGAGAGTGGAGTGCGACTTCAAGTTCAGGTTTGACTTGACTCGAACAACCCTTATTGATTATTGATTGATTACCTTGACACGCGGGACTCGGAAGATCATCTGTTCGAGTGTTTTCTCCGTCAGTCGCCAGCCGCGTTGGAACTCCACCGCCATCACGTCACATCTGGAATAAGAATAATGAGAAATGAGAAAAAACTGACGGAATCACTCACAACCATGCAGGTGATATATTGACATTTCTCAGTGTTTTTTCTCAAAAATTAAACCCAACAAACATCTTCCTATTCGAATGAAGTCTCAGAAAAGACGGGTGGAAATGCGCAAAGAATCAAATAAGTGAGAGAACGCTGTTTGAGCACTTCGTTTACTGACAAAACTCGGAATGCTCAACAAATGCGCCCCATCTCAGGAGAAATAACTGTTATAACTGTTATTTTGGGTGATGAAAATATTGCAGTGTTATTTTGCTAATAAAACTTACCACTATTGAGAACACCCCAGTAAACGTGGCGGATTACAGAAGCAACCTGGTTGATATCAACCAAAAGTCAACCCGGTTGCTTTTGAGAAGCAACCAACCTCTCTCTACAAAAGCAACCGAGTTGATACTAAAAGCAACAAGCTCAATTACTTCACGAAACTCGGTTGCTTTTGTAAAGAAAGGTTGGTTGGTTCCAAGAAGCAATTTAGTTGCTTTTTTGGTTGCTTTCTGAAAGCAACCAAATTTTCTTTACAAAAGGGACCGGGTGGACCTTTGGTTGATATCAACCCGGTTGCTTGTGTAATTGGCCAATAAACGTACCGCTTCTTGTTGTGGAAGGCGATTGTCTGACTGCCAGCTGCCGCCATATAGGGTGTCAATTGGAGAAGGAACGGACTGTCGTAGCACACCTCGTACATGTTCAGAATACGATCTCCCTGTATTCAAAGATGGGGTGAATTGTTGAAAAAAGACTTTTTGCTCATCTTCTACACATGTTACACTCAACACTCCTACTCGAATTGATCTACGCTGAGAACTGTTGCCTATTTCTGAGACAGCTTCGCGTATTCAAATCGAGAGACGGGTTACTTTTCGTGGAATGGTCACACCCTACTGGTGTGCATTGGTCTAGATCTCTGCGAAGTTCCCTACTCAGAACAGCAAGAAAAGGAACCAAAGCTACGTATTTGACTTCAGTGGTTCGGTCCTACTTCATGTTGGTTCAAAGAGTACATGGTTCAGAGATAGGTTCGTTTTTAGTTGGGTCAATTTCTTTTTCGTTCGAAAATGGTTGATAAGCAATCAAGCACCAACCATATACCAGTAATAATTGGAACACGTGAAAACTAAAGGTTTTGCATCAAAAATAGACCAATTTGCTCATTTTCAACGAAAAAGTAGCCCGTTTTTCACTTTTTTTGATTCGAAAGACTTCACTGGGTACCAACCTTTCCACTGAGGAACAGCACCGACGAATCATAGTCGTAGTAGGGGACGAGAGGCTGGGTGGCATTATCGATTTGCAGAGTGTAGAGGGTGGTCAACGAATACGCATCGATTAGTTGGACCTGGAAAGAAAACGGTAGATCACAGGTCGGGCACGATGCCCCCCATATAGATGATAAACTACTTCGAGCCTATTCATAAAGTGGGTGACGATAAAGCTCAAAGGCATTAAGCTGCAACCTATAACTCAAGTTTAAACATCAGCGGAACGTTCAAAAATGGACAGTTTCTAAGAATAAACTATCTTTGTGAAAGTTTGGAGAAAAACAACTCATCTAGTTTTTGACAAGAGACATCCGCTCAATGTGTTTACGCTTAATCGTCACCGACTCATTCATATACCATCAAACACAACAAATTTCACGGATACAGTAAGTGACCAGATCATGATTGTACATTGATTACGAAACACCAAATTCTGTTTGATCCGGAAGAAAACTACAAGCACAGCAGGATAAGTAATTAACATCGTATGAGCATGCTTTTTAAAGAGCAAAATATGAGTAAACTTTTTTGTCAAAGAACCAAAGGCCAGTAAGGTCTGACTAAGCGACAAAAAGTTGTCCGTTCTAGATGTGAACAAGTGAAAAATTATGATTTCTCCATCAAAAGTAGACCGATCTTCTTATTTTCGGCGAAAAAGTAGTCCGTTTTCCGATTTTTTCTGACTATGAATTTTTTCTGTCAGCCTATTGTTAGCCTCAACATCAATTAGTATCTTCTAGTAATCAACACATTAATGATATATACAAAGAAATATGATAAATATAAATTACCTGTCTTCCAGATCCCTTGGTGAATCCGACCACCACCACCGCTCGATCATCGCAGACGAAGAGGACACGGGCGGCACGGGTACTGTCCAATACCTGGAAAATAATAATATGATTATTATTACTTATATTATTAATACTAATATTATTTATATTATCAAGCTGAAAGAGAGAGAGAGAGAGAGAGAGAGAGAGAGAGAGAGAGAGAGAGAGAAAGAGAGAGAGAGAGCGAAGGTAATAGTTAGTCACTTTCCATCGAATGAACATGTAGCCGGGAATCTCAGATCATGTTCATGTAAACGCACCATTCAGCTGTCTAAACTGAATATCTCTCTTGAATATTTTTCGACAGTTTTATGTATTCTTCGCCGCAGAAACGTAACCGTGAAGCAGTCTAACATCTTGCAAATAATATAATTTCCAGCAAGATTCAGAGAAGAGTGCAAAGTACACTTTTCCGCCGCCGGTAGGCCAAAAACGAGATAAGGTATGATCAAGAGGGAGCGTGAAACGTGAAACTGATCCTTCCCCCATATTGGTCAATGTTCTGGTTTCCCTACTACTTAACCGTAGTAGTTCACACACCACTAAGATGGGATTGTTCTTTAGAAAGGGACACACGTTTTGATCTAAGATACAGAAAGAGGTGACCACAAGTTGCACGCGTGCAACATTTTTGAGGGGAGGGAGGTCGAAAAGGCCCCAACAGGCCGAAAAATTTCGGAAATAGTGGTGATTTTGCCGATTTTCGTGAAATTCTCGCAATTTTGAAGAATAATTTCGTATTTTTCGGCGAATTGCTATTTTTTAAAAGGGAGGGGTCGTACCGGCGGTAGGGTCGGTCAACATTTTGGTCACCCCTGGATACAGAGTTGTCTCCCGTTTTTCAGAAAACAGCCCGGATGTTAATCTTTCCGCCAATACTGCCAGAGTGTGTCTCTTTCTCTCTTTCTCACCTTTTTCTGTCTGATGAGGCAATCCGCACCCAGCTGAGGCTGATGAATGTTGAGCATGGCGTCCTTTCCAACCGAGACCAATTGTCTTCCATCGACACTCCACGAGAGAGAGAGCACAGACGCAGAGTGAGAGACGATTCTGGAATGAGTGGGTCATGACTAACATATAAACATGATATCGATTAAGATATTGCTTCAGCTAAAACAACCTACCACTAGGAATCTTACATCTGCTACTTTTTGAAGAGACATTGTGCCGTTAAAAAGTAACCATAAAAAAGGGCTACCAAACCGGTTAGATGAAGAAGCGACCCGATTTTAAAGAAGGACGATTATGTGGTCCAATCGCAACGCTTCAGTCCTTTAAACTGCCATACATTTTCCAATTGCAGTTTAAAGGACCGTTGACACGGGATCGGTCCACATAATCGTCCTGCTTTAATGAGCGGGGAGGGTGACAATTCAAAAGTTGAAGCGACTCTGATAGGAAGTTTAAAATGCAGATCCCTAATTACTCGAAAAGTTGGGACTCGATTACCAACATAAAAACGCTAGGAGATAGGCCAATTACACATGCAACCGGGTTGCATGTGTAAAGACAGTTTGGTTGCTTTCCAAATGCAACCAAATGCAACCAAAAGCAACCAAATTGCAATAAAAACCGGAAAATGTCCAAAAATTGAGGGTTTGGTTGCATTTGAAAAGCAACCCGGTTGCATTTTGGTTGCATGCAACCTGGTTGCATGTGTAAACCGCCTAGAAGATAGCCGTACCGGGTTCTCCTCTCGGCCTTCTTCGTGTCCCATATCTCAATCGAGTGATCCGACAGAGCGACGGCGAGGAGGTCAGAGGCCACCGGGTGCCAGCGGAGGGTCAACACCTGCAAGGGGGAAAATGCAATTGTGAACTCGGAGACGTTAAACTCCAACTAAAGAGAGGAAACAAAACTGAAACATTATACACGCAGTTACAACACCATAGAGAGAGGGGGCATGATGTGATGCTTATATAAAGTTATATGAAATTCTGCTGGAAATGAACTTATTGTTCCTAACCTAAATCCAACCAACCTTCTCCCCGTGCATTCTCAGCACAACCGCCGGTTCCATTTCGTTATTCAAACTCGTATTGTATTGTTAACGAGTATTATTACAACTTTCATAGTCATCTACCCTTTTTTCCTTCTAAAAGTCCCCTAAACCCCCGTTCATTCTGAGTACGACAGCGGCAGAAAAATCAGAAAAATAATGGAAAATGTACAATGTTCTCAAGTATATATCTCGTTTCTCCTTGGTTTACCACGAAAAGTAACCAACCTTCTCCCCGTGCATTCTCAGCACAACCGCCGGTTCCATTTCGTTTCTCGGTCCATCTTCTCTCGACAGATTCCAGATATGGACGAGACCCACATCGGTTCCCACCGCCAACTGACCATCGTTGAACGGATTCCACTCCAGATCCGTCACCTATAGTAATTCACGTTATGATGTAATACTCAATGAATAACTGTGGAAACATCAAAACTACATTTTTACTTTAACCAGTGTTTAATGTTCTTGGCTAATGAAGTGACACTCAGTTAAAACAAGGATTTGAAATGAGACTTGAAAATTATAGTCTAGAATCACGTGCTAACATGAATTAAGGCAAAAGAAAACTATGACCGGAAAGATAGAAGGGACTTTTTCTTGCAAAATTTGACCTTGGTTCTGGTATGACATTATACAATGCAGATTAGACTGACGTGAATCGATCGAAAAACAGCCTTTTATAAAGAATAACCGATTCTTATTAATGTGCTTGCCTACCTGAGCCTTGTTGAAAACGCCGTCCATAACTCCGTCTGGCAGCTTGCCAGGCTCGTCCACGTCATAGATTCCCACCACGCCGGCGGGGCCACTCAGAGGAACGGCAACGAACTGCAAGGGAGCGAGAATTAACAAAAAAGGGGAAACAGAACCTCTTCATTTTTGAAAACTAATCGGACCTTTAACTGGAATGGGTCTCACATGACCTGATTTTCTCATTGATTATGATATCGTATTACAAAATGGTTTACGTTACCCGAAAATACCTCTGAAAATCGATTAAAATCGCAGTTTTGAACACTTTTGGAGGGGTCACGCCTCGAAAAAGAAGGAGGTATCGCGAGATTTTACAAAAAAGAAACAGGAGACCCTTGGCGGTTTATGCTGGGCACACCTTTCTGGTGAATAATGCTATCATAACTACCCACCATTCCACTGGCGCAGGCTCCATTCGACTCCGGCGACAGTCGCGTGTTCACGTTTCGCAGATTCGAGAACACGGCTCCCTTGGCTTTTATTCCGACGAGCGTCTCCAAATGACGGAACTTGGACGCCACCTGGCCGACCACACACGACTTCGGACGGACTCTCGTGGAGAGGGGGCGGGGCCCGGAGTCTGAAAGAATTACGTCATCAGGTAAAAGATTCATATGAGGTTATGTCTCCCAATCTGCGTAAATTTGATCCACACTCTCTCAACTGCTGGCAAGTAATGACCACAGTGCCCAACCGATTTAACCCTTTCCTGTCAAAATTGAAACTAAAAGTCGCCCAGAAAAAAGAATAGCCGAGATTTTTGAAAGGAAAATCACCGAAAATTCAAGAAAGAAACAACCACGAACTAGTAAAACTACGTTCATGCACTGAAACAGCTACTCGACAGGAAATAAACTATTTTTCCCCAACCCACCTCAGCTGGACGAGTGGGGCGGGGACAACTTATGCTTATCTGGTGTATGTCAAAACATCGCAATGACCCAACCAGAAAAATCAGCTGATATATAGTTCAATATCGTTTGAAACAAAAAAAAAACACAGAAAAAATCTCACCTCCAGCCGTATTGGACCTCAGCTTAACCAGAGGAGCGGGGGCGGGTGAGACCTCCTTTGGCTTGTCGTTTTCCTTCGAATGACTCTGGTCTACAACGATTTCCGGCGCCTTTTCTGGAGCTTTTTCCGGGGATGGAGTCACGATGGGCTCGCTTCGCACGGGTGCAGTCTATACAGAAAAAACATTATAGGTTTGAATAAATTGAGTGAAATTCAGTAGAACAAGTAGGTAATCAGTAGGGAAACTTTGACAACCGGGGTATATGCTCCAGTGTACTTTTTTTCAGTTGGTGTTACCGCGTAATTGTATTCACTGCCAACCAACTTGGGGCGGGAAATAGAGTTCGATTCTGTCTTTTCCACCAAATTACCACCTCGTGTTGGTGAAACACGAGAGCTTTCCGCGCTTCAAGATCCTTTTTACCACTACACTCTTCTAGCAACCTTCCCATATTTCAGTTTGAATGAATACAAAATAAGTCCGTACACTTGCGGTCAATAGATCGTATCCCTCCTCCATTTTGTCACTTTTCGGTGCATTGTAATCCAGCTCACGAACTTCGGGCATAGTTGTGGGCGGTGGGGGAGAGGGCTCATCTACCTGAATAAAAACAGAGTCAGTACAGTGTTTTTTACCACGAAATTTTTATCTTTTTTCAATGTAAAATCATGAATTTTCACGTAGTTCATTTGGAAAGCGTACATTCCAAAGTCACTCCTTACTGGTCTGGGTCGATAAAATCTAATTCGTGATGCACAAATGAAAGTAGGTAGAACAGTTTACCAGAAAATACTATAATTGCAATAATTTAGTCTGAGAACTGATATATTTTTTCATAAATAAAATGAAATCCAGCTCACCTCCGACTTGACAGTATTCTTCACGGGCGCCACCGCAGCCGGTTCCGGTGGGGTTACTGTAGCGGTGGTTGTCGGGGTGGTGGCTGCTATCTGTCGAGGAGGGGTCGGTTCCTGCGGCGGAGGGGAGGGAGAACTCACTCCATCGGGAGAGAGCGACACCTTGGCGGGCTGAAAACGACATTTAGAGAATTTCGTTTTCGTTGAGACTTAAAGAGGGAGGATTATATGGACCAATACCAACGCTTCGGTCCTTTAAACTGCAATACACTTATCAATTGCGAATTAAAAGACCGAATCTTCGGGATTGGTCCACATAATCGTACTACTTTGAGCTTGAAATTTTATTGGACAATATGTGCTCAGCACGATATCACTTTTGACACCTCAAAACTTGTATGAAACGAACTGGAAACCATTTGGTAAAGCTTTCAAGCCCGACGCTCATCACTATCCGTGAAAGTGGAAAATTGCTGTGAAAAAGAGTCTTTTCATTTTCGAATCTTCATTTTCCTGCAGTCCAACGATAACCAAACTAAACACGACCATTCTTCAAAATGAAACACTTTTCGAAATAAGAAATAAAACTGATGTATTGATTTCCTTCTCAAATCGTAATACTCATTGGTAACCTAACCGGTTTTTGGTAACCCTTTTTTTCAGGTTACCTTAAGGTAACCGGTAGGTAACCTAAAGCTTAAATCCGGTTACCAAATAAACTAACGATAAGAACACATTTTACGTTAGAAAAACAGGTAACCGGTTTTTCATTTTCGGTTACCGACCGGTTACCCACTGAGGTAACCCAAAAATAGGTTACCAAAAAACCCGGTTACATATAGAATTCACCTAATACTCACCATCTTGTCTACTCCACCGAGCCATTCTGCCGCCGTGCAACCGGCTTCTCCTCCAAGGGTGTCGGGGAAGAGTTCCGCGTGGAAATCACGGTACGACTGAAATATAAACAATGAGAAGCGTACCAGCCGAAAACAATATAGTTTTATTAGGTTATTTATTTGAAAAAATATATTGTGTCACTAGGACGTTTTGGATGTTATAGTTATATGAATGAATCTGGGTCGAAACGAATTTTGAGTTCATCTTTTACTGAGCACATTCATATAACTATAATATAGTTTTATATCATTATTTACAAAAACTGAAACCAAGAACTTCACATATCGCGAGCCTCACTGGTTTATTTTGGGCCCTGAGTAGAGCCGATAAGACACAAACAAGACCAAGACATTTCAAGTTTGAAAATTTTATTTTCACTAGAGTCGAGAGAAGCAGAGTACTACCAACCCTTCGGGGCACCGTGCACGAGACGGGCACGATGCTGTGTTTGGTGAGTTGATAGAAGACGTCCACCTCTGCGTCCATGACCCTCATATTTCGTTTGCTGCCCAGACAAGAGCCCAGCGTCTGCTCGGCCAGGGTCGTCTCGTAGACTGGAAAATGATCAAATTAGTAAGAAAACAAGAGAAAAAGGCCAAACGGAACCTTGGTTGTAGTTTGATCTTCTATCTACATTGTTGTGATATGTACGACGACCTGTTCAAATTTAGATCAAAACCAACAGGAGGATCAGACTACAAACCTAGAGATTAAAGGAGACCGGAACACAACTTGAGCAGAGGTTTTGTTTCAGGCTGCTTCTAACTGTATTGTGATCAGAGAGCACAAATAACTCGTATATTAGTTTGATCAGTTCACGTGACATTCACATGACAAGGCCGCGCTTCACGCAACGCGTCCAAGCAAAAGTAGGATACAGCATCTTTACGAGACACCATGTTGCTCTCCGGTCTCCTTTAACGTAAGATAAACTTTCGGAAAAAGCCATATATGGGGGGATTTTGTGGTCTACAAAAATTGATTCAAAATCAAGTGTTTAGTGAGTTTAGTCCGAGTGACAAAACTATAAAACGGGTGATAAATCGAGTTTTCCTCAGTAGCGTGCGGATATTGTTGAATAATGGGTGGTTCGCAACTTTCATTGGATGAAAAACGTGTGATTTAATGAATCATCCATCCATTAAAGTCGCCCTATGTTCGGGACAAGCGGACCCTGTACTTAATCGATTCTAGTAGAACAGAATCTCAATGAACTAAACAGTGAACATCTCACAGAATAGAGATCGTCACCAAATTGAGAGTATGAGTGCTGAGTAAAAACTCAATATTTCTTACATTCTACAAAAAAAAACATTTAAAATATAAAACGTACCTTGTGACATGAGCGGCTGTCTGTCCTGCATCTCCATGAGGAACATCTTATTCGTGCCCTTTCCGGCAAGGAAGACGAGTCTCGTGTCAGGGTCGAAGTGGGGAATAAGGACTCCGGTGGTGGAGACGAACTCCTGAAACACAGCAGAAATAATGATCCATTACCATTTTGTAATTCAATGTATCTTTTTTATATATACATGTATAGCTTGTACATTTTAAAAAGTGGGGAAACAGTACATCGGTCGTAGAAACGAACTCCTTAAATACGGAAAGATAGGTCAAGGTGCGGAACTATTTTCTTTTTCGACAGACATCAAACAGTCTAAACAACCGGTTTACGTTTGGAAACGTCTATTTTGGCAAATTTCTGTTCGACAGAAATGATCCAAATGAAATACTGAATGCCGCTCATGCTGGATATATGGCGGAAATGAGAGAAGTGTGGCTATACGCTATAACCAGAGTATTAATTTTTTTGAATCCAACTCGCCCGAACAAGTCAACAAGTCGCGCCGTGATGAGAATAGAGCAACTATATACAAAGAATCCAATATAAATTATAAAATCCCAAATCTAAAACTGGCCACAATTATGTACCTGAGTGTGAATGGGAGCTCCCCACTTGTTGGCGTCGAGGAGACGAACTTCTTGAACTCGCTTCTGAGAACACAACCTCGTGAACAAATGAAAGTTCAAAAAAGCTAACTTCTGACTATAATTCGGACGGAAGTACGCTTTCGATAAAGATACGTCAACGGATATTTAGACCAATATATGCCCAACTAGATCGGAACCTTCAGGTACATCCAAACACCAGTAAAGTTGTCCGGATAGTCAGAAAAATTCGAAAAACGCACTACTTTTTCGCCGAAAAGAAGAAAATCGGTCTACCTCCTATGAAATATCATAAATTTTCACGTGTTGACATCTGAAAACGGACTACTTTTCGTCGCTCAGTCAACCCTTACTGATATATGGGTACATCAAAAGAGCAAAATAGCCATAGCCTGTAATCCTGAACAGGGGAGGGCAGATCTGGTTTGGTAAACCGAAAAATTCAAGGAGGGGGATCGTTTTTGGTCCAGAGGGGGTGGGAAATTGCACGTTTTTAGCAACCAGAACGAAACTTCGTTCGAAATTTCCCGTTTATTCGTTGAAATTTGACTTCTTTCATTTTTCAAAAGGGAGGGGGGTCGTATCTCTGCCCGCCCCTGATCCTGAATCTGTGCTAACCTTTTATATAAACTTACATTAGTGAATCCACTGGAGAGTAGTCTGTCCCCGCAGAACAGTACTCGTCCTTCCCTTCCCATTCCCTGGTGCATCGCGAGAGACTGAATTGGGTCCGAGCCGGTACGGGGGTCGAACACGCACACCTGTAATCAAACATAAACATTTATAAAATATAAAACAAAGAAGTTTGTAGCTCTCATCTCACATTGGGAGAATTATTATTCGAGGAGAAGCAGAATCAAGAAACTTGGGTAAAACTAAAATTTCACGGCCATTTAGCTAGTTCACTTTAAACAAAACCGGAATTTGCTGCAGTATTTTTTGAACAGTATGATAATATTCCAGTGTGCTACAACTCTCTGAGAAGAAACCCAGTTCTGTTTTGAAAGATTGTGTTTTTTTTTCAAATGAAACTCATAAAGCTTTACGTATTCACAACCAAGTGTAAGAAGTGTGTCTCTCACCTGTGTCACGTTACGTGAAAATCTTGATTAATGCTATATACTACTCGAACGAAATCGATTTTCCTGATGAACATGAGGAACTGTCACCCATACATCAGTTATATTCGACTAGTCGACAAAAAGTAACCCGTTTTTAGATTCAATCACGTGAAACTTCATGGCTTAGCAGCAAAATAGTCAAATTTTGACGAAATATAATCCCTTTTCTTCGATTTACATGACTAGTCAAGCAACTTTACTAAAGTGTTTCAAACAAGCTCTCACTCTCACCTGTCTTCCCTTGTCGGCACTAACTGCGAGCAGCTTCCCGTCGGGGCTCCAGTCCAAGCACTGACCCTTGTCCGTGATCCCCGTCAATTCTGAAACCAACTGACATCAGAGACATATTCTGAACACACTGAACTACTGAGCACGTGTGCTAGAAGATCGTGGCACCTTCAGACGAGAAACCGTGAGGCAGAGCGAGAGACGCAGGATGGGATGAAGGTGCCGGGGAAAAAAGAGAGGTTTTCCCAATTTAAATTCTTCTGATTTTGGCAAAACGGAGCCGAATTCTGACTTTCCCCACAACTTTACTGGAGTATAATTCATTACCGCCATGAGAATTTGCCGAAATATTTGTAGTTTTATCTCAAGAGACAATTTTCTCACCTGCCGCAACCTTTCCCTGCTCCAAATCCACCAGATAGCAGCTGTCACTAGCCGCGACTGCAACCAGCCCCGCCGCGGTCGAATGCGGTTTCAGAGCCTCCAGAAGGACTCCGTTTCCCACGTCAACACTAGTCTCCAACACGGACGAGTCGCCGGACAGACGCCATAATTTCAACTGAAATGGATTCTCATTACTATTATTATTTATAATATATAGTAGTATTATATTGAATACCAAATTGGTTTCTAATGAATTTTACTCAGAAAACCATAATATGAGCAATGACCTATTTAAAAAAAAGTGTATTGACAAATGACAACACAATTAGTTATATTTTTCGTATTGGAAAATGGAATTTTGATATAAAAGCCTAACAAAGGTTTACTCGTAAATTCTTCACTACCTCCAGCTGTTAATAATGAACGTTTAGTGACCGCTGCTGACCAACTCCAATTGAATTTGAATATGAACGAGCGCCAAATAAGAAGCGCTCCTAATAGATTCACAACAACGGGCAGGTCCTGATTTAGTACATTTGGGCCGCGTTCCATAACTCATAAACGCACTTTGAAAGGCGTGCGGCAAATACGCGAACATGCAAATCATGATTATCGATTATCGATGAGCACCGCAGTTTCTCGACTTAACGGGTAGTACAACCTCCCTTTTTTTTTAATAATTCACCGAAACACATGTGATATGTGACGGAACCTTTGCTAAATCCGGGAACATTGATATTTTACCCCCCACCTTTCTGAATTGGTATTGCGTTTGGGGAACTGTAGTTTGACCCCTACCCCCACCGGGGGTGATAATTCAATTTATCACTTGCAATACAAAAGTTTGAGGGTGGGGGGTAAAAAGTAAACATTTCCGGTATTGGGGGGTTGAAGTGCTACGGGGGGGACTCAACTAAAGTGGGGGGCGATACTTCAATTTTCCCCTAAATCCTTCTAAAATTGCGGAAATCAGCCTATCTTTTGAATTATGTGGAAAATCAGCCCATTTGTCGGAGAAGTTTTCCGCCCAATACTGCCCGATACGATAACGTATCCAAAGACTTATCGATATCGAATCGACAAACCCCAAACTAAGCTCCGCCCACCTTATCATCTCTGCTACACGTCACAAGAGCATCTGAGGCGAATGGCATGAAGGAGAAGTCATCTATCAGATCTGAAATGTACCAAAAAATTAATAGAAAGTCGTGAAAAGCACTTAATTATGGCCTCAATTACAACGAGATCTATACTAACACTTTTCTATGAAAAACAATAGCATTTCACATATTTTAAAATGAATCATCTCCTTGTAGAAGTGGGCAATTGCTGTAATCTGGCAGCTAAGGACACAGCATAACTTTGCTACCGTACCTCCGTGCGCGCAGACGACACTGATATCCTTCCTGAGTCGACGGCCCTTGCTTCCCACGGGAACTACACCCAGTTTGCCACCTGAACAAAAAATAATATTGAATACACACATAAAAAACTGATTATCCAGCGGGCAAAAACAAAGTTAGTTCAAAAATTCACCCTTTTGTCAATCAAGATAAGTCGAACTCTAAACAAGAAAACATAGCATGACCACATCAGAATATTCAGAATTGAAAGATGACAGAACTTCAAAACGGCACAGCCATCGGCCAGCTTCAACTGTGTTTAGCTCCCGTGTATCCTAATAAGTTATACATAATACATTAAATACAACTAAAACCTACCTTCTCCCTCGATGTGGAACGCCAAGTAGTCGTGGCTGGCTTGAATTCCGTTATTTGTACATGAGAGATTGCCGATCGGCAGGTCGAATACTGTATCCTGAAAGCGATATAGAAGTGATCAAAAACTAAAAATGATTTATATAACATTAATTATTGAAATAATATTGTATACTGCATCAAGTTCAAAGTTCAAATAACAAGGTCTCGAACTTTCAAGATTCAACTTCAGCTCAAAATGTGAATTGTCTTTCATTTTTTGAAATTATAATTTCGGTTTGTGAAAAAAACGCGATAAAGATCCCCAATATCATCCACTTGTCAAGATGAAACTATTTACATAATGACCCGAAAAAACACCTAATTACATCTTTCTTGGGCTGTTTGGGGTAGTTTCAAACTTTTACAACCCAACTTCAAGCACAGTTCATCGCAAAACATCCAAACATAACCAAATTCCCTCTCAGTACTCTTTAAAAAACACCTAATTACCTCTTTCTTTGGCTGTTTCGGTGTGGTGTTCTTGAACTTTGACGCTTGAAACCTCCAGGCCATTGCTGCTGTTTCCACTTGTCTGTCTTCTCTTTCTTCCACTACGCGAGGCGATGTTTCTGCCTGCAATCAATAATCAATGAACAAAAATCAATCAATAATCATGACGTCATACACTTATCATAAAAAAAACATCTGAAAAACCCCGACCATTCAAACAACTGCTAAAGTAGCAATACTTTTCTATTCTGGAACAAAGTATAAATTTGAAAATACAAATAGTTGTATTTTTTTTGTATTTCGAAAATACACTTTGTTCTAGAATAGAAAAAGAATGCTACATTCACAATTTTTTTGAATGAACAAGTCATATACAGAATAAAAAATAAATCAATAATCATGATGTCATAGACTTATGATACTTTTCGATGATAGGCAAAACATCAGATGGGAATTATGAGTCATTAAAATTATAGATAAGACGTGGAAGTATCGAGACGTGAAAAAAGCAAGTAGAACATACAACAAGGAATGACTATTCCACAAATAGGAGGCCGTTCTAAGATTCAAATAAGTGAACATTCCTTATTTCGCATCAAACACAGAGAAATCTTCTCAATTTGCCAAAAAGTAGTCGCTATTCTACTTTATTCTACAGTTTCTATGGTCAATGGTCGCGATAAATAAACATACCCAGTAAACTTGTTAGAACAAATCGGAAAACGGACAATATTTTCGCCAAAAACCGAAAAAATTTGTAACTTTTGATACAAAAGTAATACTTTTCAAGTGGTTCAATCAAAAAACTAATACTTTTTGTCGAATAGTCGGACTATACTGTGGGACCTTATGTATGGAACTAAATAAAATGACAACGAGCGAATTCATTATTTAACCTGGTATTTCGTTAACCCTAGCAGTTAACCATTGACCGGGTTACCTGGTTAACCCTTTTGTTAACCACTTGGTAACCCCCCAATTTCCCCCAAAATACATTGTAAAACAGGGTTACAAAGCGGTTACCAAAAGGGTTAACCCGGTTAACTGAGAGGGTTAACGAAATACCGGGTTCCTTGTGAAATTGGCCGAGGTTTTGACTTGTGCCAAAATATGACTGACTGCACATGGGTTGCACCCGACCAGTATGCTAGGTCACCTGATCAAACAACAAACTAGAAACATCAAATGAACAAAAAGCAAGGAAAGAAAATGCGCGAAAGAAAAGCATAGAGACAGAGAGAGAAACAAAAAGCGACCGAAAGGATAGAAAACATGAAGACAGCGACAAGATAAAGAAGTAAAGGGAGCGAGACATAGAGAGAATTAGAGAAAGAGAGATCAAGCCGTACCAGTACCAAAAATAAATAGTACATTTATTGGTATCATGTGTCATGATTAGGGGAAATCCCTTTTGAAAAAGTCCGTTTTCCATCATTATTGACATGGTATTACTAATTTGGGCTGGCCAAATTAGCAAAACATAAACAGGCCAATTCATCAACTCATCATAGAAAAAGACCATGAAAGGGACTGGCGTTCGCTGCTCTCCAATCCTATTGAGACAGAACCAATGGAAACACTTCATATTAGACTACTTTTTCGGAAACTTCCTATTTCTCAAGCTTTTTGGCCAAAACTCAAAATTAGGCTTTAACCTTACACTTTTTAACCTACTCCAACTAAAAGAGCTAGTTCCCATTTATACGCAAACATGGCCATGTTCTCTTGATCAATTTTCACATTCATAACCTCAAAACCTCTTTGACAAGTTCAAACCCCATATTCCGACATTTGTAGTGGCCCTGAAACGCCGTCAAATGAAAGGACCATGCTAATTGGGTAATATACTCATTCCTGACCCCTCCTCAGTTGATTATCATTATGTCTTCTTCCTATTCTGCCCCACCATAACTATGTCCCCCCACGGGTCGTCCTAAATTCAATTAGACGTCCGAAGCTGTTCCCCAACACATGGAAATAACCACATCAGCCACCACCTTTGACGCCTACAATTCAACTATCAACACCACCAAATTCCCCCAATCTCAACCAGATTGAGCAGTTAACCCGGGGTTTTAGGGTTGACTTCTCTATTTACATCACTTTTAGATAGTAAATCATTGTATCACTATCTTATCTCATATATATTAAACAAATTATATTTTCTTTATCTACTTTCCTCACAGTTTACTTAATATCCATATCACTTTTTTGGTGACTTCTTTGTATCACATTTCAAATCATCCGAGTAAACCCACAAAATTCCCCCAATCTCATACAAATCGACCAGCTAACACGAGGTTTTTGGGCCAAATTTTTATCTCTATATCATAGATGCGATACCCCGGTTAACTGACCGGGGGACCCATAACTTTTTCATTGACGGTGCTGGAGGGACACATAACTATTCAAAAAGTGCTGCAGTTTCTGGAAAATTGCCTAGAGGGGACCTATAACTTTGGGCTTTCTTTCTATGGGGGGATGTATAACTCATCCAACCCACGAACCAACACTATATCACCTATGCTCTATATTACCTTTTTGTGACAAAACGTTCATCGTTAGGAATCACTCTTTTCGAGTTACCGATTAGGCATTCGTCTATTCAATAGTTCAGACATTAGCTGTGATGGCATAGTAGAAAGTGATGCCAAAAATATACCTACTTTCATTTTGAAAAAAATACAACTCTATCTGCGGAGACTTCAAGAAAACCTGTCATTCATTCAACTCTCTTATTCTCTGTCAGTTAGCGACAGCTGATCCTTTTCAAATCATCACCCGCAAATGACAGATTGACATCATAACAACAAACGGATGATCTACAACACTTTTTTCATCTAACATTCTACTTTAATTAACGTCATACTCGTGATATTGTGCACATAAATATGTTCTGTTTCAGAAGCTAACCTCCTGATATCCTAATCCAACATAACATGAACAGCTTTAATCCCGCAAACTACAAATTTTGTGAACGATTACTTAATAATCTCCCTTTCAGGCCTCAGAACACACACAATACAATATGTCTCCCCTCCTCCCCTGTCCTCTATTTCTATTCCTTCTTCTATTTCGAGTCAGCGCCCTGACCAAATGCCCTTCTCAATGCATGTGCTCCGACAACAACATCGTGTGCTCGTAAGTTACATTTATGGTCGAAAAGCCAGAGAAACGATAAAAAGTAGAATATTAGAGTTTTCATCGCATTCAATTTAAATACGTCAAACTTGTATCAAGAAGTGAGAGAAGCAAAAGTTCACTTCAGCTCGTAAGTAAGTTCTATTTATGGTCAAAAGGCAGAGAAACGATAAAAAGTAGAATATGAGAGTTTTCATCACATTCAATTTAAATACGTCAAACTTGTATCAAGAAGTGAGAGAAGCAAAAGTTCACTTCAGCTCGTAGGTAAGTTCTATTTATGGTCGAAAAAGCCAGTGAAACGAGAAAAATACCTTTTCGCTTTCAACTATACATGAAACTATTCCTAAAGTGGTACCAGGAATAAGTCATTCGGAATTAAAAGTCATTAAAGTAAAAGTCATTCAAAAGTAAAAGTCATTAATTCACTTTTAGTCAGGATTTAAAAATTACGAAAATTTTCGGAGACTTTATTTTTGATTCTCAACTGTTTCTGTACTTAATGACTTTTACTTTCGAATGACTTTTACTTTAATGACTTTTAATTTCGAATGACTTATTCTGGTTGCCTCCTAAAGTACCAAAGTACAGTAATTGTATTAATTTGGAAGTACCCGAAGAGTCAAAAAAGCCAGTGAAATGATAAGAAGTGCATATAAAATTAACCATCACTTGCATTATAATATGAATTACAACACGTCAAAACTACATTAAAACGTGAGAAAGGCAAAAAAGTGATTTTATCAATACATTCTTCCAAGTAAGATTCTAAGTGAGGTAACACTTTTCAAGGAAAACTCACAACCGACCGTAAGCGCCAAAGATCGAAGAATTGGCCGAAAACGAGTGAACGATAACAAGTCATTGCCCTATTATGACCTCCTCTAATCATGTAATTGTCAGCCGTAGCCGGCTGGTTGCCAGCTCAAAAAAATCGATACAGAATCGAAATTTCAGAATGGCTCGAAAATAGACAGCTGTGATAAGTACAGTCGTGTCTAATACACACATGCTCAACCCAAAACTATTAGACGCAAAAGAGCCAAAACCTCCAATAGGCCCAAAAAGAAGTGAACGGTAATGAGTCACTGCCCTATTATGACCCCCTCTAATCATGTAATTGTCAGTCGTGGCCGGCTAGTTGCCAGCTCCAAAAAAATCGATATAGAATCGAAATTTCAAAATGGCTCGAAAATCGAAACTTGGAAAAATCGGTTTTTCATGGATTAACAACCCTAATAAGTACATTTATGTATCACAAACATTATCAACCACAAACTGCAATGTGTGGAAGAGCAAAAGCAAGCATGACCCACCCCTAATAGGCCCAAAAACAAGTGAACGATAATGAGTCACTGCCCTATTATGACCCCCTCTAATCATGTAATTGTCAGCCGTGGCCGGCTAGTTGCCAGCTACCACACAGAAAATCAATATCGAACGAATTGTCCGCACAATGAATGGACAATCAAAAACAAATAGAAAGCAGCCATCATCAGGCTCGATGGACTACATTACGTGGTGAGAGAGAAAGCTTATGTTTAATAGATCCAAATTTTGAAATAGCCTGAATCAATAAAAAGGCAAACTAGTTACCCGTTCTAAAGTTACCTTTTTTAAAGTTACCCATCAGTCCAATTTGATTCCAAATGAGAAATTTTAACCCACGAGAGAACTACAACCTTCAAATCCAATCAAAAAGCATAAGCAAAGACCTTTTCTGAGGTAATCAAGTAATTAGACAACTTAAGATCCAAAAACAGCTACTTTTCCCGGTCAAACAAGCGAAACAGAAAACAAAAGAATTCCTTGGCGACTGCATTTTCAGTGCGCTTCGCGTAAACACACAAAACAGTCGAGTCGCCGGCGCGGACCAAAAGACAAATCGCATATTTAGGCCTCAAAGTCAACAGAACGAACGAATCGAACACAGATTGTCAATTGTCAGATTGGAAACGGCACCTGTTTCGAGACTTTTAGAGATAATTAGACCAATTTCGTTCAAATTTGACAGAAAACGTTCGAAAAATGAGGTTTGGGACTATTTTGTTGACTCATTAAGCTATTACATACATTATTATGCATAAAATAAAAAGGCAGTGCCTTTTCATCGTTGAAAATATCAAAAACACCGCAGTAACCGAAACCGAACCAATGTTCAGCGTTTCGTACCGGTCTTTACGAATAGGGTTCCAGTTGGTTGTTGGTTGGCCAGCAGCCATATCCAATTTCGGTTATTGGGACCTTGGGAGGAATAATAAATAAAGAATATTAATAATAGAAAAGAGGCCAGCTAAGCCCTAAACAAAAGCTATTTGCTGATACACACCAGTGAAGTTCACTAAGACTTCACAAATGTAACTTATTTCCCGGTAAAATGCGTTAAATCTCATAAAATTACATCAAAATAACTAAATAACCGTAACTTTCCAACTATCACACAAATGACGCCTATCTTAGAACATTTATATAATGGCTATTCAAGCTAGCTAGGCTCAAAACGAATGGATAAAATCATCCTCCAACCTCACCTATTGGCGGTTGTAGCAACATAATAATAATGATAATCCTGCAGCATGGTCAGGCGTGCGCGAGGCGGCTGAATCAGAAACAGGCGAACAAACATTTAGAGACAGCCCCAATCTATACTAATACACGTATATACTATCGGTATAGAGTGAACCTAGTGGATGGGATGCAAAAAAGAGCAAGCTATTTACTCATAGTCAGGGGAGGGAGGAGATATGGCTTGACAAACCAAAAAAATCAAGAAGAGGGGGGGGGGGGGTTTGGTCTAGTGGTGTTGGGAATTGCACGTTTTTAGCAACCAGAAACCAGAACTAAAGAACGCAACTTTACTCGAAATTTTCTCGTTTACGTGTTGAATTGAAATTTCAATTTTCAAATGGAAGCGGGTCGTAATGGACCCGACGTCGAGCCATGTTCTGCCCGCCCTTGCCCATAGTGCCTTCTGCAACAAGGCACGCAGAAAATAGTACATGAATCAACGTTTTGAAAACCCTATAAAACCTCGTACAGTGTCATTCTTCGAGTGAGCAGTTATCAGTAAACGTTGAGAACACAACAACAAAGTAGCTTAACTCCGGCCAAATTATTCCCGAAAAAAAGACGATCCAATTCCAGTTACGTTCACAACCATAAAGCCATGTGCCAAATAAAGTGCACCAGCTGTTTCACTACGTTCTGAACCTAATCGATACTCGATATATGTGAATAGAAAAGACCAAAATATCAAGCCAAATTCACCTCGCTGCTCCAGCCGCCGCAACACAAGAACATTCTCTCCACCGCCGGCGCCAAATGACAAACGCCTTCTCCGTTTTTCACACAATTTCTTCCAAGCCAAATGACAACCGAATCGATAATTGCTCATCATTCATAGGCTGTTTTATATTCGCTCCACTTCATCACATAAATAAATCATGGGATGGCGGTGAATCAGCGCGCTATTCTGCTAATGACAAGCACCGCGAGATGAGAAGGTCGCCCACGGAACTGTTGTTTCTGATACGAAAACATTGAAAATATACCACTGTGAGCTGTGACTATACCACGAAAAGGAGCTTGTTTATGGGTTGAAATTTGAAATATGTTAAACTTCATAAGTTCGCATAGGAGACATCAAATTTCTTAACAATTGCGAAAAAAAAGTCGGTCTTTGGACTAATTGGACAAATTAACCGGCGTCTGATGCGAAAACATCGAAGCGGTTCAATGTTTCCTCAGTTTCATAGTTTAATGAGCTTAGACAGAACCCAAGAAAACCTCCAAAGAGGACTTCAAAACTAAAGACTTAGGGTCTAGAATTCCGAAAATTATCCTATTCGTCGGCTGCTGATGACAAGCACCGCGAAATGAGAAGGTCGCCCACGGAACTGTTCATTCTGATACGAAAACATGAAGGTGGAAAGCGGTTCAATGTGTCATGATTTCATCGTTTCAAGTGCTCTCTCTCCATAAGAGTAAGAAAAGAAGCGAGGAAAAATAGATCGTATTTTGCTCGCAACTTTCCATAACGTACACCAATAATTAAAGCACTAGCAACACAAGGTTCAGTGATATCAGCCAGAACAATTACTTGGTGACCGCTCAATACTGACTCATCCAGGTTCAAGCACATTTCCTACAAACCATCATATCAGATATGTAATGTAGAACGTAGAAAAAAATAGTTATCCAATTATTATTATTATTAATATAGTTCTAATCATGTGTGCAATGACGAGTGTATAGCGCGTTCGTTCGAAAGAAAAGGGGGGAATATCAAGTGAGTCATTTGCCTAGAAACAATGGCCGAATCAGAGATGCCAAACGGCCATTGGCCATTCCGATATTCCAACCCCGAAATAGATTGAAACAGCCAAACACGCAACTAATCATTAATTAGTGATGGGAGAATTCAGTTTTTGGGTGGGGTCGACAAAAACTTGAAAACTTTAAATAGCCTAATTGGTGAATAACTCGGTTATATTCATGGAGAAAATTGTTAAATTCAAGTCGTTTTGAAAGGTGCGTAGATTGGTGACTTTGCGTAGATTGGTAACTTTGTTATATTGTAATTGTATTTATACAAAAAAATGTTCTTCTAAGCAGCCAAAACTTTACTTTTACTACTTTAACCATCGAAACTAGAAGATTAGTATGTTGAAAAAAGTAAATATCATTTGAGAACTTTGAGTAAGCTATCAATCAAAATGTACCATTCTAAGACGAAATTGAGCACAAACTGTGATATATATGTCAGTTTAGCTGTCCTCTCTATCATATTTACGATGGAGCAGGGAAACATTGAAATGTCAGTAAACCGCGACTCAATGCTATCAGCACATTCTATCTATCGAGGGCCAGTATCTATCAGGGAAAATAAACACAAAGTGTATTATGGTTGGAACGGGGAGATAGAGAGTACAAAAGCGAAACTGCAAAACTGGTCATGGAATATGGAATGAAAAAAAAATATTTCATTTTATAAAATAAAAGTTAAGAATTCTTCAAACTTTTATCCTAACGAAGTCGTGGCAGTTAAGCCGGCTGGCAGTGTGTGTCATGTGAGCAACCTCATACCTCACCCCAAATTGAATGAAGCCAAATTTGGAAATTGATGAGGTTAAGGAAGTAGATCACAAAACCTCTAGCATCTCTTCTTTTCACCAGCCCATTACTTACCATGAATACAAAAAATTACAAAAAAAAGTACCTAATACCACAAAAACGCTGAAACAAATCAGATAGGAAGAAATATTGAAACTTAAATGTAACCATAATATGATATAGGACAACACATTTTTGGTTGTTTCCGAAGATAGTGTGGGAAATTTAATGACACCCAACCGTCTATCGCTTCAGTGTTGAATGACAATGACTAATCAGCAAAAGTCAATACTGCTAATGAAAACGAAATTATCAAAACAAAAGCTGGGTTTGACAAAGCAATACTTGCTATGACTTCAAACTTTGTTCGGTACCAGCTCAAAAGAGAAGGAGAAAGACAAATTTTAGTTAATTCAAATTAAAGCCAACTCAATTTAAGTAAGACAAGAAAAAGGAAAGAATATGCCAAACTTCCTAAATCAAACTCTCAGAATCTCAACCAAACCGTGACAGCGTAAGAGTTCAACTCCACCCACCCATACTTCTCTGAAAGACTACTACAAAAAGCCGAAAACCCAGTAACATTCAATATAACGATTTCCCTTGTACCTCTCTCCCTCTCTAACCGTCTACGTCTCTTCCAGATGCGAGTCCCTCGCCTCCTCCGAGTTGTCCGTTTCTTCGTTGGGCGGCGCCTACATCCACTCCCTCACAGTTCATTCCTGTGCAAAGGTCACCCTCCTCAATGACAGTTTCGCCGGGGTCAGACTGGTCGACAGAATCAGTTTCATTGAGATCGGTACGTCCCAGTGAATTCACACAAACAAGTAAATTTGGCCAAATGGCCACAAAATTATGAAAACGGGCTTTTTTACGCCATTATCGGGATAATTGGACTGTTTTTCATGCAAAAAAAGGTTCTCTCTACCGAATCAGTTTCATTGATATTGGTACGTTTTTAGGACACGAATAGATCAAGAGCATAGTAACACGTAGGACATATCAAGAAACTGTGATTATGTCTACTCTCACATCTTACTTGAGTACTTGAGTTCAGATATTCAAATGGAAAATACAACATCTTCTTTCAGTTAACGGAAAGTAAAGACCGTTACAAATGTCATAGTCACATAGACGAGTAATCTTAAGTGAGCATATAAATCTTATATTCTTCCAAACTCCCAACCTTTCCAGAAAGGTTGATAATTGAGCCGGAAACTTTTCGCGGAATTCAACAGTCACCCAAACAATTGGTTATCGATCAGGTTAGTCATAACTCATAATATATATAGAAACGTCAACACAAAGGCGCCTCGAATACACTTGAAAAGAGGATAGAAAAAGCCATAGTGCATAGTACCTCTCAAGAAGCAAAAATGTAAAAAAAAATTCTTGGAAATTCGGTGTGAAACTTTACTCGCTTGCTACCTCAACATAGAAACAGATACACACTATTTATGGTGGCAACGATGGTTTTGAAACTATGAAAAGTATAAAAAAGTGAGTCTTACAAACTACGAAAATTCTCAAAATGGATTCCAGACCACAATGCCAGTTTGGATGGCGCACACGTTTTCCGGCCTATCTCACATGCAACACGTGTGGATTCGCAGATCAAACATTGGCACCATCGCCTCCTGGGCTTTTGAGGGAATTTCTCACGTGGAATACGTGTACTTCAGAGAAACGAGTATTCATCACTTGGAGAGAAATGCGTTCGGTCAGTCGTGTAAACTATTACTAAAACCCCCGAATAATTAGTTGGATTGACCGCTGCCATTGGGTGATAAACTGATAAGAGCAAAACTTTTTTGAAACAAAATTTGGAGACTTACGCTAGCTATTGTATTTTTGAGAAACATATTATCAACAACGTTCAACATTTGTAAGATGTAAGTGTAGCTAATGTGGTAAACACCGCGACCTTTCAATCAAATATATAAATTGATACATTCCCTAATTTTAAATCAAAAAAAAGTTGGGTAACAGTTCAAAAAGTTGCCACCCGGACCCGGAATTGGGAAATGTTCCAAAAGTGGTTGGCGTGACTTGACTAGTTGCGGTTGGCAGCAGTGGGAGTGGGTGCCGCACCATGAAAATAGGTCTCGATGCGAGAAGAACTGGTTGTCAACCAATAGAAAAACCAGCACGCAAACACAAAGAAGTCACAAACCGACCATACTCGGCAGTATATTGCAAATAGACAAACATATCATACTCAAATATTCGAAAACTAGCTCCCTTTCTGCAACATTCAGTAAATTTGATCGCTTTTCGATGCGAAAACATGAAACTTTTACGTATTTTCATTGAAACACGGGTTTTTGTTAAAGTATGGTTGTAACTTACTGGGTTGTAAAAAAGTCACAACCCGACCATACTCGGCAGTATATTGCAAATAGACCTACAAACATACTCGCGTGTAAACTAATCAGCCAGAATGTATTCGAGAACTGGCTCTCTTTCTGCCACATTCAGTAAGTTTGGTTATTTTTTGACGCAAGATCAAGATAATGAAACTTAAAGTACTTTAACTGAACACGAATCCTTTATTATAGAATAATTATAATAGGGACTTACTGGCGTGTGTAGATACCTAGAAAAATACTCAAACGACTGAATTGTCCATTATGAAAAGATTCTGACTCATCTACTCCCGAAAAACTCCACCCATATTACGCACAGCGCTAATGATGAATCACCATTCTCACCTGTTTTGGGGTAGGTCGCAGTAAACTAAGACAACTTGGTCAACGAACACCAGCCTGAGTCAGTAATCGCAAATTTAGGGAACTAGATCAGAAAATCGAAGTAGTGATATTTCTAGACCACTAAGCCCTTAAACAGCTACAAATAGGAGAAAAATTTCTACAGAACCCAAAAAAGACCAACTGTGAATCTTGACCATTGGCCATCAAGAAACTAGAAACTCTTACCATCGGAAAACTGGAATTTGTCAGGATGATAATTATCTTTCAGGTGGAATGCACGACGTTCGCCATCTCTATTTCCGCGGCGCAGTCCGAATCCACGACTCAGAAGGCCCTCTTTTCGTCAACTCAACCTTCGACGAACTCGTTTTCGATGACGTCAGAGGACAATTCGACGACTCTTTCCTGCTGGAGACCAAAGTACAAAGAGCAGAGATCACCAACTGTAGTCTTCAGCTGATCAGCCGCGGCTACGACAAGGACGACATAAATCGGTCGCGCGCGGTGCGCAGGTAACTAAATTTCTCAAAATTGTTCTCATCCCCAGCTAGGGTTCATTTTTGCAGCGAAATGTATTTGCAACGCTCTAAATGAGAGAAGTTACCACACTCAAGAAATGGCATTTCATATGCACAGTCGTCACTTTTCCCGAATAATTAAAAAGATAAAAACAGTGTTTGCAGCGGACCGCTTCTGATCCAGAACACCGCCCTCAACGCGCTATCTCCCCTGCTACTAGCCCACTTTGTGCCGGTTTCCGTGGAAAGATGTCGCGTGGGTCGCGTGCGCGGCAGTCAGGCCGCCGCCTCGCCAAACCATCTTCAGCTATTTCTGGAGGAAACATACATAGAAGCCATCGAACCTTTCGCACTCAGTCATCTCACAATAGAGAAGTTGTCTCTACTGGGATGCAGAGTGGCCAATATCAGTAAGGTAACTGCTAACTGGTAGAAAATATCACGCTTGGCTAAACTGTCAGAAAGGTGAGCAAAGGCTGCTTTTCGCCAAATCTTATGCAAAACTATGCAATTTAACCATTTAACGAAGAGACAGCTTTACTTGGAGAATAGTCCACTACATATCTCGTTCTAAGACAGACATAAATACTGGTAATTTATGTATACCTATTTGTGATTAGCCATCAGCTTGCAAAACCTACAACGACTACAATTACTCGATAATACTGGGTAATTTACAGCTTTCTACCATGATTCAGGGCGCATTCGCTGGTAGCCAGATCGCCGATATGGTCATTGAGGACAGTCATCTACGAACTGTACAGGCAGCCGCCTTCTCTGAGACCAGCTTCGGAAGGTCACTTTATTATGATTTTTACTTTACTGATAATACAAGTGCCCCCGGACGATATCTTGATCAAACTATAGATTACGACCGACCATACACCAGAAAACTGTCCGAATAGCCAAAAAAGCTCCCTGTTCGAAATGATCGGGACACGTCATATTCCATCAAATATCTGAAGATTTTCAGCGAAGTTCCATTCTTATCACTAAAACCGTACAGTTCCCGGCCACTGTTCGGGTTTGCTAAACATATCTGCCCTCCCTGAATCGGTATAGGGTCTCTCATTTTACCTGAACTCTCGCGATACCCCCTCCGAAATTGTCCAAAACTGCGATTTTCATTAATTTACGGTTCAATTTCCACTAGTTTTGTGTATGAATGCCGCTGTTTTCAACTCGCAACCCCTCCTTTTCATGAAAGTTAGTTCGCAACCCTTCATCTTATATGAAACCTTGGCGGTGTATGATTATGAATTTCCAGGCTACATATCCTGCGCAGCAGAATAGACCATCTGGTACTCCGCTCCTTCGAGGGGGCCTCCATGAAAGAGATGCGGGTGGAGGAGAGTATTCTCGAACAAATGGACGACGGAGCTTTTCATGGAGCAACTATCGGACGGCTATCGTTCAATGATTCCGTCATCAAGGTCGGAAACGGAAGTCCGTTCCGGAAAACAGAGGTGTGTCGGAGAAAGCAGACTACAAAAGTACAAAATCTTGGAAAAACTCGAAATCACAAACCATGCCAATTTGCCAATACACAGAAAACTTCCAAAATGGGACTACTTTGACAGTCGAAATGAAAAAAGTAGTTGTTTGCGAGGCATAAAGTTTCACATAGTGAAATTTGAATGTTTCCTCTTTGTGAAATAGTGTACCGCCTAACCGAACGAATTCCAGATCCAAACTGTTGACATTGAAAAATGTGACTTCGAGGGCATTATTAGCCGAGCGTTCTTCCAAGGATTCGACGCCGTAAGATTTTGTTCAAACTTGAAATTTGAAATGTTTACAATAACACAAATAGAAGAAAAATAACTATCAGACTGGCTAGAACATTGACCATTGCTATCATTAGGCCTACATGTTTACGTAATACGCTATACGCGTCAAAATTGTTAACTCAGCAAAACTTGACGAAACTGTAAGATTGGCTAATTGGCTTTCAGGAACAGAATCAAAACTTGCAACTAAAACTAGATGAAACTTACACAGACGTTTACAATTTTTGGACGACTCTCTAACATCTGGGTGACAGAACGAAAAATGGTGTGAATATCTATTTTTGGGTGATCAAAATGATAGTTTTTGTTCAAAATCCAGATAATCACCCAATTTCGACGAAATTTTTGGAGTTTCTCCTAAATTTTGGGTGACCAGAGTTCAGACGTCGCCTAGGGTTGTATACGTCTGAGACTTACAGGTACGTGTACGTCTAACGGAAAACGTGTTCGACTGCGACTATGACGACTGCCAGTTGAATTCATTTCTGCTCACTTCTCCACGACACCAGCTAATGTGGAACGTAGAGGGAAACGCGTGTAGAAAACAGCAGACCAAAAATCAGACGGTCAGCAGAAACTATCTCAACCTATGTAGTTTCTCCCGATGTTAGGCAATCAATATGCCCAGAAAATCGGTATCTTTCATTCTAATCGAACAATTATTACCTGAAAGGTAGAATGTATTCTTCAGTACCTAAAGTATCTTCTTCTTTTATGGAAACAGGCATATTTCTCGAACCTCGAGCAAATTTGGTCAATTTTCATCGAAAAAGAAAACCAGAAACGACACTTTTTGTTGACTTTAACACTTTACTGATGTGTATCCTAAATCCTACCACGCTACCACCAAACTCCAGATGCCCTGTGGCTCTCCCTCCGTAACGGAAGAATACGGTGTCCGTTGCGAGATGAGTTGGGCGGTTGCGGACTGCGTTTGTACGCAGCCTTCCGCGTCCGTACCGCGACTAAACGCCAGCGTCATAGTCATCGGAGACTGCGAACATTTGATTCTCGATACGAATAACGGTAAGAACTTGACTAGTTCCCGGTTAGTGGTATACATACATACCACAAATGTACACTACACCTTTACTAGACTCACTAAAACCTCAAGATCTCAAATATGTGAGTAATATGTAAAGAACTGAGCAGAATGTGCAAAAATTCATTAGATCAAGTTAGACTTAAGCACTTAAGACCTACATGTTAAAGGCCATATGTAAATAACTGAGCGAAAAGTGCAAAAAAAAATGAAACGCCAGCTCAACACGAATAACGGTTAGACAATACGTACTTTTACAGGAATAATCCATATATAGATAGACTAAGAAAAATACCAACAAAAAATAGTGCATACTTTGGCTTGTTTTTGACTCAAAAACGTCCGTGTCATAGTCATTGGTGACTGCGAACACCTCATTCTTGGTAAGATGGTAAGAAAAACGGTGCGAACTTAATCGTTTATAAAATATCATGAAAACTGTACACTTTCACAGGATCATTTATAAAGAGCTAAGCAAAAATTAAGGAACTCGTGCTTACGTTGGCTTGTTTCGATAATTTGACCAATTAAATTTTGACTCAAAAACGTCAGTGTCATAGTCAATGGAGACCGCGAACACCTCATCCTTGATATGAAAAACAATGAGAAGTTGATGATTTATAAAATATAATGAATAGTTTACACTTTCACATGATTACCAACAATTCCATTTGTAAACAAAAAGCAGAAAAGCAGAAGCTAGTGCTTACTCCTTACTTTGGCTTGTTTTCGAAAAGTAGACCAATTCGTTTTTGACTCAAAAACGTCAGTGTCATAGTCATTGATGACTGAGAACACCTCATTCTTGATACGAAAAACGGTGATTTGTATAATTATATATAAAGAAAGATTACACTTTTACAGTACTACCCCATATGTAAACAACTAAGCTAAAATGCAGAAACTCTTACGTTGGCCTATTTTTGATAATTTGATTTTCTCAACAAAAAAACGTGGACGGTAACTCATTAATTGTATGAATAAAAAAATGGACCATGCCTACACTACGCCTATCATATGAATTCCAGATTCCACATTCCAGTAAAAGAAAAGCTACGTCTCCCTACTTGGAACGGAGAACTAAGCAAATCTGAAATGTTATGCTTTCAGTGTCCGACTCCCCGCGAGTTCTCTACTTGTACAGGATAGCAAAAGTGGAAATCAGCCAAGTTCCGTACCGCCTACAAGCAATCAAAATATTTCACTCAAATGTAATTATGAGGTAAAACGTGAAATCTTATATTGAAAATCAGAAAATAGAAGAGAAGTACCTCAGAACACAAGGCACAACTGCAGAAAAACTAAGGGTATATCTCAAATATTCGAACTTTGGATATTGAATTGGCCGATCTAGAACTGAGAAGCCAGAAGCTTCATAAATGACGAATTGTCATACCACATAGACGAACTATACATTGATTAATGTAGTACGCGTGAGGAAAGCGCAGGTTAAAAAAAAACAGAGAAAAAGAAACTCTAACTTCAAATACTGTTGATTTCGAAGCGCCAAACTATCAATCGATATTACAGATCTGGTGCCTGGAAACCAGGAAAAATGGCACTTTTGTCCCTACAATCAAGCAGGCTTCAGCACATTGAAAACGACGCTATTTCTTCGGTGGAAATAGAAGAATGGGAGATGAACCAATCATATTCGGGTTCAGTCTCTGAGAACGCACTTCAGGGGACTAGTATTGGTAGGATTTTGATTATCGATTGGCTAAATCATGCCAAAATCAAAGATGAAATGACTTCTAATAATGTTCTCAGTTCAGTCCAATAACATATCTGACAATTAAAACTCGAAACAATAACGTCCGTAACCCAAATGATGGAAAATTTAGAAGCAGAATACGTAACTGACCTTATATTCATCAACATTGCCAGCATAACAAATCCAACACATTCCCCTCCAGGTACCCTGCGAGTGAACGATAGTCGACTTGAGAGTCCGGGTGTCCTTTTACGGGCCTCCTCCAGTGTCCAAATGGAAAATAGTATTCTATTTTCCTCACATGGATTAGCTTCGGTTAGATCCGCGCAACTACACAATAACACAGTGCTGTGCTGCTGTCAGAATAGCGGTGGGTTTCAGTCTGGTCAACTCGAAGCGACGAGAAAATTTTGCGCATAGACAGTGAAAACTGGCAAACCACTACTTTAGTTACCTCAGATTCGATGAAAAAGAAAATTTTACTTCCCATTTAGAAAATTTGATTGGTGGAAAAGTCCAGAACACGTACTCGGGTAACAACTAACAAAGTTAGATCGGTTAGGTGAGACTGAATGAATCACAAGGAAGATAGCGAAAAAACCGAAATGATTTATAGTTTGATAAAAACAATATAAGCCTTTTTCGGAGATGCAAAAACGTGTGATCTTCGTTTGTTTTTGCAGAGTGTTCGAAAACGACTCCCCTCAAGTGCTCGCACTTCTTTCCACACGCCCACTGCTATCGCACAAATACCTATGATGCTCAAATATCCTCAACAACTACTGCAGGCTCAATACACAGCTGGACTATCACTTATTTATTTGTATATTATTATGTCACATATCGAATTTTATAAATAATTTTGACTTGCTATCGGCTGTTTTTGTTTTTAATCTTCTCGTAACTGAACAGCAACGAATTAATCTATCGTAGAACATAATTAATTGAGGAGGGAAACAGCCTTGAATAAGGAAAACGAGTCCAATCGTCGAAATAGTGCTGAAATACGTGGTTAAAACTGTTTCTACTGATACAAACGGCTTCTGGCCTAAAATTCATCACGTTTTGCTTTAAAACGGAGCCGAAATGATGAATAACGTGTTGAAATAGGCTCTAAAACAAGGGAAATGTTATAAATAGTAAATTAGCCGAAATGAACGGTGGAATGGCGAATGTGGCGGGCGGGAGGAGATGACTCATGCTTTTTCAATGAAAATCGAGCGGGTTTACGGACAAATCCCCCCCGCCGCGTTGCGGTCGGACAATTCCCCCCTCTGCGCGGACAACTCCCCCCTCTAATTTTTCTCTAAATCCTGGCTGTTAATCGAACATGCTTTGAATTTCATTACATGCTGACTTACCCTGTAAGTAAGCATGTATATGAAGATTTTCAACGCGAAAACTTCACTTTTATCTTTGAGTTGAGGTTAAAAACTTACGTTATTCCGTGGACTTTGGTTAAATACTGTTTTATGTCATTTTTCGGCTAATAATAATGACTACACTAGGTCCACGAATGCTAATCATCTTATAGAGCTATTATAAACTGTATCTTCTTGAATAAGATAAGTTAACTTCGAAAAATGACCATAACTAGTGTAAAATAGGTTGAGGGGGGAGTTGTCCGAGAGAGGGGGGAATTGTCCGACCGCGACGCGGGGGGGATTTGTCGCGTAATCAATCGAGCGCGCGCAAAATTGTCCGTGGGTCAGGGTAATGGTAATAGAGCGTACTAGCCAGATGGCTCGGGTCCCCGAATAATTCTAATTGAAGGGGGGATTTCTATCCGTTATGGAAGCTGTAATTAAGCATGCACAACACATCTGCTACACTAATATCTCTCATATTGGATAGTTATTATATCAAAATACAAACAAATCTAATTATTAGTTTATTAACAAAAATAATTTGAATACAGAAAAATGTAAAGTGTAATAGCTCGAAAAACGACGATTCTGAACAAATATCTACCCGTAGATTACGTTAAAAGAGGCGGAATACAAAAATTCGAAAGGATATGAACTAGTTAAGTAACGAGAAAATCTAACTTAGTGTAAACTATTGAATCGAATATCATAAATAAAAACGAGAATGAAACACTTTGAAAAGCAATACTTCTAGAAATAACAGCAGAGAAAAAGTCTGGCGAATTTATTATTCAGTCTGGATTCCTGTCAACAGAAACGTGAATTGATTATCGTAACCGTCCAGTCTCACGTAAAAAGTCTGAGCACGTCATAAATGGAACGTGAACGTTTTGTTAGGTTCGTCCACATATGTGTTTTCACGTGAATTAGCGAAAGTAGGCGTAAATCACTAGTTTGATAAGTTTGTTAAAAATAAAGTTTGCTAAGTTTTGCTCAGATAAAACAGTGTACATCCAGGAGTAGTTACACAGATAACTCTTAGCAAAACTACCACCAAGTTCCCCCAAAATCGCAGTTTACTATTAGTGAAGAGTTGAGAAAAACGTGGTGAATAGCCGATTACGTCACCTTTTCACTATTTGGTCAACAGGTCTCCTGAATAAATAACGAAATCGTCAAAAAAACACCGGATTCGCGTCTATAGCATGCAGAGAAGAGCAATAAACGTGGAGAGCAGGGAGAGGGCGGTGGCCGAACTCTCTTGAGGATCGGCTCGCGACGACATCATCCAGCCGTCTGAATCTTCTGACTCCTTCAGGTCGAACTCACGAACGGCGTCGTCACCTGGAGAAGGATGTTAAATAGGCATCAAACTACAAAACTATGATAGTTGTTAGCACCATACTACAAATACAGAAGAAGATGACTGAATATGAGTTGTAGTCTTTGTATCGCTCCTCTCGAAAGTACCGGAATCAGGATACAGAGAATGCGTAGAAAACCACAATTTTCAAGCGGTTTTGATGGAGGACTTTGTTACTTTGTTGTTCTGTGATTGTATTGTGGTTTTGTTAATGTCTGAGTAAACGTTTAATTTTATGATCAAACTACAAAACCGACCATGAGGATTCGCTTTGTCCCTTCTCAGTCCCTCTTCCTCCTCCGAGTCGACAATCTTCGGAATCTGGATCAGAAAGGTTCGCGATCAGAAAGTCATTTTTTTATTGATTCCGACCTCACAAGATGAACTTATGACGGGAACTGAACAATGGCCGAGTACTGTACTACATATAGTGAGTGCCAAATTTATAAATTTCTGTCCCCTGCCGGAATCGAACCTGTTAGCAAAAGTTTCGTAGCATGGCACAAACCACTGCGCTATTAAAGCACATAACCTGCGAGCTTAGTCGAATAGATGTGTGCGTACACAGCGGAAAGTGAGATAAACAGTATCCTCCCGCCTTTCCGTTGGCGACGACTATAGACAGTGTGATTAGAAAACGTGGTATCGTACCTAATTACGATGCGGTATCAAGTTAATACAACAAAAATTGTATAGGTGTTATTGAAATATTGAAATACTACCTTATCAAAGTCGTCGATCGTCTCTGGGTGATGGTCCCAATAGTCGTCATATTCTTCGGTTACGGGACTGAAAGTATTATCGATTGAAAGATGATCCATTGATTGTTCAAAGTTGTTATATTAATGGACGAGTTGAACAGAGAGAAGAGGAACGTCAATTTTCAGTAAATATCTTCAAACGACAGAAGCTTCAACTCCATTGCAGGGATTTTCCCACTGTGTTTGTAGTTTGATCCCGTTGAAATTCTTCAGCTATGGCGGTATATACCGAGTTGTTGAACTCGGTACCGCCCTACAACAACGACTTCAGATATCGCCTAATCCAATCCTAGACAACGTAGTAAAGTCTTATGGAAATGCAGTATTTGAGCTGAACTATCTGGTCACCGCTCGACCTAGATTCTGAGTACGTATGCTAGAAGATCCTGGCACCTTCATCCCATCCTGCGTCTCCTCAAACATACGCTATTTCTCTGCTCTCACAACCCGCCGGGATGTAAGAGACGAGAAATAGTGAGGCAGAGAGACGCAGGATGGGATGAAGGTGCCGGGATCTTCTAGCATACGTACCCTGATCATCTTACAGTACTCTTTAATACAAAAAGTTTGCACCTATGTGGCCGAAATTTGATTAGGCAATTGGTCAAGTTGATTTTACGACTTACGATCGGGTTGTGATTAGACACGTACCACCGTCAAAACCAGAAATGAACACTCACCCCTTTTCCTTGCTTGCCAAATTCAAGCCGTGTTTTAGTCTTATCTCAATAGTTATTGGTCAAAACTCGCCAATTAAAGAAGGACGATTATGTGGTTCAATCGCAACGGTTCAGTCCTTTAAACTGCAATACATTTTTCAATTGCAGTTTAAAGGACCGTTGACACGGAATTGGTCCACATAATCGTCCTACTTTAGGCGTGTGACAAGATCATACTACAACAAAGATTTGAGCACATCGTTATCGAAACATACTACTGTCGGGCGCTTTCAAATCAGTACAATTCCCCCCACAGAAATTGAGGAAAAATGTATTTCCATTGGGTTCACCATCTTTTCTGTATCAACACATCTTCGGATGTTTGGGACCATAAATACTTTATTATATTCTATTATAATCTGTTCTAACTGAAATCTCACCCGTTTTCCTTGCTTTCCAAATTCAATCCGTGTTCTTGAATCGTTTTCTCAGCAGCTTCTTCGAGTATTTTGCCAATTGGTCCGAACGCGTTATCGCCCTCCTCCTCGGCTACAGTACTTTCTTCGTTTTCATCTTGGGTGGTCTCCTCATTTTCCACCTGGGTGGTCTCTCCGGTAACTTCTTGGGTGTTCTCCGACACCGTCTCTTGGTTCCAGCCTGCAACTGAGATGGGATGGTCTGTGCACTGATTTTGTACTACTTCTGCCAATACCTCATATCAATACAGGCACATTATGTTGAGAAAATTCATGTCAAATTTATTTTTTTTGCAGAGTAATTGAAATCCTAGTACACGGCGTAGCAATCCATCCAACCTCGTGGGAAGTTCAAATGAGTTTCTCATGAGATTCTTTTTTGAAACACATCATGACCTACTCCTACGAGAGCTTCTTTTGTTGTAGTATAGAAACCGATCGGATCTCATGATAAGTTCATGAGATATCGCTCATGAGGTATCTCATGAGGTTTTCGAGGGATTGCTACCGCGCCAGAGCAACGCGATTACAACCGGAGACACACTTCTTTCTATTTTTCGTGAGCCTCAGTGGGTGGGCGACGATTCAGCTAAAATGCGTTAAGCTACTATCTATTACTCAAGTAAGAACTTCAACTGAAAGTTTATAACTTGACGATAGATACTATGTATGGATAAGTTATGATTGGTCACATTTGAAAGAAAACTACTCATACAGTTTTTTGTACGAGACATAAGCCCGAAGTGTTTTAGCTGAATCGTCGCCCACTCCCTCAGTGGGTTCAGACAAAACGTTCCCTTCGAATATGTAAGGTTGGCTCTATTCAAAGCTAATCTACACACTGTGTCTGATCTCGTGCCTATTCCTTCAACATTCTTCGATCATCGCATGCTAGAGATAAAACTACACCAAGTACTTGGTTACTTTCTACAACCAGTGTCGATCGTTGTACTGTATAGTCGCATATACGCAGACCATAGTATGTTAATTACAAATTCGCGTTTGGTCGAAACTGTATTGCAACAAATCTAAAGATATAGTGCGCCCCGAAGAGACGTCAGACGACAAGAGGGAAAATCAATATGCATGACAGCCCCGCTGTATAAACAGTAGTTTACTGTTTTGTAACGACGCTTGTTCTGAGTATGCTCGTTCAGTGTTCACGTTTCTGTTCATCAGGGTTCCGATTATACTCTGTTTCACCAATCGATGTCTTGCTACAGTAATCCGTCAAGTATTCATGAGGCTTTTTCTAATGCGTATTTCATTAATCTGGCTTGAAACTTTCAGAGTTCGTAGTAGTAAAGGTGCAGAACACACTGCCGAAATTTTAAAGAGTCCAAAAACGCCAACATACCAAACTTCGACCGGAAAGTTCGAGTATATTACTGTAGAGGGTTATAACTGGGTGAAACGAACTATATTGTTGTCATATTGCTCAACTTCAGTTGGTTTTCGTTTACTCTCTGTTTCTCTATGTATCTCACATGCTTGCATGTAAATGAATCAATCAAAAAACCAACCTGTCTCGGTTACGTGTCTGTGGTGGTCCTGCTCACTGGTGACCTCGTGCTCTTCGTCCACTTCCTGTGTATAGTCGATGCCTTTTCCCGCGTCTGAAATACAGTAGTTTCACGACACCGCGGTGAAATTCTAACAAAATCCTAACATTACCCAGATTTTTCACATAGTGGATGTACTCGCAGGCTTGAATTTCTGAGAACGGATGTTTTCATGACATAAAAACCACCAAAAAGTCACTATACAGTAATTTCACGAAAATCGGCGAGGAAACAACGTCTCGACTGCGTCTCATTGCTGTTTCTTCCGTTGGGAGCTATTCGAAATTTCATTATCTGTAAACGGTGGTTTTTATGACACAAAAAACATCTCAAAGAAGTCTACACTCTATTCAGTAAATGTCGCATCGTCCCACTGTGTGTGTACAGTTTGCTTCCGTGACACTTTTTGGTTTGAATTTCTAGTTTATGGCAGGTATAGAGATGGAACCACTACTATTACTTGGTCACTTCCCATACCGTACCTCTCACATTGTAGATATAGGATTGGTCAAACCGTTGTGGACACCGTACCATCGATTTTGTATGGGACGGGGTTTGGCGAGCGGCCAGTTCGTCTGCGTATCATTGATCTACTTACTCTCTCAACCGCTGGCAGATAATCAACGACCGCTCGCCCCGCATCGCTCAATCAATTGAACTCTCTGCTGTCTTTATGGGAAACTATAAGGCTATGCCTAAAGGGTGCGACCAAATAACCGTTGTAGTATGATCTCGAACACGCCAAATTTTTAGCCAAAACGCAGCCAGATCAAACAACTAACCCGGGCATCGGAGTACGTATGCTAGAAGATCCCGGCACCTTCATTCCATCCTGCGTCTCCTCAAACATACGCTATTTCTCTGCTCTTACATCCCCCGGGATGTAAGAGACGAGAAATAGTGAGACAGAGCGAGAGACGCAGGATGGGATGAAGGTGCCGGGATCTTCTAGCATACGGACTCGGGCCACAATGAGAGAACCCTATACCGTACTCCAATAACCATTGATAAGGCTACGACTATACCTTCTGAGCTGGAGTAGGAGTAGTCCCACTCATCATATTCCTGTCCAGGCTCCATGTCCTCGTCTGTCAACTCCTCACTGTCTCCCATCGTCGTCGGCACTCTCGTCATCTCCTCCTCTCTCTTCATCGCTTCTTGTCTGATTCTCTCAGCCTCACGTGCTCTCTCTTCTTCTGCCTTTCTCTGCGTCTCCGCCATCTGTCTGGCTTCCTCCTGTCTCTGCTTCTCTATTCTCTCTTCCTCTCTCCGAGCATACTCTTGTCTTCTCTCTTCCTCCAGTCTCTTGCGCTCATCCTGCAATAACTTGAGTTCACGTCATTTTGTATTCTCGTACAAGGTATTTCCAGAGTAGCGTGATACAGTGCCAAAATGTTCATAACGAAACAAAACGAAATTTTTCAATCCTCAACATATTTTTCATTTTCGAAGTCCCTTTTTTCATAATTATGCATGTTATTTTCCAGTAAAAATCTATATTCAGGAATTCAATCATTCTGAGCCAGCTCAACATAGGAATATTAACCACTATGGCATCATTTGCATTCGGGTAGAAACTGTTTTCAAATAATTCAAAAAGTTATGTTCTCTGCTCACCTCGCGTCTCTTCATTTCTTCGCCTCTCTTCCTCATCTCTTCGTCTCTTCTCCGCATCTCCTCCTGACGTCTCTCTATCTCTCGCGCTCTCTCGTTATCCTGTGGTCTCTGACTCGTCTGTTGACTGTACATCTGTCTGCGACGGTCTTCCTGTAAAAATTACATGAAGTTGAAAGTTCATTCAAGCGAAATGTAGTTTGATCATCAAGTTTATTCAAAGTTTGATTTTGCTCTGAGAGTGCGAGAGATCGAACTACAAAGATATTGCAACGAATCAAAGGAACCAGCTTGAAGAACAGCAATGCAACTACAAAGTTTGTACACATCACAATTTGAAGCTACAGTATGTCACTTTATTGCGATCTGCGACCCCTAAAGTACGAATCCTCACGTCTTCTTGATCCCTGTGCTTCCCAATCTCTCTCCCTCCCTCTATCCCTTATTCTCTCTCTCTCTTTCTCTCTCTCTCCCTCCTTCCTCTTTCTCCCTACCTCCCCTTGATCTTTCTCCCTTCTCTATTTCTCTCTCGTTCTCTCTCCCTCTCTGTCTGTTTTTGCTCTCTCTCTCTCTCTCTCTCTCTCTCTCTCTCTCTCTCTCTCTTTCTCTCTCTCTCCCTCCTTCCTCTCTCTCCCTACCTCCTCCTTGATCTTTCTCTCTCTCTCCCTCCTTCCTCTCTCTCCCTACCTCCTCCTTGATCTTTCTCTCTCTCTCTCCCTCCTTCCTCTCTCTCTCCCTACCTCCTCCTTGATCTTTCTCTCGTACTCCTTCCGTCTCTCCGCGTTCCGCAGCTGCTCGATTTTCTCCTGTTCTCTTCTGCGCATTTCTTCAATCACATCGGCAGCTGAACTAATATTTATAAATATGATAATATTTTTTTATCTGTATTCATTTATTAGTTTACTACTTTACTAAGGATAGGGGAGGCTACAAACACTAAATGTTGTCTCCAACATCCCGCATATACGGTTTTAGCACTTTCTGAGCAAAAGTATATAATTTCAAGAAATAGTCACCTCAAAGCTGAAAAAATTATGCACCTTTCAATCGCCTACTCCAATTTTGATGTTTTCGATTTCGGTTTTAAAGGTTCAGCAAACTTCTGTGTTTTTGGCAATGTTTTGGCATTGTTTGAAAATAGATTTTTTTGTCTAAAGTAAAACGGATCGATAACATAATGTAAAACTATTTTAGAACTAATTTTTTGTTGTCACAAAAGTCATTTATAAGTCCTATGTAAAATGCTCACATGCTTGCTGAGTCTTCTCTGTCATTTCCACTTCATTTTCCTTCTTTAGCGGATCCTCGCCGACTGAAAAAATCTAGTGGAAAAGATGGTTATTGATTGTCGATTTCCATTCTGATAAGCGAGTAAAACATTGTTCAGGGCAATACAGAAAGTTGAACAAAAACTTTTTTTAGTTGTTCATGTTTTCGTCCTAAGTCAGGAGCGAACGCGTGTAATAAATAACGATTCCGTATTTCTACTAAAAACATATCTCACTAGTCTACAATGAATCGTTCGTAATCACCTTGCAGGTTGGTGTATCACCAATCGATGACTTTCTACAGTAATCTTTCAAAAATTCAAACGCATTTATCTAATCAACAAACAAAATTTAAGATTCACTGTTTTGTATGCTTGTAGTACCCAAAGTTGAAAACTAAATCACACAGTTTAAACTATATACAACATCTACAAGATATGATAAATTCACTTGAAAGTTTTATTATCTTACTGTAGAGGGCTATTGTTTCGTGAAACAGACTATATAGTTATAGAACTAAAACTAGCTGAAACACTTAATCATTTTTTTCACACCCTTATAAAAACGTACACTTCCTCTCACGTTTCATGTGAGACAGAAACTCTATCGGTAACTCTGTGAGCAGTGGTGAATGCTATATGTAACCGGGTTTTTTGGTAACCTAACCGGTTTTTTGGTAACCTTTCTTCCGGTTACTTCGATAGGTAACCGGTCGGTAACCGAAAATGAAAAACCGGTTACCTGTTTTTTTCCAACGCAAAATGTGGTTTTTACCGTTAGTTTGTACGGTAACCGGATTTTAGTTTTGGGTTACCTACCGGTTACTTGAGAGGTAACCTGAAAAAAGGGCTACCAAAAACCGGTTAGGTTACCTAAACACCCGGTTAGTTGTAGAATTGGCCGTGAACAGTATATTTGTTACAAATATGAAACAAAGAAAGAAGCTCATTGTTCGTTCTTCATTGTTTCATAGAAGTTCTCAGAGGGGTTCAACTGATGATGACCCAACCCTCTGAGAGCAACACCAAAATCGTCTTGAATCAGGGTGGAAACGATTTTGAGTTGCACCTTTCACTGAGCACATATTTTCATAATAACATCCAAAAAGTCCTAATGACAACAAATATTTTTGTTCTAAATGAATATTACAATAAAGAACCCACTGAGTATTTCGCATCGTTCCCCACTGTAGACGCCCATTAGACAGATACAGGAGTGAATGGTCGGGTTCTCGAAGGAAAAGGCACACATCCCGCCGTTCTCGCAACTGAAAATCAATACGCATCCAATCCATGACAAAAAACAAAAGTTCGCTTTTTCCAAAGCAATGGTATATTTTGTCCTTTCCCGCTGTTTTCTAGATCGAGTCCGTGGCTTTTCGATCTACAGCTGATGAGAATTTGAGCACATGGTACCAAAGCTCCAAAACTTTTCAAAACCGCTTCGATGTTGAAAACCAGCGTGTTTCAGTTTAGATTTTGCAGTAGAGCAAATGTGTCGGAAAGATCAGGCGGAGTTTTTCTGCCAACTATATCGAGCCACATGCAAAATGTGACTATCGATCGATAGTGATTTGAATGTGATTATGAAAGGTATAATATTCAGCTAGCTGTAAAGCGTTAGAAGTGGTAGGAAGTGACTAGAAGTTTTCAAACAAGTGTGTTTGAGCTACTAGTTCACGCCAGTCGATAATTCGTACCGTATCCTGCACGACTTCTGCGGCATAACGAGTCCATGACCAGATAAAGGAGTGACGTCATCAATCGATAACGATAGTATAAGAATTAAGGATAGAAACCACATCTCGGTTCTTGAGAGCCACTGATTATGGAATCAGAAGCTTTTTCTTTCCTGAAAACGAACCAATATTCAGTGGAACGGTAACCAAAACTCGAAATAGGAGAGAGAATTACCGAAAATGCGTACTTTACATACCGAAAACCATTTGTTTAATCAAATATCGTATTTTATTTTCTTCTGACCTTATCGAAGCGGCGCACTAAACTCTGAACCGCAACACAGTACTCTTCACCAAAGTGAGAGGAAAAAGGGGATTTGGAGAAACTTGACAAGAAATTCAGAAAAAAACTATTAGGGTTGTTAGATAATGACTATAGAATCAATAAATCGATAAATAATACACCAGACAGTTTTTGAGAGCGACCAGGAAAAGGAACGGCGTCCTGCAACAGTTGTTTCTCGAGATTGCAAAGAAAGAGAGAGAGAGAGAGAGAGAGAGAGAGAGAGAGAAAGAGAGAGAGAGAGAGAGAGAGAAAGAAAGAGAAGAGAGAAATTGGAAACAGATTGGAAAACGAGGGAGAAAGGGGAAAGTGGGTAAACGAGAAGAGAGGGAGATAGAGAAACAAAGGAGGAGGTGGAGAGAGAGAATGACAGAGAAAGAGCGAGAGAGAGAGAGAGAGAGATAGAGAAGATGAGAGAGAAGTAAAGAAAGAGAGAATTATAATGGAAAAGCAGCCGGAGGGAGATGGATTACGAAGATTTGATGTTATGCATTCGATTCGATGTTCATTGGCGCGTGACCGTGGGAAAATTCGTCCCTCCTCAAATATTTCGCCCAATTTCCTGTGAATTTCATTGTTTACGTAAAATAGAGTATGAAAACAGAGCAGTAAGAAAAAAAGAGAAGAAAAAAGAGTGAGAGAAATAAAGAGACAAGGAGGGAGAGGAAGAGAGAGAGGTAGAGAGAGAGAATTAGTAAGTAAACCAGGCGGAGGCGGAGGGAGGTATTTTTCCAGTAAATTTTGTTGTTTTCTCTCAGATTTTGGTTGAAAACAGTACAAAATAAGAAAACACAGTTATTCTAATAGGAATCTTACAAACAGCCCCAAAAACTGTCTGCACCTCCTGTTTCACACGGTCTCTCGTCGGTTTCTAACTAGTTGTAATTCCTTGCGCAATAAATATGCACAGAAAAGGTATTGAATATGCTAAAAATGCGTTTTGCTCAAAAATTATGAGTAAGAAAAACTGAAGTTGACCGAAAACGAACGTTCTTTGTTTCAAAAACTGTCTACCAGTCTTTGGCTCTCTCTCTTCCTCACTCTATCCGTTTCTGTTCCCCTTCTCTCTTCTTTATCTCTCTCTCTCTCTCTCTCTCTCTCTCTCTCTCTTTCTCTCTCTCTCTCTCCCTCTCTCTCTCTCTCTCTCTCCCTCTCTCTCTCTCTCTCTCTTCCATCCCCCCCCCCTCTGCCTCTAACAATCCTTTTTATTACCACCCAAGTTGTTCCAATCCCGACTACTCTGTTGAACAATAAATAAATACAACAGTTGTCAACTATCTTGCGAAATCGTAAACCGTTTGCGCTAGTCGCAATTAGCATAGGGAGGGTGAATACAGGCAGCAGAAGTCGGCGAGATCAAAGGTTACTTTACATCATCCACAAAGGATACTACCGAACTATGTAATAGAGATGGGTACACAGGTGTGGTCCACCACAAGTAGTTATGTTACGTGAAAACGTGGTAAAATTATGCAGAATCAATATATTACGTCACAATTCACGTAAACACGTGTTGAAACCATGTTAAAATCCAACTTTTGCGTCAGATTTTGGTGAAAAGTGTGAAAACTCCGCAAAGTATGGGACCGAACTATGTAATAGAGATGGGTACACAGGTGCAGTTCACCACAAGTAATCATGTTACGTGAAAACGTGGTCAAACTGTGTATATTACGTGAAACTACATGTAAAAACGTGAGAATGTGACAGAGGATAAACCGAAGTATGTGAGAGAGATCACGGGTGTCCATGAATCAATATTTTACGTAAGTTTTCACACACAAGCGTCGTAGTACAGAGAAGAAAGTATGTTTTTCACGTTTAAAGAACGACGATTATGTGCTCCAATCTCAACGCATCAGTCCTTTAAACTGCAATACATTGTTCAACTGCCGTTCAAAGGACTGACGCGCCGAGATTGGAGCACATAATCGTCCTACTTTAACCTCACTTTTTGAAAAAGTTCCAGATTCAGGCTGTGCTCATGAGTCATACCCGAGAAGGACCCAATTAATCTTGACGGAGACTCAGTTGAGTTAAGCCCCATTGGTCTTTCATAAGATCATAAAGACACTTAATAGCTGTGAGAAAAATCAATAACTTCTAACGTCATAAACTTCTCAAAACATGTTGATAACATGGTAAGGTTCGGCGAAAATACTATGAATAGTACGAATAGGATTAGACGAATCATTTATTGTCATTTGTTCACCGGGAGTTGAATTTGACGTCACGCAAAAGATGAATATCGACTGGGCCTGGTCGGATTCCAGTACAGAATGTCGATCAATAATCATACTTTACACGTTTCGCTTCCTTCTACGGTAAGCAAGATGTGGTATTTCTATGTTGAGTTTTTCGGTTCTTCATGCAGATAATCGAAAGAAAGTTCGTATTTTACACTTGGAACATGAGGTACTGCAAACTACATGAGCTCAGCCTCTTCTCCTACATTTTTCCAAAACGAGCCAATCTTTGGACTTTCATGTCGGAAACATAGTAAATTTTCGATTTATGTACCAAAAATTGGTGCGGGTGACAAATCACAAATAAGGCGCAAGTGGGTGTCGCGTATTGGAGCAACAAATGGAGTGTTTAAAGTGGATATATTGAGTCAGATTCGGGCAGGCGCGCGGTCTTACACCTAGACTGACCCAGGGAGGGTATTAAAGAGGCAGTGACTAATGCATATCTCACCGAACAGACAAATCGCCGACTGGAAGGTGACGAAATTCGAGCTGAAGTTTGATTAGAGCAGACTACCGTACACCTAGGCACAGACAGAATATGGAAAGTACTGAATGACACACGGTTTTACACCTATAGATTTCGTTATTTTCGAAACAATACTATAGGGTGTATGTTGTACTATTCCGCTGTGTTTAGAATTCGATCTTGTTGCTTTTTGGTCGCAATTATGGAGATCAAACTATCACAAATGGTTGTACACTTCCTACACACTGAATATTAAAGAGGCATATCTCCCCACACAGACAAATCGGCGACTTGGAGGTGACGAAGTACGAATTGTAGTTTGAACCAGTTCATTTTCGGTCGGAACTAGCTAGATCAAACTACAACAGATATTTGGACACTTTCTATAGTCTGACCCGAATGGATTTAGGAGAGACGGTGACTAATGCATATCTCACCAGACAGACAAATCGAAGACTAGGAGGTGACGTGATCAGAATTGTAGTTTGATCATACCATAGAGAAGACATCGCTGTTTGGTATAGGCGCGAAAAAACAATCGTATACTGACACAGCAATAGGAAGACTATCGCGTCATTTCGCACCGCCCGAGTCGAAGAATACCGTATACCAAGGGCGTCGAAACACTGATGAAGTCATACAGTACGATAGTACTGTATACGGAATATACGACAGAACGAAGCTAACAGTACACTAGCAACTTAGGCGAAGTAGAGAGCCTACTGTATATCGTCAATTAACATTATGAATTAGCGTCGTACATACAAACTTACAAGATAGAGTTGATACAAATGTTTCAAAGTCGGTTTGTTCTCCGAATATCACCCGAAAAATTTGCGGCGTTCGGTTTTGTTTCGATTGATGTGGGGCCAAAACGTCTGTCGCCACTAGCAATTGTTGTAACAGGGGAGATATGGGGAGCACCGCAACTACTATAGTAGTTTCCATTTCCATCAGGACTTACAGTATGATTACAGGACTTCCATTTCGTTTATATCACCTAAATGTGGAACAAAACGGTTACCGCACGCACGAATATGAGGGCCGCAGCTACAGTCTTTGGGACTTTTATTTTTCTATTCTATAGTACGATTACTGATTACAAACTTTGAGTTAGAGGGGTGTATTAATATATAGAAAAAAACTGAGAAATTGAGCATACTCTTTTGAAGATAGTGTTATCACCGATCAACCATCGACAAAAATCGTAAAACTGAAGGTATAACTTCCCTTTCGGGTGCTAGTATAGTGCCTGACTCACTGATTCATGAATGAATAAGGTAACTCGTAGCCCCTGATTTCTTCTGTGACTAATATTGTTGTCACACAGGTATTGTTCGCGTGCAGCTAAAGTGTGAATGGAAAGGCTATAGTTCTCGGAGACCGATTTTGTTCCATGAAGTACATGTACCTTCAGAAATCATGTGTAGTTCAAGGTAGGTGTAACATGAAACAATGTTTGCACATCTTCAACAATGTTCTTGTTTCATCACATTCTCAAAAACTAGCCACAAATACTTTGGAATTTCGAAAACGAAGCGAATACCAGAGTCGTAGATTTGAGCAGTCCACATTTCCACTAGGGAATGAGGATTTATCCAACACCGTCGCAGTCAGTTTTCCGTCGATCGTGCAAAAGTACACAGCAGGAGCCAAAAAAAGCATGATTTTATAATTATGTGCATCTTTGATAGTTTATATCAATAATTTCATCACATAAAACGAGAAGTAGTGTTCGACTAGGAAAACAACATAGTTTGACACTCGAAAGTATTCTGACATTGCCTTCCGAACAGTTGCTGCCACAATTGATAGATATATCATGGAAGGAATGTGTGTGGTAGAGGAATGTCATGCAAAAACATCTAGGCATGAGGATTTCTGAAAAACTTCCCCGCCTAGGATAATATACTGGAAGTATATTGAATTGTCACGTAGAGTTAGCATTCTAATTAGGGCCTTTTAATTGCACGTTTTTGAGTTCTTCTGTGTTTAACATGTTTCACGTGACTGTGCATATGACTAACAGCATACAACGAATGTTAGTACAGCATAAAGTATGTAATCACGTACGATTCGTACAGCATGTTTATGAAAGTTATCACTCAGTGGACTATAGCAGAGAAAAATTTAGTGATTTCGCATCCTATTCGAAACTGTAGTACAAAGAGTTTCGCAAATGAGTGCGAAAAAATTGTGGTTTGTGCTATAAAACAATCATTGAAAAGTTTGTACGTATAGGCTCTGAAGAAGTCTCAGTTCGTAGAAATGATCATGACTATAACAACGTATAACATGATCGAGCAACATCAATTGCGGCGTTTTTTCTGAGTGTGGAAAATAATCTGCGTCTCTCAGTTTTGCATGCTGTCTAACAGCAGAGAAATATGTCCAGATGGCTCGGCATGCTGCCGGCATGTAGTAGTGACGCGGCGCGTGACTAATTGCGAGAGTTTTTGCGAGGTGCGGGCTACAGAGCAGCAGGATTTCTCAGCTAAATAATAGTTGAACGATCTAACATGAAGAGTTTTGATCTACTCGATAGTGTTGAACCGATCAGCGATGAGTAAAGCATAGGTATAGTGGATGTCAAGTGCATAAGAAGAAAATAAAACCATGGTAGAATCGGAAAGCGTAACAACAAAATCTTCAAAATAAGGTTGTAAGTGTACCTTTTCCGGTTTTTCAAACTTTTTCGGTACTAGTTTCGGAGAGAAACTTACATGAACTGAGAAATATTAATGTAGAGAACAGTTCGAAAAGGACTGGTGCCAGGATTTTCAACCTCTAATCTTTCTCACGGTTCACGTAAAAAACGTGACATTTACTAGTAGTAAACAGGTATATAGTGGGCAATGGCTAAGAAACACCTACATTCAGAGAGAGAGTGTAACACTTGCCATGTGGTTTGCAATGAGAAACAAGGCTGTGAAATTGGAGAAGGAGGAGCGATAGTCGATGTCCACTCGATATACACGTACGAAAATCAATAAATCAATGAATAAATTCATTCAATGAATCAATACTGAAGAATCTCACATAAGCTTGCTCTTTAGAATCAACTCTGTGCAAAAGTAGCAGACATATAGAGCCCGTTTCTCGGCTTTCTCACAATCTCATTTTCTTACAAAAAATCTCACTTTCTTATAAACGATGATTACATTACGATGTCCACTCGATATATATACGTGAAAAAAATAAGTCAATAACTAACGACAGTCAGTTAGCCAATACTCAACGATGTTTTTTGAGATTGTTGTTCAGAGTAACCCTATAAATGATCCTGTTTTGCATTGTAATTTGAAACTGATACAATTGTAGTTTGAACCCGTTTCTGTTGTTTAGGAATCATCAACTATGAGCTGACCCTTTTTTCAGTGTTGTGGTCGGTCATGCCAACATGCTAGTTTACAAGCAAGTTTACACAGTGTGAACAACAATAACCGATTGATATTTAAATTACATTCGTCATTGAGTTGGAAAACGCGAGAAGATTTTTGTTACTTGAAAAAGAATGGTAATTTTTTTGTATATAGTTTTGTTACTTGAAAAAGAATAGGTTATCGATAGATATTTCTTTCGAAACTAATACAGCTGTTTAATACAACTTGCCATCGAAGAACTTTTGAATTGGGGAAGCGGGAATAACTAGTTTTCATGTGAATACGAGTTGACTATAAATGTCTGTCACCTCCACTCAAATAATTTGCGGGTTCAGCAATCGAAAGACGAGGTAGTGGCCAGTTCCGTTGCGCTCTATACTTCCTCTGCAATATGAAACGCTTTTTTGAAGTGCGTTTATGAACGAAATTTCTCACGTTCACGTTTATAGTACCTATGACCAAATATATCAGGTAGAACTCAAGTAGAAGTTCAACGGTGCAGACTGTTTCAGTTTTCGGAAAAAGAGGTAGTGGCCAGTTCCGTTTCGCTTTATACTTCCGTTACGAGTACATTAGTCGTGAGTATTTTCAAGTTGAGAGCTCAAAATTTGAATGAAAAATTGAAAACTGAAATGATCTGCATAAGAATTCTCGCATACGAATTCTCCTGCTTTCCAACTCTAGTCTTTTCCCCGGGAGACAAGTTGCATTATGCTACTTTTTGGTTCGGAACTACTGACTACGTTAAATATGACGCTAGTCGTCACAAAACCTTTGTTATACAGTTGGTAAGAGAATACAAACTTGTACAACGTTCATATTATCCCCGACGAACGCTTTGCAGAATTCATGAGAGACTTCAGCAGTATCTTAAATACAGTGAATGAGCAAGATCGTTCAGTGTCCTAAGAACCATTTTTGTGTGAAAATACTATTATGTGATGTTTTTCCTGTTCAAATGACAGAAAATGTTGGAAATCGAGTGTGTTCAGACAATTGTCCTTGTTTATAGTTGCATTTTGCACTGAAAACGCCAGTTGCTGCTCGTAAAACCGGGATAAAAGACCGGTGAACAGCCAGGCTGGATGTTGGCGAGGGTTGTTGGTAGAAACAATATAAATAATAATGATAATTATAATAATTATAATAGTAATCATGATGACAATTCATTATCCGTATGTTGATTCAACCATAAGAAGACCGTGAAAAATCAAAATTAACGGAAATGTAACTTAAATAAACTTAGAATAGAGAACATACCGGAATAGTTAGATGAAACCAAAGCATAGGTTTTAGGCATGACAAAGCTGAGTTGTAGTTTGAACTCACACTCTTTTATGAAATCCGACCGAAACGCAGCGCGATCAAACTACAAATACAGCGGGATAAAAGACAGCCAGGCTGGTTGCAGTCGAGGGCAGATGGTTTCTGAACATCTAATAATGGAGGAAATCACAAGCTTCAACTTTAAGTTATTTAATTCCTATAAAACTTAGTTCTAAAATAGAATAAAACAGCAGTCGCCTGAATGCACGTCTACATTTATTAATGAGTGTATTTGTTCTGCTTGAAAGACTGAGAATTGAGAAGCTGGTATAGTCTGTTTCACCTATCGATGTATTCCTACAGTAAGCCGTCAACTAATCAAGGGGGTGTTTTCTAATGAAAAAGTCAATACTTTGGTTTCTAATTTTCAGAGTTAGTAGTAGTAAACATGCAGAAGACATATATCAACATTTTGAGGAGTTCTGAACACGCTAATATACCAAACTTTGACCTGGAAGAGGTAGCAGATTACTGTAGAGGGTTAAAAGTGGGTGGAACAAACTATACGGTCACGCGTTCCACGTGAATTATTCCTTTACCCGCTCTTAGTTTTGTCGACGATTCACTTGTATCATGATTCTCCTCCATGTTACACGTGCATTTCATATTTTCGCCTGTGTCACGTGAACGTGTCTACTCCCCGTTTCATGTAAAACTGTTCCAAAGTGTTTCGTCTGATACCGTAATCTCAATCCGTTCGAGACACGTCATGTCATTCTTCGTTGACCAAAACGCGACGGGATCAAACTACAAACACTGTTTGATAAGGCAACTTACGCCGTTTTGATTTGGAGAGGTTCGGTTCACTCTCCAATTCACTTGTGGCCTGATCTTTTCTTTTTTCGCATGATTCACGTGAACTTTAGTTCCAAGGTGTTCAGTGGTATACCGTAATTTCAATCAGTTCGGGATACGCCAGGCCATACTTCTCGTCAAACACCATAATTTATTAAAGAATGGGATCAAACTACAAACACCGCGGGATGAGTAAACACACCGTACAGGGTCACTATGAAAAAGCGACCCCGTTATGTACCGTAATCGCAATCCATTCGAGACCGAAATTCTTTCTCCACGTTACTTACACGTGCATTTTGCCCTTTTCCACGAATCACAAGTATTTCACGCTTCATATGGGACTTTATTTCAAGAAGGACGATTATGTGGTCCAATCGCAACGGTTCAGTCCTTCAAACTGCAATACATTTTTCAATCACAGTTTAAAGGACCGATGAGCCGGAATTGGTCCACATAATTGATTGATTTATATACATGCGAGCATGTGATAATCGTCCTGCTTCAAAGGACTCGCCTGTAAATTCCATGATTTCCTATCCAGGTCCCCGGATTATCACAATTTCCATCGGCAGCGTAATGGCTAGAAAATGTTACACATGCGTTCAAATTTATTGCATCATACATTGTGAATAGAACACTTTTCATGCGTTGGGTTTTCTATGTACAGAGGTGCTACTCAGTGATGGGAAATTATCAAGTTTCCCAATTCAAAGGATATTTGATTAGCAGTTCAGAAGCGAAGAAGGGGGTAAGAATTGAACTAGGTAAAAGTTTTATAACATAGGTTACATTGAACATAATTCTATACTAGCCAGAATTGTAGAACTACTATTTCAAACACCGTAATCGCAATCCGTTCGAGACTGAAATTGTCCGCAGCGCCTGTTGGCAGTCGATTAATCTCGTGTCTACATGTGTTTTTGTGTGTCTTCATTCAGTTTGACAGAGTGAGGACTCGCTCTCGAGGTGTAACATTGAAAATAGTCGGCCAATCAACGGTGTTACAACCGAGATGGAGAGATGAAGCACGATTTATTCATTTCGCTTTTGTCGATTTCGCAGAGATAGTGGTGCTATAGCTATAGATAGTGGTGCCTGAACGGAATGAAACACTACCGTGGACATGAACACTTTCGCTTTTTTGTTTCATGAAAGAACAAAAAACGAAAAATAGTTTTTCCAGTCAACTTTGTCTCTTTCGGAGCAGGAAAATATTGTCAGTTGTTATTCAAAAAGGGACTTACAACTTAGGAGATGTATAATTTAGCCCCCCCCCCCCCCCCACCTGAAGTGTAGCTCCATTTTCTAGTTTCATGAGATGAAGAAATAAAAGACGATTTATTCATTTCGCTTCTGTCAGTTTCGGAGAGATACTGGTACTATGGCTATTTAAAACGGGATACACTACGGGGGTAATCTATACTATCGCCCTCCCCCCCCCCTCCTCAAAAAGCTCCACTTTTTGTTTCATGTTATGAGCAGCATACTGTAGCAGTTCGCGTAGGTATGATGAGAACTATAGTTCCGCTCATTCCTACTGAGAATTCACAGCGTGCCAATGAATATTCCAGGCTATTTTTCACCACTTTGCAGTTTGTCGAAAAACTGCAAATTTATGTTAGCAACTGTTTAGTTCCATAAGAACATAAATGAAAATGTTCGAGGAATACACTCATGTCTGCTAGTCATCCAAAAATCTTGGCACAATGCCAACGGGTCTTAGTATGAATGACACGAACTATATACCAACTAGGATCCAATAGGTGTCAAATATTACGCATATTTATTGCCAACTCTGAAAATATGCAAAAGTAAAAACCAGCAGTATGAGGAGATAATACGGAGAAACACGTAAACATTTGCATCGAACACTGAAACACACGTTTTCACGTGAATAATGCGCACGTTAACAGAAAAGCTAACCGGCTGGTGCCAAACGAGTTTGCTATTTACTAACGTGGCTTCCAGTTGAAGAGAGCCCATGCGAAATACAATTCAAGTGCAAAGTGAGCTACCTGAATATTTACACAATAAAGGGTAACAATTACCAACAACAAGCATATCTGTGCGAAAAAGTGAGAAAAACTATACGTTTTCTAGTGAACTGAATTCGTATCAACTAGTAGAACGGAGCCATGAAGATTCGGAAGAGTTAAAAAAACTTGCTCAGCAACCTGAGATATTTCACAAATTAGCAACGAAACCGGCTGTCCATAATCTAACGAAAATTGCTTCAAAAGGAACAATTTTGAGCAAGGTGTTACAGCTACCGGGCCAACTCAAAATCTCAGAAAGCGTAGTTTCAAAAGTTCTAGATTCCAGATTGGTAAACAAATGTTTTCAAGAACTAAATAAATCTTGAAAACAAAGGAACATCAAATCTAAACGACATTCTAACGTGCAAGATCGGTTGATCTATCGAACGCATGGGTGAATATTGGTTGGAGCATAAAACACGATATGGGAAATTCGGTTAGCAAAGCAACTCATCGAAACACGTCTAACTAACAAGTTACACGGGAAGATCGGCCAACTTCTCATATAGGGCAGTCATGATGTTGGCTGTTTTCTTCAACTTCTTGTAGTGTTCGGATTTTTGAACTTTATTGATTTCCCGGCGTGATTTGAATTGAGAGAAGCACCAATCCTGTAAAACCTGACAGATTTAAAGCAAACACTTCTTGGATTCATTTCAGACTCACTTGGAATGGAAGTTATGGAATAAACCATTAGTCAAGTACTTAATAACTGCGGTGACTTCTTTATTTAACCCGGTATTTCGTTAACCCTCTCAGTTAACCATTAACCGTTAACCGGGTTAACTCTTTTGTTAACCACTTGGTAACGCAAAATTTTCCCCGAAATCCGTTGTAAGAAAGGGTTACCAAGGGGTTAACAAGAGAGTTAACCCGGTTAACGGTTAATGGTTAACAGAGAGGGTTAACGAAATACCGGGTCCCTCGTGGAATTGGCCAATAACTGCGGCTCAGTTTGGTATTTAGTAGGAGTAAACGCATTGTCTTCTACTTCATTTCTATAGTAACATATCAAAACCAATCGGACAATTGGACTTGCAGACATGACGTTTCGACGAAACCATCTAAGTAATTAGGGAAATGGTAACATTAATAAAGCAATAAAATAAGATTTTATTTCCAGTCTACAGGCTCATAGTTTCATTACTAAGACAGCATGCCGGCAACCTTGTTTTCTGCACGAACCAACCTGAAGATCACTCATGGTGTATTCAGAAGCCCAATAAAGCTTCAGAAAGATATCGGTTTCAGACGATTCGGACATGAGGAACTTTTCACATTTTCTCAAAACTCCTTCAAACAGAAATCTGTCGGCCAAGGGAAGAATGAATGAGATATTGTGATCTGAAAACAGGTGAATACAGTTACAAAGCAGACACAGGCGGCGCCTGAAAGTTGAGAGTAGGTCAAAAACATTGAATCAGTTTGAAAACATGTCAGCTGCCAGCTGTGTGTGCCCTGATCATCATGATTTGAGTTCTGTTAATCAGTGACCATCATTAGTCAAAAAATAGCTGCTTTGTCGATACCAAATTGAGGTTGTTGAACTTTGAAAAGCTCTGTCATCCAGAATGAGTCGCATATATGACTATCAGGACAGTGGAGAGCATTGACATTGACACAATCACTCTAGCAATATTGTTTGGCTCTGCCAAACGTTTGGCCATAGTTCATAAGAACAATAAGTAGCTCCCAATTGACTGTCAAACAGATGTGATTATGAAACTTCCTCTTTTTTTGGAATTTCCTCTCGAATTTTCTCAGTTACCTGTTAGTTTGCGTCTGGATGGATAGACGATTTCCATGAGTTCAATGAATTCGTACATCTCCAGTTCCGCATCCATTTTTACCAGCGGAAATCCATTTTCATCTTTTTCCATCTCAGCGAGACGATCTCTTGTGGCAGAGAAGTAATCGGAGTGGAATGAGAGAAACTGAAATAACTACTCAACTACACTGGTGAATTCTATATCTAACCGGGTGTTTAGGTAATAGGTAACCTGACCTTTTTTCAGGTTACCTCTTGGGTAACCTGAAACCAAAAACCGGTTACCCTCTAATTCGAACAGCAATTCTACTGTTACTTGTTACTTTTGATGGTAACCGGATTTAAGTTCAGGTTACTTATGGTTACCTATTCAAGTGATCTGAAAAAAGGATTAGGTTACTCAAAACCCGGTTAGATTTAGAATTGGGCATTAATTTCTCGTATAAATTACAAATGAAGTTGAATTTCAGAGAAAGAATTTTGAACATACGCTGCAACTGATGTATAGATCCTTGCCTCCGTCGCCATCACTGAATCGGAAAACCAAGTCGGAATCTTTGCTGGGCTCGGTAAAGAGATAGGAAAATGTGTGACGGAGCCTATAAAGCACATATACGGTGTTCGCATACAGTAATCTTCGCTAATAAACTTTTATTGAGCTCCGTCCACGAAGTTTTCGTGGTGGGATACTATATCCCACTGCGATTTGTTCTGATAACAGCACAGTTTCGCTGAGTATCGCGTTTATTTTCACGCGAATTGTGCGCGGAGCGTTTAAAAGCGAGGACGCGAGTTCTTTATTTGTTAAAGCTGTGAGCGAGAACACTGTGCATACCTTTACTATGACCTACACAGACCTTTACTATGCATGCAACCAGATCGCATGCTGTGATCTGGTTGCATGCAATGCATCCAGGTTGCATCACAAATGCGACACGTGGGAACGTGGGATGAGCGCACCTGAAACCCAACACCTCCTCGATAGTGAGAGCAACATCAAGATCCAGAAAAGTGCGAACAGTCTCATTCTCTCTTTCAGGAAGCGTCACGAGCGGACGCCAGAAGTCATCATGGATCAATCTGCACCATTTCAGCCCATCCGAGTCAAAATTATTACTGCGCACAAACATCTGAAAACTCAGAATGGGCGAAATTCTCCCCGAACCGACCCTTCCCAAACCAAATTCGAACCACTTCTTATCCGAACCACTGCGGCACTCGAACCGACAGGAAACCGAACCAAAGAAACCCTAACAAACGTTGCGTAGTCGACCAACTTCAGCATTAATTAGTTGAATTGGTTCGTTTCCACCTTTGTCAGCCTGAATTTGTTTTAGTTTTAAAACTAAGCACCTGGTTAGAGCAGAATCGGTTCGATTTTGGTTCAGCAACAAGTTCACCGTCAGAATGACCTCACCGTTCTTGACGCTGACATATTACCAAATTTCGTATCTGACCGGTTTTTAGTAACCCAATCTGAGCAGTTCACCCGAACCCGTTAGTAAGCGTGAATCAAACTAGGTTATCCCCTTCGGACCCTACATTTAGTTCTCGTCATTAGTCTTAGATACAATCGGATTCTGATTTCAGATTATTTAAAGATTGTTTTTCTGAACCGGGGATCTAAAATATATTACACTTCGACAATAATTCATCGGAAATTATGGAACCTAATCATTACTGCTTCCTGTTAAAAAATAACACCCGCCTGGCGGGAGTTCAGAGAAGTATATAGACTACTCGCAGCACAATGTTTTCAAGTCATAAAGAAACGATTGTTGGAGAACAGTACAATGTATGGATCTAGTTCATGTTTGATCTTCAACACATCTTCAGTTTGCTCAAAGTTCAGCTATGAAAATAACTTTTGATTTTTACACACGAAATAAACGCATAAAGTAAGATAAAGTAATTGATGTAAAACGAACCGGTCCGTCCTTTGGGTTCAATGGATCTGCACAGTTGATGATACACAACCGAAGACAGGCAACAATTTTCCACTGATTGGAATAGATCTAGAACCATGCATGCATGAAAATGTAGAAAACTCAGAATAAAAAATAACACAATCTTTTAGTTTTTCAGAAACACAACCTTCCAGTATTTCACTGAAAAACGACAAAACGCGTACAAACCGGAGATTTCATCAATTTTCTTAGGCTCGTGCAACGAGCATAGCCTGTCGTTGTTTCAAGTTGAACAGAATTCCTCTCACTCACCTTCTTGTTAATACGCCAATAACAAAAGAACTGTTCATGTTCGTTTATTCTGAGGGAGATTACCCTGAAACGAGAAACCTTTATTAAGAATGAGCTCTGCTTATTTTCAGAAACAGCAGATGCGTTGATTCTTCAATAATTTTGTGCAGAACATCTTGAACTCTGTTTCATTCATGACACTTTTTTTTTCGGTTTTGATTGTTTGTATCCTACTGTCATTTTTTTGTCTCTTCTCTTGTATATCACATGCTTGCATGTATATAAATCAATCAATCAAACTAGAGCCCTACTTTGTCAACCCGAAAAATAAGGATGTAGTACATTATACGGCCATATTGGAGTTGTTCGATCGCATAACAGTATGTTGCCTACATTTCAAAAACAATCGGTTACTTTTTAAATAGGTTATTCTTTTCGTGCAACATGGCAGTCTCGGAAGTAAACAAAACACATAACACACCCAGCCAAAGAGAGAGTTTTCTATGTTTGCGTCGCTAAACCGTTATCAAGCTGTAAGCAAGCGAAGGATGTCGAGAGACACTTATTGGTGAACTCTCTATCTAATCGGGACACACTTATTTCCCTTTCCCCGTCATCAAAACAAGTATAACTGTTTTTGAGCTACTAGAGTTCACGATAACGAATAAACATTTTGCGGTGAATTCTATATATAACCGGGTTTTTAGGTAACCTAACCCTTTTTAGGTAACCTATTTTTCAGGTTACCTCAGTAGGTAAGCGGATGGTAACCTAAAATGAAAAACCGGTTACCTGTTTTTCTAACGCAAAATGTGGTTTTTACCGTTAGTTTTACCGGTAACCGAATTTTATTTTTAGGTTACTTCCAGGTTACCTACTAAGGTTACCTGAAAAAAGGTTACCAAAAAAGGGACCAAAAAAGGGTTAGGTTACCTGAAAACCCGGTTAGTTGTAGAATTGGCCAACATTTTGCAAGACATGTCAGTAACCAGTTTGTAACAAAACCAACCAGTCCGTATTTGCCACGGAAACCTTGACGACTACCGGCTCCGCAGTAATTGAGACGACCCCGTTTACGCGAGTGGCGACAAACGATATCTTCGCAGTCTTTTTGGCCGTTCGATCCAAGTCAATCACTCTGATTCTCGGTAGTGCTTCGCGCGTGACATCACCATTCGCCGCTGAAACTGAAATACAACGTAAGTTCGAAAAGCGCAAGGAAAAGCATGGGTCAGCGCCATTCTGATAGAGTATCAAATCTATTTTTGGAGCTGGAGCAGCGGAGTGGTAATAGGAAAACCGAAAACTTTTTCAACAACATTCACTTGATTGGAATGAACTGTATTTTCCAAAATCATACTGTAGAATGAAAAGTAGAAATTAAAAAGACTATACCTTCTGAGGCGGATTCCTGTGCAGCGGGAGCAGGTGAGACTTCAGGAGACACCAGTTCCGGGATGGGGGAACAGGCCATGTCTCTAGTCTCCACTTTCACCTTCGAGATATCCGGAAACTCATCTGCCTGCAATCATGCCGTTTGTAATTACAGACTACAGAGCAGTTTACTGGAATGTTCACAACTAACCCATTCTAAATAACCTAGGAACATACACACAAAACAGTCTGAATTGAACTTTACCCCTACACCTTCTGAGTTTGTACTACAAACGATGAGCGACGAATAACACTCTCAATCAAAATCAGAAATTCGAGAACGGAGGGAGGTGAACCCTCAATTTTCCTAAATGCAAAGATCATTAAACAGATGTGCCGTGACGCGATAGCAAAATGCATCGTGGTATACATTAAACCAGACACAAAAAATCATCGTATTTAGCAGAGGATTAGCGTTTTGGCAACAACACCATACGTGGTGTAGTTTCTCTTATTTTGCAGTATTTGTAGTTTGATCCCGTCACTTTTCGATAAAAACTCGTCAATTAGGATGTGATAGCTACGAATATTCTCGGTCACTCCCAATACATTGTCACTACTCGATGTAAGAAATATGAAATCAATTTCTTGAAGAATACAGTAGTATACTGTATTGTAATAATGCTGTTGAGGACCGCTGACCGCGGGTTGCCAGCGTTACATCCACGACACTGGACTTTGATACTCTGTGATAACTTGTGGTGATAAGCCTCTATAAAAGAGGCGCACCATCATTGTGTTTTCAGTCTTATCTCAAAATCACAACACAAGTCTTGTTCTCGAATAAACATATGTCAATCAAGTGTTTTGTATGTCGACGTAATTCACATTAAAACACAATCAATCCCTTACAAGTTTTTGTAATGGAACGTGGAGGTCCTCGGCATCGCAACTCAATCGCCGTCGCAACACAACCACAATCACGAATGCAGTGGAAGAACTTGCTCCTACCAATTTTGTGCTACAAAAGTTAAGCACTATCCCACAACCAACCTTTAAACACTTGGGAGGACCCACTGTTTCAACAGTGGTAGGAAGATTGGATCTGTGGAGAGCATACACGAACGTTAGTTTTCGTTATGCTTATTCATATTTTATGTCATGTTTATTCCGCGCCACAGGGCCCTCTGTCAATGTATCCATCAAACCACACGAGATTTTAGGTCTTATTAATTTGGCCACAAGACTAATTTCACGTCTTGGAGAGTTGTTGGATACATTTTGAGATACAATTAAAGCCGCGGAACAGAGAAGGTAGTGCCAGTCTAAACGACGTCCAATTCTGGCACAAATAAGCAACCTCCCCCTCTTCCACTCCATTCCACTCGACATACAAACACATTCAAAGTAAGCAAACACTAATACCAAAATCACGCCATCAAGTCACAGTTCAGAAATAGGTGCTGACGAGCACATATTTCCGCCGAGCAAGCTACAGAGAATTCAGAGATAAGAACATTTCATCGACACAGAATGGCACCACGAGCTGATAAGACTTATAAACAAGAACCAGTGACGCACTTAGCGCCCTATGAACCCATTCGCGAGTTTTCCACTGATAAGGAATCACATAAAAAGGAAGCGCTACACACAAACACTCACTCCGCCAATAGGAACTGTCCTAGGACACAAAGCTCCTATTGCCAGCTCAGCCAGAGACAATTCATTCAGTATATGAACAAAACTCCTTCCAAGCCTACGAAACAAAATAAAACTCCAAAAGCACCCAAAAAGCAGAAGAAACAACCAAACTTTCACTACAATACAAGACAAGCAGCGCCCATAATGGACGCCGTCCTCCGAGCAATTCAACAATTAACAGCCCATAATGATCGTACACAAACACTCGTCAAGCGCAACACAACCACCAGACCATTCTTCACCGAGAAAAGCATGAGTTTTAAATCATTCATTCGTCAACTAAACGACTTTCTGAATGCAAACGAAATGGATCACGCCGAAGCGTTACGCATACTACCGTCACTCTTGTCCGACAGCGCACGCGACGCTTACGAATCACTCGATCGGAATCTCAGGACAAATGATCCGTGGGACAACTTATTGGAAGCTTTGCAGACCGCCATCTATACACCCGAGAAGAAACTATGGGCACGCACAACGCTCAACGCAATTCGCCAGGGAACACAAACCGTAGAACAACTCGGGAAACAATGCATCGAACTAGCAAACAAAGCTTACCCAACCACAGCTGAAGCAAATGCGCGTAACGCTTATCTGTTTTCATGTTTCCTCAACGGTTTGGAACCAACACTTCGCAATCAAGTAAGACGATCCCGCCCAGACACATTTGAAGCAGCCAAAACAGCGGCCATACACGAAGAAACAATTTTAGCATTGGAAAAGTACGACAAGGATAACGACGTAAAAACCGCAATCAACTAACCAATCAAATCAACGCTCTGAAGATAGAAACTCATCAGCAACACTATACCCATAAACGCAGATCACATCAAAACCATATCAATCAACAACCGTTCTCCAATCAACTCTCGATTCCGCCAACAGAGGGAAACAGAAGAGCTGACCATATGTTCGGGGACGAGCATTTTCAACGGCGGAGGGACGTTACATCCACGACACTGGACTTTGATACTCTGTGATAACTTGTGGTGATAAGCCTCTATAAAAGAGGCGCACCATCATTGTGTTTTCAGTCTTATCTCAAAATCACAACACAAGTCTTGTTCTCGAATAAACATATGTCAATCAAGTGTTTTGTATGTCGACGTAATTCACATTAAAACACAATCAATCCCTTACAAGTTTTTGTAATGGAACGCCAGCAAGCACTGATGCCAGCCGCAATAAATAAAATAGTTATGTAAAACGTTACTCACTTTTCTCTTTCTACTAGGTTCGTCATCCATATTCGGTAACGCACAACTGAGATGAGTTCTGCAAACAAAAGTGAACCCTGTGCAAAATATCCCATATAAGAACTATGAAAAAAAAGTTCTTTCGTTTCTATATTTTTCGGCACAATCGTCTTCATTTGTACCAAACGGATACATAATTGCTAGTTTCTATTATCATTTATGGTGGAATCTACTGAATCGTGAAAGTTCAGAGAAAACTTAGTTAGTAGCTGCGAGCTAAACAGGTAGATGTGCTTGCATCAACACGAAATTTCAATGAAACTTGAGTAGATTAACACATCACGGTGTTTGAACCCTACAATGCTCCAATTGACGCTTTAGTTCAAGTGCGCCGCGGTTTTGAATGTTCGCGCCGTCGCCTCGCGGAGCTCTGACGCGTGCGGCTCGCAAGAAATAGTGTGGAGGAGCGAGAGAGTGCGCCCGCGAAGTTCAAATATGTTTGAAATCTACAGTAATATCTCATGCGTCGCGGTCTTTGAGACCGGCCGCGTTTCACTGCGTAAAAATCAACGAACGCAAAACACCGTGACATTCATTGAAAAACAACTTCGAAAACATGAAAAGTAGAAGAACGAAAAGGTAAGTTAGATGATCGAAGCACCAGTGAAATGAGATACAATTCGGAAACACGTTGAGATATCAAATACAAAACTGATAAGATTGACAGTCATTAAAAACAGAACCGAAATCTACAATAATCTCGAGATAAAAACGTGGAACAAAGAAACGTAAACAGCTGATTGGTAATACTTTTATTTGCTAACTAACTGAAATCACATCAACTTGGAATACCAGAAAGGTTCGATTTCAAGATATTTTATGGCTATTTGGAAGCCGCTTTTCAGTAGTTAGCCGTTTTTGGACTGTAATTGAACATTTACCATAAAGGGGATAGAATAATCGTTAGTTATTGAATTCTCTCGTTACGACAATGCTGCAAGATAGGTTGATGAATGATGAGAGAAGGTGAAACAATGAAACAACAATTGTAAAACAGATGGCCAATTACAACAAAAAGGGTGGGAAAAACAAGTGAAATAGCATCAGACAAGGAAACCCAGGGCTAGCATAACTAGACAGTCGACTGGTCAGAATTTATCTTATTTGATCCTTCCCTAGAGTTTCCAGCTCTGAATAACTATAGCTGGAGCTAAAAAAAAACTGATGTGAGATAGCAAAGATCAAAATATGAAACAGATGACTGTTGCAAAATGTATGTACTTTCACTAGAACGAATAAACCATCACGAATGGACCACTACCGTTTGCCTACAACTGAGAAACACGAGATTGCTAGATAGAAAAACTAGAAAAGTTTTGATCTGACCAAAATCGACGAAACTACTGCTTATCCTGTTTACGAACTTGAATTTGATCTAGATCAAAATGAGAGAGCAAAACTGAGCAGATCACCGAATTTGAATAGTAATTGATTCAAATGTCGGCTAACTTATCGAACAGTGCAATTATGATATTTGGCGTTTCCCACAACTTCTTGTAGAAACCAGATGTTTTGACAGCTCGGATTTCTTGACGGGTTTTCAATTGTGCGACACACCACTCCTGAAATTTAGTTGTTAGTTCCGTAATCTATGAAATTCCTTAGATTCTTGTTAGCATTCACAGCTGAATGGACTGACTACACAATATCCAAAGAAACTGTACTGTTCAAAGGTAGAGCGATGTTTTGGATGCTCTTTTGAATCACCCATATTTCTATCTTGACAATCGCAAATTCAACAATAGTCACTTTACTGGTGAAAACCTAATACATCATCCTGTTTTTTTAGTTTAGTTACGCAGGTAAAACACCTGATTTTCAATCGAGTTAAGTACAACAAAGTCGCCCCACGTGACTGTCAACTGTCACACCACAGTAAAGTTGACCGAGTAACCACATAAATTCGAGAAACGAACTATTCCGTCTCCAAAAATGAAAAAAAATTGTCTATTTTAGTTGCAAAATCATTAATTTTCACATCAGAAAAGAACTCCTTTCTGTAGATTAGTCGGACCTAAACAGCCAAATTAGGCGACCATGCATCAGGGTGGAACAACTTTCGTGTCAGAGACAAATGATCGCACTTTGCAAACTAAATTGGAACTATTTGCATTGTGTATAATTCAAATGTTGGTGGGTGGCTGTAAAGAAACACAAACCTGAAGATCGTTCATATTATACTGAGAAGACCAATACAGTTTGAGGCAAAGCTCAGTCTGGCACGTATCCGACATCAGATATTTTTCGCATTCCCTCAAAACGCCATCGAATAGAAATCGGTCCGCCAGCGCAAGAATGTAGGAGATATTTTCGTCTGAAAAGAATGCAAACTTATAGAATTAGCTCTTTCCAAAGAAAGCCGATACAGTGTATGGTGGTACTTGATCCCGCAGTGTTTTTTGTAGTTTGATCTTGTCGTTTTTCTGACAAAATTCGTCGATAATAGCGCGTATCAAGTGAAAAACTACATCTACAACTCATCGATGATCATGATCAACAAAAAACAAATGAACAATAATCCTGGAACTTCGAACCAAATTGAATACCTGTTACTTTGCGTCTGGATGGGTAGACTACCTCCATTAGTTCAACGAATTCTTCTATTTTCCCATCCATTTTTTCGAACGGAAATCCATTTTCATCGGTTTTCATCACAGAAAGTCGATCTTTCGTGGCGGAAAAGTAATCCGAGTGGAATGATAGAAACTGAAATTGTTGATTTTGATATTTTGGCCCTTGATTTTTTCGAACTATATAATTTTCCATCTGATATTTCAGTACTACACCACATTATTAGCTTCAAACCCAATAATCGATATTAGCCCATCTTGCTCTATTATCTCTTATAAATGAACTTTCAATGAGATGAGATCCCATGATGCCACACAATTTCGTCGTTCACACCATCAATGTGTGATGTGTCCAGTGTCCACACAACTTCCGCCCCGGCCGGAGGCAAGATAATAGAGTAAGGCCAATTACACAAGCAACCGGGTTGATATCAACCAAAAAGCAACTCGGTTGCTTTTGTAAAGAAAATTTGGTTGCTTCCAGAAAGCAACCGAAAAGCAAACAAATTGCTTTTTAGAACCAACCAACCTTTCTTTACAAAAGCAAACGAGTTTTGTGAAGTAATAGAGCTTGTTAATTTCTATATCAACCCGGTCGCTTTTGTAAAAAGAGGTTGGTTGCTTCTCAAAATCAACCCGGTTGCTTTTTGGTTGCTTTGAAAATCAACCAAATTTTCTTTACAAAAGCAACCGGGTTGACTTTTGGTTGATATCAACCCGGTTGCTTCTGTAATCCCAATCCGCCACAGAGTAAGTACGTGGGGCCGAAACGATGTGACATATAGCATATATTAATCTTCACATATAGCATATATTAATCTTAGTGCATTTATTCATCAACTTAATTTTGAATTAAACCTCCTCTAGTTAACCTATTTCTATCTATCTAGACCACACGACAGTCGGAAACTAATTACTCATTGGGATACTCTTGCATACAGTATCTTGCTCTTTCAAATCTTTCATGATTTGACCCCTGACAACCGAGCTGCTTATGTGCAAAAATGTACCCAGACCAACCAATCACTGGATAACGTGTCGTGGGTAACCAAAATGCCGAATTGGTAGCAGGGCTGGCAGGATTTTATCGAAAAAGTTCCCATGGAAAAAGCATTGTCATTCGTGATCGTGATGTGATGAGCATCTCGGACTCGGACAGGTAAAATTACTCACACAGCAGTTGATGTATACATCGTCATCGGCGAATTTGAAAACCAAATCAGAATCCTTGTTCGGCACGGTGAAATCGTAGGAAAACGAATGACGAAGCCTTCAATTTACAAACTATGTACAATCCGACGGAAACGAAAACTCAAACGGTTCAAAAATTATGTCAATGAACGCACGACTGCAACCGTATTCACTGAATTCTACTCCAGTAGAGAACTGAATATATTTATAGGTAACAAGGTGAGTAACTCAGACTTCATCAAGAACGTTTCTATTTTTCATGTTAGCCCTTGCGAAGAAAAGAATGCCGCCACAAGCTAAAACAGGCCGTTGTGGCATGTGGCTGAATTTTGAGTTCGCGATCGGCTAATTTGGTTCCTTTCGAGGTATTCGCGCAGACTCATTATTAGCTGTCAGTCCGATTGCCAATTAAGCAGTCTTGAATGTGTACCGATAACTACAGAAATTGTGTGGTGCGAACTGACCTGTAGCCACAAATGTTCTCGATGGAAAGCACGACTTCGAGATCGAGAACAGTGCAAACCGTTCGATCATCTTCGGGGATCGTGACAAGTGAACTCCAATAACAATCATCAGTGTCCGCCCAACGCCAGGAACGAAACCCCTTACGGGCGAACTCTACACCACTGCGAAACCACCGCTGAAAGTGCACGAGTTAAATACTTCTTCTGTACCATACACCAAGTTTGCGCATATACCGGTAAGGTCTGACTATTCGAAAAAAAAGTAGGCCGTTTTTAGCTTCAAACACGTGAAACATAACGATTTTGTATCAAAAAATGGAGAAATTTTAGCGTTTTCGGCGAAAAGGTAGTCCGTTTTTCGATTTTTTTGACTATTCGGACAACTTTACCGGTGAACGAGTTCGCGATACTCCCCTCTTTTTTGATTCGCTACCCCTAGTGAGAGAAAACAAAAAAAACTCGAAAAACCGGTTACTTTTCACCGAAAACGAGAGAATTAGTATCTTTTTGATGCAAAGTCATAGATTTCAACGTTTTTAAACGCAAACACGGCCTCCCTTTGTCGAATAGTCGGATCTCTTACATTTTTCACAAAATGGAATCAATTCTTAGCCTATAAGCTGCAAAAGACATTATTTTGCAATTTGCATCGAACACGGCCAATGTCTGTCCAAATTCCATATCGTATTCGTAATGTTCCGAGGAACGTCGAAAGAATGCAATGAAGAAGCAAAATAGACTAACAATCCCTGTTTTTCTCTCCATCTCCAATGAATCGTCAGAACTTGAAAGAATCCAATTCAGACCAGCAACGATTCTCCACTGATTAGCATATATCTGAAATATTACACGTGCAATACGACAAAACAACCGGGCTAAACATTGAACTGAAACATGGTTCACCAGAATGATAATTAGATTACGTTATTCGAGCAAGATGATCACCGCTAAATTTTACAACTTATACGTAAACTACCTCCTCATTTCGATGTTGACTGATGCTCATTTTTGCTCGACTTCGATCGACGTATGATCATTTTTCGAAATGTTTTTGGCTTCTTACTGTTGAAAAGCCATATTTTAGGATAAAAACGCGACTATATCGTACTTCTCGCTCACACACGTTCCCTTTTCGGTGCCGCTCATGCTCGCATTTTTCAGCCCGGTAGGGAACTGTTTTACATATGTTACAACTTCAGCTGATGTAAAAGACTACGAGCAATAAAATCTACTAATATAAATGGGTGGTTTGGTCTGTTTGTTTGTTTGAAGGAAAAAGTGTGTGATTCCAATGATGCATTTGCCCTTTTGGTCGAGCAATGAGCGAAAAGTTGCACTTTGTAGTTGGTTTTGAGAAAAGGCGCGTGAGCAATACGTGCTTTTGCTGATTTTCATTTCGGAAATTTCTGTGACCGGCTGTTGCTGGAAAAATATTTTTACTCGAGGGAACGTTCTGGCGCTCTATGATAGAAAGAACTGTCGCTTTCTATGTTAGGGAGAACTCTCGCTGTGTTTATTAGGGAGAGATGTCGCGCTCTATGTTAAAAAGAGATGTTGCGCTCTATGTTAAAGTTGCGTATAGATGTCGCGCTCTCTGTTAGATAGAACTGTTGCGCTCTATGTTAGAGAGATATGTCGGGCCCGATGTTAGGGAGAGATGTCGCGCTCCATGCCAAGGAGAGATGTCGTGCTCTATGTTAAGGTTAAGGAAAGATGTCCCGCTCACTGTTAGGAAGAGATGTCGGGCTCTATGTTAGGGAGAGATGTCGCGCCCTATGTTAGAGAGATATTCCGCGCCTTATGTTAGGGAGAGAAGGAGAGCTCTCGCGCACTATGTTAGGAAGAGCTCCCGTGCCTTATGATAGGAAGAAAGGAAGAGCTCTCGCGCTCTTTGTTAGGGAGAGCTCCCGTGCCTTATGATAGGAAGAGAATAAGAGCTCTCGCGATCTATGTTAGGAAGAGCTCCCGTGCCTTATGATAGGAAGAAAGGAAGAGCTCTCGCGCTCTATGTGAGTGAGAGCTTTCGCGCCCTACGTTAGCGAGAGCTCCGCGCTCTCTATTAGAGAGATCTATGTAGTAGAAGGCATGGCGCCTCATGTTGAGAAAAACGTGATTTGAATGGTTGGGAAAAACGTGAGTTCGGCAAATGGAGGGGAAATTAAACAAATAGTCCTATAAGCTCTCGCCAGCCTGGAATAAAAAAACAAGGGAGGCGGAGGCGGCTTTAGCCGCCGGCGACCTACCTTGTAACATATAAAATGACATTTGACGTCTATGAGACAAAATTGAATATGAACTGGACACTTCCATCATACTGTAGACAAATTCAGCTAAATTCACCTTCTTATTAATCGACCAATGAACAGAAAGTTTCTCGCCCTCTAACATCTTGAGACTAATCCTCCTGGAACAAAATAAACAATTTATGATGCAAAAGAGCTGGATAAATGTTTTTCCATTTAATTACTTGACTTCAACTAACGGAGTACGGAGAAAGAGCGGAAGAGAGATTTAGAGATTTGAGTAGGAGAGACAGAAAGGGGGGAGAGAGAGAGGGGAAAGAGAGAGGGAGAGAGGGGGGGGGGGGGAGAGAGAGAGTGAGAGGGTAGCGCAACTGACCAGTCCGTATCTGCCAAATAGAAATCGACTTGAACCGGCGCCGCAGTCACTGTAAGGGCCCCGTTCACTCGACTGGCAACGAATTCCATCTTTACAGATTACGTCTCACGTCTGTTCAGATCAACGATTTTGATCTTCGGGAGAACGGAGCGACACGCATCGGTACAGTTAACAGTTAATTCTGGAACGGGGAATGAACAGACTTACAAAATAGAAGCTTGGTGGCTAGTATATACTCCGGTAAGTCAAAGAAATCGAAAAAAAACTCTGCATCGAAGAAATATGGATAGGTTTGATGCAAATACTGGAATTTTATGTAATAGAAGCGAAAAACTGGTACGGGGTAGTAGCAGTTTGCTAGCCCGCTACTGCTGATTTGGCCAAAGCAGTTGTAGCAGTTTAGTAGATATTCCATTCCTGTGATTGCGGTGTCCGAGTGGCCACACAATTTTGGAGAATGAACTTTTTTTTAATAATAATATTGGGAGAAATTGCCTATTTTTCATGAAAAACCATGGAGTTTTACGTATTTAATATTGAACAACAGGTCCTTTTGTGGAATAGGCAGACCTTACACCTTACCGGTGTGAGGGGCAGGGGATACTTCAGTGAGAAGCTCAGGGATGGGTGAGCAGGCGGAATCTCTGGTGGGAACACTGACTTTCGAGAGAGACGGGGGAATAGTGGCCTGCAAATCAATAAGTTCGGATTATTCGCCTCAACCCGTTTTTTTTATTGAAATCTTGAATTGAATACGTGTACCAACAATAACGATAGCCTTATTTTCTCAATTTAGGTCGAGATGCACCCCATTTGTTTTAGTTCTAGCAGTTCAACCGAGGTTACGGAAATATGGCATAATATCGAAGATTGGGATTGGGAGAAGCGTAGCGGTTGCTGAATTGAACTGTCTCAGCCCAAAATAACAGTCATAAATTTTCCATGGCAAACATAGCAGTTTTTTGAATTTCACAACCGTCTGCCACTAATTAGATCCCTCACCCACAGCGGTTTAAAACACTATCAAGTTGTGGCTTCTTTCTGAATACGAAACCATTTTCCGATTTCAATAAAAGATTTCCTTCGGGTCAAAAATGGTCATGTCGCGCGGAGATAAAGAACTGGTTTTAAACTGTTTCTCAAAGCAGTACGAAAGAAATTTCGAGCGACCCACGTTGAGTCAGAGCAAAGTACCAATATGCAGTTAAATCATACACTAACTTAGTTTTGGCGGAGGGGTTGTGGGTAAACCTTTCAAGCATAGATGGGTCCCGCTGTATTCTCAATGACAGAATAGCCAATTTACTGTTGGAATTAGTCGGAATACTTATATTTCCGGTAAGAAAAAAGGGGTGGCGGGTCACATTTATTAGTGGGGTGCAATCTAGTGTCTTGTGAGTGTAGGAGTTGAATATAATCTGGTTATACGGTACTTCGGTTTGAACTAACACAAGGTGCACAAGAGTTGATGCCATAATCTGAGAAGAAGAAAGTTGAAGGTTGCTAAAATCCCTTATAATAGGGTGCGGTGGACTATACTACTATACGGTATAGTATGTTGCACCAGTTCTGCCTATTATGAGAAAATAACCCCTTTTCCGATTACACTAATAGCGACATGATGTTAAATGAAATGTAGGTGCAATTTAGGTGAATTCTATATCTAACCGGGTTTTAGGTAACCTAACCCTTTTTTGGTAACCTATTTTTCGGGTCACCTCAGTAGGTAACCGGTCGGTAACCGAAAATGAAAAACCGGTTACCTGTTTTTCTAACATAAAATGTGGTTTTTACCGTTAGTTTGCTTGGTAACCGGATTCAAGTTTTAGGTCACTTACCGGTTAGCTGTGAGATAACCTCAAAAAAAAGTTACCAAAAAACCCGGTTACATATAGAATTGGCCGCATATTTAATTACCAGCCCAGTTTGACGGAAGAGGATCCTGTCTGTGTCTCAGAGTTTTGTAGCTAATTGGATCAATTTTGTCAAAGTATTAGTGCAGAAGTTCACGTACTTATGACGAGAACTTAAGTTTTACTCACCTTTGGCCTTCTACCGTGCTTTACACCATTGTTCACTTTGTTTCCGAGGTCGAATCAGCTTAGCCCTAGAATAAAAAATAAATAAAAGGACGATGGCAAATTGAAGTCAAATTTCACGACAGCATAAATTGTGATATGTCTGATGCTCACAAATGGCATATTGTTAGAACAAGTTCGAGCCAATTCAGTACTTTGATAAAACACGGTATGAACGCTAATAGGGAACAGCCCAACGTAAAAAAATGGAAAAACCTAAAACCGCTTCGTACAGAATCCGCATTGCGGTTATTGCGAACAGAGCACGATAACAGTAAAAATTTAAATCAGTGATATGCAAATCAAGGCTTCTGTACATCGATTCTTGGCAGGCGCGGCGAGACCAGTGATCCATTGTGCGGGCCAAACTGGCAGCGCGCCAATAGTGATGGTGAGCCAAAAAACCAGGTAAATGGAATCGTGGCTCGTTTGGGAAGCGTTCATACCGTGAAAAGCAATAGTACAGAGACAATGTTCCACTAACTTGAACGAAAATCAAAGTTTAAGCACGGCGATCCTACATGGTACCCAATCCAAGAACATATTTAACAAATAGCGAAACTATCTAAATTTAAATTACTGAATATTTAAACTATTGTGGCGTCAGTGCAACCTCACTTTGAAGCATTCTCGCGTAACAAATAACTAACAAACATAATACTCCTCCAAAAGTGATTATTCCTCATGTTTATTGCGTTGCAAAAAGTTTTCGCTTCTAAAAATGAGCATGAGCTTCAGAAAAGAGTCACTCGTAGCACCAGCCAACTCAAAAAAAATTAAACATGGTCAGCCTCCCCGATTTGCCATGGGGGCAATGTCCAGTTAGTTTAATTGACAGGAATATAAACCGGACCTTACGTCCCTACGAGCTGTAAACGTTAAAAGAGAAATCGTGAAACTGTGAAAGTGTAAAAGGAGTATATGTTCCTTACCAATAAATCGACTGGGTGAGAAAACTCATTCCCATTTAGAATGTGAAATGTTCGAGCAAGAACGGCATTTCCAGGCAAATATGGCGAACCAAAGATACGGAAAGACGGTCCCAGACTAGATAAAACGGCACCGGCACCACAGAGTTAAGTTGAATTCCATTTCCCCTATTTTGGAATGAAGCGTTTTTCAGTGTCTCGAAATACACATGTAGAACGTACCTCACGCTTGCTTACTTCCTTCGTTCAGTATTTGAAAGTTTAAAATCGTCTCGCGCGTTCTTCAATCGAATTCAAGATCTAAAATTGATTTTATAAATTATAAATCAAGAACTACAATTAAAACGAGAACAGTGAAAGGAAAAAGTGAAAAACTGCTTCCCTCTACAAAGATAAATGAGAAAAAAACACAAAACTGATAGAGCATATAAAAATAAAACTTCGAATTATATTTTTTTCTCAATCAATCATCAGCTCAGATTTTTGGCCAACAGGAAAGGGGACGAGGGTGAAAGGGGACGAGGGGGGGGACGAGGGTGAAAGGGGACGAGGGGTATGGCAAAGGGGACGAGGGCTGAGGCAAAGGGGACGAGGGATAAGGCAAAAAAACACTCTTAGGTATCGTAGAAAGGGGAAAAGATGAATCAATAATGAAGATACAGAACAAGGAAAGTATTATGGAGTAATCGAAAACTAAACTTGACTAGATTTCGCTCTAATTATCAGTCCACCCCTCGTCCCCTTTGCCTCAGCCCTCGTCCCCTTTGCCATATCCCCCGTCCCCTTTCACCCTCGTCCCCCCCTCGTCCCCTTTCACCCTCGTCCCCTTTCCTATTCACCCAGATTTTTTCCCTACGAATACAGTCAGATGACGGAATGAGTGCCGCGGTAAATTCAAATTTGATTTTTGAATCCGTATTTAAATGTTTTGAATCCGGTCAAATGAATAAAGTTTCTGTTTCTTATTATTCTACGCCATCTTTCTGCTTGTTTCTTCTACTCCGTCGGGGGCCAATTCACTGAAGAACCAGGTCCTTCCCGAACCGAATCGCGAACCAGTCACTGGAGAACCGAACCGAACCCACCGAACCGTTGTTTGGAACCGACCGGTTCTCCAGTGAATGCTTCGAACCGAACCGGGATAGACTCATTTTACCTTGTCTACGACTTGCTTGTTTAATTCATGATCAATGTCGGTTCGGTTCGAAGCATTCACTGGAGAACCGGTCGGTTCAAAAGTCGGTTCGGTTCAGTTGGTTTGGTTCTCCAGTGACCGGTTCGCGGTTTGGTTTGGGAAGAACCCGGTTCTCCAGTGAATTTGCCTCCGTGGGGTCATTATCACTGTAAAGATAAAACCGGCGTTCTACTACAGTATCGACACCGTACTACCGCCGTTTTACTGGTAGTGTTACTGCAGTATCGCCAGCCGTAAAACGGTAGTAGTACGGTGTCGCTACTGCAGTAAAACGCCAGTAAAGCTGTAGTTCAACTGCAGTAAAACCGCAGTAAAATTATTTCGAATTATCGAAAATAAAACACTTAAAAATTATTTTTTTTATAAAACAAAATTTAATTATCTCTTCATGGCCCTTCTAGTATCCAGGTAAGGGTTAACCAGGTAACCCGGTTAATGGTTAACGGCTAGGGTTAACAAAATACCGGGTTAAATAAAGAATTCGCCGAATTTTCTGAGAAATTCTGATTTTTTCACATGAATACGCGAGAATCGTGGGAAAGGAAGCAATTTAGATTTTATGTTTGAAATTGCGAATAAAATGCTGAAAAACGCTCATTCGTCTTCCATTCATGACTCGGAACGAAGCCAAACTCGAAACTCGAAAAACTCGATCTTTTCGAGTTTCCAAAATTTCGAGTTTTTCTAGTTTCGAGTTTTTCGAGTTCTGGAAATTTCGAGTTTTTCGAATTCGAGTTTCTTACGTTTTATAAAAAACGAGTTTTTCGAGTTTCGAGTTCGACTCGAAACTCGAAATTTCGAGTTATTTCGAGTTTTTTCGAAATACGAGTTTGGAATTAACAACCCTAATTAGTACAATTTCACGTGTAACAACCCGGAAAAATGTTTACTACACGTGTAACAACCCGGAAAAATGTTTACTTCCGCCCCCTCCCCCCACCCCGTATTCCGGCGAATTCTTTATTTAACCCGGTATTTTGTTAACCCTAGCCGTTAACCATTAACCGGGTTACCTGGTTAACCCTTTTGTTAACCACTTGGTAACCATAAATTGGCCCCAAAAGACATTGTAAAATAGGGTCAACAAGTGGTTAACAAAAGGGTTAACCAGGTAACCCGGTTAAGGTTACCTGGTAGGGTTAACGAAATACCGGGTTCCTTGTGGAATTGGCCCCGTATTCCTTGGTAGTTTGCCCCCCCCCCTTTCCTAATTTCAGTTAATTGAGACGATAAAAGTGAGTGGTAAAAGTAAAATGTTCCCGGAGACCCAATATTACCTCGCAACTGTTATGACTGATATACTTATACTAACAATCAATATAATTAAATTAACCAAATTTTAAATAACAAAAAAAGAGCAAAAGTAATTCCTGGTACGTGCCGCGGTAAAAGCCGCACACAGCCACCGTTGCCTTCCTCAAGCTCGGCGGAATATAATCAGTTGACTACTGTAAGCTATGTGCGAGAGCTGATTTCGGTTTCGTTGAGATTAAAAGTTAGAAGAATCATGATCGCATAGTTTTCTCGAAATACTGTTTTAAATTTACTTAATGGCTAATAACCAAACACACAACATTACAGGTGTTCTGAAACCAATACCGAGCGTTCCACCTCGGTAAAGGTTACCGACGGTATTGTTTCGGTCATTCCAACTGAGACTTGGGAGCGTTCCAATGAATATTCCAGGCAGTTTTTCATCACTTAGGAGTTCTCCTCATAACTGCAAATCTCTGTTAACGGTTGTTCAGTTCCAAAAGAACACGTAAATAACGAAATTTCTTAGAACACTTATGTCTACTCTAAGAAATAGTCATCCGGAAAACTTGGCACGATGCCAATGGGTCTCCGTGGGAATGGAACGACCTATATTACTGTAGGGATCCCGGAATTGCAAACTTCACTGAGCCTCTTCCCACAGCAAGTTCACGCTGTATAAGTCAGTCTGTATCGCGGTTTTTGTAGTTTGGTCTCGTTACGTCTCGGCTGCAATCTGGGAAACATGACGAGTATCCAGATTGAAATAGAGCTCGGCTTCGATCTTTTCCTATGTGCACTGTAAAGATAAAACCGGCGTTCTACTACAGTAGCGACACCGTGCTACTGCCGATTTACTTGTAGTGTTACTGCAGTATCACCAGTCGTAACGGTAGTAGTACGGTGTCGCTACTGCAGTAAAACGCCAGTAAAGTTGTAGTTCAACTGCAGTAAAACAGTAGTAAAATTATTTCGAATTATCGAAAATAAAACACTTAAAAATTATTTTTTCATAAAACAAAATTTAATTATCTTTTCATGGCCCCTCTAGTATCTAGTTCTCACGTACTAAATACTGAGCTCGCATTAGAGGCAAAAGTACCTCGAACTTGGGTAATTAAACCGAAAACAGCAAGAAGCCTGCAGAGCAGTCTCGCAGACATCCGTATCTAATATAGGTATCACATGTGGTATTAGATATCTTGTTCAGTTTTGAAATTACTAGAGATAGATAACCGATTTACTGGTGGTAATCGTGATTCAACGTTACCGGAAGTTTACCACTGAATCGCGGGACGTTTACGACCATATCACCACAGTTTAACTGTTACTACCGTTCTTCCAGGGTCTTAACTGTGGGCTAGAAGTTCCTATGATTAAACAAGATACTTAAACGTAAACAAAATCTTCATCTATTTTATAAAGAATAACTACTACAAGGTAATAATAAACTTTCTTTATGTATTTTATAAAGAATAAATGGATGCTGGAGCATTCAGAGAAGTTACGGGCACAACCACTGAAGTGAAACACTATTTCAGAACAAAAATTGCGAGAAATTTCCTAGTGGGGAGCTTGCAAAAGTCGGCAGAAGACGGAGATTCATATGAATCCACGTCGTCCAAAACAATCATTCATTGTTAAATACTGAATAAACAAATAGAAATAGTTAATACTTTTGTTGTTTTGCTGTCAAAAATCCAAAAAGTTGATTAAAATCTTTCAAAGTACGGTATCGTCAGATTTTCTCTGGCACGTCGCGATTTGAGTTCTCGCGCCCGAACTTTTGATCTACCCCCCGCCCCGCCCCCTTTCTGTCGATGTGAATGCAAAAGTTGGCCCACACGTCATTCTAACCTGCAATCCTGCTCTCACAGGTCGCCTGTCTTTTCTTGAATTGGTAACTTGTATCGATCCGTTCTGTCTAGCTAGCCGTGTCTCTGAGATATGATTTTACTAGATTTGTCCACTTTTTGAGCAACTCATCTTTTTCAGTAACATTTATGTAACGTACTAGGTAGTTGTTATGTATAAGAGAGATGTATTGTTCTTATTCTTGCTCTTTCTTGTATTTATATTGCATTCATTGGTTTCTCCCTCTCTCTCTCTCTCTCTCTCTCTCTCTCTCTCTCTCTCTCTCTCTCTCTCTCTCTCTCTCTCTCTCTCTCTCTCTCTCTCTGATTGAGTGACTTGTAACAGTAATTTGCTAACATGTTTATCAATTTATCATTGTCGTTAAATTTGCATATAGTTGGCCTCTTTTCCTGCCATTCAGAAAGATATCTATGATATTTGTGGCTTGCATTGCTTACCGAAAAGTCTCCCTTTCTGTTCACTTTTAAGAATGTGTTTCATTTCAGCTTGTTTTTGAGTTTTTCCAGTCATTTGACAAGTTTGGTTAGATTTATTATCTGTAAACGTGTTACCCATGTTCTTTTTTCTTTCAGATTCGACCTACGTGATACCTGGTTCTCCGTGGTCCCCCCCCCCCCCCTTCCCGTTGTTGCCACCCGGTTTCGATCCAACGCCTCGGGATGCCCAGGATCGACTAATATTGCTTTGAAAAGGTAATATTTCAATCTGGTTTCATAGAAAGTGAGCTTTTTTACTTTTTCAAGAGTTTTTACCCATTAGAGTTTGTCAGCGCCACGTGTTTCCACTCACTTACTAACGTTTCGTTTCTAGATTCTACTTTACATTCTACACTCACCTACGTTACGTTATCTTTTTACGTTAAGATTCCACTTGCTCACGTCACGTTTTCCAGGTTCATGGTTCCGCGTAGTTTTGAGTGGCTGTCCTTCTTCGGTTGCCAGATGGTGCCAGCCGGTCTCAAAGTTCTCCGTTCCGGTGCCCGCCCTCTTCTTCTATGCAAACCAGTTTCTTCCAAGAATGCTGTTAGTTCTCTGATTTTCTGTTTTGAGTTCTTTATAGTATTTTTTTTCGGTTCAAAACAGTAAAACATGTCCGTATATTTCTAAATATCAAAAAAGGTCTTCTTTTTCGCTATTATTGGAAAATTATTGTTATTGGGGCCTGTGTTGGATTAATAAATTTGAATCATAAAGTTGACTAGTCACTGGTTTATCAAGTTCCATAGATCAAGTTCCAAAGATCATAGATCAAGTTATCAAGTTGTTTTAGAGTTTGTTTTCCATTTGGTAAAGTTTGCCATAAATTGGTTTTCACAATATGACGTTTTCCAGATTCCTGGTTTCGCGTGGTTCCCGATGGTGCCAGCCTGTCTCTGGCCGAAGTCTCGAAATTCCCATCCCAATCCGCCCTCTTCCCCTAGGCTGGCCAACTTCCAGCTGTTAGTTTTTTGTTCCTCAAGTTCAATTAGATGTACTTTTTCGTGTTTATTATGCTCATACTTCGGTGAGCATGTCCGTATAGGCCTAAAACGTGAGAAAAAGGGCTTCTTTTCCGGCATTGTCGAAAAAATTAACGTGTTTTCCATTCAAAATCATCGTTTCGCGTACTTAATTCAAAAACTGTTTTCTTTTCGGAGTATAGTCACACCTCATTACCTTATTTGGTTCGACAAATTTTACATTGAAAAGGTCATAATCAGATTCTATGTAGAAGAAGCTTGTTCATGACTGTGTTATCATAATACGTTTTTCAGATTCTTAAAGGTGCCCGTTGCTGCCACCCGCTCGCCCGCGCCCCATACAAAGTCCCTCAATTGCCAGCCGAACGCCACTCTTCTCTCCCTACTGGCCGAGATGTTCGGAAACGCCTCGGGGACAAACCTCCCTCCAGCAATACTGTAAGTTTTCACTTACAGTTTACATTTAGTTATAGGAGTTTCGCTCTTTGTGCTTATTTAGAAGATATATCACGTTTCGATAGTCTCAAGACTTAGTTTTTGGGGTATTCTATCGTTCATGTCTCAAAACATTGTTATAATTGTCATACCCCATCCCCCAGTGAAGTTGTCCGCAAAGCCACAACTTTCTACTTTACTTTTTTGAGGGTATGTCAATTGTAATTGTTAAATTTTTTAGTATATTCCTTCGAACATATATTCTTGCAGGGCCCATAACAGATCATGAGGGTCTGTTGGTGACCTCCCGCAAGGCCGCAACTCGTCTAATCCCTGTGGTCCTGTGGTCCTCCCCACTATGGTTCCTTCCTTGGTTGCCACCCGGTTCCCTTCCACACCTACGATGCTGAAGTTAGACTTATTCTGCATTGAAAATGCCGCATGAATCAGATTCGAAAATCATTTTTTTTCCAGTAATTTGACCTCATTTGCTCATTGGAGTCACACACCAGTAAGGTTCCACAAATACTAACGTGTTTATCGATTTCGTGATAATTCGAACTTTGTGTCAAAAACAGGCAATTTTCTATTTGCGGAAAATACGGTGTTATCAAATTTTCATGTCTTTCCGAACGACTTTACCGGGAGAGAGTGGTAATATTTTTACCCGTTTTCAGATTCTACCTCTGTTGTGGGCAGTTCTTTATGGTGCTCCTCTTCTGTTGGCAGGTGCCCCGTTGCTGCCACCCGGTCCCGTTGCTGCCACCCCTCTATCCAGTGATGCGGTTAGTTCTTTCCCCTTATGTTGTAGGACCTAAACAACTCATGTTGCAGTTTATTCCGCTGTGTTTGTAGTTTGATCTCATATTTTTTCTGTCAAAATTCGTTAATTATCGCGCGTTATGAGATTAAACTACAACTTACGGTCTGTCGTACGAGCCTAGAGATGGATAGACGTCTCTATGTAAAGTGCCATACATACTTGGCTGCGGCTGCGGGCGTCTGCGTGCGGCATATGTAGAGACCACAGGCTCCGCCCCTTTTGTGGCAGACTGAAATCACGCAAAACGCGTTTTCACCCGCGATGGAGAAGTAACAAAGTTTGATTAGACATTACTCCACCTAGAGTATACATTTTTTGAAAAAATCAAAAAGAGAGAGGTAGTTAAAAACCTCAATATTTCAGATATGTACTTCAATTTCTTAGTTTCTGTTGTTTTTATGTCTGTGCAAATGGTTAAACTTGAACTTGCATATTTAATTAGTTTTTTGCGAGAGCCGATTTCTAATTATTGTTTATTTCTATAGATTAACTTTTTAGGCGTAGAATAAAAAAAAGAAATCGAAAATCTAAAGACGCAAACATATTCAATTTTTTGTCCGCGTTGACCTCACTTTTTCAGGTTGCGCACGACCAACAAACCCATGTATAATGAGCGGGAAATTGGAAAAATGAAATGAGAAAGTTATTCACGAGAAAGAATACAAAATTATCTACTGAATAATATATCACTCATAATATTTGGTCGAGTTAGAGCTTCTCAATAGGGAGAACAGTCCGAAGTGTGTCAAAAACAGTGACGAACTTTTGCCACAGAAAGTAACAAAACACAAAAACTCGAAGTAGCAGGTTTCTGGATTTCAGATATTTGATAGAACTAGCAATTATCTAACGATTAAAAGTAAAACAAAAAAATTCTAAAGACGCAATCATACTGAAAATTTTGGTTTTCTGCTGTTGATTTAGGTAAATTTCGCACTGGTAAAAACGAAAATACCAAAAAACATCGGGAATACAACATGTATTTTGTTATGAACACAACGAACTTTGTTCGTTGAACCTTTCGACACTTGTGAAAGCCAGTATTTGATCTTTTCGAAGTTAAAGATTGCCTAAAAGCGTACTTATTTGGGCAAAATTGCCTATTTTGGGTCATAACTCCGAGAAAAACACATATTTCGCCAAGTTATCATGATATTATATAGATGTAACATTTATCAATCCAAAAATGTTAGTTTCAGTTAACTAATGTTGAGTTAAACCACTTTCCTCTATCTTTATATGTGCGCCGTTCGCATTTCGAAAGCCAGACAGTTTCGTTGGCGGCTGGCCAAAGCGCGCGAAAACGATAGATTAGAGAGCGCAGACAACGAGCGCAATACCATGGTTTCAATACAAAACGCGCGCTATAAGAAATCCATTTAAAGAGGTAAAGCAAGTTGGGATGCATTAATTATGGAAAACAAATTACATATTGTCATGTATTCGTTTCTTGCGGTTCTAATGGTGTATAAATTATGGCTATAACATGTAGTTTGTAAAATGGTCTGCGGTCTCTAGGCATATGATATAAGTATGGCGCCCCTGATTATTGATCAAATGTGCGGCTGGTGGCGGCTCTCGGCGTTTTGCCGCGCATTCATACTTCGGCGGGCAAAAGCGGCTGCGGGCGTCTGCGGGCGGCGCCGCAGACAGCCGCAAACAGCAGTTGCGGCAATAATGATTCAATTCAATATTGCCGCAGCGGCTCTCTGCGTCTGGATCGATCAATCTCATCAAATTACACAAATTTTCTAATAGTCGTTATTTAATCCATCAAGATACTTTATTACATTTAACTTAAATGAATATTTGTATTCTACTTAATCTTAACTGCACTCGATTGTCACTTTTTAATCCTTTTTAGTTAAAGTGAATGGCCCCTTTTCTTCCGTTTCGTATTTGAAAAAAACGTTTCAGGATGAAGAAAACAAAAAGAATCCAGTTTAGAAAGATTCTTTCCGGAAAGCATCAATCGATTTGCAATTCGAACAATTACTAGAAGTTTGAAGAATATTCGAACAATTATTAGCATTGACTTGACAAAAGACAAATATTCCTAATAAGTGGAAGGAAAATCATGATTTCAACAATAAGTTCGATTTTTATTTGTGGTTCAAAGTGAGGGACAACGGCGCCGCAGCCAGCCGCAGACGCGCGTACATATAGTTTGTTCCACCCACTTATAACCCTCTACAGTAATCTGATCAAGTTTCCAGGTTAAAGTTTGGTATATTGGCGTTTCTGGCTTCTTTTCAAGTTTCGGTAGTATTTTCTGCACGTTTACTACTACAAACTCTGGAAGTTTGAAACCAAAATACGGAACCATTCATTAGAAAAAACTTTCTGAATATCTGACGGATTACTGTAGAAGGACATCGATCGGTGAAACGGACTATACTTCAATTGTAGTGCGTTTCACTGTAAAGATAAAACAGGCGTTCTACTACAGTAGCGACACCGTACTACTGCCGTTTTACTGGTAGTGTTACTGCAGTATCACCAGTCGTAAAACGGTAGTAGTACGGTGTCGCTACTGCAGTGAAACGCCAGTAAAGTTGTAGTTCAACTGCAGTAAAACAGCAGTAAAATTAATTCGAACTATCGAAAATAAAACAATTAAAAATTATTTTTTTTATAAAACAAAATTTAATTATCTTTTCATGGCCCTCTAGTATCTAGTCTTTGCGTAATAAATACTAAGTTCGCTTCAGAGGTGAAAACTACCTCAAACTTGGGTAATTAAACCGAAAGCAACCAGAAGCCGGCAGAGCAGTCTCGCCGACATCCGTATCTAGTATAGGTATCACGTGTGGTATTAGATGTCTAGTTCATTTCTGAGGTTACTTGAGATACATCACCGATTTACTGGTAGTAATCGTGATTGAACGTTACCACAAGTTTACCACTGAATCGCGGGACGTTTACGGTCATATCACCACAGTTTAACTGTTACTACCGTTCTACCAGTGTCTTAACTGTGGGCTAGAAGTTCCTATGTAGCGTGCGTCTGCGGGCGTCTGCGGGCAAACCACTAGTTTACCCGCGCCGCAGACGCCCGCAGCCGCCCGCAGACGCAACAAGTATGTGTGGCACTTAACTTTGTATGTGTACGGGGGCTGAGTTTGTCCTCATCATTTCTACTGAAACTCCTACAGTACACATGTGAACTTTTGCATGCCCATTTACGGATACAAATATTGATTCCCTTTCATTTTGAATTCTCTAACTGATAATTTGGGGTAGTATGAGCATATGCGATTAAACTTGCGTATGAACATAGTCCTCATCATTTCTACTGAAACTCCCACAGTACACATGTGAACTTTTGCATGCCCATTTACGGATACAAATATTGATTCCCTTTCATTTTGAATCTCTAACTGATAATTTGGGGTAGTATGAGCATATGCGATTAAACTTGCGTATGACCATAGTCCTCATTATTTCTACTGAAACTCCCACAGTACACATGTGAACTTTTGCATGCCCATTTACGGATACAAATATTGATTCCCTTTCATTTTGAATTCTCTAACTGATAATTTGGGGTAGTATGAGCATATGCGATCAAACTTGCGTATGACCATAGTCCTCATCATTTCTACTGAGACTCCCACAGTACACATGTGAACTTTTGCATGCCCATTTACAGATACAAATATTGATTCCCTTCCATTCTGAATTCCCTAACTGATAATTTGGGGTAGTATGAGCATATGCGATCAAAATTGCGTATGACCATAGTCCTCATCATTTCTACTGAAACTCCCACAGTACACATGTGAACTTTTGCATGCCCATTTACGGATACAAATATTGATTCCCTTTCATTTTGAATTCTCTAACTGATAATTTGGGGTAGTATGAGCATATGCGATCAAACTTGCGTATGACCATAGTCCTCATCATTTCTACTGAGACTCCCACAGTACACATGTGAACTTTTGCATGCCCATTTACAGATACAAATATTGATTCCCTTCCATTCTGAATTCCCTAACTGATAATTTGGGGTAGTATGAGCATATGCGATCAAAATTGCGTATGACCATAGTCCTCATCATTTCTACTGAAACTCCCACAGTACACATGTGAACTTTTGCATGCCCATTTACAGATACAAATATTGATTCCCTTTTATTTTGAATTCCCTAACTGATAATTTGGGGTAGTATGAGCATATGCGATCAAACTTGCGTATGACCATAGTCCTCATTATTTCTACTGAGACTCCCACAGTACACATGTGAACTTTTGCATGCCCATTTACAGATACAAATATTGATTCCCTTTTATTTTGAATTCCCTAACTGATAATTTGGGGTAGTATGAGCATATGCGATCAAACTTGCGTATGACCATAGTCCTCATCATTTCTACTGAGACTCCCACAGTACACATGTGAACTTTTGCATGCCCATTTACAGATACAAATATTGATTTCCTTTCATTTTGAATTCCCTAACTGATAATTTGGGGTAGTATGAGCATATGCGATCAAACTTGCGTATGACCATAGGCCTCATCATTTCTACTGAGACTCCCACAGTACACATGTGAACTTTTGCATGCCCATTTACAGATACAAATATTAATTCCCTTTCATTTTGAATTCCCTAACTGATAATTTGGGGTAGTATGAGTATATGCGATCAAACTTGCGTATGACCATAGTCCTAACGATTTACGGAGTACTAACGACTAACGAGTCCATAGTTAACGAATTACCGGGTTGAATAAAGAATTCGCCATTATTAGGGTAATAGCACAGTAGTTTTTCATTTAGTTACTCCAGTTGTCTTCTTTGTTTCTATGTCGCTCCGTTCGCGTTCCTGCCAGCCGTTCCTGCCAGCCGACCCGACCCTCGCAGCCGCTCCGAACATGATGAGGAGCTCACAAGATGCTCCAGAGGACACCCTGCACTCTACTCAGGTGATTTTAAAATGATTTTCAGTCGTCATTTGTCCTGACTCTCTCTGGAATAAAAATGAGTTTTCTCGATCAAAAACTTTTCTTGTAGTCTAACAGTCGGACGGACCACCGACTCGCGGCGGCTCTGGCTGTGTCTTGCGCTAGGCTCCTATAGCGGCCAATTCCACAAGGAACCCGGTATTTCTTTTACCCTACCAGGTAACCTTAACCGGGTTACCTGGTTAATCCTTCTGTTAACCCCTTGTTAACCCTTTTTTGCAATGTCCTTTGGGGGAAATTTAGGGTTACCAAGTGGCTAACCAGGTAACCCGGTTAAGGTTAACAAATTAGCGGAACAAATAATGAATTCGCCTCCATTTTCTTATTTAGGTACTTGCATTTCTCCTCTTTAGTTCTATGTCGCCCCGTTCCTGCCAGCCGTCACCAGAAGATCCCGCCTGTGTTTGAAGAGTGTTTGGTCTCTTTAGTTTGATGTTTGGTCCGCTTGGACGCAGTTCAATCATATGAACTTCAAATTCTGTCAGTAGAAACAATGTGTGTTCCAGATCCGGTCCCTCTGCGATGAACTCCAGTTTTCTCGGTCCCTGCCTCAGTAGCGACCGGTTCCTATCTCTTCTGGTCTCCTCAACCTCAGACAGCTGGTTGGTTTTATTATCATACATTGAAACCCCTTTTCATATGACAAACTTCGTCAATATTGATTATTTCGCATCACAAATTCTTCTATATGAGTCATCAAATGTTCCAGATCTCGTCGCGCTACGATGAGCTTGTTTCCGGGTCGCTGCTGGTATCTACCAGCCACCACGAGTGGGCGACTATATAGACTTTGGATCTTCGGGCAGCTGGTTGGTGAAATAATAATTCTGGTTCATTTCACAGTTTCTGGCTCATCTCGCATCCTAATGGTATTAATTGAATTTCAAACGAACTTTTTGCTCTATAAACATAAGAACTGAGTTTAGTCTTCAAGCATTATCATGTGGAATTGAAAACGTACTTTACTTTGTTTGTTAAATACTGAAGATATGGATTTCCGTATTATCGATACATTTCAACTTACTTAGGTAGCTCGAACTCTCTCCGTATACGTGAGAAATGATCGACTCATGCTCCACGCCCCTCCCGGACCCCTTGCAATCCCACGAGATTGGAGGTCACTCATCTGGACAGACATTTTAGGCCGGTTTTTATAAATTATTCCTTTTGTTGTTTGTATTTCCCTGTTGTATTTATTTCGAGAGATAAGTATGGAGTGGGAAAAAGAGTAGAGAGATAGAGAAGGAGAGGAAGTAGTAGCAACGGACAGGAAATAAGGAGGGAAAGGAAAGGAAAGGAGTAATTGGAAGTTGAAAGGAGGGGTGAGGGTTAAGGGAGGGACGAGAGCTTAAGGCGGGACCAGGGTTGAAGGAGGAGTGAAGGTAAACATAGTAACAGGAGGATACAGGAGGTGAAGGCACGGTTACAGGAGGATACCATTGAAAAGGAGGAGTAAAGGAATAGTGGGAATAGGAAGGATGGGTTTTTGATCTTTTTCTCTCTCTCTCTCTCTCTTTGAAATTTTAATGTCAGCGTCCAAATGTATACGTCGATTGAATGTTTTCGCTCCATGCTGTATTATGTGTCTTTGCAGGTTGTATCGTGTTTGCCAGAGCCGGTGGTTATTTGGACCTCGTCTTTTCTACTCGCTCTATGATAGGATTGTCTAAATGCCAGGAGATCTGGACATGACCTGTTCAAATAAAGGTAAAGCTCAGATCTAGACTTTGAACTGGGAAATTTCATACAGAACACAAAGAAAGAGTGGTCAGAATTTGCTATTCAGTTGCCTAAACGACTATGAGATAATCGCTATCTTCTCAATTTCTTTTGCGCGGTTCTGTTAATTTTGCTGCTAAATTAGTAGTGGAGACCGGTACGTTTATAGAGGTATTTACATGTTTCTCCCTGATTAAGGTAGCATTTCAGCCATCTAGTTGAGTTATTTTCATTCACTCTGATGTGATTGCAGGTATCAACCTCATCCAGCCAGCAGTTTTCATCTTCCTGCTGCTGCCACCCGATCCCCTGATGGTCCAGCCAAAGCAAATGTTCTCGAGAACTAGGATTAGCAATAAGCGAAGATCTGTCAGTTTTACATATATTAACTCAGCCTTTGTCACGTAGATCGCATGTATCACTTAGTTATTCCTTGTCAACTTGTCACGTAGATCGCGGCAGTCCTTTAGTTTTCAGCATGGCATTTCAGCCTTCTGATTTAGTTATTTTCATTCAATTTGTTGTTTTCACAGGCTTTCGCCCGGTTTTGGCCCTATCCAGCGAATCGATTGAGTCGCCAAGAAATTTCGCCGGTTCCGCCCCGAAAATTGACGCGTTGGGTTGCGGGCTACCGTAGCGCTAGCGCATACGAGTGACAATTTTGGAAGGGAATTGAAACAGGTACATTCCTACGTACCAATTCGTTGTAAAAGTATCAGGATGTACTGGGTAAACTATTTACCAGGAGAAATTCATCCTATCATTGAAGAACAGAAAGATGGTTCCTTTCACTAAATAGTGTCTTTTATCCGTTTTTCTGGCGAAGGTTGGAAGTGAAGTGAAACACGTTTCAACACACCAGCTCAATCATTTTACTATAAGAAACTGGCTACTATCGATAACTCAGTAAACTACTAGTAGTAAAATTTATCACCGATAATGTAGTTAGTAGTCGGTTACTATCAGTTTAGTATCTAAATTGTGATATTTCACTGAAATACTATCAAAAAGATAGTAAACTACCACTATCTAAAATGTCAGTGAACAATCACTATTCCAAAAAATACGAAAATGATACTAAAGTATATTTGAACTCTCACTAAAATTTTACTAAACTATCAGTGTACTATCACAGAAATGTTAGTAGATTATCACTAAACTATCGATAACCGTTCCATGGAAAAGATGGTAATAGTTTAGTGTAAATTTGGTAACATTCCTCTAGTAACCAATTTCCTGTGACATGTAGAAATTCCTCTAATCATTGAAAAACAGACTTTCATACTCTCATTGAATAGTGTCTTATATGTGTTTCTGTTCAAAATTGAAGATCTATCTATTATTTCATTTTTTGTTTCAGGTTTACATTTTCTCATTGAGCTGTGTTTCTGGAGAACCTGTCGGAGGAATTGGCCAGCTACTAGATGGTCTCCAACGATGTGCACAGAAGATTACGGTATATTGGATTGTAATGGTTAGTTGATCAGTGTTTTGCTTTTTGTTATTGAGAATGGTGGAACTGTGAGCCGGAATTTTCTTTAAATACAAGATTCTAGATTTGGAGAAACCAATTTCGTCTGTCAATACAACGTTTAATTCTGGTTCAGTTCACCTGAAGCTGGTGGACCATATTTTCAGCTGAACAACTTTTAATTGATATTGTAAAGAATGTAAAGTTGCCCATTCTAATTCCCAATAGTGAATAAAATGTAAAATAGTAAACATTTTAGTAGAATACTAACGGTTTGCTGTGTGTGGTAATAAGTGTCTCTCCAGGAGCCATATTGTCCGAGAAGTGATGTGGTCGGAGTCGAGTGATACCAGCTGGCAATAAAAAGCTGATCGACCACGACTACTCAAAAGAATATATTCGACAGAAGGTGAACGTCGTAGGTGGATTTGTTTTATGATTTGATGTTGATTGATGCAGATGATTTTCAGAGAAAACTCGTAGTTCATTCCGACACCAACCAGTTGGTTGGTGGTTTTTCGGTCTAAACATGCTATTCTATATTGGTCGATGTGGTGCTTTATTTAAAGAAGGACGATTATGTGGACCAATCTCGTGTCAACGGTCCTCTAAACTGCAATTGGAAAATGGGTATATGGCAGTTCAAAGAAGCTAGCCGTTGCGATTGGACCACATAATCGTACTTCTTTAATGTAATGATTCTTATCAAATGTGTTCATTTATAGATTGCCTCAATTTCCCATCGAAATGGGGATTTCTTATTACCGGCTGGCAATATAATGGTCGAACCGTCGCTCACTTCTTAGCGGAACACTCGACAGGAGACGCATTCGGTAAGTGTCTTAAGTTTATAAGGTGTTGCCTGTATTTTCAGATGCGACTCTGTCTCCGATTAGGAGGCTAATTCAAAAAATTACGGTAAAGTCATAGATGGGATACCTCGGATATCCGAGGGGGGGAACCTCAACTGTTACTTCAATCTGGTTGGGGGACTTATAACTTTTTCGACATCTCTGGGTTTTCTGGATAACTACCTAGGCGTGACCTTCAACTTCTCGCCTTTCGTTGGAGGGGATGTCAAACTCTGCAAATCGTCGAACCAACACTATCCCATCCATGGATGAAAGCTGTGGTTGTAGTTGAATCCCGTCACGCTACAATCTAAATCTTATCAGCTTTCCGGTTATAATATGAATTTCTTCATTTATCGATGTGGTAGTATTCACATAATGTAATGATTCTTATCGAATGTGTTCATTTACAGATTGACTCGACATTCAATTGGAATGGAAATGAGATTATCTTCGCCGTTACTACTCAAAGGAGGGTATTGGACAGGAGGCTCGTCTGGTACATAGTTATTGATTGATTTATTTATTTACATGCAAACGTGTAATTTACAGACGAAGTATTGATTATTTCGAATGTGTTTTCAAGAGGTACTTGAAAATGTTAGTGGAAATGACGTATGACATACTTAGTCAACATTGATTGTTTGGCATCAAAAATTCTTCTATATGAGTCATCAAATGTTTCAGATTTTGTCGCGCTACGATGAGCTTGTTTCCGGGTCGCTGCTGGTATCTACCAGCTTCCAGGAGTGGGCGACTATCCAGACTTTGGATCTTCGGGCAGCTGGTTGGTGGAATCTCACAGATACTAATGGTACTATTTGAATTTCAAACGAACTTTTTGGTCTCTAAGCAAATAACTGAGGTTAGTCTTCAACGCAATAGCACGTGGAATTGAAAACGTACTCTATTTTGTTTGTTAAATACTGAAGATTATGGATTTCCGTATTATCGATATCATTCAACTTACTTAGGTTGCTCGAACTCTTTCTCGATAAGTGAGGGATGATCGACTGATGCTCCCACGCCCCTCCCGGACCCCTTGCAATTTCACGAGTTTGGAGGTCACTCATCTGGACAGATATTTTAGGCCGGTTCCTATTAATTATTAATTTTGGCTGTTTGTATTTTCTATTCTGGTTGTATTTAAATTTCGAGATATAACTAGGGTGTGGAGTGGTAATAAGAGTAGAGAGATAGAGGAGGAGAGGAAGTAGTAGTAACGGACAGGAAATGAGGAGGGAGGAAGGTAGAGGGAGAAGGGGAGAAAAGGAGTAGTTGGAAGTTGAAAGGAAGGGTGATGGTTAGAGAAGGGGTGGAGGTTGAAGGAGGAGTGAAGGTTGAAGGAGGGATCAGTGTTAAAGAAGGGGTGACGGTAAAAATAGTTGAAAGTTGAAAAGACGGTAAAGAAGGAGGAGGGACGGTTACAGGAGGAGACCTTTGAAAAGGAGGAAAAAAGGAATGGCGTGAATAGGAAGGATGGGATTCAATTCCTTTCTACATCTCTCTCTCTCTCTCTCTCTCTCTCTCTCTCTCTCTCTCTCTCTCTCCCTCCCTCTCTCTCTCTCTCTCTCTCTCTTCAAGATTTCTAGGCCAGCAATTCAAATGTGTAGGTCGATTGTACGTTTTTGCTCCATGCTGTGTTATGTGTCTTTGCAGACACCGCTGTATCGTTTCCGCCGAAACCTGTGGTCAGTTGGATCGCTTTGTCCACACTTGCCATTTGGAGGAATGCCAAGAGACCTGGACCAGTTCAAATAGAGGTAAAGCTCAGATCTAGACTTTGAACTAATTTCATACAGAACACAAAGGAAGAGTGGTACTTTTGCCTCATCCTCAAACCGTTGCTCAGTCGTCTTTGGTTAGTGCGTATTGTTTACATTCTGGTAGATTTTGATATTCCGATTTCCTCAATTTCTAAATGTTGTCAACTTTTTCAGATTGCTTACTAAGGTCTGTCACAACTATACTTTAGTATTTTGCATCTGATACTGGTTGGTTCTATAATCTATATTACCTTTTTTGGTTACGGTCTCTTTCCCATGCAGGACCGCGTTGGCCCGCTTCTTCTTCCTTGGCGCCACGGAGGCATCTTCTCTCGACTGCCAATCGGTTTCTGTTACCTGGACCGGACCGGACCGGACCTGCCCACTGATCCTGGTTTCATGTACAGATATTATAAATTATTTTGGAGCAATACACCAACTCAGAAATCAATCGCAGTCCAGTATTCATTCAGGAGGTAGCAAAAAAGAATACTCATAAAAACTCACAGCCAAAAGCAACCGGGTACACGGGGAACCGAAAAAAAGACCCCAAAAAGATAGGATAGTTTTTCATTAACCAAGTTGAGTTCCGCTCTGAGAATAAATAGGAATATTCACATGAGTACATATATTAGTTTTCTTGAAAAGTCGTTTGGAAAATATCATTTCCCGAATAGTTGTAGTCGGGTGTCTGTAGAAGTGTCCACAGAACATTTGTGCAAATATCTTCGATTCGTCGAGTTCTTATCATTTTTTTTGATTAGTAAATAAGTCTGAAACAGAAATAACCAAGTACATGAATGGTAACAGTTTTACCTATGTTAGATAAACTTTGTAGCCTATTATTAAATTTATAGTGAATGTTGTAGTTGTTTTTGTTGCCTATTCTTTTGAATGTCTAGGTTTTAATCTGTTCTCGAAGAATGTTCCAGAATTCACCTTTTCTCTCCGCATGATTTTTAGTTCCCGTATATAAGATGGGTTTATCATGTCAAGAACCCGAAAATGTGAGATTCCAATCGAAATTCTTCATTTTAACTTTCGAAAATAACTTCAGTTTCATTTTTCTCTCGGACAACCCTCTACGCCTGTTTTAGAAAAAACTTGTGTACGGTGCTGAGTTTGTAGTTTTGTAGTTTGATCTCAGTGAATTCCAGTGAAACCCGATACTTGTCATGTTTGTAGCTTGTGGGCAACTACAACATATACTCTACTCTATTTCTGCTCTATTTCTATCATCAAAAAAGGAAGTGTTGAGAGATTACTGCACAACTTATGTGCTGTTTTTGTTTACTGCAGAAAATGTGCAACTTTAAAGCTTTAAATCAGCTAATTGTCACCTCTTTTGTGAACCTTTTTACAGTTGCCAAATGGTATTTAGCAGCCCTTTTCTTGCTTTTGCATAAATACTAGGCTACTTCTGTAGCACAGCAATTGAGACAGATTGTTATTAGCATAGGAAATGGTTGACGATTGTTTATAGTTACTAACACCTCATCGAATATATCGAATCACTATCCTTCGTTGTTCTTTTTCCTCCCTTTTCTCTAAAAAAAGGCGAATGAGATTCTGATTTTTCCCAAAACGAAATGGAAAAATCTTTGCCGAGAGGCCAGTTCACTGGAGAACAGGGTCCTCTTATCTATCTTAATTTGTTTGATTTTGGTAACTGGTTCGGCTCACGGTTCGGTTCACGATTCGGTTCGATTTTGCGTTCCGGTTTGCGGTTCGGTTCTGCGGTTTGGTTTGGTTTCGGTCCGAGAAGAACCCGGTTCCCTAGTGAGTTCGCCTTGCCGATCGCAACTGGGATTGGCACTGTAGAGACTACAAAACGTTTTGAGCCCTATGGGGCGAATCTACTTTTTGCACACAAAAAACTTTTGAAAAAAAGTATGAAAAAAAGATACACAATACTTGCAATGTTTTATTCAAGACCAAACAACAACTATATCAGTAGATTGGCCAATCATAATGTTGAAAGGCCGGTGAGGCCAGGTTCCAAGTTGAATTGTATCCACTCTCGGCATTATCCAGATTTAAATGATGCGTGGTTCCTGCCTTGAAATCCACATGGTACAATGTGAATCGCGCATAGGACATCTGTAACATTTTCAATAGGACATATACTTATACTTACTGAGTTAATTTTTCTCTCGTGTGGATTTATTCATTTTTGAGAGATATTTTTTGTTTTAAGTTCGAGATTTATAATAAAGTTTCAGACTTTTTTTTCACACTTATGATTACCTGAAACTCATGTTGAAGCACCCACAACAGCTGAAACACTTTTAGCTCAGAATTATCTCAACCAAATCTATATTTATCGCAATTTTCATTTAATGCCAGAAATGTTATGTTGCCGTTGTTGTTTTTGTTTTTGGGAAAAGTTGAGGGTTGTGAATCTACTTCGAAATTTCTAGTTTTTGAGATTCGGAACGGAAAATCATTTTACCAATTGTGTTGAACTGTTGAATATTCGACTACGTGAACTATTAGAATCAACCCTGTGATATAACCAATAAAGTAGGACGATTATATAAACCAATCCCGAGACTTCGGTCCTTTGAACTGCAATTGAAAAATGTATTGCAGTTTGAAGGACTGAAGCGTTTCGATTGAACCACATAATCGTCTTTCTAAGAATATATGTACCGTAGTGTCCCAACTATTGGTTCCAACCTTTGGGGCGTTCGCTTCGACATACTTTCTATCCTAAAACGAAGGCATGGGTAGAATTTTTTTCTCATTATTTCATAGATTTAGCTGTTTATACAAACAGCTATGCTGATTACAATTATATAAATAATATCTATTCATATTGTGATGAAAATCTGAACAATATCGATCTCCTCCGTATTTTGTAGCGTTCACGCCCGCGCCAACTTCATGAGAATTTGTCTAAAAAAACGATGTAAAGTGAGAGACGATTAGCTTTTGAGATTGAACTGCATGGAATATAGAAAAGGAGGACAATAACTCAAGAGGGAAATAAAAAATGTAATCTCGCAATTTTCATGGGTCAAAAACATTTTGTTTTTCAGTGAAAAAAACTTGCAGCAGACAATTAGATGAAACGTCCTAATATGATTATCACCATTGATTCGAAAATGATAACAGAACAGAGTACACTATATGTTTCTTGAATATTCATGTAAAGTTAGCATTCTAATAGCCTAAGTGTGCACTTTGTCGTTTCACGTTTCCGAGTTCTGCTGTGTTTAACATGTTTCACGTGACTGTGCGATAGACTGACAGTGTAGCTGATTTTTGTTTCAGATACGTTTTTAGTGTAAGCGGACTTTTCTAAAAGCTTTAGCATATATTTTTTGAATCAGTCTGTCAGGATGATCATGAAAATTGCGAGATTAGATTTTTTATTTCCCTCTTGAGTTATTGTCCTCCTTTTCTATATTCCATGCAGTTCAATCTCAAAAGCTAATCGTCTCTCACTTTACATCGTTTTTTTAGACAAATTGTCCTCATTTTCTATATTTCCGAAGGAAATAATGAATCAATAGATAGGAAATAATGAGCATCTAATCAATTATTATTAAACTTTTTTCAACGTAACAATGAATTCTAAGTTGATTTGCAGAACATAAACTGCCAGACTGTTTATAAGTTGGTTAATTCACGTTTGAAAAGTGGAAAAACTATGCCAAGTATGAACGGACCAAACTACAAAGTTTGTGTATCAGATATTGACCGAGCAAATCTATTGGCAGATACATTTCAAAGTGTTTTTTCTACTGATAGTGCCCCTATTCCTGCGTTTGATGTTCCGAATATTGTAAAAATGGAAAACTCGATCCGGTTTGATAGAATAGAAATAGAAAAATTGCTACGTTTATGGCCCATGTCATTTTCTCAAACTCCGGACGGTATTCCATTTAAATACATCAAACATTTAACTGTTGAAATTTGTGGCCCCCTAGAATATATTTTCAATTTAAGTCTGTGGAAAGGGGAGGTACCGGAACGATGGAAACATTCTCTGGTCACTCCTCTACCAAAGAAACCCCCATTTTCCAACCCAAGTAACTACAGACCAGTTAGCATTACGTCAATATTTGCCAGACTGTTCGAAAAAATATTAAAGCGCGTAATGATAATACATCTGAATGAGAATAATATTTTATCTCCTCATCAACACGGTTTCAGAAAAGGTAAATCTGTGGAAACACAGATGCTAGAATGTGTTAATGAATGGACCGTTTCTTTAGATAAGAAAGAATCTGTGGATGTAGTATATTTCGATTTCTCGAAAGCGTTCGACCGAGTTTCACACAGACTGTTGCTGAATAAACTTGAAAAACTTGGATTCCATTATACTATTGTATCATGGATTAAAGAATATCTGAGGAAACGCACGTTTGCCGTGAGAGTTAATTCGAGTTTTTCTAGTTCACGTGAAATCACTAGTGGAGTTCCACAAGGTAGTGCTCTCTCCCCGATTCTTTTCAACATATTTACGTTTGAACTACCTAGTATTCTGACTAAATCTCCAGTTATACGCTGTAAAGTTTTTGCTGATGATACAAAAGTTTTCAAATCTTTCAGTAATGGCGAAAGTAATGAGGAGTTGCAGAAATGCCTAGATAGGATGTATAAATGGTCTGTAGATTGGGGTCTTCCACTATCAGTAGAAAAAACAAGTGTCCTGCATTTAGGCACCAAAAACCCGCGTCAAACCTACGAAATGAACGGAATAAATCTCAGAAAAGTAGATCAAAATGTTCGAGATCTCGGGTTTTTGTTAAATCGAAACCTTTCATTCAAAGATCATGTGAAATATATCATCAAGTCCGCAAAGCATCGAACATACAATCTTTTCAAAGTTTTGAAAACTCGAAATAGTAATGTTTGGCTAAAAGCGTATAAAACTTATGTCCGACCAATGGTTGAATTCGGTACTACTGTGTTTAACTCAGATAGCGGGTTTGTTAAGAAACTTGAATCAGTTCAAAACGACTTCACTAGAAAGTTGTTTTTCCGTCTGGGTGGCTATACGTATTGTAAAATCCCAAGTTCTGCATTTAGAAACAGGAAACTAAACTTGGTCACTTTAGAATCTAGAAGAAATACTACAGACCTCATTATGATTCATAAAATCATAACTAGTCAGTGTGGATTGAGTGCATCAGACTTCTTTACGTTCAAACCTTCACGTACTAGAGGTTCTAGAGCGAAATTCAGTTTCCCAAATCCAAAAACTAGCCAACGTGCGAAGTTTTTCACAGTACGGGCTGGATCCAAGTACTTGAAATTGAGCAAGAAATCCAAAATACCGATGTCATTATCTGCCGCAAAAAAACACTTTAAGTGAATGCATTTGAATAAGACTTCTACTGTGTTTTTTTGTTAATCCTGTGAGATTGGCCCAAATTGTTCCCTGTGTGATTTGTTTTATCCGTATTGTCATACTGTTTACTTTCATTTACTGTGATGACCGAATGATGTGTGATTTCTGACACTTTTTTCCGCTTTTGAGTGTTTGTATCCTACTGTCATTTTTGGTTTCTCCTCTTGTATATCACATGCTTGCATGTAAATAAATCAATCAATCAAACTCTGGTTAGTAAGCATTCTCTCAGAAACCGTGATCAATCCTTGATTTCAGGCAGCGCACGTGTGGCGCCGTCCATTTTTTCTTTTTTCGTGACGATTTGGCTCAGTCGGCAGAGCAGCGTACTACAGTTCAGTAGGCCGAGGGTTCGAATCCTTTCACGGACAGCATTTTTGTTTTTGTTCGATTAACCTTTTTATGTAGTCAGGATCTCTACGGATTAACACAATTGCTTTTCCAATATATTTTAATCTATTCACACACGCTGGGTTGATGCTTTAAAAACAAAAACTGCGTTACGAGTTTGGTTAGTAAGCCTTCTCTCAGAAACCGTGATCAATCCTTGATTTCGGGCAGCGCACGTGTGGCGCCGTCCATTTCTTCACTCTTCGTGGCTATTTGGCTCAGTCGGCAGAGCAGCGCACTACAGTCCAGTCCGCCGAGGGTTCGAATCCTTTCACGGACAGCATTTTTGTTTTTGTTCGATTAACCTTTTTATGGAGTCAGGATCTCTACAGATTAACCTAATTGCTCATTCAACATACTTTAATCTACTCCAACTACCAAAAAACAAAACAACAGCTCACTTCGCACACTCCGCACATCTAGAAGTGATCGTGAAAGCAGCTGAATGCAATGTTTGCAAGGCGATAAAATGGCTCATTTTCAACCGATTGGTCCAAGATTTCAGATTTACACATAACTCTGCTGTTTCTAACTATATTCCAAATTTCAGACGAATCGGTTAAATTCGTCGGTTTTGCGGCCGCCGCGCCACGCCGCGCCACGCCGCGCCGCGCCACGCCGCGCCACGCGGCCGCCGTCGGAAGACATTTTTGCGAGACGATATTCAGCATAACTGTAGATCACTGGTCGCACATTAAATATCGAATAGCTCAATGATAAAGCCTTTCCTCCTCTATCTCTTTCCATCAAAATCTCAAAAATCCGTTCAGGAGTTTTTGAGAAAATGGCATAAAACCACTTTTGAAAGTCCGCAATGTTGTGATCAAAAACTAATCTGCGCAGCGCTTCGCGCTGCGCGCGATAATGACCAATATCTCGCCATTCTGGCAAACATTTATGGGTTGCAAACTATTTGAGAGTGCGGAAGTGTAGTCATGGACTGCGTCTGAAGTTGTGATCTACCGTGCTTATCAAACTTCAGAATGAACGTACAGGTGAGCAGTTGTGTCTAACGGTGAAGAATATTTCCACTCGATTCATCCACCACCCATCGTCCTCAGAATCAGCCCAAACCATAACATTCTTCGTTTTCTTCTTCGATTGAAACTTCCAGAGTTGTCCAATTTTGTCGTTTGGATCGATTGTGTCAAACTAAATGGGGTTACTGAAAGTTCCGTAATGTTATAAACTCGAATAATAACAACAACTTCTCAAAACTTAGTTTCATAGCGTTTAATATTAGTTTTTCTAAAAGTTTATGTGAAGAGTCCGTCAATTTACGTTTTCACGCCTTGAAGATGAATTTGGCATGTTTCATGTCGTATATAAAAGTTGCTCGTGTTGTTTCTCAGGCGGCGTAGCAATCCCTCCAATCTCATGAGAAGCTCATCTGAGTTTCTCATGAGATACCTCATGAGCTATTCGTGAACTCTCCATGCTGTAGCATAGCAATCAATAGCATCTCATGAGAAGCTCATGCGAATAGCTCTTGAGGTGTCTCATGAGGTTTTTGAGGAATTTCTACGCCGCCAGTTCATTTGCAACGGAAAGTGAGCAGTCACATGAACCGTGGCAACGTTTATCACGCGTCGTAGGCAAGACAATTGTGTTCATTGTATAGTTCACACCATTCCTACTGAGACTCCTACAGTAACCTTACAAACTTTCCGAAGGCTGTTGTGAAGCTGAAAAGAAAGTTCATGGAAAATCCTCTCGTATATTCAATGTACCTGAGAAAGAGAATGAGGTGGAAAATTCTTGAACCTTTCCGATCATAAATAAGTGAGCGAAACGGCTTGGAAGTTTCGAAATCTTACTGTAGGAGTCTCAGTAGGAATTGAAAAGACTAGAAGACAACTTACCTCGAACATCTGAATCTCCGCTCTGAATTTCTTGTACAAGACTTAATTTTGAAAAAAAGAGTAATTTTGGCTCTGATTCTCATTTCATTCTTAGCTACCGGTGGCAGTTTGCGTTTCGCGGTGGTCACATAACAGAGGAGAACGACCTGAAAAGTTCACATCATAGGGTGAGCTCTCGAACAGTTCCCAGCCAATTGGCTAGTCAAGTTAAAGGACACCGGAGAGCAACCTGGTTTCTCGCAAAGCTGCTGTATCCTACTTTTGATTGGACGCGTTGCGTGTCGCGCGGCATTGTCATGTGAATGTCACGTGGACTGATCATACTACTATACGAGTTATTTGTGCTCTCTGATCACAATACAGTTAGAAGCAGCCCGAAACAAAACCTTTGCTCAAGTTGTGTTTCGGTCTCCTTTAACGCCCTTGGCGAGAGAGTGTGCAGCTCAGAGATACCCAGGCTGGCTTAGCCTGTCTATGGTTTCATTGACCTTCCTGATTTCGCGATTGTAGTTGCTCAATTGCAGAAAAGTGACGCAACACTTCTCAAAGAAGAACGATTATGTGGTCCAATCGCAACGCTTCAGTCCTTTAAAATGCAACATATTTTTCAATTGCAGTTTAAAAGACCGATGCGTCGGGATCGCAGAAAAGTGAAGCAACACTTCTCAAAGAAGAACGATTATGTGGTCCAATCGCAACGCTTCAGTCCTTTAAACTGCAATATATTTTTCAGTTGCAGTTTAAAGGACCGATGCGTCGGGATCGGTCCACACTCTGAACCTCCTGGGTTCCAGACGTGGTCTCAGTCGTCCTAGAATTGCCCGCAATTGAGCATGGTCTCAGACCACGCATGGGTCAAATCGCACGTGGTTCCAGACGTGGTATGACTCGTAATGAAAACCCTCGCGCCCCCCGTGACGCCCGGCCAGTACTAGATACGTACGTGCCAGAGGTGCCACCTTGCGCAACTCGGCCATCTCAGATCAATCGAGCTCAGTTAAAAGCCGCACTAACACACGAAAGAAGTTTTTCTTCGATTAAGTGTTAAAGTGAAAACAGTTTTTTCCCAAAAAAATTAGCATTGGAATAAAGGTTGAGAAATAACCTAATCTTTACATTTTTAAGTTATCTTTATATGCATTAATACTGCAAATCCCATTAGAACAAAATATTGGAAACAAAATATCGTTCTGTTTGTTTTAGATCTTTGAATAGAAGTAATATAATATATATTCATGAAAACTGAAAAATACAAAAATTACAAATTATTTAAGTTAATATGGAGTGGTGTAGTAAAGTTGATCAATTCAAATTTGAAATGCCGGGGTTTGGGGCCGCGCTGAATTTGGGTGGCCTGAGTGCGACTGGTCGCAGACCACGTCCGACTCAGACTGGTCTCAGACCATGGTCAAAATGGTCTGCGACTGCCTTATAGCCAGTCTGAGACCATCTGACTCAGACCACGTCTGGAACCCAGGAGGTTCAGAGCATAATCGTCCTACTTTACGCTAATAACTGAGAATTTGGCAGCTCGCCGATGAAAATCCGACTCTGAACGTTTTTGTGAATTGGCAACAACTGACCAACGCAAACAGGCGCAACACACAGCACATCAGCGTTCTGGAAAATATTGATTAAACCCATAAGAACGGAAATATTCAATAAACTAGACTATCCAGAGAAGTAAAGAAACATTTGTATAACTTTGAAGAGTTGAAAAATACACTAGAAGTTGACATAAAAGTTTATGAATAAAGTCATCTGACATTTCTATTTATATCAAAATAGTTCTCTCATGAATAGTTCATGAACAATTAATCGAAACCACTCAGAAACGCAATCACATTGGACTGTCAAGACTAAAACAAGTCGTTTTTGTTTCGAAAGAGACGAAGAAAAAGGTTCTAAATTTCAATAAGATGAAGAACAAATGTGAGATAATTGTTGGTTCTCGATTAGAGAAAACATACAAACTGGCTGTATAGGTGAAAAGGAGTGGCTCCAACCAAATACGTTTAAGTTTGAACCCGCAGTTTTTGTTTCTACATTTTCTCATCTCAGTTGTAGTTTGATCGGAGTGCACATCAGAATTCAACTTCTAGATGAAACACAATGGGATATCAAACAACCAACACGACGAGTCAGTGCAGCCTCATTGACCTCCGTTCGTTCTCGCTCTTGTAGCCTGATGCAGAAAGTTGGCGCTACTCAGATATCTCGGAAACATTGACTTCTTACCCCCCTCCTTTTTTTGAGTTCGTATTGCTTTTGGGGAATTGTAGTTTAACCCCTTCACCCTCCACCGGGGGTGATAGTATAGTTCATCACCTGCAATACAAACTCCTTGCCAATAAGCAAGCCAGTTTGTAGCGGCCTCGATGAGAGAGTGAGCAGGTCGAAGAGACGCAGGCCTGTTTGTCTTCGGCTTCATTCACTTACGTGATCTCTCGCTTTTGTAGATTGATAATCGCAAACAGGCGCTAATCGCTCTGAGTACGTATGCGAGAAGATCCCGGCACCTTCATCCCACCCTGCGTCTCTCGCTCTGCCTCACTATCTCTCGTCTGTTGAATCCCGGCGGGATGTAAGAGCCGAGAAACATCGTATGTTTGAGGAGACGCAGAATGGGATGAAAGTGCCGGGATCTTCTAGCATACGTTCTCTGAGGGAACTTACTTTACACTGTTGTGATCTTCTTTGGAAATGTCAACGTGTGCATTGTTTCATGTTCATGACCGACATCAATCGAAGTTGGTCCAGGGAAGGTTGTGATATAGTTGTGGAGGCCTTGAATTGGAGGCACCGTAGCAAGGTCATGGAAGTTGTGAGCTGAACCTGACCGAGGACATGGTCACACTCTGACCACATAGTTGCCAACTTTGAATGTATAAGCATAGTGCAAGTGGTCCAAACCTGGGTGAGGTGGTGAGCAGATAGTTCAGCGCAAAGGTGACATTTTCATGAGATTTTGCTACGGTGCCAGGCACTTTACTACTGGTCTCGGCTCTTCGTTTTTGCTGTTTAATTGATTGATCGAATTGTTTTTCGTCATAACAGGTAAACGAAAAAGTAAACGATGACATTGCGGATGACAATTCACAAAAACGAATTAGATAATTCGGGTCCATCTCACAGGATTACAAAAATATTCGAAGTATAATTCAAGTGCATTCACCTCAAGCCCCCCCCCCCCCCCTGTTTTATAACTTTTCATTTTTCTACGGATTTTTTATAAAATTAGTGAAATTATTTCTTATCATCAAATAGTGCACGTTTTCTCCGAAAATCGTCACCGCTTAAAAAAGTAGGTGGAATTTCGCAAAAAATAAATTTATCACAATTTTAGTTACCTGCTCTTGTAGTGCTGCAAACCAAGAGTGTATAGTGGGTGCAATTTATAAATTTCTGTCTCTCGCCGGAATCAACCCTGCGAGCAAAAGTTTCGTAGCAGGGCGCTAACCTCTGCGCTAATGGAACACATAGCGGGAAGCTTTGGAATCGAAGACATGTGTGCGTACACAGCGGAAAGTGAGATATACAGTACCCTCCCACCTTTCCGTTGGCGACGACTATATAGCTGTTGAAAACTTCTCAGTGGGGGGGTCACAGTGTAAACTCGATGATCATGATCTACGCTCGGAACTGCCTCGAAACTGAGGTTTTTTCCCAAATTTTGATGATTTTACAGCACGGCCGATGAATCAAATCGTAGACAAGAAATTAAAACCTAGAAGTTTTCGTGTTCACAGTGGCTGGCAAATCGAGAACACGTGCAGAACTCGTACAAACTTCATGATTGAATGAAAAGAGTACGGGAAAAGCTGGATTTCCTGGAAAAACGCTCGTTTTCAAGACGAAAAACACTCAGTACAAGCCAACTTTCCAGTATTTTCATGATTTTGTGGATGAATTTCGCGTAAACTCGTCTAAAACAACCGTATAAAAGGTGGTGAAAGCAGCTGAGAATCAGTTTCTACGGAGTCAAGAAGAATGAAGGTCGGTCGCGCTCTCTCGCTGTCTCTTTCTCTCTGTCTCTCTCTCTCTCTCTATTTCCTTTCTCTCTCTACCTTTCTCTCTCTCTATCTTCTGAATATTTCTTTCTCTCAAACTCTCTTCCTCTAGCTTCTCTTTCGCGTCTTCATCTAAGTCTCTCCCTCCCTTTGTTTCTCTCACCTCTCACTTTCTCTATCTCTAGTCCTCCGTCTCATTCCCCCTTCTTCGCGATCATACTGCTCTCGTTAACTTTTTTCTATCTCTCCTAATCTCTCTCTCTCTTTCTTTCTCTCCATCCATCTCTCTCGTTCTATATTGCTCTTCATCTCTTTCTACTTCATTTCTCTTGTTATCTCTCTACTCCTCTCACTCTCTCGTCATGTTTCTTCTTCTGTTTCCTCTGTTCATTCTGTTATCTCTCACTCTCACTCTCCTCTCTCTCTCCTCTCTCTCTCTCCTCTCTCTCTCTCTCTCTCTCTCTCGATCCTACTTTACCATTTTTTCGCACTTGGTTTTCCACCAATAAACTAATTCCAGCTAATATCTCTCATCATCTTCATATCGTTCTTACTTCTCAAAGTGGAGGGAGCGGACAACAAAACAATGGTGTGCTTATTTTCATAGCTCATTGAAGCTTTCTTAACATCTAACATCAAACTTCCACATCTCATCGTTATTGTGTAGTCGCCGCCAACCGAGGGGCGGGAGGGTACTGTTTATCTCATATTCCGCTGTGTATGGACACATATTTCCGATTCCAAAGCTTGGCAGATAACGACTCTCGTTGCGCAGTGGGGGTTTATTGTACAATTGCCCCCCCCCCCCCCCCCCTTTGAGCCGAAATAGGTTGGAATCCCACCCGTAGTACAATCACCCCCCACCCCCAAGGAGGGTGATTGTACAACGTCCTTTTCTACTGCAGGTTTGAATTGAGTGGGGGGTTATTGTTAAACAGGTCCGGGGGCCGGGGTTGCAATTGTACAATTTTCCCCACAGTGGTTCCCGTCTGGCTATAAATAGTTTGCTCGAAGGTTAAATTCCGGCGATGAACAACAACTTCTAAATTTGGCACGACCTATACATGACTGGCTTAATACTGCAAATGCCAAAAATGCTGGTTTTGAAACGGTTTGCAAACTTGTCTACTAGAAGTCATTTGAATAGGCACGTAAAGTTAGCATTCTGATAAGGCAATGTGAACTTTGTCATTGCACGTTTTTGAGTTACACTGTGTTCAACATGTTTCACGTGACTAGCATGTAATACTTGACCATACGCCGCCCCAAGACTGCAATGTTCGCGGATTTTCATTAATTTTCCCCCTTTTCAGCTGGAAATAGTTTCGAAAAAGTGCGGAAAGGGAGAACTGGGCTCTAATTTGCAGTTGGATGGCTATTTTTTGTTGGCATTGGACGAAAACAATAAGATCATTGTGAGCTATTTCTTCGAGTATCAGACAACTCAAGACTAGGTGCAAATGGTCCCAAATATAATAGACAAGAGCAAAACTGAATGAAATATGAGAAATTACATTATTTCAGTTGTTCATTCAGTAGCTTTGAGTTTCATCTTCACAAGATATTAAGATATCCGATTAAGATTATTACGATAGGAAGAATGGGATATTTATAGATGATTTGAGATTGAGGGTCTGAGATTGGCAGCAAAAACTGCACGTTGATTGTGATTTGTTCATCTTCTATTCACCCATATGTTCACTTTAATCGTTTAGGCAAGACGATATTCAAACCAGAAATCTCTTGGGTCGCGTGTGAACGGTAAACAGGTGGCGACTGTTGATGGAATAGTAAAAGGCGGAACACGGTCATTCGAAATAGTCAGTTCTGTTGTGCAGTCATATTTTTCTCCATATATAGTATCTAGCGTGGAAGTTTCAGTTGAAATATCTTGTAGTAGAACTATCTTGAGAACTAACTATAGTAACTGGTAACTTGAGTTGTAGATTGTAGTCTGGCGGCGTAGCAATACCCACAAAAGCTCATGAGATCACCTCATGAGCTATTAGCACGATCTCCTCATTCTATCGATTGCTATGCTACAAAATTGAGAGTTCACGAGTAGCTCATGAGATATCTCATGAGAAACTCATGTGAGCTTCTCATGAGGTTGGACGGTTTGCTACGTCGCCTTTTAGATTTATCGTGACCCACTCCTGTACACTGAAGTTAAAAACCGGTTTTTTTACCAAGGTTCGCCTCTCCAAATCGGTCACTAGTCGATATCAAGTTGTGAAATCAAAGATTGGTGTACAATTGTGCACCAAGTTCTCGATAAAAAGTCTGATCCTTGATTCACAACTTGGGTTTTAGGCGAACCTTGGCCTCTAACTTCAGGGTTGAATGATTAAATACAGTTCAATCGCGTAACATCAAAGTGTTTGAAACGAACACAGTAGTTTAGGAAATTATTTGTTGCATTCGTTTCATAAACTTTCCGCTCCATGTACAAGTGGTATACGTTAAAACGACTGAGACTGATGCTTATAACATTTCTAGTTTTCGCTCATACGATAACAGACCCGAAAGGGTAATTTGTCAATTTATAGAGTTTCATGTTTTATTAGCATTGCAATCATTGACCTATTCATTTGGGCTTAGCATGATATAGTTCGTTTCACCCATCGATAGCAGTCAGCCATGCTGGCCGAGCGCGCCCTACAGTGCAGGTGACTGATCTGGCAGCTTGCCAGTCTTTTTATTGCAAGTAAAAATTCGGAAACTGTTTTTTTTTTTAGGATTTTTGCAACTTTTATATTTTCAAAAAATTACCACATGATCGATGAATAATTTAAACAACTTTTTGTGCGATAAAATTAGCTTTGAAAAACGGCCAGAAGAGATGATTGCATATGACAATTTATAGTTTCGGCTATCATGTTCAGATGGCCGTCTGCTTGTGGGCGCCGCGCCACCTATCACAGCTGAGTTCGATACCCAGCTGGTACACAATTTTGATTAGGCTGATCGCTGTTGGAAACTTCCCAACACAATTGACTCCGCCCACAAAATCTACTGTAACTGGCTGCTATCGATGGTTGAAACGAACTATAGTGCGTGCCAAATTTATAGAAGAGCCGCCTCATGTGAGACTCGAACCGGGCTCAAAAGTTTGGGAGGCGCGAACGCTAACCACTACACCAACTGGGCTTATACGAGCAGCGCGGACGAATCGAATATATGTGTTCTTACACAGCGCAAAGTGAGATATACAGTACACCCCCGCCTTCCTGTAAGCGACGACTATATAGTACATAATGACGCCGAACTAATATAAAGGAACTAATATAAATGAGGGCAACTTGAAATTTAATTGTACCGAAAATTGGCGGGAACTGGGCATGGCGGGGTAGCAATCCTTCAAAATTCGCATGAGCTTTTAATGAGATTCTATTGATTGCTATGCTGATTGCCACGACATTGAGATTTCACGAGTAGCTCATGAGGTATCTCATGAGAAAGATATGAACTTCTCGTGAGATTGAAGGGATTGCTACGTCGCGGTCGATTAATCGTAGCTGTGGTCTATCAACCCTGGTTCTCAGATGTCCAAGGCGAAGCAGTTTGTTTTTGTTCTGATGGTTCGAGCTGTTTCGATGAAATACGACAATCCCATCTTCTATGGAACCAACTCTAGAAGAATGTGGAAGTGGGACCAGGTGAACAGTCCATCTTGGAATGATTAGTGTGATAGTTCACATGATATGGTTCATTTTGGTTCCGGTTCTGAGTCTAACATGGGCCGGATATTCGGGTTATTAAAGTCGAAATAAAAGCTGACTCGACTCGACTCGAAAAGAAGAAAAAGTTCGAGTCGAACACGAAACTCGAAAGCTCGAATCCGCCGGTTATTTCATGAATTTCGTAGTGTATATAGGATTTGTCAAACCGTTGTGGACACCGTACCATCGATTTTGTATGGGACGGGGTTTGGCGAGCGGCCAGTTTGTCTGCGTATCACCGATCTACACACTCTCAACTGCTGGCAGATAATCAACAACCGCTCGCCCCGCATCGCTCAATCAAATGAACCCTCTGATGTCTTTATGGGGAAAGTGGCGACTATATGTTTAGTTATTGCTATAGTTGACCCGGGTTCGATACCCCCTCGCGGCACAGAGTAGCTCTCTGAAACGATGTTGAATGTCATATCTTTCAGTCTTCCTATTCCGATATTTCGAACCCATTCTATGATAATCCGTGGAGAATCGATTCTTTGACCTACACAGCGACGGATCCCATCACCAACAAGAAACGTGTCTACTTGTTAGTTTTTCTATCTCGTTGACCGAACTTGAAAAATTAGTTCTATAATTCTGGCTAGTATACAATTATGTTCAATGTAACCTCTATTATGAAACTTTCGCCTATATGATAAATCTTGCCCAGTTCTTTGCTTCTTAATTTGATTGATAACTTGACTTGATTCTTAACTTGACTTGATAACTTGATTGGTTGGGAAACTTGATAATTTCCCATCACTGCGTAGCACTTCTGTACATAGAAAACGAAACGCATGAAAAGTGTCTCTATTCACAATCAATGATGCAATAAATATGAAGCTACATGTGTAACATTTTCTAGCCATTACGCTGCCAATGGGAATTGTGATAATCCGGGGACCTGGATAGGAAATCATGGAATTTACAGGCGAGTCCTTCGAAGCAGGACGATTATGTGGACCAATTCCGGCTCATCGGTCCTTTAAACTGTGATTGAAAAATGTATTGCAGTTTGAAGGACTGAACCGTTGCGAGTGGACCACATAATCGTCCTCCTTGAGAAACAATTAACAAAGTATAGTCTGTTTTACACAAGAATCGTAATATTACTGTACGAGTTCATTGGTGAACAGGATTATAGCTAACAAAGTGATCGAGGACTGCCGATGTGGTCAATATCATTTCTACTGATATTTTTACAGTACACATTAGAACCTGATTCGATGACTGATTTACCTTATTATGATTACTCAATAGTAGGTCATTGTGTTTTTTCCCAGATTCGATGATGTCCAATCCAGTGTACCGAACAAGGGCGAAATTTCCAATTTGTATTATACTCCTCGGGTGGGAGCGATCTTGACATAACATTGTACTAATGAATGTCTATTTTCTGGTTTTGTTCAGTGAATGACGACGTAGAACGCGCGAAAATCAAACACTTTGAATAAAATGAGTGATATCGCGCGTTTCCGAGAAAAAGAAAGGAAAAATGAAAAAAATATACATTACCTTTTCGCTTTTCCATTGGCGACGACTATATTGTTGGTTTCGAATCGACACTAGAATGGTCCGAGACTCACTATAGATTTGAATGTCTAATGTTGAAATTGAATATAGATCTTAGACACACTGTGCCAGGATTTCTGGAGGACCGATTCTTACAACAAAATTGTTTTTGAAGAACTTTTATCCTTCAACCTTCAAGTGCTCTTATGAAGCTACCATACCACGTTTTCTTGGAACAGTCAAACCCCAAATATGAGCTACAGTTTATATGAAAATATCCTGTGACCGTGGCGACCCCGTGTTCCCCCGTGCTTGTTTTTGTTTTTCCCCGTGTCCGGAAGCGAGTTTCTCAGACAGAACCTGGGGTAGTTAGAGGGGGACATAAGGGGGCGTGGCTTATAGGGTCAGGCCTGGCTCGAAGAATCAATGCCATGCGCCAGTTTTTGAGTCTTCAATGCGGCAAAACTGCGGTTTTGGGTGGATAAAATTGAATTTTAAGTGAAAAAATGGAAGTTAGTGAGAAAATTAGATCTAAATGCATATATTCCCTCATTTTTAGTTGAAAGATGGCAAAGTTTAATTTTTAGAATATGGGACTTAGGGGGGGGGGGGGGGGGGTACTTAGTCCGGAGTTCGTTACCGCAAGACTTGGCACCTATCTTTCCACGGCTAAGTCCCCCCCCCCCCCCCCTCCCCCCCCAGAATTGTCATAGTTTACGGAAAAGTGCACGATCTTTCTAGTTGGTTTTCTTGTTAGACCGAACACGAGGTGATATAAGACGCAGCCAAATAAAAATATTTTGAAAACCGCTTATTTCAGAAACTTGCACACGAAGTGAGGAAATGGTTCCATAATTTTTCCTAATCCAGTGAATCAAGCCTCTACTGAGTAACATTTCACTGTATGGGCTCCCCCAGCATTTTATACCCGATTCGCACTTTGTATCTTGACAAAGTGTCCAGCCCGTGTTCCCCTCCGTGCAAGCGCACTTTGTACACGAATAAAGTGTGGCTGTTGGTTCTAACGTTTACCAAAATATTGCAAGTGGGTCTCTGTTACTAAAAATTGTATTCAAATCAGTTAGAGAGGGGCTATGTTGACTAATGAAGTTATTATCTAGTTAATGTACATATTTTCAGACTATTCCACATCAAAACAGCACTAATTGTGAGAATTTTGAAGTTCCTGCACTAAATTAGACAATTTCACATTAAAATACATTGGATTAAAGAAGGACGATTATGTGGACCAATCCCGTTACATCGATCCTTTAAACTGCAATTGAAAAATATATTGCGGTTTAAAGGACTGAAGCGTTGCGATTGGACCACATAATCGTCCTTCTTTAAATAGTGTTTTTATCTATTCGAGTTTAAATCCGATTAGTTTCATTTCAAAAGTGCTAAATTACTGTTTTAATTAATGCACGCGCACGTTAAGAAGGAGGCAGGCGCGGGCGAGGCAGGGCACCGCGCGCCTCTGCCATCGATCGATAATCGAATCTTTTCGAAACTGTCTGGCGCCCCGCCTTTCATTTAGCCGCCGCTACTCGCCCCAAATGACGGCCATTGGGCCACCACGGTATGAACGGTCGTTGGGATTCGTTCAAGCTTGGAAGCGGCAAAGTGTCAAAAACCGCTTTGCGTCCGGAGCGCGTCGCGGTCTTTGGTGTTGGAGCATACTTACTTTTGAGCACAGAAAAATGGCTTCCTATGATTCGGAAATTGAACAAATTTAGAAAATTAAAGAGAAAATTTCTCTAATCAGAAAACAAGACCAAGATTCATTTTGTAACAAACAAAAAGATTTCATAACAAACATTGTAAACAACAAAACAACGAGATCAGCACAATGCTGGCATAAGCGAAAACAAGGACAGATCACAGTCAAGCCGCTCCAGATGCGTTTTACTTGCTGCTGTCCTCTTCGAACACGTCACAATCAGAGCTGAAAAACGACGCATTATATAACAGATAAAACGAAGAAAATTGGATGGCGTTTTCTGGTAACAGCGATCATTTAATTAAACAGCTCTCACCTGCTTGAGTCTCGGAACAGAGTCCTAAAATCCTCGCGAATGAAGGGCTGGCGATCGTCAAGTGGGTCTTGTTCGCACAAACGAAGTCCACCGGCTCTTACCTTCCTGAATAGAAAAAAAATGATAACCTGAATTGGAGTACGAAAAAGCGCATTTACCACTGCATGTGCATATCGATTGCGTGCTCTCGAGTAACAGTTACAGAAAAAATGAATGCACGAGAAGGTAAAAATAACTCACTTGAGCGAATTCTTCTGATGCTTCACTCTGTTTCTAAGACCGACGACCGTTCTCGCCAGATATCTGAAAGTATTCAAATGACGAATGCTCATACTTGTTTGATTTCTACCAACTTTTCGACCGACATCCACTTGGAAGCTTTTTCTGCTTGTTGTAGACAAAAAACAATGTAGATATAAAAAAAAACAACTACTTGGCTCGTCCGGCAGAGTAAGAGACCAGAATTACACAAAATTTAAAGAAAAAGATTGATAAGGAGAATGATATTTACCTGCTCTCACTTGCTCGTGCCTGCAGCACGACGATACTGTCTTGCAGCGCCACAACTTTATTCTGTAATCCAATTACTTCTTCCCGGGAAGCAACGAGACTATCCTGAAAAACAATACTACAAAATCACACTCCCAGAATATCGAATAAAAACAATGTTACCAGTGTATCGAAAAATTAGCGTCTGGTAAGCGGCATTCCTGCTCTCAAAGAGACGTAAAAACTAACTCTGTCTCAATTATCTTGGCCGATTTGTCCTGAAGCTCCGACTCCATTTCTTCTTTCGATATTTCTGCTGCGAGCAATCTTCCACGAACTTCGGCAAGCGTATCTTCCGAGACTCTGAATAAAGGAATTTATGAAAAAAGAAATCAGTTAAGCACAAAAACAGAGAATCAATGAACAAAGGTAAAAAAAGAGCGTTGCGAAATGCGAAAATGATTCGATGTTGGTAAATTCCGTATATATCTCACCTATGACGACCCTCAGCGTCGCTCAACTCAGCCGATCGAGCCCGCAACTGCGATTCCGCTTCCGCCCGCATACCAGTCTCCATCTGAAGCTGTCTCTGGGTATCCAGGAGGTGTCTGAAATCCATATTTGATCAAATTTCAAAAATTGGAATATTCCAAAACTCAGATAAACGTCGCTAGTGTATCAAAATATGTGAAAACCTCGAATACCGAGAAAAACTCGTTCGATCAAAGACAAGAAACAATGAAAAAATTAGTAAGATGATAAAAACGAACCGGTAGATGAGATTACTGTTGTCTCCCCCACCACCGACTCCTCCACCACCGACACCTCCACCACCGCCGCCGACTCCGAAACCTCCGCGGTTTCCGCCGCCGCGAAAACCTCTGTTTTCGCCCCCGCGCGAGTTGTTGAACTGACCACGAGCCATCTTAAACGCAACAATTGAATAGCATAAAACATCACTCAACCATAGCTACGTCATAGAGGGATTTTGTGCTGAACCTTTTCACCTCTTTTCGAATTTGCCTCAGAGAAGATAAAACATCGAACGAACACAAGTCTTTCAACATTTGTTTCATCTTTCCATACTTATTGTAAGATATTTCAAATTTCCTCATAAACACAAAAGACTGGAAACCGGAAAGTTTGCTGTTCTGCGATGGAGAGGTCGATTCAGTCAAAACTTTTGCATCAAAATCTGTGAGAAATTTCTTCCAAACGAGTACATCGTTCGTGCCACAAATCTCAGTAAGAGTCGAACTCATTCTCTCTAATCGCACATTTTTAGATTGCTTATCTTGCAATAAATCGTAACGCTTTGAGGTTGGCGGAGACATTGCTTTTTGCATGGCAGTGATGTCAGATTTTAGACCGCTAACAGTCAATTTGGCTCTTTTTTCGCGTTTTTTCGCATTAACGAAAGATGATTTGGTGATATCAACCTTATTTCGTATAAGAGCGTTCTCTTGTTTCAAGTCATACAGCTCATCGGAAAGATCATCACAACGTGAGCGAAACTGTTGTGCAACTTTCAATTTGGTTCGAAGGCGTGACAATTCATCTCTTTGAGAAGAAATCGTGGTTTTCAAATGTTCATCGTTTTTCGATAGAAGCAAACTTTTCAGCCGTTCGTTTTCGGCAACCAAAAACGCGTTTTGCGAAATGGCTTCAGATTCACCCAGACAGAATCTACGAAATTGCTCGCACTTTAACGGATCAGGTTTAGCAAAAGGTACCACTCTGTTGCGAACGATGTTTTTTGGGCTCGCGTGAGAGTTGGGTGGAGAAGTTTTACTGGCAGCACTCTGTTTTGGCTTATTTAAACAAATTACTTGCCCATCAGGTCTTTTGAATAAAACAGTTCGCGCAGCCACTCCAAACGGCGGCATCTAAAATAATAAAAATGATTTAATGCAAAATAAACGCTTCAAATTAAAAGCTGCAGCAAACTGGTGATGAACTCCCTCATTCCTACAATTCAGTGTTGAAAAGAATCTAATGCATACAAGTAGATATAAATTTTAGCCTAGTTGCAATTATCGCAGTTTCGATAAGGGGACACTTGATTTTCTAAAAGAATAGCCTTATGGACGGAGTGTAAAAACGTAATCGTCCAGTTAAAAGTAAGTAAAAGTAAGTGAAAGTAATATACTTGAATTGAAAATTGAAAGCGGATCGTCAAGTTAAAAGTAAGTAAAAGTAATATACTTGAATTGAAAATTGAAAGCGGATCGTCATGCTAAAAGTGAGTAAAAGTGGATCGGCGCCTTTTCTATACCAAAATTCTCGCATAAATCCTATGATTAAACCTTATATTTCTCCAAACGTATCCTATGATTGAACGTTCTTCATATAGTTGAATTCAAGTGAGCAACTTGAGAAACGTAAACATGCGGAAAGTCAATACTTAATACTTCATATTCGAAAAACGATTAAATTTAGGACTTATTAAATTCACGACTACACAACATGGAATAAATTACAGTTCGAAGATTGAGAGAGCACATCGATCATTGCCATTCTCTCTAGTTGTCAAACGAACTAACATTAAATTCACATTGGGAAAGACGAGTATAGCGAAAGTTACGCACTCAAACCTCCAAGTTTCCCTCCTTTACTCAAGTGAACTTTTCACATAGAATAATTGCGAACAGTTTGAACATAACCAACCTTGACAGTATGGCAGCTGATACAGATATTGAATTGAATAGAGGTAGAACTGATCCTCTAATCCTCAGAACAAGTAACTTCCGTCCAAGCCGAGCTGTATAACTGAAAAAAAAAGGAATAAAAATTCAATCCGGAATTTTTTTGACAAAATATATTAGATAGCATCGATACACAACTAATTAAATTTCTATCCTCTTCCTAATAGTAGTCACTTTTGCGAAATATCTCTAATTCGGATATATTTCGGATATATTAAAATTTCTAAATAAGCACAGAAGTAAAGATTATGTGTCTAAAACTAACGTGATGTGAGACACAATTAATAGATAAACAATTTTAATGAATAGAATGTGAAAATGAAGTGATTTTAGGCCAGACAATGGAAGATTTTTCCATAAATTGAAATTTCCATATGAAAAAATTTGCAAATTAAGATGCTCATTGGGTTACTGTAGGCATCGATTCTTGGTTGGCGCGCCGAGACCAGCAATCCATTTGATTTGTACGGGCCGAGCTGGCAGCGCGCCAATGGTGATGGTCGGCCGTAACACCAGGGAAACCAAATCGTGGCTCGTTCGGGAAGCGGTCATTCCGTGCCACGCTGTCCCCTACCCACTGAATGCGCTAGTTTAAGAACTAAAAGAACTGACTTAATAAAGTTTGTATGACTTCTATCTCTTACACAATGGTAATTTACTCGGTACTAGTTTTTTTGAGAAAGTCTGACTGGAAACTAAACAATTGTGGAATTGTACGAGTAAAACTAATATAACAATAGAAAAGGAACTCAGTATGAATAGGAACTATGCATAATTATTCTATTGAAAATCAGTGCCGAAAAACTATTATATGGGATTCACCAAACTACTATTAATTGAAACATCATAGAAATTCAACAACCTCTGAATTAGGAAAAATGTTGAACAGTTTTCTAGAATCATTCATTTTACTGATATAATGTGTTTAATATGCTTTTGAAATATAAATTCTATTTTGAAGCATTATTTTGTGGTTGAATGGAGAAAAGTATCTCTCTTAACTGAGAGATAGGAAATAACAAAACACGAACAATGAGAGAAAGAAAGTTTATATTTCCCAAAAGAGTATCAAAAGTCAAATGCAGCAAAAGTAGCAAAAGGGTAGAATGCATGGCCGGGTCCGGAACCGGCGAGAGATCCTCTTGGCATCTCCCTCTCAAGTTATATTGCCTTTCTTATCTGGAAATCATTGATTTAATAAACATACATAGAAAAGAATAATGATGTCATGTTAGATCCCTGATTACTGAAACGTGGTTTATGTTGCCTTTCTTATCTGGAAATCATTGATTCAATAAACATACATAGAAAAGAATAATGATGTCATATTAGATCCCTGATTACTGAAACGTGGTTTCTAACAATGGTTAAATTAGGATGGGACCCCCCGCCGACAGTTTGTCACTTGACAAACTGTTGGTTCACTCGAACCGACAGTTTGTACGTTGACAGACTGATAATTCTTCCACAGAAATCGCAGTTGGAGCGCGTTTTTGGGAAATAAACTGTTACTGAGTAAGAAAAGTGGATGGGTATGAGATCGGCACTTGGTGTGCAAGTTTCTGAAATAAGCGGTTCTCAAAATATTTTCATTTGGCTACGTCTTATATGATGTCTTATATATTGCCGAAACGTAAGCACTGAATAAATACCGAGGTTCAAAGACGATAGGACATGGAGGATCTTTATAGTTTTTAGTCAAAACTTATCTTGAGAGACAAGAAAATGCTCCTTCAAAATTTGTTCATTCATTCAAAATGAGATGTATCCCGTTCAAAGCGGCAGCAACACCTTTAAAGTTCTAAATTGATTCAAACTAGTTTTACAGACACTTTTTATAGAAATCGAAAGTTCAATAAGATTATCTGTATTCTCAGAAGAGTGGATTACCACAGTCAACAATTTTTTCAAGCCATTCAAATTGTAGGGGAACGAACGGTTTCGTAAGATCACAATCTCAAGAAGCAAATGAAAAGTTCAATCTTTTTTTTGATTTTCATACGATTTCCATAGAACATTATTATTTTTCAGTGGAAACCACTTACAGCGTACAAACATGAGAAATCACTCTACTGATAATGATGATAATATTAGGTTATTTTATTTTAACAAAATATAATTGTGTCACTAGGACTTTTGGATGGTGATATGATTAAGTTAATGTGCTAGGGTCGAAACGGTTTTGAGTACATCTCTTACTGAGCACATAATCAATATTGATAATACTCATTACACAGAAGTGTAACAACAGTTCTAACTAACAATTGATCCTTGAAAAACAAGGAAATGTTATGAGGCTCTGAAATAACACAAAACTGAGGTTTTCGCCATTGGAAGAAAGAATGAGAAATACAAAGAAAAAAATTAAAAAAGAAAGAAAAAAGAGCGAGCCCAAAAAGAACATTTGACAGCACGGCCGATCAAATCGAAGCGTAGAGAAAAAATTGAAAACGAGAAAATTTTCCGTCCACCCTGTCTGGGAAAAAACGGAGAAACGTGCGAAAAACGTGCAACGTTCACGATTTCATGAAGAGTGTACGTGAAAAACGACGCTGTCTGGAAAGAAAGTACGTCTCCAAGAGAAAAAACGCTCAGTACACGCCACGTTTTCAGTATTTTCATGATTTCGGGAACAAAGTTCTCATAGACTCGTCCAAAACGGCCTCATAAAAGCGAGGAGAAGCAGCTGAGAATCAGTTTCTACGGAGTCAAGAAGAAATGAAGGTCGGTCGCGCTCTCTCTCTGTCTGTCTGTCTGTCGGTCTGTCTCTCTCACCTCTCTCTCTCTCACCTCTCTCTCTCTCTCTCTCTCTCTCTCTCTCTTTTTCTCTCTCTTTATCTCTCTCTTCTTCTCTTTGTCTGTCTTTCTGCTCTCTACTTCGCTCATCTGTGTATCACTGTCTCTGTCTCCCTCCTCATCTATTTTACCTTCTTTTGGCTGCTTCTCACTTTCTCCCTCTCTCGTTATCTTTCAATTCCAGCTTTTATCTCTCATTCTCTTCATATCGATCTCTCTTCACAAAGTGTACGGAGTAAAAGACTTTCCCGGCAAGGTGTGTTTCTATTATTATTATTATTATTATTATTATTATTATTATTATTATTATACTAGTAGTGAATTGAGCAAAAGTGAACAATACGATGTTGTGAATAAGTGTGCAACGAAAATAGAGCAATACATTTGTTTGCACGTACGGTTCACAAAAAAATAATGAAAAATATATTAATGTTACGTAAAAGTGCACAGTGGTTTTACCTGAGAACGTTGTGCTGTTATACTCTGTTTCACTCAACAATAGCCCTCTACAGTAAGATTAAAAATCTTCCAAGCAAGTTTTTCATATATTGTAGGTATCGTAAGTGGTTTAAACTTCGTGATTATGTTTTCCACATTAGTTACTACAGTCTCAAAAAAACAGTGAATATAAAAGTCTGTTTGTTGGTTGGATAATTTCCTTTGAATATTGAAATTGAATATGAGTATCGATTACTCATGAAAGTTATCGATTGGTGAAACAAAGTATACGTGGTCCGGTACCGGGTGATATTCTAGTTTGGTCTGCGCACCCGACAAAAATTTCAAAAACCAAACCACTCGGTTACTCTCGGTTCGGTTAACCTACTCTAGCGAGGATAAAACCAGAATGTCACGTAGTCGACCAACTTCCCGATTAACTACTTGAATTTGTTTGGTACCTCTCTTAGCACAAACTTGGGCGGGTTTGGAACTAATCACGTGGTTCGAAAAGAATCGCTTCGATTTTAGTCCGGAAAAAGTCTGTTAAGAAAGAAATTTATAGTAGAGATTTTTTTAAATTTTACTCATTTAAGTATCTCCTCTCTCTCTCTATCTCTCTCTCTATCTCTCTCTCTATCTCTCTCTATCTCTCTCTCTATCTCTCTATCTCTCTATCTCTATCTCTCTATCTCTCTATCTCTCTCTCTCTATCTCTCTATCTCTCTATCTCTCTCTCTCTATTTCTCTATCTCTCTATCTCTCTATCTCTCTATCTCTCTATCTCTCTATCTCTCTCTCTCTCTATCTCTTTCTTTGTGTCTGTCATCTGTGTCTAACTGCATTTTCTCCCTCTGCTCGCTCTCCCCCTCTCTTTCTATCTCTCCTATAGCATGTTCATTGTGAATATGGTTCATATTATAGTGGGTGCCAAATTTATAAATTTCTGTCTCTCGCCGGAATCGAACCTGCGAGCAAAAGATTCATAGCAGGGCGCTAACTACTACGCTAATAGAGCACATAACCGTTAGGCTTTGGAATCGAAGACACGTGTGCGTACACAGCGGAAAGGGAGACATACAGTATCCTCCTGCGTTTCCGTTGGCGGCAACTATTCACCTCATTCATTTTTTCTGTTTCAGTTCACAGCCACCTCGAAAAACTGCGCGAACGGAGCATTGGGCTCGAATTTGATTCTCGACGCCTACGTGCTACTTGGAGTGGACAACAAGGACGAGATTGTCGTCAGTTCATTTTTTTTATTTCATTCAGTTCATTTATTTCATTTGAGACTGTGAGAACTTTTGGAGATTTTCGCTTGAAACTGGCTAAAAACTGGAACCGTAGCAAAGTCGTTTAAGCATAGGGGAGGGGGGGGGTGACCCAAATCGGGGTCACGTAGAGTTCAGATAGAGATAGTTCAGCTCCGAGCTGACCTTTTAAAATGATTTTGCTACGGTGCCTGGGTTTACCACAATTCTCAAAAATTACCCAATCTGTTTTCTTCTGAGGTAAACCAAAGAAACATCTAGAAGGAGTTATGGCTATGTGTCAGGTACACTAGACGTAAAATGAAAAGTTCCTTGTATTCTGAGTTTGTATTCTGATAAGGAATCGTGCACTTTTTCTGTGCACGTTTCTGAGTTCTGTGCTGTGTTTAACGTGATTTGCGTGACTGTGTGATCCACTAACAAGAAACAAAAACTTTTGGACAGTAGGCGTGTTGCAACCCAACGGAGTGAATATATGTCGCCCCAAGAAGTACAGGGGTATACTGTATATTTCACTTTGTGATGTGAAAGAACACCTTTATACAAATCGTCAACACCTTGCTGTATGTCCGGTTGGTTAGTGTTCGCGCCTCCAAAACATTTAGGGCAGGTTCGAATGAGGCGGATATTTAATAAGTATTACACGCACTATGAGAGACAACGGATAATAGCGTATGTTTGATGAGACGCAGCGCCTCTCTGTCTCTTGCTCGTATTTACTTTTTACTTTTCACAGGCACTTTTTTGGGGCGATATTACGCCGAGTCATTTCGTTGGTACTGACGTGAGAATAATGGACCAAAAGTTCAACATGAAATATCGGGTTGGTTTCATTTCTATCCACGCTCAAAAATGAATTACACTTTTTCCGAATCACACGTTTTCAAACGTTGTAGTTCTTCTCTTCTTCAAAGTTTCTGGTGTTAGGGTTTGTATTGTTGATACTAGACTAATCCACAAACTTGATTCATCTGAAATTGAATGAAAATGAATAAGTTTTCTTTCAGTTGGCCCACCTGCCCAAGGTGAAGAACTATGTTGTGGTGTTGCTGGTTCGCGCAGCTTCAGTGAAGTACGACAACCCCATCTTTTATGGATTCGACCCCAAAATGTGGCACTGGAACCAGGTAAACTATGACTGTTCATAGTGATCAATAGTACTGGTGAAAATTTTTGATTGCTCTGGTTATCACGCGTAGGTTTGCCGGTTTTACGGGTAAAAAAAGTACACGTGAGTAAGAAGTCTGTGGAACGCTATTTGATTTTTGCTCAATTGTAGTGAGTGCCCAATTTATACATTTCTGTTCCTCGCCGGAATCGAACTTTCAAGCGAAAGTTTCGTAACAGAGCTACTGGAGCACATGAAAGGCAAGCCTTTAATGGAAGGCATGTCTGCGTACACAGCGAGAATGAGATATACATTACCCTCCAGCTTTTCCGTTGGCGACGACTATAGCTTACTCGGCGATTTGATCACACTATACGACCTGAGTACGTACGCTTGAAGATCCCGGCACCTTCATCCCATTCTGCGTCTCCTAAAACATACACTATTTCTCTGCTCTTACATCCCGCCGGGTTAGTGCTAGGGCTAGCTAGTGAGGCAGAGCGAGAGACGCAGGATGGGGTGAAGGCCGGGATCTTCTTGTATACGTACTCTGGTAAAATACTGATCGGACAAAATGTCGAGCCGGCGCCCTATACTCCCGATGCAAAATTTTGTAAAAACAGAAAGTTTCATCCAAAAACTGCTTCCAAGATTCGAAATTCACTTCAGCTAAGTCCAGGTAGGAGGCAGGTAGTTGTGAAAAAGTTCCCTCAAAAACTCATCCCTCATAAACTTTTTATTTCCACTTTTCCAGTCTTCATACGCGGATATTTCGAACCCTTTCTACCACCATCCTTGGAGAATTGACTCTGCGACGTTCACAATGACGAATCCGCACACCAACAAGGAAATCATCAAATTGTTAGTTTTGACGCCGAAGTTATCGCTCAAGTATCGCGCCAATGTGCATTTTCAGCACTGTCAATATCAGCCTCTTTCCATCAATGATTGGACCATTTTATAATTGTAACTGAGTAAGATCGAGTTAGATCTTTCTGAGTTTCGAGTTTCTTGCGTTTAGTTTTCGATTTTCGAGTTGAACTCGAAAACCTGAAATTTAAACTAAAACTAAATCAACTAAGTTTCGAGTTCCGAATTTTTATATAGACAAGAATTCACGTCGAAATTCTGATTTTTCTTCAAGATAATATTAATATTAATTACCATAGAAAAATCCGCATTCGATACCAACATTTTCGAATATTCCCATAACAAACGTGAAAGTAAACTGGAAGTAGCTAGTAACCATACTGTAGGAGTCTTAGTGAGAATGAATACAACTATAGCGAGAGAGAATGCAGGTCAATGAGACGGCAGACATCTGCGGCTCTCGACTTGCACAGTCTCTCGTCGAGGCAGCTACAAAATAGTGTAGATCAATGATACGCAGACGATCTGGCTGCTCGCCAAACCCGCCCCATGCCAAGTTGAACGTACACTCTCCACAACGGTTCGGCAAAACCTGTTTTTTTTTCCAGCGAATACGTAGCCGATAGTAAATGTGACAACCCTGGAACTTGGATCGGAAATCATGGAACGTATAGGCGAGTTTTATAACCTGGCGGTGTGGCCACTCCTACCGAGTTTCTCAAGTTCATGAGCTACTTGTGAACAATCAATGTGGTATAGTATGTTCCACGCACTTATAACCCTCTACAGTAATCTGCGCGAACTTCTAGATCAACGTTTCGTAGTTTGATGTTTTTAGAATGATTTCAAACTGTGCTATTCTGTTTTCTACCTTCACAAACAAACTCTGAAAGTTTGAAAGCAAAATAATAATTTATTCATTAGAAAAAGCCTCCTGAATACTGAACTGTAGAACTGTAGAACTGAACTATGAACTGTAGAAGGACATTGATTGGTGAAACGAACTAGCATATTAATCACTAGAATCTCATGAGAAGTTATTGAGATATTACTCACGAGGTATGTCATTTTTGAGGTTTTTTGAGAAATTGCTACAGCGCCTGGTGTTCGCTATCTGAAACTAACCAATTTCCAAACACGCGGTTGGAATTTGCTCTCCTCCTTCCGTTTCCACCTCAATAGTCATTCTTCTCCATTCATATACTTCCCGAACATACCTATACGTTGTTTTCTTTCACAAACATTGGAAATATCCAAGTTTTTGTATTTGGTTCAGACTAGAGAGTTGTGTTTGTGTATCAATGTATTATTCTATGTGACTGTGTTGGGTATGGTGAGAAGAGTTAATAGACTGGGAGTGAAATAAGTAGCCACGTAAATGTCGCATTCTAATGAGGAATCGTGCACTTTGTCATGGCACGTGTATGAGTTCTGCTGTGTCCAACATGTTTCACGTGACTGCAATATATACTAACAGTATATACGCATTTCATCGATATCTTTACAGACTGAATGACAAGTCTTCCAACGTTCCGAACAAGGGAGAAATTTCCAACCTGTATTACGCTCCTCGTACCAGAATGGTTTTGACATAATTATCTGGAGATAAACAGTTCTTACTGAATTGAAATGTATCTTATTTTTCTTGTATTGTCTATGTTACAATCACTAGATTGTGTTTTCAATGTTACTGAAAGTTGACTGGGACAGTATTCTCGTGACAGCTCTAAATCTGAGAAAAAAATTAGGAATGTTTGTAAAATAAAAAAGTTCACAGAACGCACACACAAACTTGAGCCGTGGAAACGAAAATTCTCGTGGGCTCGAATTTTAGACAATTTTCTCATCCAGAAACTGAGACAAACTATTTCTGACCTAAACAACTTGATTCAGCCAATCAAAAGACCGAAAACGCAGAACTAGTGCATACGAAAGCATTGAGAGACGTACAAAAGAGGTCAAAGTACTGCCGATCATAACATCTCGGTGACCGTATCCAGTCTATTGTCATTCGCTTTTTGATGCCTTTTCAAAACGTCGCCACTCGATATAGTCGTTGCCAGCGTGAAGGCGGCAGCGTACTGTATAGCTCACTTTCCGATGTGTACGCACACATGTCTTCGATGTCAACGCTTGTTGTACCCTATAGCGCAGTGGTTAATGCCCTTCTACGGATGTTTTGCTCGGAGGTTCGATCCCGCCGAGAGACAAACTCAAAAATTTGGCATCCACTTAAGAACATCTATACCACCTCGTGTTTCGGTTCAAATAAAAAAACCAAACATTGATCTTAACTTACTTGATTGATAGAAACTCCCTTCTTTCAAACTCGATTATTGGAAACATTTTAGCATATTCGGGAACTTTTAATAGAATCGGATTATTCTTTCGAATGGCTGCTTTGTGTTCTTCACTATTAGACGCCACGTTGGAGAAAAAATGTTTTTTTTCAGCTCGGAGAGTGTTTATTTACGATGACTACAAGAAACAACTAGCCTGAACAGCCTTAGAAAATGAAAGAAGATACTTTTCTTTTTCAAAAAACGTTTTTTTCATAAACCGGTTATTTCCTCTTTGTGTACGTGAACCCAAACAGTATCAGTGAGACAGGATTCAGGATATACTCATCGATTTATCATTAACTTGATGTTTATCTTATCAAGTTTCGTCATAGTTTGGAAAGCATTTTTTTAGAGATGAGAAAGAAAGATTAAGGATTGAGGCTAATTGCAAAGTTTGAATTCACCTGTTTGACAAACTTCCGACGTTTCATTTTTTGAAAGCTGCAAAAAAACTTCTCTGAAGGTCTGAAGCGCCGGCCTATACGGAGTCACCCAAGAACCATATTGCGCATGGACCTCACGCTGATTTTTTTCTATAAGAATGGATTCAAATGAAGAGTTCATTCTGAATCACAATAAATTACACCGTTGTAGGGTGCCAGATATAGCAGATCGAGGTGGGAGTTTTCGAATAGTCGTCGTGCTTCAGAATTTCTTGGCGCTCCTCCAGAGATTTTGGATAGAATATCTCGTGCACTAAACAAACAAAAATTATGAAGTTGAACTGAACAAATTGGTAAGTGAAAACATAGTGGTACGTTGTTGAAGACGAACTCGAAACTCGACTGGACCCGAAAAAACTTTCGAAAAAACTCGAAAATTTTCTGGAACTCGAAACTCGATAACTCGAAATTTCCAAAAACTTGAAAACTCGAAATTTTGAACCTGGCAGTAGGTCGGAAAGATGAACCCGTAGGTCTTAGTTTATGGATATGTAATTGTTTGCCAATCACACATGCAGCCGGGTTGCATGCAACCAAAATGCAACCAGGTTGCATGTGTCCAAAACTATTGGCTTTAAAGGGGACAGAAAGGAAAGTTAATATGAAAGAGCTTATCAAAAGAAGTATAATTTTGAATTCAAACTAACGATCCTACTTTGCATACGGTTGACACGAGTTTGCCTGTTTTGGCGCGCGCAACGTTATATTCAGGTACCCGGGGTATCTAAACTAGCTTTCCTTTCTGCCCCCCTTTAAAGTGCAACAAGGTTTCATCTCAAATGCAACCAAAATTACAGAACATACCCAAAAAGTAAATTTTCTCGCATCTGAAAAGCAACCCGGTTGCATTTGAAAGCAACCAGTAGTGTTGTGGCCGATTCCACAAGGAACCCGGTATTCCTTTAACCCTAACAGTTAACCATTAACCGGGTTACCTGGTGAACCCTTTTGTTTGTTAAACCCCTCGTTCACAATGTCTTTGGGAGAAATTCATGGTTAACTGGGGGTCAACTTAAGGGTGACCCAGGTAACCCGGTTTATGGTTAACTGCTGAGGTTAACGAAATACCGTGTTAAATGAAGGATTTGCCTAGTTTTGTATACATGCAACCGGGTTGAATTTGGTTGCATTTGTAATCAGCCGTGATTGTTTCCTAATTGTTTTCCCCGCATATGGTCATATAACTTAAAAACTGAAGAAGTCTCTTCGATATCCAGTTGTGAGAAATTAATTCATTGCATGGACTTGTTTGTTGGAGAGATTACCAGTTGAGATGCGCGTTGTATCTGCCATTGGAAAAGTCGGGAAAATTTAAGTATCGCCCCCCACTTTAGTTGAGTCCCCCCCCCGTAGCACTTCAACCCCCACCCAAGCTAAAACCTAAAAATCTAGAAGAGGGGGGGGGTCAAAAATCAACTTCGACATTGACTATTTACCCCCCACCTGGGTCGGCGGGGGGTAGAACTTCAATGGTGTGGGGTCAAACTTCAACGAGTGGGAGGCTGAACTTCAATAGCGGAAATGTTTACTTTCACCCCCCCCCCCACAATCTTTTGTATTGCAATTGATAAATTGAATTATCACCCCCCATTGGGGGGGGGGGGGGGTCAAACAACAATTCCCCAAACGCAATACAATTTCAGAAAGGTGGGGGGTAAATAGTCAATGTTCCCGAAAAGTCACGTATTTAGTTGCGAATAAACTATTCTATACTAAGTGAACTAAGTAAATTAAATAATCAGGTGAATACTAATGAGGCATTCTGCACTTTGTCATTGCACGTTTTTGAGTTCTGTTGGGTTTAACGTGTTTCACGTGACTGTGCAATTGATTCATGTACATTCGGTTGTTTCCTGTTTTTCAAACGAGTGACATATTTCACGGAAAAACGTATACTGAAACGACAGTTCAGTAATTCACAATACCTTGCAGTTTATTGTGATAGAAGTGCACCAACTCGAAATTCGCTCCGCAGTAGTTCAGCCTGAAGAGAGATATTTCTTTCCCGAAAACTGATTCTGAACCAGAGCAATACATTAATAACTGTTTGTTACTGTGATTTCACGTGAAATCTAGCCCAACAGTTTCTCAAAAACATCATGAAGTACGGTAATGTACAATCTCTCGCCAACCGTCAAAAAGACATTGTAGATTAGTAAAAAGTGAGGGACCAGGAAGTGTGTGAGTTCTGTTCGGTTTCACCGTTTACAGCGAAAAGTGAACAATACGATGTGTGGATGAGGGTGCAGCGAAATTAGAACAATAATTTTGTTTGCACAACGGTTCACAACGTAAGTAAATGGAACCAATATACTTTCACGCTAAAATTTTATATTTGAAGTTATTGTTTTTTTTTGTGAACCGTTGTGCAAACAAAAGTATCGTTCTATTTCTGATGCACCCTCATCCACACATCGTATAGTTCACTTTTTGCTGAAAACGGTGAAACCGAACAGAACTCACACACTTCCTGGTCGCTCACTTTTTACTAATCGTTCTCATTTTGTGGTTGTACTAGTACAACCACTCATAGATTAGAACAATCAGAATGAAATTCGACGATTGGTTATCAAACGCCCTGATAACTGGGCGAAGTTTCGAGTTCTCAAACGGTGTGATCCTGGTTTTTCAAATTATTTTTTGGCGCTGATTGACCTCTAAATTGGCGTGATTGGCGAAACTTTGTATTTTTTCGCCTATTTTATGAAAATCTGAGCTTTGTGAAAAATCTGAATCATTACAGTACAAGGCAAGCAATTACTGATTTGGCGCCAACGGGCGCCAGCGTTTGGCGCCAATAATCATACATGTTGCTCCAATTGTTGAAAAAGAACTGGAATGAACGGCTTTGACCAATTAACACAGTTTGCAACGATTTTTGTTCGGAAACAATATTTTCAATTTTAGCGCCAATTGGCGGATAAACAGGCTTTTCGGCGCCAAATGTCAAAGAACTGTGGATAATCAAGCCGCTCGTCGACTAAATGTATAGTTCTGACTTCTATGAACGAATCCGGTCGTTACCCTACTTTGCTAGCGTCGTTCTGATTTGGCGCCAATAGGCGCCCGCGTTTGGCGCTATTTGATAATCATGGCACCATGTTTTGGAAAACAGATTGAACCTACTTGTATGACGTCTGTGCGAAATTTCGAACATTTTATCTCATGGGAACACATATTTCCCAGCTTTTGGCGCCATCTAGCGCCAGCGCCAAGCGTCAGACATAACGTGACTTCCAGGGCCGCGCTAACTTTGGGGTTCACACATGTGTGCCAAATCGGCCCAGAAGTTAAAAAAATAATTTTCTATGCGGACATCGGACGAGGGATGAGGAACGAGCGACGAGCGACGAAGGACAAACGGAAATTTTCAAAAGGACACGACGGCATAACTTTTTTCAAACTCGACCAATTTTCCTAATTTTTCCACTCGATATGTATATAATAGATTTCTAGCTCTCTCTCTTGTTGCGCGATAGGTACTGATGGGCTACAAGTTTAGCACATTGCAACACCCGTGCCTGACGATAACTGACGAAATTTTCGATGTTGCAGTTTTTTGAAAGATAAGTTCCGCCCTTGTTGCTCGGGTTTGCTCCGTTTGAGCACATAAATTAGCATATGTTTGTTTGATGGGTGGTTAAACTGTGATTTTCTATAGTTCACTAAGTTTTCATGAGGAGTCGCTAACCCCGTTCGGTATACTTTGAAATCAAATCATTTCTTGGAACTCTCTTCCCCATTAGTATTGTTCCGTGTTGTTTTCAATTATTAATATTCACTCTTATTTATTGTTGAAAATAGTGATTCTAGCCGTATCCAAAAGTTTCACAAAATAACCTTACCTGTGAAAAACCGGTTTCCTCCAAATTTTTCATGATGCCATCTTTTCACCTGATCACTTTACGTGTTCACACTTTTAAGTGTTCGTTCCCAACTTTTCACCTCCACCCTCACAAAAACGACGTGTGCACCCTTTTCGGTCACGAACCTCTCGATGAGTGTTACTACTGGGCTCGTTTAAAACAAAATGCATCATGTTATTACGCAACCTACGCAACCTGTGTGCTCATATATCATTGTGTGTCTCAATTTTCCACGTTGAAACCGAATTGAACACAGTTTTCGATGGGATTCAAAAGAAAGATAACACATCCGAATCAAGAATGTATTTCAGTTACGTTAAATCACAAAGCCGTCTGATCTGGTTGCCAGATATAGCAGGGCGTGTCGTAAACTTTGTCGCTGTAGTCGTTGTCTTCTAGAAACTTCTGCCGCTCCTCGAGTGATTTTGGATAGAAATAGTCAGTTACTGCAAAAACGAAACACACATTGTTGAGTTAAGAAAATTTAAAAGCAATTTTAAATTACAATATGGCGCGAATTCAATCCTTTATATAGCTTTCTATTTCTTCGAATTCTGTCCCTGCAATGAAAATTTTGATTATGAAAAAAATACTCAGCATAGAGTCAAAAACGTTTAAAAGAAGGCACGGTGGCAGCAGTATTTCAAAAAAATCGGTATTGATTTATGCCATCCGCGCGCCATAGTCAAAACCTGCTCAACTGAAGACGCCGTACATCATCTGATTCCGTCAATAAGAACCCAGGCTGCTGTTCCGTATCGAAAATAAGGTTGACACCTTCGTTCGAAACCATTTTCTTTTTCAAGAACTTCATTGCGATGCAGCAACAATTTTGGAGTAAACTTTTTTTCCAAGTTGAACCTGATATTGAGAAAGTGACCAGTCATTATCATCCGCAGCGCATTTGAGGTTGAATTTTCAACCGTCCAGTACATTACTACTAGCGGAAATTCATTTGACGAGCAAGTAAAAATTGAATACTAATTTCAAAGTACCTTTCTTGTTGTCTATTCGCACAAGCTCAAAATTCGCTCCGCAGTAGTTCAGCCTGGAATGATGTACTCTGTTTCACCGATTGATTACCTTCTACAGTAGTTCGTCGATCATTCATAAAGTTTTTCTAACAAACGATTTTATGTTTTGCTCCAAACTTCCAGAGTTTGTAGTAGTAGAAGTGCAGAACGCATCTTAATTTACAAATAATCCAAACTCTAGCAAGATTTTTAAAGGAGACCGGAGAGCAACATGGTTTCTCGAAAATCAGCTGTATCCTGCTTTTGACTGGACGCGTTGCGTGTCGCGCGGCAATGTCATGTGAATGTCACGTGAACTGATCAAACTAACATACGAGTTATTTGTGCTCTATCATCTCAATACGGTCAAAAGAAGCCCGAAACAACCTCTGCTCAAGTTCTGTTCTCAAACGACTAAGATGAAAATATACTGAAAATTACAAAAATTTCGAGTAACTGATTAATTGGAATAATATATCACTCTGGAGCGCAGTAGAAGGGTCCTGTTGTCATGTACCAAAGGTTGTTCGTTCCCGACGTTTGAAAGACACTCCATCCAACTTCTCTACCTCAAAGTAAAATAGATTGAGATATGTGCAGAAAAACTCTTTGCTGATTGATTGAGAGGTAAGGTTAAAACCCGAAGAACCGCCAAGTTTGTTGGATAGTGCGAAGTAGGGTTGTTAAAGACGAACTCAAAACTCGAGTCGACTCGAAAAACTCGAAAATTTTCGAGTCGATTTTTTCTGAAACTCGATAACTCAATAACTCGAAAAATCGAAAATTTCCAAAACTCGAAAACTCGAAAACTCGATAACTCGAAATTTTGAATTCGAAAACTCGAAATTTGAAATTTTCTACTCGAAAAATGAAGGTTTTTGGAGGTAAAATGTGAAAATTCGAATTTTTGGTTATGAAACTCGAAAAACTCGAAATTTTTCTGGCTTCGAAACTCGAAATTTTGAACTCGATTGACAACCCTAGTGCGAAGCGCTGTGCAGATTTTTCATACACCATATGGAGATACGCAGAGAAAGGTTCGAAAGCCTGTAACTCGATAGAGCAACAACTTTTGGAACTTTTTGTTCCTAGGAGATTTGAGTGGAGATCTATCACGTCTAACATTTTTCGTGGAAACCCTGACACGGAAACACACCACAACGTAAATTGGCGGTCTCTATGGAACCGTAGAGTTTTACTATTCTGCTTGAACTCAAGCGAATTCTTCGTTAAAACTAAAATCATAGGCTGGAAATGCCCTATAAAAATACCCGAGACATGAAAACTGGGCTTTTGGTGAAGCTTTATAAGGTGAAACTAAAATAAATGGAAGCGCGCATAACCCAGACCAAGAACAAATCGTGCGCGCGAGTCCACGATTTTTGCTCGAATCTGGTGTTTTTCTTCTAGGCTCAGATAGCAGTGAAAGTCTTGAATATTCGTAGAGTAGTAGAACTTCCACATTGTTCGATTGCCTCCATTCTCGGATAACGCATACTCGAAATTCACGACCTCTTGATACATTAAATAGAAAACTCACTGTGTTGCGTAAGTAATTTTTTGAGTAATGGACAATATTGTTTCATGTTGCTGTAGGTGCTCTCATTCATGTAATAACCAATGTCGCCTGAAGAAAAAAGATACGCGAATAGGCGGAGGTCAACTTGCCAAACAAAGCGAGACCGCCCGAGCGAGTTAAATTACGCAGCAGAGTTTTGAGATCCACAACAACCACCTGTTTCTGGGGTATTCGGTGAAAGATCAGTTTTTCTCGCGCAGTAAATCACCAAATGTATCTTCGTGCAACTTTCTATCGTTGATCCTAGAAAATGTTGTGAAAGTTATCTGTGTAGTTGTATGCACCAATTTGGAGCTACTTCTGAGCATGAAGGGAACAAAAGAATAACTGATGTTTATACCTTGTTGCTGCCACCCATTGTCATAAGAGGACACAGGATCCAATTGATATTGGTGAACACCCGTCTTCTCGTTGAATGATCTGTAATTCACAGTGTCTCTGCATCGTAGCTATTGGAAAGATCAGCTTCCAATTGGAGGTAGAAAGGGGTAGGGGGGTCGGGTGTAATTAGCGAGATCGATAGAACATCACAGAATCAAGTACAAGAATAACTGCGTCCATATATTCAAGATGAGAGATAACGAAGCGCCTGGTGAGTTAGAAATTTAAACGTTCTATTTGTTGCTTGATCCCGTTTTCAACGCATATCCAGAATATCAACCGGAAGTGCACTTATTTCTAAAAATCGCGCGCAGCGCGAAGCGCTGTGCGAGATTTGTCTTTGGTCGGGCTAATGCGCGCTTCCGTTTTTTTAGTTTTCCCATAAAAAGGCTAAAGTTTGCAGAACAGAGTTTTTAATGATAAACTAGTTTTCTATAGCTTATTCCCTAACCGTGTTTCAAATTTGAGCGAAATCGGTTAAGTTTGAGCCAAGTTATCGCCTAATGCGCTTCATCCAGAGCGCCAACTTCCGTCGTGTGTGGGTGGGTGTGTGTGTGTGTGGGTGGGTTGTGACAAGGCAAAATTCCCAGTTTAAGGGTTTCTACTCAATCGATTACGTTGCAAATTGGTGAAGACATGTGATACCCACTCAAACCCTCGCGGAGCAAAAAAAAAATAAAAAATTTGTTTTTGTCAAAGTTATAGACATTTTCGGAGTGTGTCTGCGTCTCTCCATTTAGCATGCTCTCTCACTCTCTCTGACAAGTCGATGGATCGAACTTTGTCATAACTTAGGGTAACGTTGACCGATTCGGATGAAAATTGAAATATGATGCCATCGTGACTTTTCTTTGATCATGAAGTATTCTACTCGTGACATCCTTCAGGATTCTGGATACCAGATGACGTCATTTTTGAAAAGTGCAAAGTGGACGTCAAATATATTTTCAACTGATGGAAATATTTTAGAAAGGGTCAATTAACGACAAAACTTAATCTAAACATGACTCATTCTAGAATTTCGAAGGCCAGATGACGTCAACTTTCAAAAGTGCAGAATTACGTGAAATATATTTAAAAATGCTGAAAATATCTTTAAAATGTTGAATTAACGATAAAACTTAATCTAAACATGACTCATTCTGGAATTCAGAAGGCCAGATGACGTCATTTTTTTAAAGTTCAGAATTGGACGTGAAATATATTTTCAAATGCTAAAAATTTCTTAAAATGATCAATTCACGGTTAAACTTTATTCAAACATGACGTATTCTGGGATTATGTAGGGCGGATGAAGTGAGCTCTCAGAAGTGCAATGTTGACGTCATTTTTTGAATGATGGTAATACTTGACAAGTGGTCAATTAGGAAAACAATTTCATCCACCGTACAGATCAAAACACCTCGTCTACATACCTACGGCATGTATACAAAAAGAGAAAAATTCATGGAAAAGTGGGGGCTCAACGACTGTGAGATTTGTCCTGCTGTGCGCCCCGTAGACAACCATTCTCAAATGGAACTGCTACAAAAACCGAAAAATACTAATATACTCTAGTATATCTATGTTCATTACAAACATACAAAAGTCGTAAAATATTTTTCCAACCTGTAAACTAGAATCTACAAATCATAGCTGCGAAAGAGAGAACAACTGTTGAATAATATGCCAAGTGTTATAGCACGTTGAAGTAATGACCAAAACTGCAAACCATTGTGTACAAAACCAGAAACTCTATAATTGACTACGTTGAGTGCACATCTGTGATTTGTAGATTCTAGTTTATGGAAAAATATTTTACGACTTTTGTATGTTTGTAATGAACATAGATATACTAGAGTATATTAGTATTTTCCGGTTTTTGTAGCAGTAGCTGCTCCATTTGAGAGTAGCTGTCTAAGGGGCGCACAGCAGGACAAATCTCACAGTGGTTGGGCCCCCACTTTTTCATGAATTATTCATGACTTTGTTGAAACTGCAGTTAGGCACGTGAGTGTAGTGGGTTTGTGCACCCAAACATACCTATAGAATCTGTTTGTTCCTCCTCCTCCAACTACCTGGTTCCGATAGTACGATTCCTGAAATAATTATAGATGATTTTCGCCGGAGATAAGTATATCGGAACTGTACTTTTTCAAAACACACATCAAATTACTTTTCAGTACAGCGGAAAAACAGTATTTGATTGTTCTATTCCCTTGCAGCATGTTAAGATTGAATGAATATTTGTTATGCTTTCATGGCTTTGTTCCAATCAAAATCAGCGTATAGGTTACACAAGAAAAAATGCTCCGTACACCAAATTTTCTTTCCACAAAAAATCTCGTAATCACGGGTAGCTCGTCAAAATCTGAACTTGATTTGTTTATGAAAACTAGTGAAAAAAGAGATGAGAAGCTGTTCTGACTGAACTGAATTAAATATAGAGAAGAAAGCCATAATTAATATGAAAAATCATTCTGCGCAGTTAGTGTGAGTCTAGAGCATTTTGGTCCTCTATTCCACTGACAAATTACTCGCAGCAAAATGCAAACAAACATCAGACGTTAGAATGGTTATAAGAATTTTGAGACTTATCCTTCTCGGAAAATTGACCTTCTTCTCTATAATCCGTTCAGTCCGGAGCTAAAGCCGTGTGCTGAAGGCTTCTCGGGCCGGTTGGGATGTTATCCCGAACTTAAAGGGACCGTACCTCTTTAATTTGATGATTTGAGTTATCAGTGGACACATGGGGACGAAAAATGGACAAAAAAGTCAGAATTAGTGAAAATTTCGCATTTTGGGGCGTTTTTGAGCAAATTTGAGTACGGCCACAACGCGGAAGCCACAGCACGTACCTATTTTCATGGAGACGCGCACAAATTGTCCGCAAAACGTCCGTGAAACGTATTATAAATTCAATGACGTAACAACTGACATATTTAAAAGTGTTTCAGTTGTCTATGCCTCTTTTTGGTTCAATTAAGATTGAAGTTGTGTGTATTAGAACCGGATTCATCTTTTGACCAAAAGTTTTGCGATACAGTAACCCTTAAGATAGTTTGGCTCATAAAAGGCTTGGTTCTCGACCGATTTTCATTTTCTTTGTTTTGTATAATTGTAAGGGATCATCAGTACACTATCAAAGCAGATTCTTGAGATTTCATGTTTTTTGATCGATCCAAATTATAGAGAAACGGTCCCTTTAATTGGCGGCAACAATGTCGGCCAATTACACATGCAACCGGGTTGCATGCAACCAAAATGCAACCAGGTTGCATGTGTAAAGACAGTTTGGTTACTTTTCAAATGCAACCGGGTTGCTTTCGGTTGCTTTTCAAATGCAACCAAAAGCAACCAAATTGCATTGAAAACCGGAGAATGTCCAAAAATTGAGTGTTTGGTTGCAATTGAAAAGCAACCAAAAGCAACCCGGTTGCATTTGGAAAGCAACCGAATTTTCTTAACACATGCAACCCGGTTGCATTTTGGTTGCATGCAACCTGGTTGCATGTGTAAACCGCCAACAATGTCGAGTCAAGCTTGGGACAGCATCCCAACGCGGCCCGGGATCTTTCATGCATACGGACTCCGATCTTCTCTTTTTTACATTAGTTTGTTTACCAATTAAGCTCTGTTTTACCAATTGAGCTTAGTTTATTATTTTGCTCTTTCTTTTGGAGGTGCAGGGTTACAACCCCTGTTAAGGGGTTTTTGAGATACGTCATAAAACCACTTTTGCGAATCCTCAATTTTGTGATCAGAAACTAGAATGCGGAGCGCATCGCGCAACACTCAATCGTGTTATTCTAGAAGAATCGAAATTGATATCTTACAAGCTCACAAAATGTTATCTGGTAAATCGGAATTGGTCAGGTGTCCCTTAGTGCGCAGTCGTAAGCTTTGTCATAGAAATAGACTAGTTCGTCAACCTGTATATTATCATAATGAAAATTGGTTTTTCGCTCGTGTAGAGAAACAATGGAATTGTCTGACCCGTAACTCGCACGAATATATGTCATTAGGTCAGTTACGCAACTTCTTAAGAACGGTGGATGTAAATGTTTTCGGAGATGTTCCTAGATTCCTTATGTAACTTGTTTTTTTTTGTTTCTCCTCTTAGTTTTTTATATATTGTACAATTTTATTCAATCTTCGAATTCATAATTGTTATCAGTTTGTATCTTAACGCTCCCTTGTAAGATGGTGATGTCTTTGTCGACATTATCCCTAGGGCATAGATACTCAGTATTCGGCATAGATACACAGTTCACCTTATGATATCTGTCACTTGAACATGTGTTTTCTTTCTATGCTCGAATGAATCATTATATATATATCGCGCTGCGCGCGACACACAATATAAGGCCTGTCAGCGCATTTTCAGTGATGCGTGCCGACGGTCTGCAAAAGATTGCATCTAGTTCTTAACACAGTCGCAGATGTTTTTAAAAGATGTTTGCGTAGTCGTTGTTCCGGCAAAAGTTTATCACTTGACCATGATGATCGTGAAACCATAGTTATTCGGGTAGTCTTGAAACCTGTTACTGTTAACGCGTTTTTTTATTTTGCTTTGTGCCAACGTACACGACTAAAAGGAGGGCTGCAATGAATTTTCAAATAAAAGATCAAACCAAGACAATTCGATATGTGTCCTTTTATTACGAGAACGTTCAATTCAAAGCTCTGTTTTCGAATCTTTACCTATTTTTTGCCCACCCTCGGAGAGGCAGGGAAAGATTTGGAGTGAATGAATATTGATTGCGTGCACTTCTCGGACTTTCGTGCCTTTTCGGCTGACGCCGTTAGCCAAATTCTGCACTCAATGCAGCTTTTTAAATGTGGAATCTGTCAACGTATGTTGTTAATGCCAATGCGCTTTAACGAACTGCCCATTCATTTCATGTAATCAACGTTTTTCATTTAATATCAAAATGTCAACGTGTTGTTTGTTCATTAAATCTACTATTAAACGTCTGTTAGAAACCTGGTTGAGGATACCGCCGACTTTTTGATGATATATTAAAGATGAAATGGCACTCACCAAACCTTTCTTTCCCTTGAAAGTCATTCCTTCTTCTGCGTCCGGTCCTCTGGTATCTTCCGCGCACGGATTCTCGATGCCTAGATAGTTTCCATGATAAAGTCTGAAGTCCATACGGTTACTCTCATCTTGGAGCTTTGAATTTTTTTTTAGTCTCGGTAGTAGGTAACTGAAAACTTATCCGGAACCAGAAGCCGAGTTTCGGGCAATATACTGAAACAACATTTGTTTGAACGACATAATAACCGGTTCATAATACTCTCATTAGAGAATGACGTTTATCTGGACCAATCCCGCCCTGAATTAGTCTAAACGGATAATGGTACCTCTCCTTGCGTTATAAACAATCAGTTGAGTATCATCATAACAAGAAAATGGAATAAAGTGGCAAGACTACTCAATACTTGTTTCAGTGATGAACAAGATATCCTCCCACCAGTTCTAAGAATCTCTGTAGTCTCTTCCATTCCTACCGAGACTCCTGCAGTAGGATTTCGAAACTTCCGAGCAGTTTTACTAACTTACTTTTGATCGGAGGAGTTGAGGATTTTCGTACCTCATTCTCCCTCTCAGGTAGAGTAAGTAAACCAGAGCATTTTTCATGAACTTCATTTTCAGCCTCACAACAGCCTTGGGAAAGTTTGTAAGGTTACTGTAGGAGTCTCAGTAGGAATGGAACTTATCTCTCTGGTCATCATAACACAAGTAATATACACAGATTCTAACTATATGAAATATCACACAAATATTTGATTCTTTGTATAATTAATACAAACTAACGTCTTTCGCAGACAGATTGGACCTTTTTGGCGCAATTTTTGTTCATCCATTGTCCTTTCTGTACAAATTCGTCGTTCAGAGCCACGATTAGACATTCGCCCAGAGGAAGATGCAAATGTCCTTAAAAAGAACGATTATGTGGACCAATATGTTGACAACTGTCCTTTAAACTGCAATTGAGAATTGAATTGCGGCTTAAAGTACTGAAGCGTTGCGATTGGGCCACATAATCGTCCTTATTTCATACAATCATTAGCCAAACTCCGTTTGCACGATGCTCCGGACGGGAAAAATGAAGATCAGGTTCCATATCAGTGACATTTTTTTCTGCTATCCGTGCTAACTCACCAGTATGTACTATGAAAAAACATGTTCTCTAAAGTGAATGCTTTATGAAATAATGCACGTGTTTTTTTGTTAAGCAATACAACATGCTTTAAACCACAATGCAACAACGACAATGCCCGGTGCTTTGCGCAATCTGGATTTGCGCTAATGATCTAGACTCAATTATCCATGTATCAAGTTTACATAGTAGAAATACCGAATGGTCCGAAAAACCAGTGCGAAACTGAATAGGCGCAAGCTAGGGCGGGTTGACGCTTTAAGGAACAGAGTTCGATTGGGCGCGCACTCACGACTTCATCTATTTTGCCCCTTAATTCTAAATTGAGAAGTTATAGGTTTTGATTTATTTTAGTATCTGAAACTATTGCGATTTTAATATCTGAAACTATTGCGATTCATGGGTTTACGATCAACATCGCTATGTGGGGAACACACGTAATTTTTTTCGGAGTTCTAATTTTTTTCTTTTGCGCCATGAGAAATTTCCATATCACTATCATTGTTCATCCGGAATGTATCATCTGCTGTGTTTTACCGTATTTCCACACGCCATCATCAAATCTGTTATCTATACGATTGACCAGCCGTTGCAATGCAGAATAAACAAACCAAAGTTCTGATAGTCCTTGAGGAATGTCATTGTGTTTTCTTTTTCTTTTTTCCAAGTAATCATTTTCGTAAGATTCATTCCTGTCCACACCTCATCATTGTTTCCATAAGAAGCCAGAGCACGCACAAACTCATTTTCCTGAGAAAATATTCCACACTAATAACTATATGTATTAATTTCATCCCAGTTAACTTGAATTCAATTAAACTATTTGTGCTTCATTTATTATCAAGGAGATCACGTCTTCCGATTCAAATAATGAAGAAAATACAAATACTACATGGCAACCTGATTCCAACTAACCTCTGGTGAGTCAATGTGAACAACACTTCCACAGTGTGCAGAACACGCTTTATGAGCTTCGGTAGCATTCAATTTTTCTTGAATGATTTTGTAGCATTTGCCATTGTGCTTTGTATAGCCCGAGCCGCACGCGTTAATCTTTTCTGGAAATGGTTGTACATCAGTTTATATGCAACAGATAGTCGAATCCTATGCAGTTTTTTGCCACTGGCTTTCCGTTCTATCTAGGAGTTTGCAGAATTGTTTTCCACAAGTTCAGTGTGAGCTCAGTATGATGTTTCAAGATATACTTCGGAAAGAGAGCAATGAAATTCCTAACCGTTTTTTGTTCTCGTAGTGTTTTTTCCTGACTAACTCAGAGTTTATTTCACAGTCAGAGCTCACCCACCTCGTCCGGTCTTCTGACAAATGTATCCATTTTCCGTGACGCAATCTCCACTCAGCCAGTAATTGGTATAGTCCCCCCAGGTTTTCAGGTAAACGCAGGTGCCATTCTCAGGATTGGGATGACCTTGAAACATGGAATGGGCGAATCTCTTCCCAAACCAACTCTTGCCGAACGAAAACCCGACAACTTCTTCCCGAACCAGCAGGTTTGGTGAAAGACCGAATCACTTGCGTACTCAAACCAAACCAAACTCCAATAAACGTTAATAGCCGAGCAACTTCTGCATAACATAGTTGAGTTATTTCGTTCTCATCTCTGTCAGCCCAGATTTGGTTTTGGAGAAACCACCTTATTCGGAGCGAATCGGTTTGATTCTGGTTCGAGGAGAATCGGTTTGGGAACAAGTTCACCCATGGAATGAATGTTAAAAAATTGCTTTCTTTAGTAGCAATGTTTTTTTTGTTTTGAAAAACCTACCTGGTGCAAAGTTTGTGTAAGAGTCAGCCGTGAGATCTTCCCCGGTTATGTATGTGCACGATGTGATTTTGGTTCCTGTACAAATCATTCCCAGGGTCATATTCTTCTGTTCGCTTTTGTGGGCGAGTCTGTTATTTACCTAAAAACACAACAAGACCAAATGATCAACAGAAGTTCCGCTAAAAACTGAATCCAAACAGAAAGCAGAAAAAAATTAAAGTAGGATGATTATGTAGACCGATCCCGACGCATCGGTCATTTCACGTGCAATTGAACAGAGTGATGCGATTCAAAGGACCGAGGCGTTGAGAGTTGTCTACTTATTCGTCTTTTTCTGATGTTTTGCGCTTACTAAGTAGTAATACATGACTCATCGTGGAGTTCCAAATTAAACTTCAGGACTTATTCTATCAGGAACAATACCTCGAAGGAAGGAATTTCCGCGAGACGTCCCCCGCTTTTCTCGCACTGTCGGGCCGCATCGAGAACAGTGGTCACCTTCGTTACAACCTTCAAACAAACAAATACAGACGATGAGCATAATAACAATATGGAAAACATTCACAACTTCACAAATTTGTGGATTGCAACACTCCAATCATGAGAACAAAGTAACTGTCGATTTTTTCATCTTGAGTGGACGATATGGTGTGGTTCCTTTTTTTATAATATTCTCGGTCAAACTATATGAACACCAAATTGTTCTGAAGCGGACAAACTTGCTGAATTACCTTGTAACAAGCTCCGTCGTCGAGTCTTTCGTATCCTTCTGGGCACACAACAACTGGAATTTGTTCTTCTTGTTTTGGTACACAGAGGTTAAAAGAAACACAGATGTAGAGCTAGTTGACTCTATAGTTGCGTGAAATGAATGGTTTATCCAAATTCAAAATAACTGCAACAGCAAAATTGAACACGTCTTCTCAGCTTTCTGTTTTCGGTTTCTCACAATTAGTAGATATCAGTCGTTGGAAGAATTCATTATGGTTCAGGTTCTTAATTCGAAGATCATACCTATTAAATTTGGTGTCTGCACATGCTTACTTCCGTAAACCTTGTAAACACGTTTAGAAGAGGCGTCGACAGAAGCGACAAGTGCAAACAGAAACACTGTCGTGAGAACTAGCATCCCAAATGGCAGTAACATAAATGTCCCCAATTTTATACGACTGTTGTATTATCTGGTTCTCATGATCATTATTCACATCTTTGAAGTGTTACAAAAAGCATGCGTGCGATAGTTGTACATGTGAGCCAATGTGCTTAAGTGGTTGCATAATTATAACACTGCTGCCTGACAAATATGAGAACTTACTGTGCTAAACTGGAACAAAAAGCCATTGTAGTGGGACGATTAGAACTTTCAACTGAATTTAACGGAAACAGAGGATAGGTGCGATGAATTATGAGGAAAATAAAAGAGGGTTTTCTAGACATTATGTTTTTTCTGGATGAACATTCCGTTCAGTATCCTGATAGCAGCACTGACCTGCAGATTTTAGCAAAAATTTACTTGTCCAGTACGTCAAGGGGGTTTCAAAAAGGCATGACCGAAATTTGACCAAACACATTTCAATAGCTACATTTCTATTGCAATTGATCTTCTGCTGTTTACGAATGTTGTCTTCCTAAAACGATATTCGTTGAACGAAATTACCAGCGAGCTTCACAATTTTTTATTTTCTCAGAAAAAAACAATGGTTGGAAATAGGAAGACAGGTAGAAGCAAAATCTCTCCGAGGCCGTTGTTCTCTTCCTCATCCAAGGTTGCACGACCTCCGACACGATTCGGAAGTCTAGAATAATATGAAACTGAATCAACCAGTTATAAACAATTAGTGTAAAATAAAGTTTGACAGAGACGGTGCGTCCCAAGACATGAAGAAGACTCGTAGAAACTGTGCATGTCGCAGAACAAAAGCCAATACTCAGATGTTTTTCCCTCAGGCAAACATTCAACAGTATACGACGCCGTCTCGCGCACGTATATGATACACCGAGTTCACCTATGTGCCAACTTTTCAAAATTTCAGATAAAATTACAAGGCCATACTTAACACTTTGCCACAATTACGGCAATGGACGCTGTGGAAGAAATATTTGTGATTTGTGAAAAATGTGTAAACAACAAAACTGTGAAAAGTGAAAGGTTGCTGCGATTCAGTAACCCAAACTTGGTTTGGTTCATGTCTGTGTTGTAACAATGCTATTTTCTAACTTTTTTCATGTGTGACGCAAAAAACTACTTTCTCAATATGAAAAAATCACTTCTTCAATTCAAAAATGAAATGCATCATTGAATCTCATTGAATCATATTAAAAGTACGGTTCCTTCAACGCATTATTGCGGAGGACAATCCTAAGGGTGTTTTTCACACGTGTTGTTCATAGAACAGCAATCACACAAGTAATCAATGTTTACAATGTTTCATTTTTTCAGATGAGAACAATGGTTGTGAAAAGGAAGACAGGAGGAAACAGTGCATTCCGGAAGCCTAATGATAAGAATAATAACATATAATATTAATAATTATGAGACAATCAAGTATAATGTGTACACTTTCTACTTTTCTCCGTTTGTTAATCTTTCCACACTTTCCACTGTTCTCCCTTTGTAGCCTAAAGAGACATTGAAAAAGAAAATAGTATGAGTGATGCGAAATAGTTTGCCGTAGGTGGGATTGGGTGTGGCATACGTAATCTCTTTTTAGTTCGTGGTGTAACACTCGATTCGTTGAAAACTTCATATACTTATCGAGAGAAATATCGAAAACTTTAGTATTTTGAGTGCGCGACTAGTTTACCTACTTTTAGCTATATCGCAATTGTTGTAGTTTACCTTTTCGCAATTTTTTCAGAGCTCTATTCACTCCGAAACTCATATTTTCTAGTTGCATAACCTCATAAACAGTTTTGTGCATTTGTTCACTTCAATGTCTATGGGCTAAAGATGATCTTCACTGGACGATCCGAATCATTTTATATCGTCATCCTAGTAAAACACTGAGAAATCACTGACTCGGCTCCCGCCGACTGAGTCTAAATTGAGACGGCAACGACATTGTCGCTGCCGTGACAAAAATAGCATATTTTGAGGAGACTCAGACACTCGTGGGTTAGTAGCGCGCCAGTTGAAATCGTTTTGCCATATGAGCGCGGCCCGCGCCACTTGATGCCATATGAGCGCGGACGTGCCAGACAAGCGTGCTAATAGCGTGCTAGTAGCGTGCTACTAGCGCCCTGCGTGCACGTTTTCCAGGCGGGATATTTTGCGGGAATGTGACCCCATTTAAAAATCCATTCAGTATTATTATATATAATTATATTTATAATAATATTAGATATTATAATAGTATTTAACTTTTGTTTAGGTTTTGCGCTTTCTATTGTAGGCTTCCTCTGTAAAATCATATTCATCGTCATTATCTTCCCTTTTCAATTGGCTTATTTTCAGAATAGTTAATTATGAACGACGAGTTCGAAGAAGATTTTGAAGTGAATTGGTCTGACTCAACTTGTGATGGCAGTCAGCTGAGTAAACTACAATACTTTGAGCATTTAGAAGTGAGTAAACTGTATTACAAACAAAAACAAACCCAGTAAAGCTGGCTGAATAGCAAGAAAGAAGCTAATATCTCGAAAGACGGACACTTTTCTATATATTGTCTGTATATATTGTATGTAGCTGTCAAAAAGGGATTGCTCTCGGAGGAATAGAGTCAAATACCACTAGTGTGGTATATCGAAATGAATTCAACTACTGGTGTGCTCAATTCCACACTAAACAGGTTGAATTTTGTTTATCATTGAAGGTTCTATGCCTGAGCGGATGTTCCATTCACGACGATGCTTTGGATTCTATCCCTGTTCTCTCTTCCTGTACTCACCTTATTCTATCAAACAACGAGTTGAGAAATCCTTGGAACATCCTGCAGAAGCGCTTTCCGGCTCTCACTTATCTCAACCTTTGCGGTAATGCCAGGTAGTGTTTTAGATTTTGTCATTTTAAGCACTGTAGATAGAATCATTGGCAGTCTACCTACCTCTTGTATGTAATATTTATGTAATGAGAATAAGATTTCGCAGTCCTGTTGTGAAGTTGACGACTTGAAGCTACTAAACGAGCTCAGATTTCCATCGGTCATATTCGCTGACAAAGCAAGCGAAAATTCGATTTTCAGTTTGGTTGTACCTGTTGCTCACGTCGATTTTCCTGGTTTCGAGAACTTATCGGAGTTGGAGGTCTCTGAGGATCAAGCCACGAATATTGTATGCCCAGCAATGAGGTATTCACCTTTTATTGAAATGTAACTTGATTTGCACCCTAGGTATGTCCACTAAACATGAACGATATGAGTTTTTTCTTGTCTGTCCTCACAATAATTCAATTCTGTGGATTTCGGCGATTTATCTTAAAAAAATATTCCATTCATTTCAGCGGTTCGCTCACCTGGTTGCCGGTTTTACGTTATGTTAATGGAGAGAAAATATCTAACACTCTCTCGTCTGATGACGAAGACGATGAGTTGGAGGAGTGGCAAAAACTGGACGAAGATCTTAAGGTTTGTGGATTTTTTTTATTTCTGATTTAGTTTTCATCCTTGTGAATTGAATCCATGTTGAGGGTCGGATCGACAGCGACGCGATAAACTGGTATTCTTCCGGTCGCTACGTCTTTAAGGTTTTTGTTCGTGATGAATCAGCGCAAATTCAAGTAATTTGCTTATGTATGTGCATACGATTACTCGATGGGTGACATTAAATGCTTACTTTGCAGTTGAACGACCAGGAGGGTTATGTATCCGAAGAGTCAGTGTATACCGATCAAGAAGATGAGATTGTGTAAAACATATTTGTGTCAATATGATATTAAATTGAATTTCCAGTAACTGTTTGCTTTTTTCGGTTTTGTACCACACATTTACCTCTATCCACTTTTCATTTGTGTTGAACTTAAATGTTTGTTTTTCACCTCACAGAATAATGTACGCCCGAAATGATCCGCGACGACCACCTCCGTTTCGTAATCTTAGGAGATATTCGAGTGAGTGCTTAGATTATAACTTCGAAAGTGATATGAGGGTTTCCGTCCCCCACTATTTGTTGCAAACATGGAACGTATGTGTTGAAAGTTAAAAACACTTTTTCTTAGGATTCATAGCAGACAGATGGAACAGAATAACCCGGAGAACATCAGTTTCGAATCACAGCGCACGCGAGACGCCCGACGACGCTCAAACTGTAGATATGTCATCGGAAGTTGGTTCTTCGTCTTCAGATCATGGTAGCTCTGAGCGTGACGAAGACACCGAAGGAGTTTCCGATTTTGGTACGTGCAAATATATTCTTACGAAGTTTTCTTTTCATTTTGTTCACACATTGAAGACTAGTCTTTGATCCTTTGAAATGTATAATATTTTACCCTTGGGTGAAAATTGATTTTTCTCGATTTAGTTGATATAACGTGACGATCGGCCCAGGATGTTGAATTGTTGAACACCATTTTTTTTTGAAATTCAAAACGCTGCGAGTATTTATGTTTGTGTGACCTACTGTTGTTTTTTCGCGCTTGTTAAGTAAGGATTTTCCAGAATTCAACCACGAACTGAGACCTGGACCTTTCAATAATCCGACACTGCCAAATCCACGTGCGGGTGGTGGAGGCGCACCGGGACCGGCCCCCCCTCTGCACATGAATCATGGTTGGTGTGCATATTTATATACTTTTTTGGTTCTCGTAATTTTAGAAGATGTGGGAGTATAGTTGTTCCGATGTTATCGGAAGGTAAAATATATGGTGTCCATCTCCTTCTGGGTGCACTAGTTATATACTATTGTTCTTTAATGACTGGTCTTGTTATTTGTGGAGTTAATTTGTGTTAGGTTCGATCATTGATGTGACTGTTTGATATTCTGTTGATTACTTCGTTTTCAAGCTCTTACAATTAGATTCGAATCGCTCAGATCCGCAACTTCTTTATTTGTCCACATATTGTCTTCACTATGGGACTTCTAAAGAGGAGATGAAAAGACAGCAAGATCTCATCAAGGTGTTGTCCGGTCTTCCGCCAAGTCATACAGTTAGTTTAACGATCCATTTCGTTTCGTTGTTCTTTATTTACACTCAATTTGATTTCTCACCTCGAGAATAGTTCAAATATGTTCCTGTTCTGCATTATTCGCTCGAGAAATTACATTATTCGTTCTAGAAATTGTATCGTTTCGATTTTTGTATTCTCTGTTTTCAGTATTCTTCCGACCTGAAACCGTTTTTTGCTGAACTAATGGAAGATATGGAGTTCGCTAAATATGTTTTCTGTAGTGCCTGCAAATCTTTGATAGACGAACGAACAGGGATCTGTCAGAAAAGGGGCTGTCCTCATCGTAGGTATGTTTCGTTTTTAATTGCACTGCAATCTATCCTGTTCGGTTCTATTGAAGGGTATGTACTATTCTACCAGAAACTTTTTTTCTGTGTTTTTTTCAACTTGCACGCTTTCATCGTCAGGAGAAATATCAGTTTTACATATTTCTATACATGTTTTTAATAATAATTTTAAGTAAAATCTGACAATAATTTTTCACATCAGAAAGACCAGCATGGTACTCATGAATAATTGGTTGATCAATTTAGGAAGAAATTCAGCCGATCAAAGGAACTCAGAAGGCCAGAGCTAGTTTTACTGAATCTCCGTTCGCAATTCAATGATCTTCTTGAAAAGTACGCTCGGGATATCATCGATTTGCATGGAAGACTACATACGGTAAATGTGAGTTATAAGAACCATTCAAGTTTTTAGTTTCCTGGTTTGCGCTTTGTTGAATCACAGTTTCTTTGTTAATTTTGGTTTCTATTTCATCCTGGAAGATCGTTTTGTTTTTAGCGATTATTTGCAGCAAGCGGGAAATGCCAGTTCGATGCGTACCGATGTCCATGAAACGCCGTGGTTCTATGATAGGATAGAGACGCCGCATGAATTTGCCGCTCATAAAGTCACTATTGTTCTGACTATGTCCACTGATGGTTACGTGCCGCGACGTCATTCAAAGTTAGTTTTCCCTTTTTATCGCGTCATCCGCAAAGGCTACTGCACCATATGCAAACGAATATCAATCGGGAATATGTGAGTCGAGCAGTGATCCATACACCAGTAAGGTCTGACTAAGCGACAAAAAGTAAACCGTTTTCATATGTGAACAAGTGAAAGTTTACAATTTTTCGTCAAAATTAGACCGATTTTCATGTTTTCGGCTGAAAAGTAGTCCGTTTTTCGAATTTTTCTGACTATTCGGACAAACTTACTGGTGTATGCGGTGATCCTTTCAGAATGAGTTAACCTGTTTACGAGCACGTCCAAAAAAATTTCATAAGTATCTTGCAGGCAGGAATTTTGGCCAGTATATTTGCGAATAGAAGATCTCTCACCTGACATAAGGAACAACTATTTCAATTACTGTTTGGCTGGTTTACTCCTTACACGCATGGCCCCTAGTTTGAACCTGATGGAGGCTTTATTCAGTAGGTAAGTAGTTTATCATCTACCCAGTGAGTTCTCGACATACATAGGTGATGGGATTTTGTGCAATATGTTCTGCATTTGGTTTTAGGTTTATTTTGTACTTGTTTATAGTTACTAGTTGATATTGAATTCCAGGCTTGAAGAGTTTATTGTGGCTACAAATCATCAAACTGGTCATAGCCCTTTCTTGGTGAATGTCAATGGACAGCAGTGGGAGATCAGAGTGAGACTATCTGCGGGAATCGCTGACTTTGCAGTAAGTTTACTTTACGTTTTATGCTTCCATTTTTTCCTGTTCTCATGATCATTGCTTATTGATCTTCGAGGCGAAGGCTTGCATATTGATTTTTAAGGCGCCTCCCCTCCCATACTCTTCATACTTGAGCTCCTTGTGCAATAACATTTCTGAATTGGGTTCATACTTCTCGTAGGGGGGATCGAGTATAATCCCACGACTGATATGCTTTGGTATTCGGGGTGCGGATACAAATCTCCAAAGTTTTTAGGCATTAAAAATCCTCTACCGCAATCCGTGCTGGACGTCTCCACACGGGTGTAACAAATGTGACATGGTCGGACGAAGATCCGGAAATCGACGCATTTGGTACAACCCAGCTCCCCATTTGTATAGAAGGAGGACATCCACCACAATCCGGCAGGATGGGCGAGCAGGAAGGAACGGCATTCCGCGTATGTAATTTTGGTTTTAGCCAGAAGAGTTAAAAGAACTGGCTTTCTTTTGAGTTTGTTATGAGGTTTAACACCCAACCCGAAGTGTAGTTGTAGTGTGTTGAATTGATTTACACTTTTCCAGGTCTAACACCAGCGATGCGTCTGCTCACACAGGACATGTACCCTGGGGACGCCCTTCATTTGATCAGCGAAGGTGTTTCAAAAGATCGATTCCGAGGTGAACCTGTTAATTATATTTGCACATACTTTTCAACTATTTTACCCTGTTTCGTAGTTTTCTTGCCAATATGACACATTTCATTCTAAATCATATTCTGGCCAACAAAATTATTGCTAGTTATATTGCTGGGGAATAGCAGGCTTCACAGTTGTGAGACAAGAGCCCGTCACTAGCGAAGAACTTCTACATGTGGGAATCTATTGAACGTATCGCAAGTTTTCAGACATGTTTTTGCCAAAAGGAGTGTACGGAGCCCTGAAACTATCAGAAGCCTCTAAGAAAATCGTTGTAGCGGCTTTGAAGCAGTGCGTAAACAGCACGTATTCTTCGAGGTTCATTTTGAACATCTCAGATGCTTCAAAGATGACAGGGATGGAAAACGACGCGGTGCGTTTATTACTATTAGTTTAGAACATACTGGGTTGAACTGCTATTTACACATTTATTTTTAATTTCGGAGACAGGGAAGGCGGTGATTCAAAGAGTTCCGAAGTTAATCAAGTTTATTTTTTTCGCTTTCAGCTGTACGCTGTACTTTTCCCACTGCTGGCGTCCCGAAATTTGTTTCCTTGTCCAATCGCGGCCTCCGCAATGGTTGCGTACTGGCTATTGATTGAACTTTTGAGAAGCAGAACCACATTAACTATTGACAACTGTAATATCGTGAAGGAGCTTGCCACACATGTTAAATACATCTGGTTCTCCCAATGCTCTGCGTCTCTCTCCCTGAAAGCGCATGTGAGTTATTCATCTGTGATTAGTAAATATCAGAAAGGGGAAAAGGAGTTTTACTGTGAAATAATATGAGTTAAAGTTATTTTAAAGGAAGTGTGTTACAAAATATAGTTAAAAATTATTAAATGGAAAAATTTTAAAACTATCAACTTAAGATAGGTTAATAAGATCTGATTAGATTAATTTGCATCGTTCCGCCTCTAAATCTCGACGATGCTGTTCTATTCGATGGTTGAGGCATCTTCAGGAGATACCATCGAATAGAATATAGCTTCTCAACTAATCAAATGCTTTTCTTCTAATTTTCTAGCCCCTTCTCTATAACGGAACTCAACTCTTCTAGTTTTTCAGGCTCTTTTCGATCACGTTATCCGCGAGGAGACTCCGCACATGGGCTCTCCATTTCTATGGTCTGCTGCTCCATTCGAGTCTGCACATAGGAGGTTCCAAGTGAGGGTAAATCAGGCTGAGACCAACTGCACTGTCGATATGGTAGAAAGGTGGGTACACGTGTCCGATTTCATTTGCGCTAATACTTTGTTCTCCTATCCACGTTCCCGTACATTCATTAATTCCAGTGCATAACGCATGAACAGAGAAGACGTTGGTAATTAACGTGCGTAGTGAGTTTGATTGTTTTCTAGGTTTGTCTTATCGAAGAAAGTTTACAAACTGTTCAACAATCTGGTCGACTCTAACGTCCCTATAGTGAATCGAGCAGAGTATGTTTCTCTGCAGGAGAAATTGAACGGGAATGTACAGAGGTCAGTACATTCTTTTGATGGGAGGGGTGAGTATAATAATGAAACTGATAATAACTCCACATATAATTAATATGACTCCAAATAGATCGGTTCAAGTCTAAAATGTTGATAGTGTGCTGGAGCTTCTGCGTTTCTGTATTTTGTGAACACAAAGGAAAGTCAGCTGGTGAATGTTCCAGATTCACGTGTGAGGTCCCCATCAACGCAGACATTTACATTCCTGAAGCCAGTGCGGTCACACCTGCCGAAGTGGTACCCGCGCACAGGTTATTCACATCAGCTCTTCAAAACCAGATGACAGTGAGGTACAGTTATTGCTTCAGTCACATTATGAACTGCAGCTGTTTCCATTTCTCTTTTCTTTTTCCCAGCGATGATTTTTCCAGAGCTCCAATTAAATGGGGGGGGGGGGACAATGATGTACATTTTCTCTGGAATTGTAGTTTTTGAACCCTTTCAGCAAACGATTGGTCATTCGAGGAAATGTGTTCTGTTCTGGTCTGTACTGGAAGCGGTGCAAGACCACGCAGCATCACCTTTTGTGGTACCTCAGGAGAGTCAACAATACCGAAGTGATCTCGTTCGGACGCGCAGTTCTGTTTCGAAGCAGTCCCCTTACCGGACAGTCTCAATGTCTTCTTCAGCAGTTTCATTTGACGGATCCATTTTTTGATCTATCTCACACTGTTAATCGATCTCAACACCCACTCAAGCGAAGAGCTCTCCGCTTGCTAAACCTCTGCTCGCAACATAATTCCTTCTTTTATAAAGTGACAGGAGAAACTCTTGTCACTATTGACTCAGAGTCGATCCGAGGTCACGCCGTCACCATTCCCGTGAGCGGCCACACTTACGTTTCCAAAGTGTAAATATTTTCTCAGTGCAATTACTTCATCCTACATTGTTAACTATCTTTCGTACCGGTGTTCATTGCAATGAATCTGATATTTTTGTATTTCACTCACTGGCCTCATCCATATTTTGGTGATTCCACCTAATACCTGCTGTATTTGATCATCTCAAATTGTCGCGTGGTTTTTGTTTCCGTTGACATGATTATATAGTGATCTGAACTCCAGATGCACCCGGTGACGCCAAGCTCTCGAGCTGCTCTCTACATGGAGCAGAAACCTTTCGTTCCTCCAACAAAGGAACAGATTAGAGGTTGGTTCCTATTTTTTGTTAAACAATAAGAATTTACTCGGTGAAAAAGAATAGCTATAAGTTTTCGCGTTCTGTTCCAAAAGCTATAAGTTTTCGCGTTCGGTTCGTATAGATTTTTCACTCTTCAAACAAACCATCAAAGTTTTATGGCTGGCTAATTGGACAAGTACTGGAGTTGTTGTGTCCCATAGTTATCGACCTACTACATCTAAGTTTACAGTTCCAACTCTGAAAGGGACGGTGAAGAGGTCAGCACTGTCAGCAATGGGAAATGATCCATTTAGAACTCCGACTACAAAAAGGTGAGCTGCTGATCTTTTTGTGTTAACTTAGTCGGGGCCAGGCAAAGGCCAGTGTGGTCGGATTAAATTTAGTCATTCTGCATAGAAAGTAGACAGACATAAAGTCCAGTTACTATTTATCTAAGAACCCGTTAAAATGTGTTTGAAAGTTCTAGAACGGAAAGTGAGAAATTGCTTAAAAGCCTTGTTCAGAACCAGCCAAATTGTCGGTCGATTGAGCGATCCACCGCCCCGTCGAGTATATCTATCAGATACGGATTTGCCGATTCAGGAACAAGTTACTCATGCGCATGGTTGGTTCATTTTTCGAGAAATTCTCTTCAATTTCAGAATTTACTTTTTTTAAGGTTTATTCATGAATTTGTATTGGGGAAAAAACAATACAAATCACGAAAAACTAGGACTTTTGTTAGCATAGCGGACAGTTCAAGACAGCTGAATGATGCAATTGCCATCCGAGAAGAACAAAACTTGCCGCATTTCTCCTCATGTCTAACTAGGATACCTTTATTTTACCATGTTTTATCTGGTCGTTAACCGGTTGTTTTCAAGTGGACGTTGCTAATCTGTACACAACGGGCAAATACGATCTGGATGAACGTCAAGAAACGGTGGAAGATCTTGACAACGGGAATGGCCAACCGGAAAGCTGTTTAGCAGGTACATTTCATCTAGTTTTCACATTCAATGTTCTCCTCGCTTACCTAGCTCTAGAATTTCATGTGAAATCTCAAGTAATTAATTGTACTTTCATACGCAATTCTCCCGAAATTTTCAATTTCTGCGGCATTAAATCTAAAAACGGACCCTTTTTGACAAATTATATTTACCGTACTGGTGTATGTGTTCTTTATTTGCTTGCCAGATCAATTTGCGGCTGCTGTCACCAATGGATGTTTGGACTTGTATCACGCTGGGTATATTGTCGCACAGGAAGAGAAATATGAACCAGAGTTTACTTCTGGACCTCGTTACCAGGTACTTACTGAATTTTCCATTTGTTTTCAAGCGCGAAATCATTGCATTGCCCCTAGTCTCAAGATGACCATTATCAGAATGTGCAAGACAACGTTTCATAGTCATGTTCCCACTGTAACCCGAGTTGGGGAAGTCGTGAGAGAATGCCATTCAAAGCATCACATTGTTTTCGACGGTGTAATTTTTAGGAGGCTCTGCGCAGCTGGCCTCTCTGTGATGTTACTCTGAGCACGGAACGAGGTTTTGAACAAGCTCTAAATGAAGCAGGGACCCCAGAGGAACAGGCGTTCCTGCACACCATATTTGCAAAAGGAGTTGCACTTTCGGTTTGTTCCACTTTTTTATTATTATGTCTGTTTGTTTGTTTTCCCTAGACGTTAGCGTATCACTGATCTCCATTACGCGCGATTCAGTTTATTATAAAGTTTGTTTATTGTTTTTGCGATTAAGTCGATCGAGTCACACACATGATGTTCAAATATTTCCGTCAAAAAGCGTTTTCTGTAATCTCTCATACTTGTTTCCCTTATTCAGCAGAACATGTTGTTTGCTCGCTCAGCTCGAGTCATGGATAATGTGAAGAGCGTTTCGAAAAAAGTCACCAGTAAGATGAAGAGGAGTGCAGTGGAGAATATTCCTCTACTACTGAAAGCGAATTTGAGCAATCTCACTCGGGACTACTTCTTTGTTGGAAACGCTCCTTTCAAGGAGGTAAGGCTTCTTCACTACACTATCATTAGTTCCTATCATTATTCTAGTCTACAGTGAATCATTGTATCACTATCTAACCTCATACGAATTAAACATATTATATTAATCACATTTTCCTTATCAACTTTCTCCACTGTTTACTGTATTACATGCACTTATGTTGTTTATGCTTGGTTCGTGACAACAGTCTTTTCAACTATATTTGACAAAACCGTTCAGAAAGTATCGACGAAGGAAGCTCTTCGGCTCTTCAATCCGAAAGGTGACGATCAGATAGCACACATTAAAGAAGCTACAAAACTGATTTTACAACAGGTGAAAGTTTACTGCTTTGTCTCAACCATCACTTCTTTCAGCCACAAACTTTCAAGATATGATCAAGCACTCTTCTCCCGGAACTAACCTCAAATGCAACCAGGTTTCTGAGTTAGTTATGGTCATTTGGACAACTTTACTGAGTGTTGTTGTGTCTTATAATTATCCATGTTGTTGCTAGTAATTGAAACTTCTTATGGACCGTTTAGTTAACCGATCCGCCGGAGGAAATTCGGGAGTTCGCAATCCGAAGCAGCTGCACGAAAAGGCTGGGCAGAGTGAATGACGATTATGTTCCCTTCCCACAAAGAACGCAGGCAACTCTTTTTGGTATGTCTAGTTTCACTCAGTTCATTTCGAACTTTAGACTTGGTATTTTTTCATTTTATGCTTGCTCTTTTAACCTAAATAGTGGAACAAATTCTGAAAAAAACTGGTTTTATCGTGCTTTCTGGGATTAGAGGTTGTAAGTTTTTAAAGAGCCACAATTTATTCCCTCATTTCAAACTTTCAGATGCTCTTTCGGGGCTGCTTGGTTTGGACGTGCCTGAATTGGATGGTACCCAGTATCCGACTTCCACGCTTTTGGAGAAGCCCACAGAGTGCGTCATTTCCTTTTCATTTCATATTCACCTGGTTTTATTTTTTACTTCACAGGATTATAGTGTATGTGTTTTGAACCGGTAGTATGCAGGTGTCGTCAATAATCTGCTTAGTTTTAGATATTTCACCCGTCTTCCCGGAGAATCTATCAAAGAAAAGGCTGAGTATCTGGATAAATTGAGAGTGGAGCGCAATGAATGGATCAATACAAATCTTCTAGTAGCTGTCCAATCCGCTGTGTAGGTTTCCTTTGTTGCAATCGACTACCTTTGTTATTGCTCTTTCAATTAACGGCTAGATTAAGTATCACTTCAGCAATGGTACTGTTACCTCCCACTTGTAATTGTATTGCTATCTGAAAAGCCAGATAAAGTCGAACTACAGACTACTTTTTCGACAAAAACAAGACAATTCGTCTTTTCCTTATAGTTTATTTTCACGCAGTTCAAATCAGACAACATTCGTCAAATAGTTGTATCTCACTGGGGATGCATGCAATGTTTTTTAGGTTTGTAGCTATACAAACATCCTTCAGGTATGAAATTCGCCGTCTCAAAGTCATCTACACTCCTGTCACTAATGCAATCAGCTGGAAGAGAATGGTGAGTTTTTTTTACAACTTCTATCATTATATTTCATATAATCTCTTCCCACACGGTTTCCCATCTTTCAACTATACTATTCAAACAAGTTTGTCCAACGGTTCAGAAAGGAAGAAACACTTCTCAAGGAAATATACTATTTCAAATTAAAATTACCCACTTCGCAAGTTAAAGTACAAAAGTACTGAAACAGGGTCGCTCACATAGATTTTTTATTTTCATTTTGTAGACCCGTGAGGAATGCGAGGCATTTAAGAAGATGCTAAAGGAGAAACGCGGCTCGCAAGATCAGCTGCAATATGACATTCACAAGGACGACGATACTAATGAAAATGAGAATAGTGGGTCTGGTTAGTTGCTAGTCCCAAAATAAAAGTATCACTGCTGTCTGTACTCATTGACTGGTCTAACAATCGCCTCACTTTTCTAGCTTTTCGTAGACTTCTCACTGTTTCCTCCCACTAAACCATAGTTGACAATGTTGAAAAATTGTTGTTACTTATATTCATAATACCAATCAAATATTATTCCAAAGCGAAACCCTATCTTGGTCATAATTGTGTGAATCGTTATCTCTTTCCCTGGTTATAGCTTTATTTGAGTTTATCAGATTTCTGCAAGATTTCTATACGTTGTTCGCACCTGTTCATTGTTTTTGTTTTGATCATTCGCGATCATTGTGGCCAGATTATCCAATAAACCATTACGTTATCTGTTGTCATCCATTTCTCATTTATATAAAGGTTATTATTTTTCATAAAACCGTATTGTAGAGTACGAGGCCGTTTGATGTCGCTAGTAGCACGCCAGTCCCAAGCTAGTAGCGCGCCATCAGAGCGCTACTAGCACGCCAGCAGGGCGCCATTAGCGCGCAAATGGCTTGCTAATAGCGCTGAGGTGGCGTGCTACTAGCGTCCTAGTGGCGCGCTAGAAGCCCACGATTGTCTTAGGACGCAGGCTGATGAACAACAGTTAAAAGGTGAGACGGCCGCAACTACTCATAGTAAGAGCTCACTTGTAGTCAGTATGCTTTTCCACCAGCTCGCCGAACCCTTTGAAAAATTCATTATTGCCGACATATTTGTCATATCCAGACTCACACTCGACTTTGAACGGCTCCATACACTCCAGAACGGCTCCATACACCCATTACTCTGAAAATATGACAATGTATGAAAAACTGAAGAATGGAAAAAACAAAGACAAAACCGAACCCTGAAACACACTGACACAAGAGGTGCGCGAGTTAGTTCATTTCTAGTCGGATTGGAGGATTGACATGCCTGGGTATATTCGTCGCCAACCTAAAGGTACTGTATGTCTCACTTTCCGCTGTGTACGCACACATGTCTTCGATTCCAAAGCCAGCCTGTTACGAAACTTTTGCTCGCAGGTTCAATTCCGGCGAGAGACCGAAACTTATAAATTTAAAACCCACTATAAATGGCATGATTTCTAACACAGCATTTGATGATATATGAAACTAGGGGAGACAGAAAATGCACCTGCACACGTTATCTATAGTTTTGATGTATTGCTCCGCCTTCTCTTTCTTGAATTTCTTCTTGTCCGCGACTGCTTGCATATTTTTCACCTCTTTCGAATCCGAGATAAAACGATAAGAACATGTCTTTTCGAGCTGTTCTTGACTTTTGACATCTTTGCCACAATCTGTTGTAGTTGGAGCGGCCGTTGGCGCCAAAGTCTTACGCGAGGATTGACCCGACGGTGATGCCGAAGGAGATTTTGAAGGTGCCGCGGGGGACGGAGCGGGATGTTTCTTCTAAGCAGATTCTTCGGAATTATATAGTTAGAACGAGTATGCACCCAAGACAGAGCCTCTCACCAAATCCTGCTCGCTAGATGCTAGTGATGAATCAATTTCCGTAGCTGAGAAAGCCCCTTACCTAAAACACGAGGAAAAAGTAATGTCCTGAGCCCTGTTTTATCTAATGGTCAGCCGAAAGAGTTTCAGACTTGAAAAGCGTACCTGTCACCGTTTTCTGCTATTCTCTTCTTTACGGCGTCAACGGCTGCTCCTGTGATGATCACAATTGCAACAATAGAGATGAAAGAACCTAACCGAATGGATTGAAAACTGACCCGGAGCTTCCCTTACAAATTTGACTGCCGCTTCCGTAAATTTTTCTGCATCCTTCGCAACAGACGAGACGGTACCGACAGCACCGTCAACAAGGTCACCTCCCCACCAGCCAAAGCAATGAACGATCAGAGCGGAATGTAGAAGAAGTCTGAAAGTAGAGTTTCCGTTCCTCAGAACGATGGGCGCCAATTTGTCGCAATTAGCAATCAATGAGAGCAAGAGAGCATGCAGGGCAATGAGGCCGCAGACAGGCGAAGACGATCTGCGTCTCTCTGACCTGCACATTTTATCGCCGAGGCCGCTACAAAAGGGGGGGGGGATAGGGGGTGTGAGAGACGCAGAGTAGAAGAGTGTCTATTGCGTTCATTCACTACACTACGAAACTGTTTGAATTTGTATTACCGTGGTAAAAGTTCACGAGCGAGAATAAGAAAACGGTGAGAAACAATTAAGGAAGAGAACAAAAGAGAGAAGATAGAATAAACAAAACAAAGAAGAGAGCAGAAGCAATATCACAAGTCACGATACGAGCGAGAATCAGTCAAAGGGAGCGAGACAAAACGATGAAGGAAGAGAATAGAAGTGAGAAGAGAAGAGGGTAGAGAGTGGAGAGTAGAGAGTAGAAAGAGTGGAAAGAGTGGAATGTGAAGAAATAGTAGGAAGAAAAAAGAGGAGAGAGAGCTGAGAGAAGCAAAAAGGGACAGACAATAGAGTAGAGAGTTGAGAGTTGAGAGGTGAGAGGAGGAAGAAGAGAAAGAAAAGAGAGAGAAGAAAGAAGAAAAAGAAAGAAGAGAGAGAGAGACGAGAGAGTAGAGAGTATAGAGTAAAAAGAAGAGAGAAAAAGAGTCTAGAGTTGATAAAAGAAGGGAGAGGGGAGAGAGAATGGAAAAGGAGAAAGAATAAAAGAGAGAGAAACGAGAGAGAAAAGAGGAAAGAAAGAGAGAGAAAGGAGAAGGATGAAGATAAAAAGGCCGGTAGAAAAAAGGAAAGAGAATGGAAAAAGGAGAACGAATAAAAGAGGGAGAAACGAGAGAGGAAAGAGGAAAGGAAGAGAGAGAAAAGAGAAGGATGAAGATAAAAAGACCAGTAGAAAAAAATAAGAGGTGATGAGATGAAAAGAAAAGAAAAGAAGAGTTGATGCGCGAGAAGGAGAGGGAGAGATGATTATAGAAAAAGAAAGGGGGAGGGATTCAGAGAAAGAAGCGCCAATGAAGACAGAGAGAGAATATAAAGAAAGAGAGAGGGAGAGAGAGAGAGAGAGAGAGAGAGAGAGAGAGAGAGAGAGAGAGAGAGAGAGGAAGAGAATGAAAGCGGGCAGAGCAACAACCAACTTTAGCAGATTCATCCTGATAGACTGCCAACCGTAGGAATGATTAGGATCGAGGTGTGATACCCTTTTATATTCAAAAAACTGCACTTTAACGCGTTCAAATAGGAGATTTTCGGAAAACCGGACGGAAATCCTCAAAACTGTCCTTTTTCCGAGCCCAATTTTATTTGGCCTCGGTTTCAGGAGATGCGGAAGGGGTGGAATACGTGTTTACCCCCCCCCCCCCCCCCCCCTCCCAACTTCCAGGAAAGTTTACGAAAATGAGGTTCAGACAAGAAAAGGCGAACTGGAAGATTAATGCAAAGTGGTTCGAAGAAGGTTTTCCTATTTTGGCTTTAAGTTGTTGTTGCCTAGGGACCACACTGATACCAAAAAATCATGAAAGAGATGGGGCATTTGAGAGACAGTGAAGAGAGGGAGTGGGAGAGGAAGAAAGAAAGAGAGGGAGGAGAATAGAGAAAGAAAGAGGGGTGGGAGAGAGAGAGAAAGAGATAGAGAGAGAGAGAGAGAGAGAGAAAGGGGAGGCGAGAGAAAGAAAGGGAGATATAGCGCGAAAGACAGAACGAATTTGAGAGAAGAACAATCAAAACTTATACTAATGATCGACATACGAGCAAATGGAGAAGTATTTATTCAAAGGGGAGCTCGAAGGGGAGAAAAATAATGATACTCAAAGAAGGGCGAAGGCGTGTGGAGAGCTTGTTTAGGGGGTACCTAAATGTTACGTAGCGTGAATTTTTATATGGAAACTCCGAGAAAATTATCATGAAGCTTTGCTTCGTGAAAAGAAGCTTTGTCCTCTATTTCAATTACTTGATAAAATTGTTTATTCATTCCTTTTTTTTCGAAAAAGATTCTCGACGTGCTCTGATCCACTCGTTGGCCCTGGCGCAAATGCCCTGACCCGCACCGGTTTACTGTAACTTTTCTTCCGTTTTGTTTTCCATAAAACCTTCAAATGTTGAGTGCCAGCGCGAGCAATTGTGCTTTGGCGACTTTGAACCGACTAGAAAACTAACAATATTCGTGTTTCAAGTAGCAACAACAACAATGGTTGCTACAAATGGTTGCTATAACAATTGAAACTTGGTACCTGCCAAGTGAACTGAGTACGTATGCTGGCAGATCCCGTTACCTCATCCCATACTGCATCTCTCGGTCTGCCTCACTATTTGGGATGTAGGAGGGATGTAAGAGCAGAGGAACAGTGTAGGTTTGGGGAAACGCAGGATGGAATGAAGGTACCCTGATCTTCTAGATCTTCCTACATACTCTGAATTTTCAGTCGGTTCCGCGACCCTCTCCGCGTCCACGAGTTGCGCCGACTCTGATGTGGTTCGATCGAGACGTTCGATCGAAAAGAAAACAGAGCCCCTAAGGTGTATAGAAGATCATTCAAAGATGCTGACTTTGATAGTATCCGAGCATATCTTTATGGAGTTAACTGGATTGGGTTTTTTTCATCGGTTAAAACAGTTGATGAAATGTATGAAACGTTCATTCACATAATGAATGACTCGATTGAGAGGTTTGTGCCGATGAAACTTGTTGTTTCAAGTAAACTTAATCTTCCTTGTCATATATTGAAGTTAAAAGACTACAGGGACTTGTTTTGGGAGCGCGCGCAAGCTTTCAGCTCAAACCAAACCTGGGATGCATATTCAGAATCCAATAAAAAGTTTTTCAAAGAGTAGAATAAGTATAATAGATCTGGTGAGAACAAACTTATCAATAAAGGTGGTATAAATGCTGTATATCGATTGGTTGATCAGAAAACTGGTAAATCAAATAGTTTGTCTAGTTTGATAAGCTCTGATCATAGACTTCGCACATCGAATAAAGAAAAGTCCGACTTGCTTGCCGAGGTATTTTCGAAAGTTTATTTGACTGACAATGGTAAACTCCCACCCTTCAATTTTGCAACTAAACATTGTGATAGTCACGTTCTCTTTGACAGATTTTCTATTGAAAATGCTCTCAATTCGTGGCCTCAATCTTTTTCAGTCACTCCTGACGGAATTCCGTTCAAGTTTATCAAAGAAGTAGTTGGCCAAATTAGTGAGCCATTGGAATTCCTTTTCACCCTGTGTATGATACGTTGTGAGGTACCAAAACGTTGGAAACATTCCTTGGTTACCCCTATACCAAAGAAAGCACCGTTTACCGATCCGAATAATTACAGGCCAATCAGTATTACCTCCATTTTTGCTCGTTTGTTCGAGAAAATTCTTAAAATGCATATGACTGGCCATCTAGATCGGAATAAAATTATTTCCGAGCATCAACATGGTTTCAGAAAAGGAAAATCTGTTGAAACTCAGATGCTAGAGTGTGTTAATGATTGGACAAACACTACTGATAAGAATAGATTCACTGATGTGGTATATTTCGACTTCTCTAAAGCTTTTGATCGAGTTTCACATCCCAAGTTATTGTATAAGTTGAGAGCACTTGGTCAAAGTAAAAGATAGTCTTTCTGATGTTTTCAAGATTACTAGTGGAGTACCTCAAGGTGGAGCCATTTCTCCACTCCTCTTTAGTGTTTATACGTGCGAAGTACCTAGTATACTTGTCAAACCAGGTTTAGTGAGCTGCAAAGTTTTTGCAGATGATACAAAGATTTACTAGGACTTCTGTGTAAATAATAGTAAAATGCATTTGCAAGAATCGATTGACAGTATGTACTCTTGGTCGGTTCAGTGGGAGTTATGTCCGTAGAAAAAACAAAGGTACTACATATTGGAAATAAAAACCCCAAGAATGTGTATACAGTCAATGGAACTGCGATAGGCGGTTGTGACACTGTGCGCGATTTAGGTTTCACAGTCACAAGTAGTTTGACATTTGCCGATCATTGCAAACGTATAGTCGCTGCAGCTAAAAGAAGGACATACAATATGTTCAAAACTTTGAAACTGAAGAATAAGTTCACGTGGATTGAGGTTTACAAAACATACATTCTTCCTATTGTTGAGAGTGGCTGCACTGTGTTCAACTCTGAGAGAATGTGTGTAAAAGCAATAGAATCAGTGCAGAATGACTTCACTAGGAAGTTATTCATGCGACTAGGAGGTTATACGTATTGTAAAATACCGTCAGCTGAGTTCAGAAATAAGAAATTAGGTCTTCAGTCTTTAGAGAAAAGACGTAACGTCTTCGATTTGATCATGGTTCACAAGATTGTAAATGGAAACTCTGGCGTTGAGACTGCAAAGTTTTATACCTTTGAAAACTCGCGAACCAGGGGTACAAGGTTGAAATTACGTTTCACCGCTCCCAAATTCAAGACTAGAGCACAATTTTTCACTGTCAGAGCTGGTTCTAAATACTTGAAAATAACGAAAAATAAATCAGTACCTGTTTCAGTCAAATGTACGAAAAATTATTTGTTTGAAACCCTTATATAGTTAATCAATTGAACGTTTCTGTTGGAACCCATTTGAGTTTTGTAGGTCAGTGGCTTGTGTTAGTTAACTTCTTGCTCAGTTTCCGTTTTTATTGTTGTGTAAACCATCATCATTCCGACATATATATCGTTACTGTGTTGTTGTAGTACTGTTCTCATTCCACATCTCACTTTATCACTTTGTTCTATGTTTTATTTCTGTTTCCACCACCTTTTCCCACTTCTTATCTTATTTTTTCACGTATTCATATGCGTAATAAATCAATCAAAAAACTTCTTCTCGCTGAAACAAAAACAAAGAGAGTAATTCATGAAAAAGTGGGGACCCAACGACTGTGAGATTTGTCTTCTGCTGTGCGCCCCTTAGACAACTACTTTCAAATGGAGCAGCTACTGCTACAAAAACCGAAAAATACTAATATACTCAAGTATAACTGTTCATTACAAACATACAAAAGTCGTAAAATATTTTCTCAAACCTGTTAACTGGAATCTACAAGTCACAGCTGCGAAAGAGAGAACAACTGTTGAATAATATGACAAACGTTATAGCACCTAGAATTGAAGTAATGACAAAAAATGCCAACCATTGTGCACAAAACCAGGAACTCTATAATTGACTACGTTGAGTTAACATCTGTGATTTGTAGATTCTAGTTAACAGGTTTGAGAAAATATTTTACGACTTTTGTATGTTTGTAATGAACAGTTATACTTGAGTATATTAGTATTTTTCGGTTTTTGTAGCAGTAGCTGCTCCATTTGAGAGTAGTTGTCTAAGGGGCGCACAGCAGAAGACAAATCTCACAGTCGTTGGGTCCCCACTTTTTCATGAATTTTTCTATTTTTGTATACATGCCGTAGGTATGTAGAGAGGTGGTTTGATCTGTACGGTGGTAAAATTGTTTTCTCAATTGACCACTTGTCAAGTATTACCATCATTCAAAGAAAATATGACATCAACATTGCACTTCTGACAACTTACTTCATATGCCCTTTAAAATCCCACTATACGTCATGTTTGAATGGAGTTTCATCGTGAATTGACCATTTTTAAGAAACTTTCAGCATTCGAAAACATATTTCACGTCAATTTTCTTAAAAGTTGAAGTCATCTGGCTTTCTGAATTCCAGAATAAGTCATATTTAGATGAATTTTTATCGTTAATATACCATTTTTAAGATATTTTCAGCATTTGAAAATATATGTGACGTCAACTTTGCACTTTTCAAAAATGACGTCATCTGGTCTCCAGAATCCCAGAATACGTTACTCTTAGATGGAGTTTCAACGTTAATTGACCCTTTCTAAGATATTACCATAATTTGAAAATATATGTGACGTCAACTTTGCACTTTTCAAAAATGACGTCATCCGAGCTCCAGAATCCTCGATGACGTCATCAGTAGAAGACTTACATCCAAATCGATGTCAGTTCATGTCATGGTATCATACAAATTTTACTTGAATTGGTTAGGACTGAGCTGAGTTATAACGCAACTTGATTTACCCCGACAGAGAGGGCGAGAGAGTGCACGAAATGAAGAGACGCAGAGACATTTTCAAAGACCTATAACTTGATAAAAAATAATTTTTTTCGAAAAAAGTTTGCGCCCCCAAGGTTTGGGTGGGATATCTGTCGTGTCCCCAACTTTCAGTCAAATCGGTTCACACATAAAAATTTCCCAGAAGTGCGTTCACACACACACACACACACACACACACACACACACACACACACACACACACACACACACACACACACACACACGGCGGAAGTTGGCGGTCTGCATGAAGCGCATAACGTCATAACTCGGCTTAAACTTAATCAATTTTGTTCAAATTTTGAACATAGCTTGTACATATGCCATGAAAAATCAACAAATCATAAAAAGTCTTGATTTGCACGTTTGGGCCTTTTTGAGCGTAAACTAAAAAAACGGAGGCGCGCATTAGTCGGACCAAAGACAAATCTCGCACAGCGCTTCGCGCTGCGCGCGATTATCCAGACCAATGTCCTCATAACGTCTTGATTATGCCCTGTCACCTGACTAAATAGCATCTAACAGGCTGGGCCGAAAATTGGGGTGAGCTATGACAGTTATTTCACAGTTTCCATAATGAATATCATACCAAAATAAATTTTTCATAATATTCTTTTATATAAAGTGCTCGATAATGTTTAAATCACCTGCGAGAAGATGATCCAGGAAAGATGGCTCCGATACATCTCTGTTGTAAGTCATATAAAAGTATTTATTTTTTCTGACCAGCAAGCTACTGTCATAATGTCTTCAATTGATGCGCCGCCTCTAAGGCCCTTCGAGGTACTAGCTGACACAGTGAAGTGAGCCTTGAATTTTGAGTCGATACCACCGTCTTTCAGAATCTTCTCAAAGAAGGACGAATATGTGGACCAATCGCAACGGTTCAGTCCTTTAAACTGCAATACATTTCTCAATTGCAGTTAAAAGGACCGCTGACACGAGATTGGTCCTCATAATCATTCTTCTTTAATCCAACGCGCAACCGGGGTACACTGAACTTGCTTGAAGGTCAAAAATGACAGGAAAATTCTGACGTGTTCGTCTCGCCAAGCTTCCGTTGCCTTCAAATAGTTCTCCAAACAGCGAACGGGGATGAATTTTCTAAGAATGACTCGTAACGCGCAGTGTGTGCCTCTCCCCGAGGTTATTTGTGTCAATTACTGTACTAAAGGACTAATTGCGGCGGACCTCTTATAGGTCCCGCCGCGCCCTTTTCTGTACCGCCCTTTCGAATTATTGATTCGAAAGGCGCGTAAATTTCACTTTTTCGTTTTCTACTTTAGTGACAGGTGCAATTTTATTCTTCTGTATTGATAGTTATCGTCAACAAGTATTATTCAGTTTTCCTGCTCTCAATTATGGTGAAAATTTCATAATTATTAGTATTAATAGTCCACTTTTCAGAGATTTTAGCATATTATATATAGTATAATTATTGTTTGAGTTTAGGTAATACTCTAGTTATGTCGACGACTTTCAATGCGTCAGAGGGAGGGACTCCGGAAGCGCAGCAGTTGTGTGCCAACATTTTTGCCATGATTCAGCCAGAGATGGCAAAACTCTTCTCGATGGAAAAAGCTCGGGCGAAATCTTTCGACCCGCCTAAGCTTACCTCGAAGGGATTACAAGCACAGGCAGCGCTCAACTGCAAACTTCTCACAGCACTCCATCCGATAGCGGACCATGAGGATCCACGGGTCGTCGCTGCTGTTAAGACCGCAATGGAGCTGTTGGAGGGCAGAAATGCCGATCTCGTCTTGGCTGATTCAACTCCGGACGGGTTCCGCATGGTCGAGAAATTGGAAGTTATTAAAGGTCTCGGCACGTCCACTCAAAGCCCAGCACAACTACTGGCTCTCACTTCTCTCATGGCTCAGCCAGACAGGAAACGTCCTCGCGAAGCATCTCCTTCTCGTCCGTCCCAGCCCTTTCGGAACAGGGGTTCCGGATACCAACGTCAGCCGGAATCCCGCTACAACGACGAATACGAGAGTCTCGTACGCGAAAACGCCCGTCTTCGAGCGGAACATGCTCGACCTCGCAACAGCCCTCCTGAGCTCTACCAAAGAAATCCCGTCCCCAGCACCTCCTCTCCAGCCGTCTGTCACAACTGCAGGATGCCCGGGCACTTTGCCCGTGATTGTCGCCAAAGAAAGTTCTGAATGTAAGTCACTTTCATATTCTACGGGTCTCACCCGTAATGTTCAGTTTTGGCGTAATTTAGGCGCCCCAGCCTGGATATGTCACGTTATCTCTCATGGATTATCTCTAACTCTAGCTCCATATTTTCAGCCTTCTCGGTTGCAATTTTCCGCTCATAGGAAGGGAGCAATGCAGTTTTCTGATTTTGTTTCAGGTGAAATAGACGAGTTGCTCCTCAAGGGGGCCATAGAGAAGGTCGACGTTGCTCCCGTCGTATTGAATCCGTTGCAAGTTGTCGCAAGAGGTGAGAAAAAGCGATTAATATTGGATCTTTCAGGAGTGAATAGGTTCATACAGAACCCCAAATTTCGCTTGGAGGATATCTATACCGCCTGGCCTGCATTAGCAGGTGCCAAATTTGCATGCAGTTTCGATTTTCGAGGCGGGTATCACCATATTGCTATTTCGGAAGCGGATAGACCACTTCTAGGGTTTAAATGGTCCAAATGCGGTGAAGAGACTTTTTATCAATTTACCGTAATGCCTTTCGGATTATCATCGGCGCCCTACGTGTTCACTAAGTTTTTTAGACCGCTCCTCAAAAAAATGGAGGGAGCAAGGCATCACTATCTTTCTTTATTTGGACGACGGCTTAATTCTAGGAGAAACATTTCAAGAGTGTCTGAGTGCTTCCACACAGGTGAAAGACGATTTAATAAGCGCTGGTATTACGCTAGCAGACGAAAAGTGTATCTGGAAACCAGCGTCGTCCATTACTTGGTTAGGTTACCTGTTGAATCTCGAAACTCATACAGTCAGCGTCACAGAACAGCGTATTACGGAAGCGTTAGCTCGTATAGATTCGCTCCTGGAGCATGTTTCTCCATCGGTCCTGGGCCGCCAACGTGTCCTGGGCACAATTGTTTCAATGCATCATGTTCTAGGTCAGGCTTCACTCAGAAGCGGTCACCTCAGTGCCACAGTGGCCAAAGCACAGTTCGAAGGGCTTCCCACGCATACCTGCATGCCGCTCTCAAACGCGGAAATAGGTGAGTTACAGTTTTGGAAAACGCATCTTCCCACTAGGGCGCACAAATCATGCTCATCTCCCGCCGCTTTTCAGCTGTTTATCGAGACGGACGCGTCCGCTAGGGGAATAGGTGGTATCATCAAGTTTCCGGGTAGCTCTGTTAACCTAGCCACGTTTTCACACGATTTCGGACCAAGTTGGGCCGCAAAATCTAGTACATGCAGGGAACTAACAGGTATATTATATGCGGTTGAAGCGTTTCGAGAACGCATCAGGAACGCAAGGGTTTGTATTCGTTCTGACAGTCAAAGCGCAGTAGCTATATTGGAGAAAAACAGCTCAGTAGACGAGCTACGCGAAATAGCGTTAGCCATTTGGGACACAATCGAATCTTGCTCAGCGAATGTGGAATTCGCGTGGATTCCAAGAAATATGAACGTAGTGGCCGATCAACTGAGTAGGGAAATTGATTACGATGATTGGGGAGTAAGGGACATTTTCTTCAACCGATGTGCAGAAAAATGGGGCAGTTTTTCCAGTGATTGTTTTGCGTCAGCCGCGAATAGAAAATGCGACACATATTTCAGCAAAGCTAGCAGCCCAGACTCTTCCGGAATCGATGCGTTTCACAACTTCCATGAGATTGCCAGACTTGGACTGGCTTGGTGGGTTCCTCCGCCTCATTTGATACCTAAACTGATTCAAACAGCGTTATCTTATGGTGCGAAAGGAGTTTTGGGCTGTCCCGTTTGGGAATCACACGCTTTCTTCAAACATTTGAAAAAGGCCGATGGAAACTGGCGCGAGTTCATCAAAGACACGCTCCAGTTTCCGGTAGGCACGAAACTACTGGTACCAGGTCCCGGTAGCAAAGAAGCATCCTCCTTCGCTTCTGAATTTCTACATTTTCCGTTTATATTCATTCTCTGCGATTTTACTAGTCCCAAGGCTCATTAATCTACTATACATGAAACGATTCCTCCTATACTGTACTTTGGTACAGTAATTGTATTTATTTGAGAGTCCGACTCGAAGAGGAGGGCGATAAAATAATTGTGTCAATTACTGTACTAAAGGACTAATTGCGGCGGACCTCTTATAGGTCCCGCCGCGCCCTTTTCTGTACCGCCCTTTCGAATTATTGATTCGAAAGGCGCGTAAATTTCACTTTTTCGTTTTCTACTTTAGTGACAGGTCCCACCCGCCCGCCCTTTTAGTTTTCTAATAACGTTTTGTAGAGTGTATGGCTCGTTTCAGGAGGCGAACGTAAGTCCGCTCTTCTTGCGACTCTACAAAGCTGCGAAAATATGGGTCTTCGTCGTTTATGGCAAGATCTCGCGAGCCGGCTGATGAACGGACGGGCTAAGTCAACTATAGCCGCCTACAAAGCGGCTTCAATTCGACGATCGTCCTGGTTAGGTAAGTAGAAACATTATTTCGTTCCCACATTATTATTTCGTTCTAATCGCTCGGTTCAGTTTTTCGACGTGCATGGTTTATTATTTCGATTTTGTTATTTGTTAGTTTAGCCGACGTTTTTAGCCGTAGTCATGTTCAGCAAAAGACGGTTAGCCGAATGGGTTTATCTCGGGTATACGCTGGTAAATGTCGTATGAAGCTTATAGTGAATGTTGTAGATCGAGTCGGCCTACCGGACAACCCCTCAGGGGTATTGATCTATCTGTCCGATAGAGCGGCGAACGTAGGACCTCCATCTCTGGCTCTGGAACTGGCAGCTTTTAAGTTCTGCAACGACCCGCCTGAGTCTCCCACATTGAAACTAGCGTCATTGATAGTTTCTGGAGCAGCTCGGACAGGGAAGAAGGAGCCAACCCCAGCAGCAACCGAAGGTGAGCAAGCTAGTACGGGCATTATTTTTTGTTTTTTTTTCTTCTAGCGTAGTTCGCTAGCTGTGTCTTTCATTCACGAAGAACATACGTAATATGTCTCTTGATCATACGTTTATCAATATTACTCCTCTACGTTCACTTCTATCAGAAAGAGTATGCATAATACGTATTTGTTTGCCCCAGACGTATGTATCATCAGCACACCCCGTTAAGTACTATTGGCGCACAGTATCGTCCGTTTAAGGTTTGGTTCAGTAGGTGGAAGCCTAGGGGCTACGAGTAGACGCAATATTTATATTAGCCTTTTCCAGACAACATACGAGAAGTGATCAAGTGGTACGGGCATAACGACTCTGTGAAAAACCACAGAGGAGTAGTGGCAGTATTGCTCTCATGGGTCGGTCTCCTTCGCGTATCCGAGGCTGCCAATCTCAAGTGGGGGGACCTGCGCCTCGAGAACGATCGACTGGAATTGACAGTCAAACGCGCAAAGAATGATCAGTTAGCGAAAGGTGAGCAAAACCGATCTTCTTTTATATTTCTCTAGAACTTTCGGGTTATCAACGCCAAGTGTTCAAGAGTGCTCTTTATTTATTTTTATTCAAGAACGAGCGGGAAAATAACGGTTTTACAAGTAGTACGCCTTAGAGCAGAGTACCTGTTACATATATCGTTCATTGCTCAGGTCGTTCCACATTCGTGGAATACAAGAGCGGCGGGACACTCCACTGCATTATCGAAGCCTGGAGGAACAGACAGCATCAGCCTCCTACAGAAGATGCTTATGTTCTAGCCAACCTGAACAACGGCGCTAAGATGTCGGAACCGGCCCTGGCCAAAGAGGCCAAGCGAATCATGCAAGAAGCAGGTTAGCGTTTGAACAGTTGCCAGTTTTCTCCTGTTGTTTTTTATTCATTTTCTTTCTGCAATCTTGTTTTATCGGAAGAAGTCGTATTTCGCGTAGCATTAGCAAGTCAATAAGTAGCGTCATACGTTTATACGAGAGAGTATCATTGAGTAAAACTTACAGCTTTTAGAGGGGAAGGTCCCTATTAGGTCCCGGTCGTTTAGTTTTGCATCGGCTACAGCAGAAAAAAGAGAGGAACGTATATAAGTGTGGTATTATCAGAAAATATTGCTCAGGTTGCCCAGTCAGCTTGATTGTAATGTGGTCTGAGACAGTACTTTTCTGCACAACGCGGCTTGGGTTTTACCCGTTCATTCAAAGTTGTTGGCACATGGCACCATCACAATCTTGATTCCATTCAAATTGCAAGTGCTCTGACTCATTTGCTGATTGAGTTGGTAGTGTCGTGAAGTTTCACGATTTGATTTTAACTTATTTTCTTGTCCCGCCAGTTTTCATTTGAATTCTCCTTGTTCGCGCCGGTCGATAATATTGGCCCCGTCACGAATGCCCTGCGTTATCACCAATGGCTGACTGCGATTGTAATTATTGAGCACACATCAGTGGTCACTCTCGTGTTTCTTTTTATTCTGTCCGTCATTCAAACTATTCGGGTTTTTTTATATACACGTGTTGTTCATAGAACAGCATCCACACAAGCAATCAATTCGGTTTTTTTTATATACACGTGTTGTTCATAGAACAGCATCCACACAAGCAATCAATGTTCACAATGCTTCATTTTTTAGATGAGAACAATGGTTGTGAACAGGAAGACAGGTAGAAGAGAAGTCGTGTCGACGCCGCTGTCTTTCGAGGAACCAGTGCACTCCGGAAGCCTTCAAATTTATACATTATATGCACAATATAACTGGAGAACTGACCCGATTTGCTAGAGTTTGCTGTGAATATAATGATTGTGAGGATCGTGTTTTACAATTGGTCAGTTTTTACCTTTGTAACAAATGGCCTATAACAATGACTACAAACCGAATTTTCCGTGTCCTAAATAACTCTTCGTACATCAGACATAAATTTGGATTGAATAAAACTTTACCATTCTCGCTATTTCAAAGAATTAATAAACTGCAAAAGAATAGGATACTGTAGCATAGCCTTGTAGATAAAACCACAGTTCAAGGAACAACAGTTTTTGCTGTAACGGCGTATCATTATTTATCAACAATTTTGCTCAAGGACTTATTATTTGGCTTGTATTTTTCTAAAAAATACAATTTGTAGGATTTAGTGGTGGATCATCTACTGATGAGGGCAGTCCACCGGCGTCTGGATTAATGCCCGAAACGCCATAGGTAACCGTGTTTGCTAGAGCGAACTAAATTTATATTAGCGAAATAAAATTTGATTTATCATATAATTTTCTTAGTAAATATAATATGCACAATGGAAACATGATGTCAATTTTAAACAAGACGTTACAAAAAAAAACAATAAATAGGATGAATAATAATCTCTTCTCTTTTTCTCTAATTTTTGTCACCTCTGTTATAACTACTATTGTAACCGGGTTTTCGATGACATCTCAGGTCAATCAACCGATGAGTTGCCTAGAATGAAACCCACTTACCTGTTTTTGACGCACAGTGTGATTGTTACCGTTAGTTTGTACGGTAACCTGATTTTAGCTCAATGTCGATCAATGTTTGAATGCCTATGGGCAATGAACTTGCTTCGATGAATTATCCAAATGAATTCATATTGTTACAGTCAATAGTCAAACGTCAAAATTAAACTCACTTGTAGTCAGTTTCCTCCTCGATCACTTTACCGAAATCACTGAACCAATCAGTCCAGCTTTTAGCATGGTCATATCCAAGTTTACACTTCTTTTTGAACGGCTCCGCACACTCCAGAGCTTCTTTCATCAGCCTGAAAATATCGCAAAGTGGCCTAAATTTCGATAGCAGTAAACCTGAGTTTGGAGAAGGGAAAGGATACAAAAAGTTAGGTGAAAAGCAAGCAGTAATTTTAGGGAAAACTATCATCAACACAGAATTCAACGAAAACTGAGATCATTTATCAAATTTGTCACTAGCGAATCAATCATGTCGTTTCGTGCTTTTGTAAGTGACACGGAAACCATACCCGCACACGTTATCCACCAGTTCGATGGCTTTGTCCGCCTGCTTTTTCTCGGATTTTTCTGATTTCAGTTTTTCCTCCATCTCCCTCAACTTTTCCAGCTTCGAATCAAAACGTGCGTTACATTTAGCGTCGAGTTTTTTCTGACTGTCGACATCTTCGCCACAATCATCTGTTCGAACGGCCACCTTCACCTTCACCGGAGTTTTCCGCGGAGCCTCAGCCGATTTGGATTTCGAAGATGCCGAGGGAGACGGGGCGGGGCCTTTCTTCTCGGCTGGTCCATCGGAACTACAATGACATTGACTAGAATGGTTAACTATCTATGAAACTTGAATGAATAAATCCAAGAACCATGAGAGAATGACTGAAGACTAAAAATGACTGAAACTTATAAAACTTATTATGGAACTTATTGTGAAACGGAGACTGATATGAAAGAATGAATGAATAGGAGACCAGATGATGGTCTGAATATAGTAAGCAGTCCGAACGAAGCATCTCGTCGAATCTTACTCGCTCAATCGCAGTAATAAATTAGATTAAGTAGCTGAGAGAACCTCTTCCACAACCTCGATCAAAAAAATTGTCCTACCTCCCGTTAATATTTTATGGAGAGGAACATGAACTGACAAATGTCGTTCGTAACCAATGTCAAATGTAATGTGGATGTGATGCAAAAGTAATATGTAATGTAAATGTAGTGCAAATGTAATAATTTGTAACCGAGTAAAATGGAATTACAGGTAATGCATGGGCACATGATTTGCTGAAATGTACCTGTCGCTGTCGTCTGAGATCCAGTCTTTTAGTGTATCATGTGCGTCTTCTGCAATAATTGATTGCATTTGTCATCATTCAGTGGTTTCCATCAGGATATCCAAGAAAATTGCAATTGTAATTTTTTTTGATACCCAAAAAAGTGAAATTGCGTTTTTTTTGTGCTGCGAAAAAGTTATAATACATAATTGATTCCAATTAAATTCTGATTGTAATTGAAGCAAATTCCGGAATTCAAAGAGATTAGTATTCAATTGTTGTATTAATTGTGTGTGCCTCAGTCGCGATAGAAAACACTATGTCACAAATTCTGCGAGGAATACCACCTACTAAGACTCTCATGAATTTCATGGGATTAAGCCGTGGAAAGTCTGGTACCAAGTCTCGCGGCAACGAACTCCAGACTAAATACCCCTTTAAGTCCTACTTTCCGAAAACTAATCTATTTCATATTTCAACAGAAGATGAGGAGATATAGGCCATTAGATGTAGTTTTCTCACTAATTTTCATTTTTCACTCAGAATTCATTTTTTTTTTCATTTTATTCAAGACCACGGTTTTGCCGCAGTGAAGACTCGAAAACTGGCGCACGGAATTGATTCACAGGCCTGATCCCGAAAGCCACGCCTCCCTACGTCCCCCTACAACTACCCCAGATTCTGTCTGAGAAGTAGAACAAAAAAGGAACTAACTCGGTGCTTTCCTTATAACTTCGCTTGTCTTTTTCACAAATCTCTCTGCATCCTTCGCAACAGACTTGACGCATTTGACAGCACTGCCAGCTAAGTCACTTCCCCACCAGCCATAGCAATGAACGATCAGAGCAGAAAGTAGAAGAAGTCTGGAAGTAGAGCTGCGGTCCTTGATGGGCGCCAATTTTCCGCAATTTGCAGTGTACACAAGCAATATATAGAGTTTAGGACATTGAGACAGCAATCAGGCAAAGAGTCTTTCTGACCTGCACACTCTGTATTTCAATTACAGTGAGAATTAGTTCGAAAGAGAGAGAAAGAAAGAGAAAGAAAGAGAAAACTAAAAAGAGAGATATTACAGTTCACGATACAAGCAAGAATCGGCTAGAGAGAGCGGAAAGAAAGAAACGGTGAAGAAAGAGAAGATAATAGAAGAGAGTAGAGTACAGAGAAGAGAGTGGAGAGTAGAGGAAGAGAGTAGAGAGTAGAGAGAAGAAGAGGGAGCAGAGAGAGGGAGTATGGAGAAGAGAGAGAGTAAAGAAGAGAGAGAAGAGAGAGAAAGGAGAATAGAAGAGAGTAGAGTACAGTGAGGAGAGTAGAGAGAGAAGAGCGAGAATGTATTGAAAAAAAAGAAGAGAAAGAAGACAGAGAAGATAGAGAAGAGACAAGAGAGAAAAGAGAGAGACAGGCGAGAAGAAATAAGGGAGACACGAGAGAGAAGAGTGAGAAGCAAAAAGAGAATACAGCAGAAAAAAGAGAGGCGATGAGATGAAAAGAAAACAAGAGATGATGCGAGAAAAGGAAAGGGAGATCGATTCAGACAAAGAATCGTCAACCAAGATAGAGAAAGGATAGAAAGAAAAAGAGAGAGCGGGGGATGAGAGAGAGAAAGAGAGAGAGAGAGAGAGAGAGAGAGAGAAAAAGAGAGAGAGAGTAAAAGTGTGAATGGGCAGAGCGACAACGTACCTCAGCAGATTCATCCTGATAGACTGCAAATCGTAGGAATAGTTTGGATCGAGTTGTGGTACCCTTTTATATTCAACAAACTGCTCTTTAACGCGTTCGAATCGGAGATTTTCGGAAAACCGGACGGAACTCTTGAAAACTGTCCTTTTTTCCGAGCCCAATCGGTTTCAGGAAAGGCGAAACGGGTGGAAAACGTGTTCACGGCCAACTTCCAGGAAAGTTTACGAAACTGAGGTTGGGCCAAGCAAAGGCGAGCTGGAAGAATAATGCAAAATGGTTCGAAAAAGGTTTGCCTATTTCGGCTTTGAGTTGTTGTGGCCTAGGGACCACACTGGTACCAACGGAAGGCGAAAAACTCCATGTGCAGACAGAAAAAACCGTCCACAAATCCGATTACATGTAGAACTGGCCCATTTTCGTCTCCAGTGAACATTTTACGAGTTTGAACCTTCTTCTCCGTTGCTAATATACTAAAAGACAAGTGAGCAGTCACATAAAATTATAGTGCTCACCTTTCCCAACTGGACTCGTTGGCATAGTGCCAAAAGCTTTGAAAGACTGTTATTTAGAGAAGACAATATTTTACAGAAAGTTTTCTCGAATACGCATTGTTACGAGGGGAAAGAACCCTCCAAATAAATTTCTATTGTTCTCTGTTCGGTCATCTATTCAAGTTTTTAACATATTAAAAACCGCCCTGAAATTTTATTGGGGAGCTGCCCAAGTCCAGTTGGGAAATGTGCGAACTATACGAAGTTTGAACCTTCTTCTTCATTGCAAATATACTAGAAGTCAATTGAGTAGTTACTAGTTAGCATTCCAAACATCAAAAATAGATATATCTCTCGTTATTAGAGTAAGTAGCCCCTATTCTGTTTTTTTTGTTTTCTGACTATTCGGAAAAGTTTATGTGAATGACGTAATAAAGTTCAGCGAACACAGTTAATTGTTGGCAATTTGATCGGGGGAGGGGAGAGAGGTTGTACACAATAATCTCTCCACTTTCACGAACAAACACACCAAACTTGACTTTGATTTCTCTCTCTTCTCTTCTTTCTTTTATTTTCTCTCTCTCTCTCTCTCTCTCTCTTTCTTTCTCCCTCTCTCTCTCTCTCTCGCTCTCTCTCTCTCTCTCTCGATCTCTCGCTCTCTCTCTCTCGCTCTCTCGCTCTCTCTCTTATTCCCTTTTTTCCTTTTGCCTTTTTGGAGGTCGGGTTGAATACTTCCGCTATCATGTTATCAAATTACACGATTACTTCACTCCCGATCGAACCGTGGTTCGCAAACTGAACTACTGAATCAAAGAATCGTGCCGAACGCTATTTACTCATACGTATATAGTCTGTTTCACCAATCGATGTACTCCTACAGTAATCCGTCAATTATTCAAGGGGGTGTTTTCTAATGAAAAAGTCATTACTTTGGTTTCAAATTTTTATAGTTAGTAGTAGTAGTAAACATGCAGAATACACTATCAACATTTTGAGAAGTTCTGAACACGCTAATATACCAAAGTTTGACCTGGAAGAGGTAGCAGATTACTGTAGAGGGTTATATGTGGGTGGAACAAACTATAGTTCATTTCATTCCCACCGATTTCCTTGGCATCGTACCAAGATTTTCGGATGATCATACTCAGACAATTCCCAGCCGCTTTTTCATTGGCTGAACGAGTGAGTGTGCAGGTCAGAGAGACGCAGACTGTCTTAGTCCGTCTGCGCGTCATTGACCTGCATGCTCTCTCGTTTTTGTGGCTGGCCAACTGCAGGAAATTGTCACTAATCGTTCTGAGATTTCCTAGAGCAGACATAGTTATTGTCAAGTATTTGTTTACATACCTTTCTTATGGAACTGAACAACCGCTAACATAGACTTGCGGTTATTTGAAAAACTCCAAAGTTGTGAGTCTGGAAAATTCATTGGCACGCTGCCAAATTTCACCGGAACTATATAACGCTCGCTTTCTTGAAAGCTGCCTGATACGGTGAACTTTGCTCTATTCCGCTGTATTTGTAGTTTGATTCAGCGTTTCAAGATTGACTGGATCACGTCAAATTGTTGCGAAATGTTAATTAACTCTGTTTACTTTATTCACTTTGATCGAATTCTGCTAAGTTATTTGCTCTGAAAAGACAAACATTTATTGTTCAATTGAGCGTCCGAAAAGCCGTGACACAGAGTTTACTTCGTATAACAACTAGTCAAATTTGGACTTGGAAAAACCGTGTGAAACGTGCATATCGGTTTTATTGGTCAAAGTACACGTAAAAAAACATTTTGACGTGTGTTTAGTTTGACGAATTCCCGCGTTTTGGGTCATTTCTCGTTGGAAAACCCGTTTTGGGAGGAAGGGTCAAATTGATTCGACTATCAGTCTACGGCGGCATATCAGAGAACTTGAAGGGAAATATCTCTCTCTCTCTCTCTTTCTCTCTCTCTCTCTTTCTCTCTCTCTCTCTATTGATCTATCTCTATCTATGAATCTACCTCTATCTAATTCTAATTTATTCTCTCACTTACTGTCTCTCTGTTACTCGATCTGTTTCTTTCTCTCCTTTACCCTCTTCCGATCCCCTCACTCATCTCTCTCTCTCTCTCTCTCTCTCTCTCTCTCTCTCTCTCTCTCTCTCTCTCTCTCTCTCTCTCTCTCTCTCTCTCTCTCTCTCTCTCCTTATCTTTCTCTTTCTGTCCTTCTCTCTCTCTCTTTCTCTGCTATTCTCCCTGCCCCTCTCTCTCTCTATCTCTCTCTCTTTGTCTCTCTCTCTCCCTATCTCTCCTAATTGATCGGCATTGACCGAATTGACAAAAAAACACTCAAATCATTGTAACAAGTGGTAACCGGTACCTCTTACTTCTGCTTTAGTTTTCTTTTTTGACCACACAAGTATTTCGATCTACTAAAGTTTACAATTTTGCATTAACATTCAAATTTTCATCTATTTACGGTATTCGGTGACTCGATTTGCTCCAAATTCTACTTTGCAGCAATAGTTTCCATGTTTACATATTTTTTTGTTACGCGAACTATAAAACTTGATCAAGTAAGGCCCATTATGTGGACCAATCCCAAAGCTTCAGTCCTCTAAACCGATATTCATTTTTCAATTACAGTTTAAAGGACCCATACGACGGGATTGGGCCACATAATCGTCCTACTTTAATAATCGATTCCAACAATTTCAGAGCATTGGAGCGAACTTTTGTCACTACTTTCTGACATTTTTTTGACCTATATCGATTGCAATGCAGTCTATATTGGGTGTTTTCCTTCTATTTCTGACGGTCCAATGCGCTCTTCGCAAGCATAAACCATGCATCAACGGCGAGCAAGAGGGTGAGAAACTATACTAGAAGTCCATTGGATAGTCACGTGAAGTTAGCATTCTAATGAGGAATCGTGCACTTATTTCTTGCACGTTTCTGAGTTCTGATATGTTTAACATGTTTAATGTGACTGTGCAATTGACTGACAGTATAATCGTCAAATACAAATACATAAACAAGAATAAGAATGTTTATTTAATCTGTGATTCAACTTATAGAAGAGAATATTCAGACACCAATAGAACCCAGTACAGGCGGCGTACCAATTCCCCTAAAATTCATGACATGAGACCCCATGAGCTATATTTCGTAACTCACAATTTTCGTAGTGTACGCATTAAAGTTTAGCTTGGTGCATTTATCTCTTTGAGAGGAATCGTACATTGTTGTAGTTACAAAGAATATTGTTGTAGTTTAAAGAAGGACGATTATGTGGACCAATCCCGTGACATCGGTCCTTTAAACTGCAATTGAAAAATATATTGCGGTTTAAAGGACTGAAGCGTTGCGACTGGACCACATAATCGTCCTTCTTTAATCCCGAGATCTTCAGTAATTCGCGAATTTCGACCAAAAAGTAAAGAGATCAAACTATAAACACGGCGGAACTTTCTGAAGTTAAAAACCGAGTTGTTCACCAAGGTTCGCCCACCAAATTGGTCACTGGTTGATATCGGGAAATCAAAGTTTGGTGCACAATTGCGCCACAAGTTTTTGGTAAACTGTCCAAACCTTGATTCACAACTTGGGTTTTTGGCAAACCTTGGTAAACAACTTGGTTCTTAACTTCGGAACAGGACACTGTAAATGTTCTTTGGGAATAGGGAACCTCTGTAGAATGCTAAGCATCACAAGTTTACTATAACTGCTAATTGCATAGTCACGTGAAACATGTTAAACACAGCAGAACTCAGAAACGTGTAATGACAAAATGCACGCTTCCTCATTAGAATGCTAACTTCAAGTGACTCCGAAAGTAACAGATCAGCATACTGAATACTTCTTGAAACTTCTATCTTCTGAAAAATAGTGTACTGTTAGTCAATTGCACAGTTACGTGAAACATTTTGAACACAACAGAACTAGAAGTCCAATAACAAAGTGCACGATTCCTTACCAGTTAGCTAACTTTTCGTGACTCAGAAAGTTGCAGACCAGAATGCACATCAAACTACAGTTCGTGAACCGCAGTTCGCCCAGTTTACTAGTTATACCCAGCAGTTTCTGTCGTGTATCTAGATCAAACTCCAGCGCAGATCTGGCGACGTAGCAAACCGTCCAGCCTCATGAGAAGCTCATATGAGTTTCTCATGAGATACCTCATGAGCTAATTGTGAACTCTCTATGTTGTAGCATAGCAATCAGTATACTCTCATGAGAAGCTCATGCTGATAGCTCATGAGGTGATCTAATGAACTTTTGTGGGGATTGCTACCCCGCCTGGTCACCCGCCATTCGTGTTAGATAAATAAATAGATTTATTCGCGATTCGCGTGACTCTCCAATTTGTTAGAATTACAATTACAATTAGGCACTTCAATTGGAGAAATGCGAGACTGGAAATAAGCTATACTGGCCCTATTGCGCGCTCATAGTGATACATACAACATACAAGCTTCATTTTTCTCCCGTCTGAGTGTTGTGTGAAGGTGTTGTTCGCGTCAACTGGGCGATGGAAAAGGGCGAAGGGCAAAAGGGCGAGGGTGATAGATGCACATCTACCGCTCCGCCCCGAAAATCAATACCCTCTATGAAATCGATAAATCGATAATTCTTTCTTTCAGAGAACAAGTGTTTTTGTCACGACGGTTGGACGGGCGCCTCGTGTCATCGAAAAATGAACTGCGACGGATTCGAGAGAAGAGAAAACGGATCGTCAGTTATCGATTATCCATTTTTATAGTTCATTATACTGTTAGTCAATTGCATAGTGAATATGTTAAACACAGCAGAACTCAGATACGTAAATTGACAAAGTGCACGATGCCTGATTAGAATGCTAACTCTATGGAACTATTCAGTTTACTCGTAGTATATGGTCTTTTTCACCAATCCGTGATCCTATACAGTAAGCCGGCTTATATTCAAATAGATTTTCAATGCACAAGTCGGAACTTCCGGAAAAATTCGTGCTCTATTCATTTTGGAGAAAAATTGAGCTGACATCTATACACAAAAGTGGATAGATATCGAATATCTCGGTAGAATTTTCACAATCTTACTGTAACGGCTCATAAATGCGTAAAACAGACTATACATGTGAAAAATCTGAAGCGTAAAAGGAAATGTATAAAGTGAGACCGAATCGGAGTGTAGACACGTTTCATTTCGAGTGCAGCACAAATCTCCAAGTTTCCCCTAGGACCCATTGAAAATTTGTCACGCCGCTGTCACACAATATATGCACATCGGCATCGGTTACAGTAGCACGATTATGTGGTCCAATCCCAACGGTTTAGTCCTTTAATTTGCAATACATTTGTCAATCGCAGTTTACAGGACCGAACGCCGAACCGTCGGGATTGGTCCACATAATCGTCCTTCTTTAATGTTCTATTTTACAACTTGATAAATTTTTCAGGTGTGTGGAATGTTCTTTGGGCTGGTCCGGGGCTGACTGTGACACGATAGATTGTCACGGGAGAGGCACACCAAACTACGATTTCACCAATTGCACTTGCGACAAACCATTCTCTGGTAAGAGAGAGAGGGGGAGAGAGAGAGAAAGAGAGAGAAAGGAAGAATTAGAAAGAGACAGAGAGATGCCGATTCGTGATCAGAGAGGAAGAGAGATAGAGAGAATAAAAAGCGAGCGGAAGGAGAGAGAAAGAGATAGCGTGGAATATAGAGAGTCTTCTTAGAAATATAGATAGAGAAGAGAGATAGAGAAATAGAGAGAGAATCAGAGAAAGAGAGCGGATCAGAAAAAGAGAGAAATATCGATTATTCCCTCAGGCGTGTTCTGCGAAACCTTCAAGACGACGGACATCTATTCAGAGAGCTGAGAACAAAGAGAGATACCGTAGAAAGAGAGATAGATAGAGGCAGAGAGAGAAAAAGAGAGAGGGAGAAAGAGAGCGGATCAGAAAAAGAGAGAAATATCGATTATTCCCCCAGGCGTGTTCTGCGAAACCTTCAAGACGACGGGCATCTATTCAGAGAGCTGAGAACAAAGAGAGATACCGTAGAAAGAGAGAGATAGATAGAGGAAGAGAGAGAAAAAGAAAAAGGGAGAAAGAGAGAGAATCAGAGAAAGAGAGAAATATCGACTATTTCCCCAGGCGTGTTCTGCGAAACCTTCAAGACGACCGACATCTATTCAGAGAGCTGAGAACAAAGAGAGATACCGTAGAAAGAGAGATAGATAGAGGCAGAGAGAGAAAAAGAGAGAGGGAGAAAGAGAGCGGATCAGAAAAAGAGAGAAATATCGATTATTCCCCCAGGCGTGTTCTGCGAAACCTTCAAGACGACGGGCATCTATTCAGAGAGCTGAGAACAAAGAGAGATACCGTAGAAAGAGAGAGATAGATAGAGGAAGAGAGAGAAAAAGAAAGAGGGAGAAAGAGAGAGAATCAGAGAAAGAGAGAAATATTGACTATTTCCCCAGGCGTGTTCTGCGAAACCTTCAAGACGACCGACATCTACTCCTACTACAACAACATGGCCTCTCGTACCGGCGCCTACGGAATACTCACCATCATTCCACTCATATTCATCTATTTGAGTCAGTTGAATATTTTTTATATTACATAATAATAATAATTATTATTATTATCATTATATACCCATCTTTATACTTAAGCCCCCCCCCCACCATTCCTTTTGGGGCCGATAAAAGTGATAGGCATTTCACTAATGCTCATCTACTTAAGTCAGTTTTATTCTGTTTTCCCTTCAGCCACTTTGACTTTCAATTTTTTTTAGCATTTGTTCGTTCGAACTCAGTCATGCAGCTTGGGGGGGGGGGAGTAAAAGTGAAATGTTCCACGTTATCTTTGATCTCTCTGACAACACTGGATTTCCTATAACTTCTACCACCCTGGGGAGAGTATCATGTCCGCCCATCTTTGATCCCTATATCTCCGTATTCCAGCCTGTGAGAAGTGTACGCGTGCCCTTAGTTGTAGTTCAAGCTCAACCTCTGAGGGTGGGGGGTGAAAGTATCATGTTCCTTGACCTTTGATGTCTATGACCTCTTTCCAGCCTGTGGAAAGTGTGCGCTTGATCTAACTATAACAAACTTTAATCTTCAACTTTCAAACTTTCACCAGTTCAAACTTAGTCATGTAACTGTTACAAGTTACAACTATGAGAGTGGGTTAAAGTATCATGTTCCCTGATACCCCCCCCATTCCAGCATGTGTGTGAAAGTACAATGCTTTATGATCTGTGATTAACACGATTCCTGATCTTTGATCTCTATGACCTCTTTCCAGCCTGTGAGAAGTGTGCTCGCGGTCGTCAGCAGCGCCGAGTGGAACACCATCTAACCGGGACTCTGATTCGACCAGATCGAACCCTCGATCGATTGGTCGTAGCTCATCTGTTAGCCAATCACAAGGAAAAGGGGGAGAGTGTGTAGATCAAAACTTTGCAGTCTATAGTCTCTGACAAACGGGATACGTGTGCTACAGTATACAAACGAACTTATCCTTTACTCAAACTTATCAATTCAAAGTATATTTTTCTCAAAAGTACAAACTATTCTAATCACGAAAATCACCTAAAACTATGTACTACTCGACTAAAACTTCGATTCCTCTGAAGCCACGAGAATGTAGATTCATCCCGAAAACAAATAAAGGTTTTTTTCGTTTGGCAGGGACTATGTGCTCCGGGTAGTTTTTTTTCGTAGATTTTAATGCAAATCATCAATAAAATTGTCATGTTTACACAATTTTATTATATAATACAAATTATGAACACGAAACACAATTACCGTATGCTTGTACATGTAAACCGGGAGGTAAAATATCAAATTACAAACTCTAATCTAGTTTTAAAAAAACCTAATTACAAAACATTCCACACCATTAAATAACATGCTGAGAAAAATAAACTAAATATATATTTCTTAAGCTCCGAGTTGTTTGTAGAGAATGGGTACGTAGTCATCCCATTGAGCCTGTAAAATATAAAATATTCAGCTTGAGAAAGACAGAGAGAAAGAATGAGAGAGAGAGAGAGAGAGAGAGAGAGAGAGAGAGAGAGAGAGAGAGAGAGAGAGAGAGAGAGAAAGAAAAGGCGGTAGATAAGGAGAGAAAATACAGAGATAAAGAGAGAGAAAGAGAGAGAGATAGCTGATCAAAATGTCTTACCTGATAGAAGTTTCCGGCAACCGGCTTTCCGAGACCGTGTTTCTCAACAAATTTGGCGGCCTTCCAGCAGCCACGATTATCTCCCGAACGGTTTGTCAGTCTGGAGGGGAGAGATGAGAGAATTAGACAAACAGACAAATAGAGAGGGCATAGATAGAGGTGAATGGTGAATCCAGAGAGAGACAATTTCTGTCTACCTCTCTAGCTCTACCTTCTGTCTTTCCCCAAACAAGAGTCGTGGTTGAGCACTTTTGTGACTACGCAAGCAAAGCTGACTTTATGAAAACAAAAACTTCAGAAAACTATTTTCCAAGGGAATACGTTAATAAGAACGTTATAACCATCAAAATTCTCAGTTTCCACTGCAGATTTACTAATAATTAGTTTTCGGCTGTAAACAGCAAAATGGTTCCCCGTCCACCAACATACTCCAACAACTTGTCCAAACAGTCATGAGAATGAAAAAAACGACTATTGACTATTTCGTGCCGAAAATTGGAAAAATTTGCAGTAAGAATGCATTTTCAGCTATTCAAACCAGAAAACTTTGTCTCTTGTGAAACTATTGTGAAATAGTCCACCCACCTTCCGTGTTCTTTATCCTCAATCTTTCCGTTCTGCTTGTAGACCAGGAAGACGTAACGATGCAGACCTACAACAAAACCAATTATTACTAGGAAAAATCGATCATTCATACCTACATAAAAAAATCTCCTTATTTTAAACCAGACATTCGGAACAACTTTTCTCATTTCCCAGTCTTTATGGAACTTTATGGCTTGAACAGGGTCCCTCTACAATGTTCACCCACCACACCTACGTTAAGGCGAATCCTCGTAAGTGTCTAGCGTGAACGTGAATATCTTAGTCGTACATCCGCCAATTTTCCGATTTTCGGGCAATTTAGACAATGGACAACTTTATTGGGAAAAGGTTCTAGTCCTCACGTACACCAGTAACTCAACAAAAAAACTTTTTTTGGTTTTTGGTTTTTTTTCTTCAAATACGACATCATTCATCAAAAATCGCCCAATTGCCACTACTTTGGTGAAAAAAGGGTCGTTTTCTGATGTTTTACCATTTCGACAATGATACTAAAGTAATATATACTGACCAGTGCCCTCCGGGGGTCCGGACCCGACGTATTCGGATAGAGTATCTCCCTTTGAGATGTCCGTTCCGGGCACATTGACCACCAGCCAATGGTGCCATTCGCGGAACTTGGGCTCGGCGCGGGACGGCGCGTCAGGGTCTGGAAAGAGAGACACCATGAATATATTGAATACAAACCGTGAGGTGACATTGGACTAGAGCATACACCGACAAGCCCTCTTAGAAGATGGGGGGTCACGAACTAATTTTCATGAAAAGTAGGGGTCGTGAGTTGAAAACCTGCAAATTGCTTACAGAACTAGTTAAAATAAAACTAAAAACTGATGAAAATCGCAGTTTTGCACTACTTTGGAGGGATCGCGACTTGAAAAATAAGTAGTGTTGCGAGCTTTCAGCAAAAATGAGAGACCCTTGGCGGTGTGTGGACTAGAGCCTAACACTCGTATCTATTTGTGAAATCTGTGTGATGAACCACGGTTATTTTCAGTGCACGCTACTAAGAAAAGACACTGAACACATAACCTCCTCGCTCACACGATGTCTTGGGAGTGTAAAAAAGTAATTATCGTGAAATTGTTACTTTCCAAAAAGGTACAATTAGCTTACCAGTGAGAATAACGGTGTAGAGTGCTCCAGCTTCAGCCTCCCACGACAGTTTTGGCGCATTCTTCACTTGGGTTGGGGTCAGCGTATTTCCCAGAGTAGCCTTTGAAGAAAATCAATAAAATCTGGTCATACTTTCGTGAAGTTGCCCGAATAGTCACGAAAATTCGAAAAATGGGCGTATGTTTGCCAAAATCGGGAAAAAAATTGTATAATTTGAAAACAAAATCAAGAAGAGCGTGAAGCTGGGAATTTTGGTTGCAATGAAAATCAAAGTTCTATTCGTCAGAAAAAAAAGAAAGGCAGCGAGCGGTCATCAGACATTATCTGAAACTTCATTCATGACCAGAATAACAACTGATTTGGCTCACTAATTCATTTTAAGGTTATTTCTCTGTATGATATAGTTCGAACAACTGTAACTTGAACTTACCTCGACACCACTGTCGTATACGGCCTTGACCAACTTGGAAGGAGCAGAGGAAACTACCTGTAACATAGGACTGTATTAAGCACCACTTCAAAAACAGAAAAGCAAACAAATACAAACCCCAACTCCCCAAATGTGTAGCGTGTCATTCTATGAAAGTGAAAGCTATTTCTGCTATTTTCTGATACCCCCCCCCCCCTCCCCTCTCTCTCGCTCTCTCACTTTCAAGTTAAAAATAGTACGGAAACCTACTAACCTCGGGTACAACCTGGTGCTCTTTGAAGGCGTTCTCGGGCATTGCGGCAGCAGAAAACTGGCTGAAAAGAATGAATCTCTTTAACATAGTTTGGTAATCACAACAACAATCTAGGGCAAATGAATACTAATCGTTAACCCAAACGAATCAACAACAAACACCCGAGAGTAGAGTTAGTCAGCAAACGTGAGAGGGACCATGGACGTAATCTGTGGCCATATTCACGGTCAATACAAAGGAAATGAGTGACAAATACTGAATGCGGAGTGAATTCAGGGACAACGATGGTTTGAGCGTTTAGGCAAACGGAAACAACTCCGCCCCTTTTCAATTCGTTTGTTTCGCTTTTGTTCAACCCACTTAAATACATTATTTTCATGACCTATGACCTCCCGCGGCATGTTATCAAATTGGAATTCGTGAATACAGCCACCAAAGTTATCTTCACACGTACAAACTACATATCAAACACATTCTTACCGAAAAGCGAGCAAAGGGAGAAGTGGTTTTTGACAGGATTTGAGGGAAAAGAGGGACCTGCCACTACCCGCAGTTACTAGGGAAAGGGCACGGCCACAAATCATTGCTGAAGGAAATATAATAGCAGTAGATTGGAGCGAAAATTAGCCAAATAAATAAGGTCGACGGCGTAAACAAAAACATGTTGACCACGAAACACGTCAACACACCTAATTTGCGCCAATATGGCTCATTTGCCGTGCCTAGCACCGGAGGGAGCAAAGATACGGGAGCTAGAACCAAACAATACCAGCTACCAGCTCAAAAACTGTATTCAAGCCAATTTGAAATCAGAGTTATTGAATAGAATGGAATACTTTGGGAACGAACATTACCTTCATGAAGGTAATGTTCGTATTCAGTACTTTCAAATTCAGTACTTTCACCAAAAAAAGTAGCTCATTTCTCTGTATTTTAGAGCTCTCTTTTAATCTTTACAAACGTAAATACTTACAGTTCAGGAGGTATTCATAATACAAGGACAAACAACCAATCGACCACATAATGAACAGTAGTAAAATAGAACTTTATTCTGAAACCGGATGAAACGCAATAAAAATAAATATTGATCGAAGAGGGTAGATTCCGCCAAATTACTGCAGGGAGGCCATGATATGGGAAAGACGATGGTAGAAAGTCTGAAAATATGTAGAGTTCTAAAACTGGAACAGCCTCCATTTTGCGAAACTTGAACTGAAACAGGCCAATCTTGCGTCTCATGAAAAACTGCTCCATAAATAACAAAATAACGTTCTTCTAACCGATCTTCGAAAACTTTCGCATTCAAGAACGTAGAACGTAGAGTTGCATTATGAAATGATATTGCAAATTGAGAAAGCCCTGTATGTTCAACATGCCCAGACTACAATAGATCCAACTACAAGTAGATCAAAACCTACCGAATACAACTTGGTTGCCTGATAGATGCAGGAGGTGTCTCCGAACTCTCTGATAGAGTGCATTGCCAGCTGGGGACAGCCGACGTCTACTGTTTGGAGACCCAGACGGGTAGACAGAATAGGACCGACGGTAGATCCGCAGGGAGAGTCGTTACGCACAATCATCTTCTGTAAGCGAGGAGAGTTGAATAAGGAGAAATATCGTAAAGTAGGACAGTTTATGTTTGTAAAATATTGTAAAGTAGAACATTATACTGAGTTTTGTTTGTTGAACGAGCAGCACGGAGAGTAATTACGCATAATCATCTTCTGCAATGGAGAAGAGTGCTTATTTAACATACATACTACAGTGAGGTCCAAGGTACGACTACTCTACACTAAGTAACCCGTTTTCCGATTCAAAGACGTAAAAATCCCTATGTTCTCGCGATTCAGCCTCAGTTACCGACGGAAAATGAGACTATCTCTCAACAAGTCAACACCAGCTACCCATCTCTGTCAATAGGTTGTTTTCGTATAAATAAGAACTGGAATCAGCCTTCTATAAGAATACAGGAGGCGAGAAAATAGAAAAATCTCAAAATGAGAAGAAATTTCGCCAAGGAACCAAATCCGCAAAACAATATCTAATCAACCAGAATTGACTCTTGAATACAGAACTGTTGTGGTTTCGTTTTGCCTCTAGTAATTCCCACTTTTCACCACAACAAAATAAAATGTGTTTGTCTCACCTGAAGTGGGACCTTTGCCTCGTAGGCGACCTGCTTCAGAATGGCGTGGGTGGTGGGGGTGGTGGCGTATCGCTGGTTCACGTTCACCTTCACACAAACACCGCCGTGGAACGTGGGACGGTGATTTTCCTGAAAAAAAAACCTTTTAATACAAGATACAAAATAAACTGAACAAAATGCATAGAGAACTAGAGACTACACTCCAACGATGATCTCAACTATGCTTGGACTATGATAGTTTTGTTTTGCCTCTGGTATTGTCCACTTTTTCACAACAAAAAGAGGGATTCTGCGAATTTGTATTGGAACAAAAGGGTAACAAACTGAAAATAACGAACACTCAAAAATTACCCAAAAATAAACTAATATAAATGTTCACCTCGTGTTTGGACGGATAATTGGGATGAGCAGCATGGGCCTGATCCGCAGAAATCAGCATGCTCTTGGCGACAGCCTGGAAACACAGCATAACTAGACGCCACCGTACACTTTGCCCGACAGAAGACAAATAAGGAAGATCAGTGGAACAAAAACGCCCGATCCAATATCAATACTGTCATCAAAAATGTCCAAATTTTTCTCAAGTTTCTGCAGGAACCCAGAAACAAAGCCCGGCACTTGAATGTTGCAAGATAACTCCGCCAGGTTTGGGGTAGAGGAAAAACTTTCTGATACTTTTTTATTCTCCTAGTTTGTATCAATGTTTCTGATCTTTTCTTATTTGACCATATATTTTGTGGTAGCTAAACGAAAGGACATGGAGGTCCCCCAGCGAGTATACTACAGTAGGATGCGACTGTTCTACACCTATTTTCCCCGTTTTCCGAGTCGAAAACGTGAAACTTCTTACATTTCCATCATAAATCCTAAATTTAAGGCTAAGTTTCACAGTGTGAGTAGAAAAGTGAGTTTTTGTTTCCACAGTGTAGGTGAAAAGTATTCAGTTTTTCGAATTTAGTGGATATACGGACTATATTACTGATGTATAAATAAATGTTGTTGTACCTCCTCGAAAGCACATGGAGGTCCCTCAGCCAGTCTTCGCATGACGTATTCGGTGAATGATGAACCAGCTCCCATGCAACTGCTGGAGCCAACCTGCAAAACAGCTGATCAGATATTGACAGCCGACACCGGCAAAGTCGAAGTATTATTCATTTTATAACCAAAAGCGCTAAAAACACACACAAAAAACCGTTTTTGTTGTTTTTATTTTCCGTTTTTCATGGAGAGAAAAAGCGGGAAATGACACGGAATTGCTGTTTTACATCTCATGAGATTGTTCATGAATATTTGTCAACGAGGTACTATAGCCAGTACCTCTTCATTGTCGTAGCATGCCACCATGCGGACTTGTACATCTGTGGCCAGACTTCCGTCCTCCAAAGACTCGATCAGACCTACAAGAAGATAAAAATGGATAAACAGGAAATGTGATAGAAGAATGCGTATAAGAAAAAAAAATGAACTTTTCTTTGCATATCGTACTTGAAATGACACATATTTCATAAAAGCATCACTACATCGATGACTTTGGTCTCTCATACAACAAGAAAACAAAAATTGGTGATTGAGAACGCAAATTGAATTCTCATACGAGTGAGGTCAAAACTGTTCGGCATGGTTCGTATTCTTTGTGTCGCATACCGTCGATGAAACAAAATACTGAGTACTAAATTCTAATTTATTTTTTTTATAATACACCTGTCACGGAGTTAAACAAACACTAGGCCAAACAACAATTCATCCCAACATGAAACCCAACCAGTGATAGAGGTATACGTTCCGACCAGGTTGTCCAAACGAGCTCCGCAGATGAACTCTTCCTTCATTCCACAGATAGCCTAAACAAATGAACTAACCATCAACGATCAATAACATGCTTTGTACAATATCGCAAATCAGTACGAGTCTCATACGATCACTTTCTATCAGGAAATGACTCTTTCTCGATTCAAACGCATGAAACCTAATTTCGCCTCGAAAATGTCCGAGATTACGAATTTCGACGAAATGGGAGTCTGCTTTGAAAAAGTTTACGACTTTCATCAGAATATGGAGAATAACAAACTGACAGCGGGGGCGGTGTCGTAGAGATATAGATCCATGTCAACAATGTCCTCCTTGGCAACACCGGCGGCTCTGAAAAACGGATCAACATTAAAAAAATAAAACCAACCACACACAAACGTGACGACATGAGAATATGGTTGCCATTCCCACTGGAGTTGAGCCTCACCTCACCTTTCAATAACAGAGAAGTAATAACGGTAACAACCCAACCACCGAAAATGCTAATTAATGAATTCATTACCGTATAATTGTCAAATCTGTTATAATTGTTCCACTGTACACTAGTATAGTTGGTCAGGGATGAAATTGGCTAAAAAATCAACCAATTGATCGCAGTTGACCTACCCGGCAACCATTTCCAGGAACTGAGGATGGTGATCTTTGGTCACGTCGCGAGGGTCCACTTCTTCGCCTTCGTTCTGAAGAGAAACGGGGTTAGAAATGTACAAAGGATAAATAAGCAACCTCAAATTTCTCTGAACCCAAAAAGGTTACCGGAAACTGTCACTTTTCTTTGCCAAACACTGAGATGAGCATAAAAATATATTTTTTTTGTGACAGGCTAACTTTTCCGAGAAGTATGAACGGAAGCCTAGCCAACTGACTAGCCACTTTGGTAGTGGCCTCTACGAGAGTGTGCAGGTCAGAGAAACGCAGATGTCTGCGCCCTCATTGACCCCCATACTCTCTCATTTTCGCAGTTTGATAATCGTGGAAAATAGACGCCAACCGTTCCTGCCACCCACCTTTCCATTGTTGACAGCCCCTATTCCGGCAGCCGTGAAGGACTCCAAATGGGGGCGCAGATGCTCCTCCTTGTTACACGAGAAGTTATCCCTGAAGAAATAAACTAGAATACAGAAGGATTTTTGATCAGAACACGTGAAAATTAAGTACTTAGCATCGAGAATACACAAATTCTCTCGTTTTCGGAGAAAAAGTAGCCCGTTTTCTGATCTTTTCTGACTGTTCTGGACAAATTCACTGAGGTTTGTGTGCATTTCTACAATCTCCTTCCCCTACTGCCTACCTGTCCTTTTCCAAGTGAATGGCGAGGTTGGGAATGAAGAGAATAGGCCGCTCCAGGTTGATCAGACGACGACCCAAAGTGTCCTTCTGGAAACGACAAGAGTTTCTTTTAAAATACAGCAACACGAGCTTCATTTCTTTCTCGTATCACTCAGTGTTGTGTGAAAGTGTTGTTGGAGTTGGCGTCAAAACCCTTACACAACACCCAGTTCCCAGTGAAAAACTACTTGACTACATTTTATTGTCATCTGACCCTCCTTTTATCTCTCTATCTCTTCCGACATTGCCTATATTCTCCCTCTCTATCTATTCTTATCATTATCGCTAGTTATATACTTCTCTCTCTCTCTCTCTCCTTCTCTCTCTCCAACCCACCTCCTTGATAACCACTTCTCCAGCCACCGAGAGATCTCTGTCGAACCACGTGCGCCAGATACCGCCTCCATAGGTAGACACACCCACCTGCCAATACCTTTTTAGAATTTGGAAAAGACACCACTGATGCCGCTAGTTTTACATGAGAATACTACGCAAGTGCCAAATATTGTCATGTTGTGAAACAAACTAGAAAAGCGTTCTGATTTTCCGGAGAAGATTGTATTCACTTGGCGCTTTGGCGTCTTCACAATCGCGCCCTATTTCTGTTTCCTTAACTAACTATCCCACAATTCGTATAGTCTGTTTCACCAATCGATGTACTCCTATAGTAATCCGTCAATTATTCAAGGGGATGTTTTCTAATGAAAAAGTCATTACTTTGGTTTCAAATTTTCAGAGTTAGTAGTAGTAAACATGCAGAAGACACTATGAACATTTTGAGGCGTTCTGAATACGCTAATATACTAAACTTTGACCTGAAAGTGTTAGCAGATTACTGTAGAAGGTTATAAGTGGGTGGAACAAACTATACGCTACGTGGGTTAAACACTACCAAGTGGAATCATACGTGAGGTGACTTTGTTGCCAACAGAAAATCCTTGAAAATGGGGCAATTCATTTGCTGAACCAAACTACAAAACAGGGCGGAAGATTACCCTTTCACCAGTAAAGTGCGACATTGGTGAAATTAGGGTAGCTCAAAATCCCGACTGGAGAGAAAAGCGGGTGGTTTAATAGAGAATACAACAAAGTCGCCCTACGTTTGAGTGGAATGAACAAAAAAATTCTAGAAATCTACCCACTAAAGGTATAAACAAACCTGTAGGAATCTGTCCTTAGACTGTTTCGACACGGGTTTCACCCTCAGACATGGGCTATCTGTGTGTCCGACCACGATGGAGAAACCATTTCCGGGCTTATAGGCTCCGCCCACTGCAAACGCCATAATGGCTGAACGGTTCCTGAACGACAAAAAAAACAACATATATTTCGATTTCCAATAACATTAACCCCGAAACTGCAATTTCAAAACAGGTTGCGCTAATTATATTATAGTTTTGTTCAAAATTCGTAAACTTAGTTCCAAAATCGTTCGCGTGTTCGCGAACTCTCTTCCCTTAAACGCTGTCGACGGCGAAATGGCTTCGAAAAACCACTAAACTACTAAAAGTTGGGTAATCAATCCTACACACTGGCGCGTTATGTCTGAATATCAATCAAGTGGATTAGGCCGAATTCCTACTTTCTGAGTCGTCCTTTTACGCCGGCGTGAAAAAATGATTTTCAGTCACTATTCACGCTTGCACCAACTGAAAAGTATGGATGTGGCCTTAGACACAGGGGTGACCAAAAAGTTGCCCGACCCCCGACCCCAACCCCGGTACGACCCCTCCCCCTTAAAAAATTGAAATTCACCGAAAATACTAAGTTATTCTTTAAAATTGCGTGAGTTTCACGAAAATAGGCAACAATCACCATTATTTCAAAAAATTTCTGCCCTCTCGGGGCCTTCACGACCCCCCTCCCCTTGAAAATGTTGCACGCGTGCAACTTGTGGTCACCCCTGCTTAGACAGTGGAGGAAACGTACTTGGTAACAAAGTACTTGCTACTGGGCTTCACATCCCAGTGACCAGCCTCTGGGAGTTCCTGGAAACCGGCTTGCACCAGACGCTTCTTACATTCCTGCACGGCTGAAACAGTCATTATCATAGGTATTGATTGAACGTTTAAAAGGTATAGTTACGCACTCAATGCCCCGATTTTGCTAGAAACTACATGCATCAGTAAGGTTTGGTTTGGCTATTAAACAAGAAGGACTACATGATTTCGCATCAATAAAACGGCAAATGTGAAAAAGGAATTTCAATTCCGTAGTTTTTCTGAATATAGAGAGAATTCAAACAACTTAACTAGGGAGGCCCGTTCTCGATTAACATTCTTCTAGACCCTACGTCATATCGGTTAAAAACCTTTCTTTGAAAAAATACGCGGTCAAAAAATAGTCAATATATCAACAAAACGGTTCCAGGCCAGTTCACAAGTAATTTGGTTGCCCGTTGGGTTGAACGATGAGGTTCACGAAAAATGCCTGCTAAATAGAATAATCGACCACACACAGGGGTGACCACACGTTGCACGCGTGCAACATTTTTAAGGGGGGGGGGTCGTAAAGGCCTCTTCAGGACTGAAATTTTCCGAAATTATGGTGATTTTTGTGAAATTCTCGCAATTTTGAAGTATAATTCCCTATTTTTCGGAGAGTTTCTATTTTTTAAGAGGGAGGGGTCGTACCGGTGGTAGGTTCGGTCAACTTTTTGGTCACCCCTGACCACACAGCAAGGCGAGAAAGACGAAATCATAGGTGGGATAGTGTCGGTTGGGGGTTGGGGGAGTTAAACAGTTAAACATCCCCTCCACAGAAAACATGAAAGGTTATAGGTCACCCCTAGGTGATTACCTGATAAACCCAACACTATCACAATGGTTATTGGTCCCCCCTAGTCCAGTTGAAGGAAAAGTTAAGGATCCCCCAGTTAGCTAACCGGGGTATCGCACCTATGGGCGAAATGAAGTGAAAGTGAAAAACGAACCGTGGAACGGGGTGACAGACTTGTTGAGGAAGGTGATGAATTCCTGTGCGGCCTTTCTCACTTCGGGAGAGGCGGGACCTGCAACTAGAGCAACTATGGAAGCGTGAAAAAGAACCAAAATATTCTAGAAAAAAACAGCCGATAACCAAACAAATACGCGTTGAAATCCGGATTTCGAGCATTTAGTACACTAATTATACTAACATAGAACAGGTATCGTGCTTCATTCCACCCACTTCTGATAAAAAACCATAAAGTTCCGTGATAGTCACATCTCACTGGTATGTGGTAATGGCAGTTCCCCATTCAAAATATCAAACTCCAGAACTCACAAATCTAGTGCAACATTGGAACCTGATGTAACACTAGCTCAAACCTCATGAGAATGAATACAATATAACTAGTCAAAAGGCTGAAAACCAACCGATGGCAGCCATTTTCTGGTTACTTGTTGACGTCGGTGTGTCTTGGTATGGCGGAGGGGGCGGGGCTATCGGCGATCGATAACTGGGAGGAGATGATCTGCGGGAGCAGTCGGACGAATTACCCTGAAAAAAAACCTGATGAAATGGGTGAAAAAAGGTGGAAATGTGAAAATAATGCAAAAAGGGTTGAAATAATCTGGAAAACACTTATGCGTAAATCAAAAGGATTCGAATTCAAATGTGAACGGAGTTAGAAAGAGACAGAGGAATTCGGAGTTCATAAACTGAGACTTAACGTCAATATTCAACGAGTATGAATTGGAGGTAGAAATAGTGAACTCCGGTGACGATGATCCAATTTGAATTTCACGGAAGCAAAACGGAATCTACAAGGTGGGTGTATACCTTCCAACCTCCGACGTTCCCATGTTCTCAAATAATTCAACCTTATACGATATCCTGAACGTTTCCTGACCACAAAACCGTACAAAAAACGAAAACGGCAATTATATGTGGAGCTTCGACTTCGACAATCGTGATAATTCCTGGAGAAATTTCGAATGACGCGCAAGACTAAAGGGGAAAATTGAAGTATCGCTCCCCACTTTAGTTGAGTCCCCCCCCCTAGCACTTCAACCCCCCACCCAAGCTAAAACCTGAAAATCTAGGAGAGGGGGGGGGGGTCAAAAATCAACTTCGACATTTACTATTTACCCCCCACCTGGGTCGGCGGGGGGTAGAACTTCAATGGTGGGGGGTCAAACTTCAACGAGTGGGGGGCTGAACTTCAATACCGGAAATGTTTACTTTTTACCCCCCACCCTCAAACTTTTGTATAGCAAGTGATAAATTGAATTATCACCCCCCGGTGGGGGGGGGTCAAACTACAATTCCCCAAACGCAATACAAATTCAGAGGTGGGGGGTAAAAAGTCAATGTTCCCGACGAAAGCTTGAAAACCATACAAAAACAGTTCTAGCACTACACAATAAGTGTCATGGATTTACGTAGCAGCAGGGAACAAAACTATCAGCTAACATTAAACAAAACTATCAGCTAACAGTAAATCACTGATAAGAAACATCAGACAGCAAATAATGGAATGAGACGAACACAAAGTCCAGCAGACAACTGAAACTGACCTAACAAATAGAGTGTTTATTTAATTTTTGAACGAAGAAGGTGGATTTTCACTTGAACTTGAACGATTATTCTAAAACAAACATCGAGATCACCGACGTGGCGTGACAATCATGAAAAAAAACTTCCTATCCCGAATCCCTGTTTGCCAGAAAAAAAGAGAGAAAGGTAAAGCACGTGGCACTAACAGTGTTAGCGTAACTGGGTAATGTAAAAGCTTCTTGTGGTTACGGGTTACCTCAACTCAATATTACTTGACCATAGAGAAAAAGTTGAAGATTCGCGCTGAAAACCTTGACTGACAGTGTAGTGTCAGACACTCTCTCACCTTATGACATTCCCACATGTTATGTCCGCCACACATGGTGCACTGCGTCTGTTTTGATCTCGATCGATATCGATTAGACCAGGGTCTGAGTACTGTAGAGAGCCGAGAGAAGGTGCGACGAAGCGGAATACAACTAGTCGACTTTTCCTGATCCATCACTGATTTTTGCTAGCGAAGCAGAGTTAATATCGGTGGGGTGTTCGCAACTATTCGAGTTGTAAATCCCGTTATTACCCAAGATAAGGGAACGGTAGACTGATACCAGAAATCGAACGATACTTCCTTTGTGTAGAATTGGCGACCCAGGACGGCGAGGTTATCAGTTAGGGGTAAATGTCATGAAACACCGGTAAGGGCTGACTAGAATTCGAAAAGAACTGCTTTACGATTATCAACGTCACACTTTCTGATCTAACACCAAAATGAGCAACAATTCACCGAATTTGGCCGAAAACGAGCCTGGTTCGGAACATGGAACTTTTCATTCGATTCGCCAGAGTAGCACAATAAACTCAGGAGCAAGTAATCCTTTCGGCTTTTCTCATTCATACAGAAAAATGACTATTTTTCAGCATTTTCAGCGAACTCAATAAATTCAACAATTCAACAGACTGGTTATCAAATTCGATTCAAATTCTCTGATGAATTCAGAAGAGTTGCTCTTAATCTGGAATTTCTGATAGCCTCAATATAATAGAAACTTCTGATGCAAATAGTAAATATGAATATGAACTATTTCAATCGGAAAACCTTCTTCATAGTATAGTCGAAATCGTTGAAAACTGAACGGGAATGTCACCTTTCGATAATGATATTCTTCGTTGAAATGGACGACTTGGTCAGCGCGGGATCGACAGCACGAATGAGAACTACCCATTTACTGAGAAAGCTCTTTAAAGATGAAGAAGAATAGAGAAAACTGTACCCATGGAAACGTAGCTTGACGTCCAACGCTAACCAGTAAGGTTTCACCGGAAAATACGCGTTTGCATGCGAGATGCACTCTCGAGCAAAACAGGCGAACACATTGAGAAGTAATGTCAGCGGTACACAAACACCAGCAAGGTCCGACTAAGCGACGAAAAGTAGTCCATTTTTAGCTTCAAACACGTGAAAATTGATGATTTCGCACCAAAATCAAAGAAATCCTACAGTTTTCAGCAAAAAAGTAGTCCGTTTTTTGAATTTTTCTGACTATTCGGACAACCTTACTGGCAGGTACAGTTAAGCTACATCTACGATCTAGTTCACATCAGCTGACTTTCTTCTATAATTTGAGAGGTATATTGATTTATCTTTAACGATTAGTCAAAGCTTGAGTCCAGTTGTCGTTCGTTTTCGAGAAACCCCTAGTTTTCTCAGTGAATCTCGAAGTAAAACGAACAAGGTTCAGTAGATCTCAAACATATAAAAATGTGAAGAACATTTTCAATAATAATAGACGGTCTGGGATGATAATCCTACTATAAAAGTTATCGCTAGCCGGTGAAGGGTTTTTTGCGAAAACTAGCCGGTGAAGGGTTCTTTTCCATATTAGCTGCAGGTTCGCCATGTCGTAACTGAATTATTCGTGTCAAAATAGTTGGACAACGAGAAACTAGTCCCCGAACGAATGAATACATGCATAGTTGTGTCAATCTGGAGATTATCCTGATTATATTAGTGAGTATAGGTTCGGATCGGGCGTTCACAGCCAACAAAGAAACAAACAAACAAAACCAAACGCAAAACAGCAGGGATGTAAAAGCTGTAGCGACCTTGTTATTCATTAAATGGCACCACAGTACAGACAAGTCGGAAAAGAACAAACTTGGAGAAATTGAACATAAATAATGCGCTGAGAACTAAATCCTCGCTCGCCTGAAATTAAAAGTTTTGGTGACCATTTGATTTGTTCGGTACGTGCTCTGGTAAACGACGTACGCACCCACCGTTGTTTTACTGTCTCGGTGGAAAATAATCAGATTACTGTAAAAATTAGGCAATGAGATTAATTTAATTGTTATTGTAATTAACTCGTAAAAGAAATGAGTATCAAGAATATTTTTTCAATGTGGAGAACTCGATCATTACTCGATAACTAATCTCAAAGTAACATAAACAACAACGTTCCCGAACATAATTATTAACTGAGCGTCTCACCTCGAAATTAACAAAACTTGAGAGATAAGATAGAAGTATCAGCTTCTCAACTTTAATTCGAAACCCCAATTGTTTTTCATAGCTCAACAATAACTGTTTTACGCGTTTTTTAGGAAAACAACTTTATTGAACTGAAAATATAGAACCAAAACAAGACAAGAAATTGTCAACATCTTTGGTAACCGGTGTGCACACGCTCTGA